>CM062811.1:1231139249-1231866749 GCA_031772625.1 Pinus tabuliformis | reverse complement strand
ACATCCTCAACAACAAAATCGCAACACATTCACCAGCAACAACAACAACATTCAATCATCAAAAACAAATGAGCATCAACAACAAAATACCATAAGCATTAACAACAACAAAAATAATGAGCAACTCCATCCACATCATACACTCTCAACCAAAGAAGGAACATGAGCATCAATCAACAATATAACATGAGCAGTACTCTCTCCATCAACATCACTAGCAACAAAAACAAAATAAATCTGATCACCATCATGGAGCAGTACTAAGCTACATCCATTATCAATAACATTCTCAAGCCAAGATAGCAGCATCAAATCAACAACAATCATATCCATCAAGCATCTCTCCTCATGCAATAAACACTAAATATACCAACAGTCCAGCATGTTGGCTATTTTTGAATGGGAAAATACCAAAACCAATCAAGCAAATACCACAGAGCCAATGCTCTGTTCCATTTCTTCCAGGACCTTTGCACAACGAAGCTATTAAAAACAAAATGACTCATAACAGTCCATTACACAGCCATAAAAAACACTTTCTATTGCTTAAAAACAAAAACTGTTACAACTTTCATCCTCTACGCAGAGAGGGATTCACTGGAGAGACTCTGTCTCTCTCTCACTTCTGGTCTTCCACTGCTTGGGTATTACAAAAACAATCTCATGCTATCTCTTGGTTTTGCGATGGCAAACCAATACAATACATCCCTGTTTTCAAATTCTTTTCGCACTGCTGTGCGTTCAATACATTTCCATGAACAAAAAAAACGTGCACAGGGTCAACACCATTACAATGCACCTTTGTTTTACAATGGCGAGCAAAACCATTACATCCCTGTTTTTGTTTTATCGCACTGCTGTGCATTTACAAAAATCGCACTACTGTGCGTAGCCACCACATAACACCATTACATAAAAAAATTGTGCGCAGGCACAATATCCATCACCAAAAAAAAACGCGCACATCACTATACGCTGCCGCAACCACAATACACCACAACAAAAAAAAACATCATAACACTTGCCGCACATGGGCTTACATAGCCATATATAAAAACATATAAAAAATAACATGGCCCATAACCATATTAAATGGGCCGCCACCTAATTCCACGTAAAAGCATTAAAACCATGTCGTTTCCTCCACGGCGGTCAACCACAAAACGACAATTTTTTTTTTTCATTTTGACGCGGGCGGGGTCGGCTGACGTCACTTCAGTGCCACGTGTCGCCACCTCATTCGTCGGGCCCGGTCATTAAAGTCCGCGCAGCTTCGCGCCGATCCGAGCCTCCTGACCCGATCCAACGCAATTCGCTAGCCAACCTCGCGCAAACAGAACGATCTTTAGCGTCCGGGGAAAGTGGTTTCGTCGTTCGTACTGGGGACGCGTGGCGGAGTTTCATTGTGTCGGGTCCTCCTCTGCGGGTACAGCCTTTTGCCAGAGGCGGTGCGGGGAAACCGGGGCGGTTTTCCGAAAGTGCCCTGCGCTGTTGAAATTACAATTTAACACTCCCCTTTAATTTCAACTGCTGGGCATTAGGACATACCCAAACACTTCCTCACATAGAGGGATTCACCAACTGCTTCTGATGCAGTTCACAAACAAACAAAGTTGTCTTCCTCTTAATAGAGGGATTAACCTGAAACTGTGCTTAAGAGCACCTTCCTCATGACAGAGGGATTCACCATTACAAAGTGCTGAAGAGCACCTTCCTCATGACAGAGGGATTTACGAAACTATGCTAAAGAGCATCTTCCTCTCAACAGAGGGATTCACCAATGACTATGCTGAAAAGCATCATCCTCTTGATAGAAGGATTCTCCAAGAACTTCACTTCCTCTCACGGAGGGATTACTGCCAAACACTACCTTATATGCAGTTTCAAAACAATAAAAATTCATTGCACTGTTGTGCATACTCATTACATTGTTCTTTTATGCTGCTGCATATTCTCTGCTGCACTGTTGTGCCATCTTCTTTACTGTGTCTAGCCCACACTGCTGTGTCTGCTCCACGCTACTGCGTCTACACATGCACTGCTCTTACATTTCTTTACAAACTCTGCATTGCTGTGCGTTAATAAAAAAATTCTTACATGTGCGTTGCTGTGCCTTTCCTTTCTCACATTCACACTGTTGTGTGAGAATTCTTTACTTGTGCACTAATGCGTGCTTCCCTTCTTCACAATGAAAAAACTTTTCTTCACGCTGCTGCGTGCTCCCCTTCATTAATTACAATCGTACTTCTGCTGTGTCTTACTTGCATTTCAGATGCAAACAACACACTCACTGCACTTACATTTACTGCTGTAAAGAAAAATTTCTTTTACATGTGCTGCTGTCCATTACCTTTCATTTCTTCAACAAAACTTCATGCTGCTGCATTTTCTTATTTGCATTGCTGTGTGCTTCTCCTTCTTGCCATCATGCTGCTGTCCATAACTTCTTGCTGCTGCATTTTTCATATTCATTGCTGTCCATACCCATAACCATAGACTCTCATCCCTGGGTTTTTATTTGCTGCTGCGTTGCCTCTGCAATTTGCACTGTGGCTGCCTTTTGTTTCATCATACTGCTGTGTGCCCATACATTGACTCCTGTTAACACGGGCTGCCCCTATTCCTCTTTACACCCTTGCTTCACACAATCTTCATCTTCATTTTTTTTATTTTCATAATGCACTGCTATGCAATTCCTTTCGATTTTCTGCTGCCACACACATTCTCATTCACCCATGTGCATTAAAAATCTGCTGTCCATGTTTTTCTTTATGCATTTCTTTGCATGCTGCATTGCATATGAAGAAAAACATTACACATTTTTTTACTGCTGTGTATTGTACTCACTCTGTTGTGAGTGTGTTCTCTCACATTACATAGAAGGAAACTACCTTCCATTGCTATGCATTTCAATGCATGTGCTCCATAACAAAAATTTCAAACTGCTGTTTTATGTTTTGTCCTCCCACTGCTGTGAGGGTCTCCATGCTCTGCATACTCCTTATTGCGCCGCTGCACTTTACATTTGAGCGCTGTCCCCTTTTCTTCTCTGCTGTTATAGCAGATTTAACTTCATGTCTTTCCCTTAAAAAATCTTCATCAAGGAGTGACTGTTAAGACAGTTCAGCAACAAAAAATTACAAGCTCCCCTTTAATGTGTGCTTGTCTTCTTTTGGCAGATTCTTCTCAAAATAAATTTAGATCAGCTGCGTTGCTTAAGGGGCTTTCACACTGTATTTCTTTTCTTCTCCATACTTGTGTAACTTTCTTCTTTTGCATGGGTCTAGCTTGTGTAAGAGCCCATGTCAAGTTACACTCACGTGCCATATGCCCAATGTTATGACACTTGAGACATTCAACATTTTTCATGAATAAGAATTCATGATTTCTTCTTATGAAATTATTTCTTGGAGATTGTCGGGGACCACAACATTTATCTTTATGAAATGCTCTACAGTCTTTTGCCATATGACCAAAGTTTGAACAAGCATAACAATAACCATAAAATGAACTTTGGTACCTGTGAGATGGAGGTTTCCTTGATGCACTTCTGAACCCTTGTTGCCTTGAGATCCTTTGTCGATGACCATTGCATCTTGCCTCTTTGCCATCAGCTACATTTCTTCTTGGAGCTGGTTTTCTATTTGGTGGAGGATTTCTTCTATTGCTTCCTTCATTTTTCTCCTTGCCTTTGCTGGAACTAGGAGCATCACAACTTCTTTCTGGCTTCTTCACATCTCCTTTGCTTAAAGCATCTTCATCCTTGTTTGAGGGTTCACCTACATACCCAAGTCCTGATTTATCAGATGGAGATCTGTGATAGCTGAGCATGTCATCCAAAGCTTGAGAGCTTTTCATGATCTTGTTCATCCCTTCAACCTTCTTCTTGAGGAGGACAATCTCTTCTTCTAACTTTTCACATTCATTATTTTTCTTTGCTAGTTGTCCCTCAGTTTCTTCCTTGCTACGAGTAGCTTCAGCTGCTACTATTTTGAAGGAGATAATATCTGTCTTCATTTTGGAGATTTCTTCATCTTTTGCTTGACTGCTCTTCATTTTCTTTTCAGCTCCTTGTGCCTGCTTCCTGGCTTCTTGTAGTTCGGACTTAAGGGAGGAGACCTCTACCTTGTACTGTCCAATCTCTTCCACAAGCTTATTCACTCTCTTGTGTCTTTGTTCAAGTTCACTTGTCAAGACATTTGCCTGCTTCTTTACACTATTCAGCTGATTTGTCATGGATATGACTTCTTCATGATGTTTCTTCTTGCATTGGTCAAGCCCCTTCTTGAGCTTGGCAAGCTCTTCATCCCTTTCTCTTACTTGAAGTTTGATGAGGTCAAGCTTTTCATTTTCAGCTTCCATGATGGGTTCTTCTTGACTCATTGTCATGGTCAGTGCTCCCTTTGCATGAAGGTCATGCAGTCTGTCCCATATATCCTTTGCTGATGTATATTTTCCTATATTCCTCTTCACTGAATCAGGGAGTCCATCCAAGATAGTCTTTGTTGCTTGTGCATCATACTCCATGGATTCTTTATCCATCTTGCTATCATCAATCACTGATTCCCAGACTTCAATCCCCTCAGACATTAAGAAAGCCCTCATCATTATTTCCCATACATCAAAGTTTCCATCAAACTTTGGGGTTTCAAATAAAATGTATTCAAATGGATTGCCTTCTATTTTAGTAGAGGAGGGAGACACATTTTTAGCAGGCTTGGAGGCTTTCTTCTTTGACCTCGCCATTCTTATCTAGGCTTTAAATACTTGACTGTGTTTTCTTTTAAATCACTGACTGTTCTTTTAACAGTAACAGAAAGGAAAGCTTTGAAAAATACCTTAACTCTTTTGGCTGAGTCTTCACACTGCTGGAGAAGTTTGACTGCTGCAACCACACCTTCCTTCAGCTTCTTTGAGTCTTCAAAGAGCCTGGACTAGCTCTGTCACCATCAAAGAGCCTGGACCAGCTCTGATACCACTGTTGGGTATTTTTGAATGGGAAAATACCAAAACCAATCAAGCAAATACCACAGAGCCAATGCTCTGTTCCATTTCTTCCAGGACCTTTGCACAGCGAAGCTATTAAAAACAAAATGACTCATAACAGTCCATTACACAGCCATAAAAAACATTTTCTATTGCTTAAAAACAAAAACTGTTACAACTTTCATCCTCTACGCAGAGAGGGATTCACTGGAGAGACTCTGTCTCTCTCTCACTTCTGGTCTTCCACTGCTGTGGGTATTACAAAAACAATCTCATGCTATCTCTTGGTTTTGCGATGGCAAACCAATACAATACATCCCTGTTTTCAAATTCTTTTCGCACTGCTGTGCGTTCAATACATTTCCATGAACAAAAAAAACGTGCACAGGGTCAACACCATTACAATGCACCTCTGTTTTACAATGGCGAGCAAAACCATTACATCCCTGTTTTTGTTTTATCGCACTGCTGTGCATTTACAAAAATCGCACTACTGTGCGCAGCCACCACATAACACCATTACATAAAAAAATTGTGCGCAGGCACAATACCCATCACCAAAAAAAAACGCGCACATCACTATACGCTGCCGCAGCCACAATACACCACAACAAAAAAAAACATCATAACACTTGCCGCACACAGGCTTACATAGCCATATATAAAAACATATAAAAAATAACATGGCCCATAACCATATTAAATGGGCCGCCACCTAATTCCACGTAAAAGCATTAAAACCATGTCGTTTCCTCCACGGCGGTCAACCACAAAACGACAAATTTTTTTTTTCATTTTGACGTGGGCGGGGTCGGCTGACGTCACTTTAGTGCCACGTGTCGCCACCTCGCGGGTACAGCCTTTTGCCAGAGGCGGTGCGGGGAGACTGGGGCGGTTTTCCGAAACTGCCCTGCGCTGTTGAAATTACAATTTAACACAGCATTAAATTATCATAATTAACCAACGTACAACCCTGCTAGTTTTCATCCACAACTAGTTAACCAACGTACAACCCTGCTAGTTTTCATCCACAACTAGTTAAGCTACTCTCACCCATGCCAAGGAATATAAGACATTGGAACATTTGCCAACAAGCTCATCAAACACATCAACATGATGATCATAAGGTCTTCTAGCAACACAGCTAGTTCCATAAGATGTTCCAAATTCCATAATAGTTCCATAAGATGCAGCTCAAGATGTCTTCATCTAAAGAAGTCACATGTACCAAGCATCAATGTATGCAACAATAGCTCTTCACATAAAGATTCCACACAACAGAAATAGATAGGTTGTCGTATCAACACATTCAACATTTATTAAATATATATAGAGGCCATGAAGACTGTGTGCAATAGAACCAACTAGATTTAACTAGATTTAATTGTGATAGATCTTAGATGAAATTATGTGCACAAAATAAGTGAGTCTCCGATATTTAAAAAATGAATTCCTTCTCACCTACGCACGAGAAAAACATAGATCAGATCTACTTCAATCAATAATTCATAGCAGCCTTCTGCACGAGGATGCACGCAAGGAGAATAGACCCATGCAAAAACCAATGGAGAAGAAAAATTTCGCATTCGATAATAAACTATGTGCATAGAGGAGATCAGATAAGTTTAATGTCCAACCACCAAAATATGGAAAATATATTTCCCATACCAAAATGCACAATCCAGAATTTATGAGGTCGATCAAGCGAAACGCTTTAAAAATTTATGCATAAAACTATGCCAATCATACTGTCAAGCCACAAGAGTCTATACTGCCTTTACACAGCTCTACACCCTCTTTAGTGCACATCATAACATTGTCATTCTCTTGTTCTATCATAGAAAATAACTGGACTCGAATGATAAAGATATGTAGTCTCATGGTTCTCAAATTCCAGATCATGCGTTCACTCCTTGGTTACAATGAATTGTCCATGAACAACTACCGTTCTCTTCTCATACTGACACGATTTCATATTTACAAAATTTGAATCCATTATAATAATATTTTTTCTTTCTTTTTCCCATGATTATTGCATTGTATTTGCACAACCTAGATTGCATTTGAGCCCTCAAATTCATTCATAGGCACTGAAACTTACTAAAAAAAAAAATTATGTAGCACCAAATCGAATTTCCTCTCCGCTCTCTTCACCACATGGAGATTTAAGTCAAAGCGGAAAACTTGTAGACTCCATGGTTTGCATCCTCTGCCAGAAACTCAAAATTTGGACCCAAAATAAATACATACATGAGGCTAGACACTTGATCCCATCACATGCAGTGACATGGGAATAGTGGGGATTTATATTTAATCACAACAATGATAATTAAAGATAGACTCCAGCCCATTGTTAATAGAAAATCGCACAAGTTCTCAAATTCTATGGCTACGACCTGCTATAGAATTTGTGATCGCTCATCTACAGGAACCCAATGATATCAGGCTCTATCATGTGCACCTTATGAGATATTTTCTCTCAAGATCACACCATGTGTGCATTCCTCACCCATAATCCACTCCACTTTGTAAACCATCTCACATCGCAGGCGTATTACTCTCGTGCAATAATGATGCAATCTTGATAGTGCTTTGAGTTGATAAGAGGAAAGTCTCTCTTCAATTTCATTTACAACATTTGTTTTTCAATAGTATGTGACTCAACACATCATTTATGTGGTCGAAAAAATATAACAGTATTCTCTCGTACAAAAATGGCATCTGGCTTATGCTATTTGTCACCCTCGAGTGTGTAGTTTGATGCCACACTGACAAATGACCATCTCTACTAAATGATAATGCTGCAATGCTTATAGGATATTTTGAATACTGGTATAACCTCTTTTCGTTATTTCTGTCCTATACATTAATGTAGCCAACACAGCCGCTAGTGGCTACTTGAAGCATTATTATAGGCTCCCTACACGAATCAAAAATTAACTCCCCATTCTTAAATGATGAAAACCCGACGAATCCCAACTCCGTCTGCAACTAAGGTTGGACGTCATATCATATTTCGAGAGGAAAATAAAGCATATCCAATCCTTGACAAGAACATGGAAAACCAGCGTCTAACCTAGCACAGGAACCTAATAATTCTCCAGCCAAGTTCTCAAGTGTACCATCTTGATATAAAATAAGAAGTAAAAACTACATTAATCAAATCCCCCTTAGAGACAAAATGGTCTACAAGTAAGGATCTCAGTGATCTGAACACTTGCATTATAGCAACTCGTTTTCCGCAACTTGCTTTGATGTGCACATCATCTAGTAGAAACTTTTCAAGGACTGCCCCAAGTCTAAAGGCAGACCCTTTCTATCTGCAATCTTAGTCAAAGCACCTTGGTTGCCCTGAGAGCTTCTTTCATGCTCTTTCCAAATGAAATCATGGCACAAACAATAGCACCAGTAGATGAGTAATCAAATGGTGCATTCTCGGTGATATAACCTCTCTCGATAAGACACTATGCCATGTCAAGATGATAAGGAAACAAGAAGCTAGATGTCGAGACGTTAAAACCCTGGCTTGTGATGACATGCCTTTCTCTCTCTTCATCCATGTCCTTTCCCTTATGTTCTCATAGTATTGAAGGATCGATTTCATCCTTAGTTTCTTTCTCCTACGTCTTCGCTGAGAATCGAATCGTGAACCTTTTGCTTGCCATTCGGAAGCATGTTTTGCTGGTGGTGCGGAGCTTGAGGAAATTAGGGTTCTTCAAATTTAGCGTTGCATAGGAAGCCATAACCCTAGAGACGACCATCAACTTTCCCAGACTTTCTCATCTCTTGAGCACCATCAACACTAGATAACAATGTTGAAACAGAAACAAAAACATGCAAGAGACGATGACGTAACCTGGGCCATATCGACTTGTTTAACGTATTTGACCGAATCAAACAAAAATGAATTAACCTATTTATTCACCAGAGAAATGATGCCATTAACTATGGAGGACAAAATAATGAATGTGTTCTCACCTTCTTGTCATAGGAAACTATGTGAATGATCTTAAGACCAGATAAATCCACTAATATTGATCCAAAATTATACTTTAACTTAGCGCCTTTTGTTTGAACTACCCAGTCGATCACTAAGCTCATTATTTCATAATAAATCATATTTACTTTGTTTCACATTCTCCCAAATAAATATCAAACACATGAACCATGAACAACTTATGATTTAAGAGGTTACATGTGTAATTAAGGTATTCACGTGCATTGCAATGACCTGATTCAGAGCTTCATGACAAGTTCAAAATTTTAATATATATTTGCACCTCTATTTCGAGCTTCATGTTACATTGGATTATTTCACACCATGCATTACATTATTTCTACGTGCTACCTCTTCTATCAAAGTTCATTCTATAATGATAGAGAGCTATCGTTATCCATCCTCTGCTCAACTACATATTTTTTTGTTTGTTTGTGTGTTTGGTTTAAATTTATTCTTATCAAAGTTATCATCCATTTTTTTTTAATGTGCAGGAAATTTGTCATCATTCCATGTGCAAAAAAACAAAATGAGCAGATTTAAACCAGACCATTAACCCAAAAAAACAATGTCAAACATGATGAGGAATTTTGACAAAACTTCCTTTGAGGAGCTCCACCTGAATTTATGCAATTTTTCTTTCATGCTCCCCTTGAGACCGGGATGGCCTCAGTTTTCTTATTTCTCTTTCTTTCTCCAAATCTTGATGTACCACTTCCTTCTCAAAAATTATTTTGGCTCATTTTCCTCCTCCAATTCCTCCTTTGTTGATTAGATCCCTCAAGGGCTATAGGAAACAAGCAATATTTGGCTCTATGGCCAATATTATTGTAGATAAAACATGTAATGTGCCCAAGAAATGGAGAAAATGGAAAATTTTTACAGTGAATACCTTTATGCCCAAATTCATTGCATAAATAACAATACCCATAAAAGATATTTTTATACCTGGGGAAGGATAGGGTTGCATTCTCTTAACTGACTGCTGGAGAGTTCTCCACATTCGATTGATTCTTTTGCTAGGGAAGTTTTTTCATTTTTCTTCTACAATTTGTAGCAACATGTCCAAACTTATGACAACAAAAACACCTTACATTTCTCATGTTTTTCTTTGGCACATTCTTTGGCTCTTGATTTTGATGTTGGTTTCCTTTATTTCTTCTACTTGAACTTTCTACTTTGGGCTCTTCAAAAACTACCTCATTTGATTTCTTTAGACTAGATCTAATTTCTTCTAATTCTACTTCTAGTTTCTTACAATGTTTGATTTGATCCTTTAGTTGATTTCTAGTCTTCGCTTTAATTATCCTTGCCTTCTCTAACTGATTTCTCAAATCTAAACTTTATTCCTTGAAATCATATTCTTTCTCCTCAAGAATTTGCAGTAATTTATTTAGATCTCTATTCTCTATATTCAGATGCTCAATTGGCCTTGCTTGACCTTTGTTTTCAACCTCAAGGGTTATTAATCTTTTAAGTTCATCATCCTCATATTCCTACACTAGAAAAACACCTTTTGCATATCTTGAAGAATCAACTTCAAAAATCTGATCATTATCCTCTTTAATGATTCCAAGATCATCATCACTAGAACAGAAACAAGAAATAAACTGTTCATGGCTAAAAATATTGCATGTCATACCTTTTACTAGGAGAAGAGGTTCTTCTAATTTTACAGCATTCTTAACTTGTTTGTAGCTCTTCCTCTTATGACACTGTTTCCTCTTGTTCTTCACCATAATCCCACAATCTACCCTTGAGCGATCAAGCTTCACTGAGAGAACCCGGCTCTGATACCAATTGTTTAAAATGGCCTCATTATTGGGGGGGAGGGTGAATTAGTAGTGACTATAATTATATATATTTATCTCTTTTTACCAAAGCAATAACCGATCAGCAAACTTATGACCAAAGAAATAACCCATAGCAAACTTATGAAACTAGCATGACACCAATAGATAAAATCATATAAAATCAACATAAAACACCATAAACAATATCAATGCATGCACATAAGAGAACATAGTTGCTTCTAGTGGAAAACCCTCTCCAGGGAAAAAATCCACCCGTTGTTGTTGCTGCTCAAAATTCTATTATGTTGAACAAATTTTTACATAGAGTAGCTAGCACCCACTAGCTGGAAGACTCGACTCCTATAATAATGTGCTAACATCCATCAACTGAGAAGTACCTACTCACATGACTCTACAGATAAACATCTACTGGAAGCCTCCACAACCAACGAGCCTCGCCCAACAACCATTGGACTATCCAACCACCATTGGATTGAGATTCTCCTCCTCTAATCATTGTTTGCTAGTATATGCAAGCATGAAGTCTCTACACCTCCAACTCCTCCATGTGAACTACGTTTCAAAATGTTTCGGACGAGGTTCTCAAATTTTTTCAACATGAGCAACCCAACAACATCTGTAATCTGAATAATAAAATTCGATCTACACACTTTAAACTCAGCTACATATGTATAATTATCTATGTAAAGTACTGTAGCACTCACTCACTCCACCCATACTCTCATACCATCAATCACACAACTCACCAAATCAATACACATAATCACTCAAACCTAATCACAAGAGTATATGTCAAAATCTCATCAATAATCTCCATGCAAATACCATAGGAAAATACCATGGTTATTCAATACCAAGAGCACATGTACCATAGTAAACTCCAAGTGAATACCACAGGTCAATACCATGGTTATGCCAATACCATGGACACCTATACCATGGTAACCTCCAATTCAATAACACGGGTAAATATCACAGTTATGCCAATACCACAGACCCCTGTACCATGGTAATCTCCAATCCAATGCCATAGCAGATACCAAGGTTAAGCTAATACCATCGACCCCTATACCATGGTAAACTCCAAGCAAATACCATAGGAAGATAGCATGGTTAAGCTGATACCAAAGATACATATACCATGGTAATACCAAAACCAAGATCACATGTACCAAAGTAATACATGTTCCACACACATGCCAATATCCTCACAACTACCAAACGAGCATATGAGCATGTGCATAACCTCAAATGCCATAGAAACACACCATAATATTTGCACATATGAAAATCTATCACAATCCAAGCTGCTCTACGTACAATCCAATGATACCTGCAACCAATCAAGCCTGCAACTCATACTACCTTCCAGACATCAGCAAGTAACCAGGTTGACATAAATGCCAACCAACAAAACTACATATAACAACACCAACAATTGCATCATCAATGCCAACATCTCATGCCTACCTAGCAAAAACCTACACAGTATGCACCTTAGCCTATGGCAAAACCTACACTATCGATTTCTTTGCCTTAGCAGACACAACCCATGCCACCAACCTTTCCATTTCCACCACCATTTCGACCACCTTAGTTGCTAGAACAACCTTTCCCTAACCTAGATAATAAAGTGGTACAAATGATTCATTCTATTGGACTACTCCCTTTCCCCACTTATCACATCACACCAGTTGGGGTCAATGACTTCCATATGAGATCAGGAAGGGTGATACATTAATACAAACAAACACAAAAATAGAAACAACCTAGAGTAATCATTGAGGAAAAAAATGAGGATGAAACTCCTAATCTTTCCAACAATAATGCTACCTCATAGCATGTTCCCATACACTCAAAGTCCTTACCCTCTTCTTCAAACCAGCCTCCCTTTCTGGAATTTTTTTCTTTGGAGAAAGTTGACCCAACCCCTCAGTTTTACCTGGATTTTGAGTTGAGGAACCTTTGTATAAAGGTTCCTCTACTATATGTTATAACAGATATTATTATATGTACTAAAATAGTCTAGGAAATCTGTCTTAAAAAGCTAGGAAGGAAGAGAGTTGAACCTCACACTATCCAACTTGTTTGAAGAGCGACTGAGTTGATGACAGGATGTGCTCAAGTTGACAAATATATTGATCTTGGAACCCCAGTTATCTCTGCTTGGATAGGTGACATCCTTGTTCCCAATGTGATAGACCTTGGAGTGGCTATCATTGTTATGACTAGGAAAAATATGGATGAGCTTCGGCTGACTCACATTCGTCCTACCCCCACTGTGCTTGAACTTGCTGATGGATCTAAAATCAAGTCGTAGGGTGTGTTCTATGATGTGATTATCTCAATCGACTCATGAGAGTACCCTGCATATTTTATTGTTTTACAACCAAATTATCATATTGGGGGACACCCTTCGATTTTTGGACGACCATGGATTTCTATAGTTGATTCCTATATAGGTTGTTGCTCCAGTGACATGTATATTTCCCATGAGGATGTTAGGAAGAAGGTCACCATATGTGCTCATGCTAGATCCATCCAGGAGCTTCGTGATACCTTGTGGTTGGATTATGATAGTAGTGATGAGGAGACTCAGTCTCTTTCCATGATTCATCAATATACTGAGTGTACTGAGGAGAGTGTGATCTGGGATTTCCTTGGTAACCTGGATACTATGCAAGACTTTGGACTACTTCATCAAATTTTTAGCCCAAGTTTCCAAGAAAATTGTGATCCACAATCCTCATCATCATTATAGAGTTTGGTATCCACCAGAAATATTCATGAACTAGACACTACTCTTGTTGAGGTAAGTCCAGGAAAATCCTTATACATTAGTACAGACCTGGACCCATCCTAGCAAGAGTAACTTGTGAGTTTGTTGCAAGACCATCTTGATTCCTTTGCATGGAGTTACGAGGACATGAGAGGCATCCCTCCTGAAACTTGTACCCATCATATTTATATTTAGGAGGGTTCTCGACCTATCTGACAACCCCAAAGGTAAATGAACCTTGCACTTAGAGATGTTGGTAAAGAGAAGCTTCAAAAAATATTAGATGTTGGTTTTATCTATCCTATATATGATAGTCGCTGGGTCTCTACATTAGTAGTAGTCTCGAAAAAATATGGGAGATGTCGAATTTTCATTGATTACCGAGAATTAAATAAAGCCACTGTCAAGGATTACTTTCCCCTTCCCTTCATCGATCAAGTACTAGATACCCTTTCAGGTAAAAAGTACTTCTCATTTTTGGATGGTTTCTATAGGTACAAGTAGATAGATATTGCACTTGAGGATTAGGACAAGACTACCTTTACTTGTCCCTAGGCAACATTTGCTTATTGAGTGCTTACCTTGGGAGTTTGTAATGCTCCCACTACTTTTCAAAGGGAAGTCTTGGCTATTTTTTCTGACCTCGAGTGTGTAGAGGTTTATATGGATTACTTTTCATTATTTGGTGTTTCATTTCAAGAAGTGCTCCAAAATTTGAAGAAAGTGCTAGACAGATGCCAAGATGCTTGCCTTGCTTTGAGTGAAAAAAAATGTAGATTGATGTGTAAGGCAGGTTTGGTCCTTGGTCATCTTATTTCTAATAAGTTTATCCAGGTTAATCTAGCTAAGATATATGTTGTGATACACTTGCCTATACCAAAAACAAAAAGGGAAGTGAAAGGATTCATGGGTCATGTGGGTTACTACTAAAGATTCATTGAGAATTTTTCTAGGATAGCTACCCCTCTTTTTTGATTGTTGGCCAAGGATAGTGATTTCTCTTGGACCGAGGCTTGTCAATGAGCCTTTGAGGATTTGAAGGAAAGATTAGTAAGGGAAACAGTACTGAGGGGACCCATTTGTTCTCTTCCATTCCATATCTCCTCAGATGCCTTGGACACTATCATTGGTGCAACATTAGGACAGGAAGAAAATCAGCAATCATATGCCATATACTTCATTAGTAAAAACTTATCACCTACCGATCTTAATTATACAATGAAAGAGAAAGAGTTCCTAGATGTGGTTTTTGCTAGCAATAAGTTTAGACACTATATTATGGGATATGAATTATTTATACACATGAATCACTCTGCCATAAAATATTTGATGAAAAAACCTTTAACTAGTGGTAGGATAACTAGGTTCTTGCTTTTACTTCAGGAATTCAATGTGACTGTAATTGATAGGCTAGGAAAGTCAAACGTGGTAGCTGATTATCTTTCTATATTGAATAATCATGGCCAAGCCATTCGTATAGATGATTAATTTCTCAATGAGCACCTTTTTGTTGTTTCAACAAACTCCTCTTGGTTTACTGATACAACAAACTATCTTGTCATGGGAAAAACACCACCACACCTGTCTGCTAGGGAGAGGAAAAGTATCATTTAGAATAATGCTTGTTACACAAAATATTGTCACCATGACTATTTGCAGTCAGTATGGCTCTATCATCATTCATACTGTCCTCCTAAGCAAGTCTCAAACCTCAGCTCTTCATGTCAAGCTTTGAAAATGAGAGAAAGACCTTAAAAATCAATAAACCTCTGGTTTCGCACTTTCTCTCACTATTGCCTGTGGTCCCGCACCCATTGTTCATGTTACCTGCGGACCTGCCTGCTCTGTCTCTAAAGGAGTGGGTGTGGACCCCTGTGAAAGTCAAAAAGGCGCAAGTTTATTCTAAAAAACTCACTTTGGGTTAATTCTAGATGATTATAGAAGGAATTTTGATGTGGATGGTTCGCTCTTAGGTGGTTCATGCATCCCAAAAGAGGAGGTAATCCCTTGATGAGAGGAGCTATCCCTTTGAAGGAGGGCTTTATCCATTTGAAGGTGGACCTAGTAACTTCCCTCCATTGCACTATAAATTAAGGCATTGGGCTGGTTGCTAGGGAGGTTAGAAGCTGAACATTTTTGAGGGTAAATGCTGGTGGAATTGAGACTTCCTAGTTAAGCTTGAGAGGAGAGATCACATACCTTTTGGCTTCATTGGGAAGAGAGTGAAACTTGTCAAAGTAGAGGAGACTTCTTATTGGACCCTGGGAGGAGCTTGTATAGCATCAAGGCACAGGTTGTAAAGTTCTTCTTTGATTTGAATTAATACAATCGGATTCATTTTTCTCAACAAATTGTCTTATGTGATTTGTTTCATGAATTCCTTGATCATCATGATAAGTATGCTTTATGATATTGGATTTTCAGGTGCTATTTAATTTGTGTGCTTGTTTGTGTTTGCAGATTCGCTACAAGAGAGTTCATTTGGATCAAAGGAGCGAGGCTTCCAAAAACTTGCATTGGACCCAAGGTAGGCCTAAAACACTTGTTTGCCTTTGTTTATAAATTGCATATTTAGAGAAAGATAGTTTTTGATTGGCTTGCTTGTCACTAGATATCATTAGATACTAGGGAGGTCGGTCTTGTCCGCAAGAACGACTCATTCCGTGTGACAAAATGGCGACTCCACTGGGGACTTGATTTTTTGATTTGCTTTACTTTGACTTGAGAAATTGTGTTTTTGTTTCTGTTTTTGGCTTGTTGTGTGTGGAATTGGGTAGATTTAGTAGATCTTGGATTATTTTTTGTTTTTCATACTTTTGGGAGAGGACCGCACCCTCTGCTTGTAACACAGTGTGGAGCTATCCGCAGTTTTGCTTTACACACAGAGTGGTACCGCACCTGTGTGGACTGCGGGCCTGCGGACCCTGTCAAAATTTTGGAAAACTTAAGATTTTCTCTTTCATTCAGCTTAGGATTTGTTTAGGTGTTGTTATCCCCTACCCAGACCTGCATGTGACTTGTCAGGAACTTTTCTTAGGTTAATTCCATTGGTATTAGGGTTTTAGGTGTAATTACTAGAAGTTTTGTTTACCGGGCTTGATTTTCATTTTGGGCTTGTAGTAGCTCAAAGCTTAGAAGCCTTAGAAGCCTCAGATCACCTTGGTTTTTACTAGCCTTCTTATGAGTCTGACCATTTGCAAAATCTACCTTTGTTGAGGAATCCATCTTGTGTTTCTCTTTGCGAAACTTCGAAAAGACTTGTGTTAAAAGTTTGGATTTCATTTTTAGAAAAGAAAACAAAAATTGGTTGTTTTTTGACTGATTTGTGATTCTGGAAAAATTAGTCCTTAGTTTGCTTATAGCTAAGTAAAACATCCTTGAAAAGAAATCTTGTAAGCTTTTACTTCAAATAGTTCTTAGAATTTATAAATCTCAAGATTAGATTTTTCCATAGTTTTGAGTGTTTTATAAAAAATAAAAAAAATCTCTTTTGGAAAAAGTTTGTTTTTGTAGTATTTGAGCGTTTGAAAGAAAAGGGAAATTTTTGTGAACATAACTAGTTGTCTCGTTTTGGGTGCATTGGAAAAGAAAGAAAAGCTCTTCTTTTGATTTGTTTGTTAAGGAAAAGATTTGTTTTTACAAGCATTTTCATTCTCAACTCTTTCCTAGCTAGAAATTAATTGAAGGGAAAAGATTGCTTATCATCTTAAGTGCAATTTTTTTTAGTGATTTCGAGTCGAGTCTTCACACCATAAGTTTCATCTCCGCACCTCTTGACTTAAAGAAAAACCAATAAAAATTAACGCTTAAAGTAAAATCTATCTAGTAATCTTTTTATTTCTAGGGCTCTATTACACCAACATAGCTTAGGCTAGTGTCTTGGAGTAGGGAGTAATTAACTCTCCAAGATAGTAAAACAAACAAGTAGCTGTATCTTGCGGTAGGAGATAAAATCCAATTGTTACATCTATGCTCTGGGAAAGCTCCTCTTAAAGGAGAAGCACGAGATCGTGTCCGAACCAGTGTGGGAATCAATCCTTCCTTATTGGGAACGACGCTAGATATTCACGTATTAAAAATGGTAAACCTCAGATTAACCATTGTTGAGGAGCCTGGGGTCACTTGTTGATAAACCTTGGATTATGTCAAGGAGCCTTCAAGGGGATTGAGCTTGCTACTCTAGCCTTGCATGCGTATCGGATCGTAGACTGTTCCCCCAGGTATATTTGTTTCCGTTGGTAACCATAGTGACCATATTCTATAGAATTCTTTCCTAAGGTGACGGTGGAGGGAAGATTCCACTGTACCTGGAGTAGACGTCGGCTAGACTCACTTGGATTTTCTGGGGGTTTCTCTTCACTCGAGACGGTTTAGTGGAGAAACTTGTGCCAGTCTATTCATTAAGCAGGTTGCTGGGGTAACTGTTCCAACCGCCATTTCTGTATTGAACTCTGCGACGTTGGATTTCATCACCAACTAGTGTTTTCAGTACAGAAAGTTACTGTTTGTGTGTGGTTTGATCTCCTAGATTCTTTAGGCGTGTGATTCAAAATTGTTTGGTTCTTTAGAGGCTTTAGGTGGTTTTCATTGAGATTTTTCTTTGTTTGCGTGTGAAGTAGTTAAAATATTTAATTGTGGCTGAATTACCGAGGAAGTCCCGTAGAATTCGGGGCCAGCCTCCTGAGTTTTCAACGAGCCATCCTAAAGGGTTACGAGCCCTTGTAACTCCTAGAGACAGTAGAGTTGGGTCACCTGAAGAAGGAGAATCTTCTTTAGTGGTACATCCTGATTATCAAGCTCTAGTAGCAAATTATAATCCACAATATGTTTCTGTTTCCGAAGTTACTGGTAGTTTTTCATCTACTAGTGATTTAGGTGAGGAACCTGATATATCCAAACATGAAACTGAATTTGTTGCTCACCAACATCAGGATTTACCTCTCCAACTTCTAGTGGTCCTGGTTCACCAAGGGTAGAAAGAATAATTACCCAAAGTCTTCCTTCTGGATTTATAGCTATTGAAGAACTTGCTACTCCAGAAGAAGAAGGTATCCCTATCCCTAAAAATCAACCTGTTATAGAGCTTAGGGAGCGTGAATCAATCTTTTAAGTGCACCTAGGAGCAACGCTTGGTATCTTTCATTGACCAATTTTTTGGAAAACCCGGGACTAAGTTTTTCACCACCTTGCATTCCTTTTCACCCAACACCTAGGGGTTACTATCCTCCGTTAAATATGTCAAGACAGTCGGCCATGTTTTCTCAATCTCCAAAAACCTTTTTATACGGCGGTCCTTCTGTTCCCTCTGGGTATCAGTCACTCACTGGTAATTTTTCGGGAGCATCTCCTCAACCTATTGAACAAGGGTTATTAACTGGAAATAATGGAACTAAGTCGTTGAGTGTAGAAGATATTATTATGATGTCAGGTACTATTCCTAATCCTCAACCTCAAGATGGCCAGTTACCGCTTGGGGGCAGCCTCAAAATCCTCAATTATCGCCTGGGGGGCAACCTCAAGGTACCCAATTTCCACCTGGGGGGCAACCTCAAGGACAATAGATGCCTATGGGATAGTACGTTCCTCAAGGTCAACCTCAGACTCAATATGTACCTCAAGGTCAACTCCAGTATCAATATGTACCTCAGGTCAACCCCAGTATCAGTACGTGCCTCAAGGTTATCAACCTCAAGGTCACTACCCAACCCAAGGTTTCCAACCACCTTCCGGTCAATCATATGTCCAAGGAGCTGGAAATGTACCTTTGAATTATCAACCCTACCCTCAACCCGGTTATGGTCCTCAATATTCTCAACCTGTTATGGGTTCGTACCCCGGAATGAACTTAGTGTGGGATCCATCTCAATATCAATAGGTCTTGCAACTGAATGTACGGTTGTCATCTCAAACTGGACGACCCTTGGTTTCTGGTTCACCCCAGCAACTTGTCCAGTCTACTATTCAAACTTTTGCACCTTCTGTAGTTTCTCGGCCTAAGCCTAGTACGCCTCGTACTCCGCCTCAAACGACTGCTGCAACTGCTACAACATCTTTTCAATCTACCCCAACTACTTATGGAGTATCGACAGCTCCGGTTTCTACTGTTCCTGTATCAACTCCTCAGACATCTTTACCTCAGTCTGGATCCATAATTCAAACTTCGGTTCAGATGCCTGTAGGACAACCTGGTCCAAGTACGGTTGTCACAAGTCAACCTCAATTTACTTATCAACTGTACCAGGGACAGTACCAATTCGGTCCCGCTGTGCAGCAACCAGTCTATCAGTATCAACTGTACCCTGGGTATACATATCAACAACCTCAACAACCCCAGTACGGTCCGGTTAATCCTGGTTTTCTGGGAGGATATAATATCTCAAATGCAATTCCAATTCCCAGTTATCCTGGATATCCTCCTCCTAGGGCTGGTGGTGGGCTCCAGTATTGTAGCAATAATGCTACAACTCCTGGGACTTCCTTCTTTAATCTTATCAACCCGGTAGTTCGTAACAAACTTGGAAGCGACGGTGCTGTATGCACAAGTACTAGCTCTTGCCGCAGCTGTCACTTGGTCAGCTGGCACAAGTCCGCTAGGAGCTTAAGCCAACTTCTATGAGCTCTAGAAGAAGCTTTTTAATTGATGGATGAAAGCTAACTCGAAGGAAGCTAATCTAATTGCAAAAAGGAAACTGAAAGTCAAAAAGAAACGCAAACCCTAGCAAACCCCAATTCTACCAGCTAGTCCTGCTGACGCAAAGGAGAGCATGCAAACTACTGAAAGAGATGCCATTACTTCTAGGAAGGTAAAATACATGTGTCTAGAATACCTCTATCTGAAGAAAATGTCTTTTTGTATTTTTGATTAAGTTGTTGGGATTATCAGGCATGTGCTTTTAACTATTTTTGACTGTGCAGAGGTGGATCAAGGAGGAAAAAGGGTTGGAAAAGGTTGGGAAGGTTCAGAGGGGGTCTAAGGAGTCCCTAACACTCTTCCAGAGAGTTTCAAAAAGTTTGGATATCAAGAAACCTCATTTGTGAGCTTCTACAGGAAGTCTGCAGGGGTTCTACAGGAGGATTCAGAATTTCTACAGGATCAGGGAAAATTTTAAGAACCCCCCTAAATTTATAAGTATAATAAATGGGCGAATCTCCATGGTATATAGGAAAAATGGAAGGCGATTTTATCAATAATATAATATGTATATAAAATTTTTTGGCGAATCTCTCACCAGGCATGGCGAATATTTTACTCAATTATAAAATCTTGTAAGATCTTGGCATTACCATGGGTCAATACCATGGGTTATCATAAACCTGGAGCTTAAAAATTACTATTAGTAATTTATAAAAATTAATAAAATTAATAGTTGATTTTTATTTTATTTTTTATTTTAACCAAGCTAAAATGTTTAACATACATTAAATTACAACATCCATCTTTACTCTTGATCCACCAAGCCCCGAGAGGGATCAAATATTTTTTCACTCTATGCTAGTTTGCATATCACGATATTTGATACCTCTCGGGGGTTAGTAGATCTAGAGTAAAGATGGATCTATGCTGGTTTAATTCCCCCATTTAAATAGGCTACATTCCAGGTGAATACCATGGGTCAATACCATGTGCCATTTTGGTGAAAACCATGGGTCAATACCATGTGCCATTTTTATTTTTATTAATAATGTTTTTTTGCATGGTATTAATAACAATTTTTTTGCCCATAGGTTTCACCTAAATATAACACATTTTTTGAGTGTTCGTAAATATAAGGTGACTTATGGAGTAAATATAAAAAAATGTGTTATTTGTTTACCATACCTCTTGTTTATTTATATTTTTATTAATTTACCATACCTCTTTTACAAATATGGTATTTGGCCCATAGGATTCACTTAAATAAAACCTCTTTCTTGAACCTTCATAGATAGAACGAGGGTTATGGACTAAATATAAAAAGAGGTTTTATTTATTTACCATATGTCTAGTTTATTTATATTTTTATTTATTTACCATACCTTTTGAGTAAGTATAAAAGGACGTTTTATTTATTTACCATACCTCCACTTTACTTATATTTTTATTTGTTTACACCCTTGCATGGATATAAGGTGACTTATGGAGTAAATATAAAAAATGTTTTATTTATTTACCATTCCTCTCATTTATTTATATTTTTATTAATTTACCATACCTCTTTTATAAATATGGTATTTGGCCCATAGGATTCACTTAAATAAAACCTATTCTTCAAAATGGGCGAATGGATTCACTTAAATAAAACCTATTCTTGAAAATGGGCGAATGGAAGGTTGTAACTCCTAATTTCAAGGGCTAAATTTACCTTTTTTACCCTCTCCCTTAAAATAAGGTGGGCTATTTGAGGTGATTTGTAAAAATGTACTATGATACAAAATATTCGCCCACTAAAAATTTAAAACCCCTTAATTTCGCCAAAGGGCGAACATTCGCCCATAAAATTTTCTATGTACAGGATGTTCAGCAATTCCTACAGGATGTTCTACGATTGGATTTTAGATGATGGGTGAGTGGAAGAGGATGCATGGATGGATAGGGAGGTAGGATAGGGGTTTGTAATGACTTAGTGACAGAGAGATGAGGTGATGAGAGGGTGTGGAAAGCTAGCTTGTCTTAAAGAGGGCAGAGGAAATGGAAGGCCAAGAAGGTAGGGTGACGTGGGCAAAAGAGTAGTTGTGAGACGAGGGATCTAATTTGGAGATGAGCAGTTGGCCTGGACGAAGCTTAGATGGACGAGAGAGTGATGGAGATGCACCGCACAGTGTAAACTTAACCAAATCATCCACGTCCTGCACATAATCAAAATATTAACTAATCTATCCTAACTGTTAATGAAACCAATGAACAACAACGTTATTTCTAAAGAGAACCATGTACAGTACTGAAGAAAAGAAACATTCCAAGAGGTCTGAATGCATGAATAACTCTTACAAATGAAAACATTGCACCAAAGATTGCATGAGTAGGCATACTAGTGTTTTTGTTGAGTAGCACTGTCTGCAATTCCAGCCCCTAGAAAGAGGTGAAACTGAGAGTGCAGGCAACCCTTTTCTGGAACTCTTATCAATTCTTATCTCATTACTCTATTCTAGACATCTGAAGCAACTCTATCTTTCAACAATGACCTACTTAACCACACAACGAAATCTAACTCAACAAACTGCGTTTCAAATGCATGTAAAGAAAATCATAATGCTGAAAGGAAAGATATCAATACAAAGAAGGAGGCCCTAGGCTCTCAGGTTGGGCCCAACCCCGAGAGCTATGGCTCCTCTAGAAACTCAGAGCTGAGATCAAATCTGACTGCTTCTCATTAAAAAATAATAATCATAAGTCAAGAGGTATGCCAATGATGGCTACAAAAGAGCAAAAACAGAGCTGGCAGCTCGTAGTGCAGAATGTGCAATAGTTTTTCAAAAAGTCCTTTTCGAAGGCTGAAGCCTTATCATTTATACATCACGAGGCCCCAAGCTGGCCTCCTAAATCTATGGGACTTGGCTGACCAAACTGGGAGTGAACAACTGCTTCCACAAAATCTATTTGGCTGCCTTCTAGATCCGGTTTTGGTGGCTTTTGGAGCTCGGAGTTGGGGGTGAAGATCTCGAGGAAGGCTATTTAATGTCGTGGACAACCCCCCTACGAATCCTCAACCCCATCTTGGCTGTCTCCTAGCCCTTGTCTGCTCGGTTTTGCTCCATCATGTGTCAAAAAACCTGAAATGAGCACGTGTTAGCCACCTAGGAATAATGACTACCCTTATTCGTACAAATGACATAAACATACTAAAAAATGATGCATAAGTTATGAAAAATGAAGGATTGAGCAAGGGTAGTTAGGCCAAATGAGCCCAAAATGTTACCAAATTTGGGGCTCATCATCACCCCCCAGCTAAAATGATTGCTCATCCCTGAGCAACTAATCCAACTCCTCGTCCTTCATTGCTTTCACCGCCACTCTCACATCCCAGGCTTCTGAAGTAGGATCCTCCTCACTGGCATGGAACCCAGCCTTCCTTTCCACCTCTTCCCACTGCTTATGCTCTTCTTTTTCTGTGCTGCCTTCCATCAATCCTAAAAGCAAAGGTGGGCTTAGCTTGAGGCCAATCCAGCTGGCTTGGAGGTTCTGTATGGACTTCTTGTAGAGGGGCACCCGTACTAGAGCTTCCCTCATTCGAGTTGGAGTGTGATATTCCCTGATTTTGAGGCTGTGGGACAATGTGTTCCATTGGCGGGTGCAAGCATGAACACAATTGTCCCCTAATAGTTGCTCCATATCCTCGAAATGTGCTATAGCCTGAGCCTGCTGATCCATGTATTTCAATAAAGCTTGAGAGTCGGTTGCTAAGTGTTGGTGGGCTGATATCAATGTAGTGGGTTCCCCTGGCTCTGCTCTAATCAGCAGTGGCTCATGTAACTCTTGGTTCATGACCTCTTTGACCTCTGCTGCTCTCTTTGCTTCATGGTTCAACCATGAGGCAAATGGCATCAACTGCATATCTCCTACGACTGTGTTGGGATCCCATGAAGTCACATTAGGAAGGGCCAAATTATGGAGATAGAACTCCGATAGCTTGGCCTTGTCCTCTGATGAACTGCTATTGCATAACTCTGTGAAATGGTTGGGGTCTTGGATTTGGGAGATACCCCTCTGTGCCAATGCATTAATTTGGAATTGCAGCCACTGGTCCCGTAGGTATAGGACATAAGATTTGGCCGGTTGTCTACATTGTAGAGCATCCATGGCCCAACTGGCCATGCAGGCCAGTTGTGCCTCTTTTTGTTGCAACTGCTGTTTGAGAGCTTGTATCTCGATTTGTGCTTGCAGTTCCCTTTCCTGTAGATGCGGGGTTAGCTCCCCAAGACCAACTTGCAGTCCTTCTTTGCCTTGAGGTTCTGCTGTAGTGTCCCCTGATGCTGTGCCCCTTTCTTTCCTCTGTTCCTGTAGCTGCAGTTTGAGTTTCTCATTCTCTTCCTGTAGGAATACCCGCTGGCAGTTTCCCACGTGTTTGGCCATAGCTAATTCTCTTCGTGCCTCCTTGAGTTATTCCTCCAAGGGGCCTATATCTGCCACTCCTTTAGATTTAGCTATCTTCATCCACGTGTGGGTTCTCACTCTTTCTTCCTCCAACGCAAAGAAAAGCGGCACTGTGAATTTTTGTGGAATAATTTTTCCAGCCTCCAAAAAGTTATAATACGAGCTCAAGCTTGGCTGGGGACGAGGTTCCGGAATATGCTCTACCTCTTCTTCCCTCGGTGGCTCTACTCTGTCTTCCCTTGGTGGTGATGTGGCTGCCTCTCCCTCCATTCTTTCAGTCTCCTTGAGCCTGGCCAATGTTTCCTGTAGAACGGCCTCAGCATCCTGTAGCGGGGTTTTTGAAGCCAACCTGTCCATTCTCTCCTTCCAGGCAGTTGTCTTCGGGCTCCCGCGCTCATAAGTGACTAATATTTTTGAGGGGGACCTCTCCCTTGGCGAGGTAGGGGTGTCTTCTATGGTAATTGGGCTGCTGGATGAAGGTTGGGGCCTGCCTGTTTTGATTCTCACACTTCTCCTTGCTTTGAAATACAGAGGGATCTCCCTCTTTCATTTTTCCTTCGGCTTGGGAGGGGTACTAAGGGTGGCCAGCACAGCTGCTGCCTCCCTTGCAAGGATTTTGGCTGTCTTCCCCTTCTGTTTTCCTTTCTCAGGACTTCCTGTAGAAAGCCCTGTAGCGGCTAATTTCTGGCTTCCTGTAGAAGCTGTTTTTGATTTTCCTGTAGAAACAGGTGGCACCATTTTAGCCTGTTTGGCTGAGGGTGCTTTGTCTTTTGACTTTGCTGAGGCTGCCTTAGAGGTGCCTTCACTGACGTGGACTTGTTCAGTCCTTTCCACCCTGCTCTGTAACCTTTTCTCCCTGGGTGTTAATGTGGGTTTGTCATCCTCTGTTTTGGAAACCTGGTGTTTCTCTTGTTTCCCCTTTTGTTCTTTCTTTGGTGCTTTGGCCATGGTTTCTTGGCCTTTTCCTTTCTTCTCTGTTTGAATTGGTTCCTTCTCCTCGCTGCTGGAGGAGGTGAGCTCCTCAGCCAACATTTTGATGTCACCATCCTTAGTCAAATTTCGAAAGGCTTCCCACGAGAGAGGGACGGTGTATGTGTGGAGTGCATCCTCCACGAGGAGCTTAATGAGCCCATGATGGGCTACCTGGTCTGGCGTTCCCTCTCGTAATTTGGTGGCACATTCAGTCATGGACTGCAGGAGGAAGTAAGGAATACTTAACTTTTTTTCCGAGGGTAGGTCCATTTGGTGCCTAAGTTCTGTGAGTAGCCGGAAATGGTACCCATATACGATGTTGAATCATCCTTTGCACGTGATATATTTCATAATTTGGAGGCTGACCTCACTCCAGAGTGGTTGTAGGCTAGCTCTTCGAACTCTGTTCTTGTCCTCTGAGAATTGCTCCTCTGGCAGAAAGAACTCCTTCTTAGCCTTCTGGCCTAGTTTTCTCTCCTCCTTATCCCACGGTACCCCCATCGGGAGATCAGTGACTCTACCGATGAACTGTGGGGTGAGTCTGAGATTCAAACCTCTGAAATTGACAACGGCCAGCGTTTTTGATTTTGGCTTCAAAGCTCGCAGGAATTCCTCTGCCACCTCGTCATCGTAACCTTGAAGCTTGTCGCAGAACGACATCCACCGTGCACGAGAAAACATGTCTACCACCTCAGGGTTTTCCCGTAGCTTCTTTGAGTCTGTCGGTTCTTTCCTAATGAACCCACCCAGCATGGTGAAAGCTTGCTGTGTTAGCCGGCGCTGGCTGGCGCGTATCAAAAGATGGACCTTTGGGATTTCCTCAGACAGAGCACAGAATTACGCCTCTGTCAAGCACATAGTTTGTGAATTCACGGCTATCTACAGGTGAGCCTTGACAGTGGCTCAATTATGAACCAAATCCTGTAGAAAACTATGCATATACACTACAACGACAATTCTCATGCAGAAGTAAGACGATGCTTGCAAATTCATGCGCAGACTGTAGTTCTACATTTTTAGGACGTCGACTTCGCCACCCTTCGAACCAATTGCATGGGAGGACTAGGTTCAGGCTTACCTCATTCCATCTTGCCACCTTTGACGTGAATAGATTAATTTCCTCCGTAGCGGTGAGCTTCCTGTAGCGCAGCTTCCTGTAGAAGTCGTGCACGGGTTCTGGAGAGCATGTCAGTGGTTTTGGGCCTTCTGTGCAACCACCGGACGTTTGAACAAGCCGAGGACTCGGAGTAACAGTCTTCAGGGAATTTCGGACGCTTACTCGACTGCAAAGCGGTTGATGATAAATGAGTGGAGTGCCATACGCGATCTAGCCAGTGGATTTGAATCCCTGCGGAACTCGTGGTGCGGGGGTGAGCTGTCCCTGCTGGACCATTGGACGACGTCACCTGTTATCATTCCTCTGTAAGTCTGTCTGACCACCGAATCTTTCCCTACATATCTACCGCTGCCATTTCTGTTAGATCGCCGCTTCTCCCCGACTGGACGCTTCCCACGTGTCCATTTCCTGTCTTGTTTGACACAACCAACACTTTCCGAATCGGACGAGACCATCAGACTGGTCATGGTGGCCAGTTGAATGGCTACCCGACTGGCTCAACCCATTTATTTCCATACTCGCACACATTTTAGAGCATTGTTCATGTAATTTGATGAAAAAGGGTGAGGCACTTACCTGTGCGGCCGCGACGTTATTTTCAGGCTTTAGGACGAGGGTGACGGATCCGCTCGCTGCTGCTTCATGCACAGGCACGGGGGTTCCTTCTTGCTGACTGTTGCTGGTTACGAGACCGGTTACCTGGTTGCGGATGGTGCATGTGCGCGCTCTATGAGTTGCAGGTGCCTTCATGGTGTATGCTCTAGCCGGATCAACTGCTACAGGATTCCTGTAGGATATCCTGTAGCCGTTTCTCCTCCTTGGGTGCATGCCTAAATGGTGGAAACGGTGGAATCACGGTCACAGTCGCAGGGTCCTCGGATGGCTTTGATAAGTAGTGCATGGGGCCTCTGCATACTTTATTCCATTTGAGAATTGTTTCTTCTGAGAATCCAACGTTCTGATTTGACTGTGCAGGTATTTCCATTGCATGGCAACAGGGGTGGTAGAAGGAGGCGATAGCAGTGGGTGATGGAGAAAAACATTGGTTTGCATGCCTTCGTATTGGACTTCAGGCTTCAAATTCTTCCACACAGTCGGTCCTGGGCCGTCGAAAGATTCTATAGGAAGTTTCCTGTAGAAATATAGAACTTCATGTAGAAAGTCCTGTAGCTTCCTGTAGAAGGCTAAACTGTGATCAAATCGTGCCCAGACCTTGGAAGAGATGAGTGTTTCTGGAGGGAGTGCTGGTGAGGTCACCTGGTAGCATAGTAGGGACCCTTGTCCTTGAGTTGAGGGACCTCTTTTTCTGCATGGAATACCTGCAACCTGCATGAATTGTCAAATCTTGAGCCTGTTTTCCTGTTTCTTTGTTTGTTTTTTTCTTTCTTCCTTTCCTTTTTTTTCTCTTTTTTTTTTTTTTAAAGACAGCAGGGGTGCCTTCGTGAGGTTTTCACCCCTACCATCTGCCTTGGGAGCCTCAAAAAGGTTTTCACCCAAGGATCTTTATTATATATATATATATATATATATATATTTTTTGATGTTCAGGGTATGCCCAAACCAGAGGCAGAACCCTTCTCTATGACCAGCACTGATTTTTCCACAGTTTTGATGAATTCTTGCCTTGAAATAGGCTTTCTGTAGATCTTTAGTCGATGCCCATTAACGAGCATGGGGATGGCTTCCTCATCAATGGTCCGAATAAGAACAGACCCATTGTCATTACACTTTTCCATTGCATATGGTCCTAGCCATCTTGTTCTCAGCTTCCCCTTGAAATCCTTATGTCTGGAATCGTACAACAGCGCCCAATCTCCCGGCTGGAATTGCTTGTCATTGAGGTGTTGGTCATGCCATACCTTCCTCTGAAGTTGAACCACTTCTGAGTGGAGAAGGGCCTGCATTCGGTGCTCGTCCAACCCATTCAGCTGCAATAACCTTTCTTGTTGGGCATGGCTGAGATCTAGGACCAGCTGAGCTGCCATCCTCAAGGTGTTGTACTCGAACTCAATTGACAGCAAAGCTCTCTTCCCATAGACCATCTCATAAGGTGTGAAGCCGGTTGTGGTCTTCCAAGTGGTGTTGTAAGCCCAAGTGGCCTCAACCAGGCAATCTGCCCAATCTTTTCTACTGCTGCTCACCACCTTAGTCAAGATCCCTTCCAATGCTCTGTTGGTGACTTCCACCTGCCCATTTTCTTGAGGATGATAGGGGGTGGAAGTCCTATGCTTGATTTTGTGATGAGCGAGTAGGTCTTCAATTAAGTTGGAGGTGAACTAGCTTCCTTGATCGGTGACTAGCTCTCTTGGGTAGCCAAATTTGTAGAAGATGTTTTCTGTTAAGAACTCGGCCACCTTTTCTTCTGTCGCTGCTTTGATTGCCTTGGTTGTTGCCCACTTTGTCATGTAGTCAGTGCACACAATGATGTAAGACCTTTGCGTCGAAGGAGGATTGATTGGACCCACAAAATCCATACCCCACTTCTCAAATGGCTCAAGAGTCACTTGAGGTTGGAGAGGCATTTCGTCCCTTGGAGTCGGTTTCCCCATCCTTTGGCATCGGTCACATTGGCTGATATACCTTCTGACATCTTGATGAAGCGTGGGCCAATAGTAGCCTGCCTGTATGATTTTGAAGGCAGTTCTTTTGGCTGCAAAATGTCCTCCACAAGGCCCGTCATGACAGGTTAGGAGGATATCAAAGACTTCCTCCTCCCTTACACAACGCCTTAAGATCTGATCGGGGCCAAGCTTGAACAGGTTGCCCCCGATCCAAGTGAATGAGGCACTCTTCCTTACGATTCTGCTCTTCTCTCTTGAGGATAGGTGCGGAGGGAACTGTGTTGAGACAAGGTAGTTTGCTATATCAGCAAACCATGGAGAGAGTACTGAGATAGCAAACAGATGTTCATCTGGCATCTGGTCATCCACTGTTCCATCCTCACCTGCAGGTAAATCCAATCTAGACAAGAAGTTAGCAACAACATTTTCTTTACCTGGTTTGTCAATGATAGTCAAATCAAACTACTGCAACAAAAGTAACCATCTAATAATACGAGCATTCACATCTGGTTTATTCATTAAATATCTAATTGCAGCATGATCAGTATGTACAAATGTTTGATAGTCAGTCATATAATGTAGGAACTTGTTCAGTGCATGGACCACGACCAAGAATTCTTTCTCAGTTACAGTATAATTCAGTTCTGCCTTGGATAAGTTTTTGCTAACAAAGTATATGGCGTATGGAAGCTTTTGTTCAACTTGTCCTAAGGCTGCCCCTATGGCTTTGTTCAAGGCATCAGTGTGGATGTGGAAAGGTAGGGCCCAATTTGGACCTCGCAAGATTGGGGCAGACACCAACTTATCCTTTAATTCATTCAGAGCCTTCTGACAATCGTCAGTCCATTTAAACTCAACATCTTTTGCCAAGAGGCCAAACAATGGCGAGGCTAGCTTACTGAAGTCTTTAATGAATCTCCTATAATACCCTGCTAAACCTAAGAAACTTCAAACATCTCTTACCTTCTGAGGAGGTGGAACCTTCTTGATGAGAGCAATTTTGTTAGGATCCACCTGTAACCCTTGGCGAGAAATGGTATGTCCTAGCATGGTCCCTTCAGTCATCAAGAATTCACACTTTTCAGGACTAAGGGACAGGTTCATCTCAATGCACTTGGTTAGGACTTTTCCCAGATTGGACAATGCTTCCTGGAAGTTGGACCCATAAGGAGTGAAGTCATCCATATAGATTTCCACCGAATCATGGACCAGCTCAGAAAAGATGCTCAAGACGGCTCTCTGGAAGGTGGCAGGAGCGTTGCATAGCCCAAAGGGAAGAACTCGGTAAGCAAAGGTACCCCAAGGACAAGTGAAGGTGGTCTTATCTTGGTCTTCCGGGCTGATTTGGATCTGATTATACCCGCTAAACCCATCTAGGAAAGAGAAAAACTTCTTTCCTGCCAGTCCATCCAACACTTGATCTATGAAGGGTAGAGGAAAGTGGTCTTTCTTGGTGTTCAGTTCTCGGTAGTCCACACAGTTTCTCCCGTTTTTCTTGGGAACCGACACCAGAGGGGACACCCATTCGCTATCCGAGATGGGGTAAATGAATCCTGCATCCAACAGTTTTTGCAATTCTTCCTTGACAATGTCCTTAAGGGTTGGATTCATTCTCCTTTGGGGTTGCCTAATCAGTTTACAATCTTCTTTGATGTAGATGTGATGGGTACAGACCGAAGGATGGACTCCTTTCATCTCCTTATATCTCCAAGCAAAAGCATCTAGATGACTGGCCAACAGACTACACAGCTCCTTTTCCTGGGAAGGAGATAGGGAGGAGCTGATCTTTAACGTTCTCTCGGGGCCAAACTCCACATTTTTGACTCTGGGAGTGACTAGATTGGTCACACAAAGGTCCACTAAGGTGCTGGCTTGGGCATCCTCCACCCATTTCTCTAAGGACAATGCACTGGGAGGTGGATTTTGAATCAAGGTCTCAATCAAATCATCCTCGGTTGGGGGACCTCCCCTAGTGGTGTCTAGGGTTCACAAGGGTGCAGAGTACACCTCATCCTCTTCTCCTTCCTCCAACCAAACTAGTAAGTCATGCTCTAATAAGGGTTGGGCAGGAGGGTATAGGACTAGATGCTTGGACATAGGACCATTTTTGATGGTCATGTTTCCTGCACGGCAGCTTATGTAAGCATCCGCAGTGGCTAACCAAGGCCTTCCAAAAATAAGGGGGTATCCAGTAAGCTTTGCCTTTGGTTGAAGAACCAAGAAGTCTGCAGGGTATTCCCAAGAGTCAACAGAGACCAAGACATCCTCTACAATCCCTTCGGGAGTCACGGTGGAGCGATCTGCTAGTTGTAGGACTGTCGAGGTCTTTCTCAAGGAACCCTGAAGGTTGAGTTTGAGCATGGTATCTCTGGTCATCACATTAATGGTAGCCCCCAGATCAATCAATGTGTGTGGTATGATGGTGCCATTGATGTGGACATCAACTACAGGACTCCCAGGATCCAAATACTTTGGGCAGATTACTTGCCCCAACATAAGATCAGACAGTTGTCCTATGACGTTGATGGTTGAGGCTTCTCTTTTTCGCCTGCCTGGGTGTCTGAAACACTTTTCCTTAACCAGTTTGTTGTATATCGGTACATCTTTGATGGCTTGGAGAAGTGGTATTCTCACACACAACTGTTTGAGTTCTCCCAGAAGCTCATCCTCCTCTGGGTTGGGTTGTGTGGTTGCTGTTAGTCTCTCAGGAAAGGGTGGAATGGCTTTTGGTTCACTTTCCTGTTTATCTTCCTCGTCCTCTGGGGGAGGAGGTTGGCGATCCGGAAGAGTCTTCCCAGATCGCAGGTTGATCTCATGGATCTCCACAGCATAGGTAGGGCATGTTGTTTCTCCAACATATACCTGCTGGGCCTGTCGGTTGTTGGGATTCGGGTTCGGTTGAGCAGGCATTTGGGGTTGTCTTGGAGGAGCAGGAGGTAATGGTTGTGGTTGAGCTGGTGGTGGAGGCAAAATGGCGGGAGGAGTGTTGTACTGGGGCCTCCACCCCGGTTGAGTATGGTACTAAGGTGGGTAAGACCATGGGGGAGGTACAGACCAGGAAGGATGAGCAGGGGGGACCCAGGAAGGCATAGGGGCAGATTGGTTGGGGCTATAATAAGCTTGGGATGTCCCTTGCATCCCCTGCTGGTAAGGTCTCGGTCCATGTGGCCTCCTTTGGTTGAGGAAATAGAGAGGTTCAGTGTGCACTTCCGTCCCTTGGTACATGGCTTGAAGCCCAGGTAAGGTTGGACATTGGTTTGTGGGGTGGTCCTCCTCACAAATGAAACATACCTCTACCGAATGTAATGGGCACTCGTTCTTAGGGCGCTTCCTTGTACACTTAGGGCAGAAGATAGCCAAAGCCCTCTCAGCTTCCTCTTTCTTCTGCTGGCTTCGGAATGTATCAAGTTGCATGGCAATGGTCTGTCTCACCTCACTCTTGAGGTCCTCTAATTGATTCGCAAACTCATGTTTGGAGAAAGGAGTACTAGCTGAGAGGGGGTTTCCTCTACCTCTTTTCCGGGCTTCCCTAGAGTGGTTCCTAAACACAGTCTTTATATCCTCATAAGGTAGTTGGTAAATATCTCCTCCAGCTAGCATGTGAAGGGTATCTAAAAGGTCTTCAGGGACTCCTCGGAGCAGGACCAACTTGAGAGATTCAGGGTCAAGTGTGCACCTGGCCCGTTTATAGCTAAGTTGGAACCTTTCCTCGTAATATTCTAAAGACTCATCACTCCCCATGGTCATCCGAAAGATTTCTCCCTTGGCTTCCTTGGACCTACAGTAGTCCCGGTATTTGGTATTGAAAGCTTGCTGCATCTGAGCCCAAGTGGTGATATTGTTCCCAGGTAAGCCCATGAACTAGCGTAATGCTGCATCCTTAAGGGTAGAGGGGAAGAGTTTCAGGTTTTGCCCATCTTCGGTATAGTCATAGGTTCGACAAAGGACGACAAACTCAAACAGGAAGGTATCAGGGTCTTCAGTAGTCAGTCCATGGAAGTGAGGTAAAGCGGAGGGGCTTATGTTTTTCATTTTCATGTCTCCATTGGTCTCTCGGATGGGGAAGGCACCTTCTATTCTCTCATCCTCTCTCCTATTGTCAGCCATGGCTTCAGATGGAGTGTTTTCTAACTCTTCTTCTGTTATAGGATCTTCGTATATCTCAGGAGGCTCGCCTATAGGTTCTTCTGGATCACTGTCACCAAAGAAGAGAGAAGGGTGACTCAGTGATGTGGTGGGGGTTTTGGGTAAGAATTTTCCTATTTTATCTTGATTTCTACGAGGCATGAAATGGAAAGACTTTTGATTGCTTTTGTTCTTTTTTCTGGTACCTGCAAAACTAAAATAGATTGAACTGCAACTAACTATCTTGCTGAAATGGAAATGCGGAATTGAAATGAAAGCATGAAAGAACTAATCTATTTTGCTCAAATGAAATTGCAAGAATGAAATGCTAGGCTACGCTTGCGGAATTGAAATACTAATCTACGCTTGCAGAAATGAAACTGTGGAATTGAAATGCTAATCTATGAAAGCAGGAAATATCTATGCTACTTTTGCGGAAAGGAAATTGCAGAATGGAAATGAAATAAACTACTTAGCAGAAGGCAAGAGTAGGAAAATAGAAGAAAAGCAACAATCACCAATACTCTGACGCTTCCCCGGAAACGTCGCCAAAAAGATGGTGGGCTCCAGTATTGTAGCAATAATGCTACAACTCCTGGGACTCCCTTCTTTAATCTTATCAACCCGGTAGTTCGTAACAAACTTGGAAGCGACGGTGCTGTATGCACAAGTACTAGCTCTTGCCGCAGCTGTCACTTGGTCAGCTGGCACAAGTCCTCTAGGAGCTTAAGCCAACTTCTATGAGCTCTAGAAGAAGCTTTTTAGTTGATGGATGAAAGCTAACTCGAAGGAAGCTAATCTAATTGCAAAAAGGAAACTGAAAGTCAAAAATAAACGCAAACCCTAGCAAACCCTAATTCTACCAGCTAGTCCTACTGACGCAAAGGAGAGCATGCAAACTACTGAAAGAGATGCCATTACTTCTAGGAAGGTAAAATACATGTGTCTAGACTACCTCTATCTCAAGAAAATGTCTTTTTGTATTTTTGATTAAGTTGTTGGGATTATCATGCATGTGCTTTTAACTATTTTTGACTGTGCAGAGGTGGATCAAGGAGGAAAAAGTCTTGGAAAAGGTTGGGAAGGTTCAGAGGGGGTCTAAGGAGTCCATAACACCCTTCCAGAGAGTTTCAAAAAGTTTGGATATCAAGAAACCTCATTTGTGAGCTTCTACAGGAAGTCTGCAGGGGTTCTACAGGACGTTTCAGAATTTCTACAGGATGTTCAGCAATTCCTACAGGATGTTCTACGATTGGATTTTGGATGATGGGTGAGTGGAAGAGGACGCATGGATGGGTAGGGAGGTAGGATAGGGGTTTGTAATGACTTAGTGACAGAGAGATGAGGTGATGAGAGGGTGTGGAAAGCTAGCTTGTCTTAAAGAGGTCAGAGGAAATAGAAGGCCATGAAGGTAGGGTGACGTGGGCAAAAGAGTAGTTGTGAGACGAGGGATCTAATTTGGAGATGAGCAGTTGGCCTGGACAAAGCTTAGATGGACGAGAGAGTGATGGAGATGCACCGCACAGTGTAAACTTAACCAAATCATCCACGTCCTGCACATAATCAAAATATTAACTAATCTATCCTAACTGTTAATGAAACCAATGAACAACAACGTTATTTCTAAAGAGAACCAAGTATAGTACTGAAGAAAAGAAACATTCCAAGAGGTCTGAACGCATGAATAACTCTTACAAATGAAAACATTGCACCAAAGATTGCATGAGTAGGCAAACTAGTGTTTTTGTTGGGTAGCACTGTCTGCAATTCCAGCCCCTAGAAAGAGGTGAAAATGAGAGTGCAGGCAACCCTTTTCTGGAACTCTTATCAATTCTTATCTCATTACTCTATTTTAGACATCTGAAGCAACTCTATCTTTCAACAATGACCTTCTTAACCACACAACGAAATCTAACTCAACAAACTGCGTTTCAAATGCATGTAAAGAAAATCATAATGCTAAAAGGAAAGATATCAATACAAAGAAGGAGGCCCTAGGCTCTCAGGTTGGGCCCAACCCCGAGAGCTATGGCTCCTCTAGAAACTCAGAGCTGAGATCAAATCTGACTACTTCTCATTAAAAAATAATAATCATAAGTCAATAGGTATGCCAATGATGGCTACAAAAGAGCAAAAACAGAGCTGGCAGCTCGTAGTGCAGAATGTGCAAAAGTTTTTCAAAAAGTCCTTTTCGAAGGCTGAAGCCTTATCATTTATACATCACGAGGCCCCAAGCTGGCCTCCTAAATCTATGGGAGTTGGTTGACCAAACTGGGAGTGAACAGCTGCTTCCACAAAATCTGTTTGACTGCCTTCTAGATCCGGTTTTGGTGGCTTTTGGAGCTCGGAGTTGGGGGTGAAGATCCTGAGGAAGGCTATTTAATGCCGTGGACAACCCCCCTACGAATCCTCAACCCCATCTTGGCTGTCTCCTAGCCCTTGTCTGCTCGGTTTTGCTCCGTCATGTGTCAAAAAACCTGAAATGAGCACGTGTTAGCCACCTAGGAATAGTGACTACCCTTATTCGTACAAATGACATAAACATACTAAAAAATGATGCATAAGTTATGAAAAATGAAGGATTGAGCAAGGGTAGTTAGGAAAAATGAGCCCAAAATGTTACCAAATTTGGGGCTCATCAGCTGGTCTCATGACCCAGGGTTTCAGGGACCCTAATCGTCAGTTACCGTTTATTGCAACTTTGGACTTGCCTGACTTGTCGTGCCTTACGAACGATCCAATTAACTATCTTCCGTTTTGGCCGCCAATGCCGAATAATTTGCCTAGTGATATTCCTAAGTATGAAGGCAAATCAGGAGAGGACCTGTCGAACCATGTGATGACTTATCACCTCTGGTGTGCGTCTAATTCCATTTTAGATGATTCAATCCGTTTAAGGCTTTTCCAGCACACTCTAATTGGTCTTGCGGCCAAGTGGTACATTGAGTTACCGCGAGCCACTTTTTATAACTTTAGTCAGTTAGCTACTTCGTTTTTAACTCATTTTCAGTTGCCAGTCAGATATGACAATGGCACGGAATTATTAACCTCATTAAAGCAGTCAACGTCCACTTACATTTCAGATCACATTCATGAATGGAGACGTCAATGACGTTTAGTGAAAGTTTTTATTCCGGATCAGATCTTAGCTGAATGGTTTGTAAAATCTTTATTGCCGAAGATCACTGAAGATGTAGCTAAGGCCGGAGTCGTTACTGAAGAGCAAGTAATTGCTCAAGCTCAATACCTTGACTTAGTTTATACGCAGTCAGGTACATTACACGAGAAAATCCCCGATCTTCCTAAACAAAATCAAATAACTACAGCTCCTTCAGGGTCTCATGCCGCTGATGGTATGATTGGTATGGTTAATACCAAAAGTAAGAAGAAATCTTCCAAGAATTCTTCTCCTATCATAACTTTACCAGATTCCCCGACAGGAGATTCTTCCGTGGAAATTTCCGTCGATATTCATGTTGTAGAGTCATCTACAGCCAAATCAAAATCCGGCGGTAAGAAGAAAGGAAAGAAGAAAAATAAAAAAGATAAAAATTTGAAAGAGAAACCAGAAAAAGCGGAATCAACTGATGAGAAACGCAAACCTTGTTATCCTTGTCTCATTTGTGACGAAGAGCATTTTACAAGAGACTAACCTCATCATGCAGAGGTTGTGAAAATTGTCAAAGGTTCCCAAACGCTTGCTATTTTGAAGGATCCTTTTCCTAGTCAAGATAGTAAGATGGTAGGCTCTTCCTCAAATGCCTCTGAGGAACCCATAATGATGATGTCCCATGTTAGGATTGCAACTCGATCACATGATTATGGTAGTAAAAGTCCTATTGATGGTAAGGAAGAAGAATCTTCTCATTCAAACCCATCAACTTCAACTCCCGGTTCCGATCCACTACAAATCGAGAAACCTAACCTAGACTTAGTAATCAAACCGCCCGCCAAGGGTATACTTCGAAAGTCAGCTTTCAATCCACATGCGAGAGCAGCTCAGAACTATAACATTGTTGAAGATTTGGCTGTTTCACCTTCAGCAATGTCGGCTTTGGAAGTGCTGCAATCATGCCCAGCACAGCGTAAATTACTATTGTCGGCTATAGGAGCTGTTGACATTCAGGACTCGAACCTTATAATTTTCGATCTAGAAAATAGTACACCATGCTTACCTCATCAAATGGCTTTCCAGATCCCAGTGTTAGTAAAAAACAGACCTTGTTATAGGACTGTGATTGATGAGGGAGCCTCAACGTGTATTATGTCGATACAGTGTTGGAGATCGCTTGGTTCTCCTACGCTAAATCAATCCTCGACGATTCTAAAAGCCTTTGATGGCCGTGGGTTTCATCCTTTTGGCATTCTACAGGATTTACCTATAGGGGTTGAAGGCAAAACTGTTAATCTAGATGTGGAGGTGGTTGATGCCCCTCTAGATTACAACCTTCTCTTGGGTTGTAGTTGGTCTTACGCTATGACAGCTGTCATTTCATCGGTCTTTCAGCTTATAAAGTTCTCTCATAATGGAAAGATTGTAACTATAGACCAGCTGACTTACTTTTCATCCAACCCAGCCTCTTCTGAAGTATTCAGCATGTCAGCAAAACAACTATCCCATATAAGGATGTTGGAGTAGGACTAGTTAAAGATTCTGGTTTACTAGGAACTTTTCCTTTTCCTCCTATCAACACATCGTCTTCTACTGCAACCATTCATATGATTTCGTCAGACACTATTGTTTATGATGATCCTTGGATCGTACCTTCCGAATCTGAGATAGACTCATTTGGTGATGTTATGCCTTTGAGTCCATATGAAATTGCGTATCAGGCTGTGCAGTCGTTTTTCGACCCATCTTCAACCAAAATTGACTTAATGAATGTGGTCCATGAGGAATCACTTTCAATATCAAACTCGGATTCAACAATGTTTTCGGAACTTGTTCACACTGATGAGGAAATTCGTGAAATCCTATGTGTCGATGATTTACCATGGGAAGATCTTCATCATAGATCTTCGTTTTTACCTGATATTGATCGTTTTGAAAATGATTTTTCATCTATTTTTATGACTGAATATGTCAAGGAACCTCAGAATCCAATGAAAAATCTTGATTCAGAGTTAAATTTGGGAAACATTTCTCGAACTATTCCTATTGATATTTTGGTTAAGCCTAGAATTGTTGAAAACATTCATATAGGTGCCTCTTGTACGAAAGATGAAATTCAAACATATAAGGCCCTCTTTCAAGAATTCCGTGACGTTTTTGCCTGGTCATATGACGAAATGCCAGGAATTGACCCAGCAATTATTGTTCATGAAATCATAACTTACCCGGATGCTAAACCCGTCCTGCAACGTTTGCGTCAGATCCACCCGCGAAACGCTGCTGCTATTAAAGCAGAAGTTGAAAAATTACTCAAAGCAGGTTTCATTTATCCGATTCCGTTAACGGATTGGGTATCGAATATTGTTCCCGTTAATGAAAAGAAGCAAGGGGCAATAAGAATATGTATCGATTATAGGGACATTAATTGAGCCTATCCAAAAGACAATTACCCAACTTCCTATATTGATCAAATCATTGATGATTGTGCCGACAGTGAAATATTCTCCTTCATGGATGGTTTTTCCGGATACAATCAAATCAATATTCTACCTGCTGATCAACCAAAAACGGCTTTCATTTGACCGTGGGGGACATTTGCTTATTGCAAATTACCTTTTGGGCTCAAGAACGCCAGGGCAACTTTTCAAAGAGCCATGTCTTACGCGTTTCTTGACATCAAGCACATTGTGCAACCCTATCCCGATGAATTACCTACTCATTCATTACATCGAGCTGATCATCTCATCCATTTACGAGCAATCTTTATGAGGTGTAGGCATTATCGAATTCGGTTGAATCCACACAAGTGTGTTTTCTGTATAGAAACGGGTCGGTTACTGGGGTTTGTTGTTTCGAAAGCCGACATTTGAGTCGATCCCTCGAAGGTTGAAGCTATTGTCAAATTGCCTCCTCCTTCGAGTCTTCGCCAACTCCAAAGTCTGCAAGGGAAAGCAAACTTTTTACGTCGATTCATTCCTAACTACGCCGAGATCACAAAGGGGTTTACCTGGTTGTTGAAACAGAATACTCCATTCTTTTGGGACAAGATAGATGATAAATATTTTGATGCACTAAAACACGCGTTGACCCATGTATCGTTATTGCATCCTCCCAACTACAACCAGGACTACTTCTTGTATCTCGCCGCCTCCCATTCCACCATTGGAATGGTGTTAGTTCAGGAAGATGAATTCGGTACTGAACATGTGATATATTACCTTAGTCGAACTTTAAATCCAACTGAGCTAAAATACTCACATGTGGAGAAATTGGCATTGGCAGCTGTTCAAGCTGTCCAACATTTTCATCATTACATTTTACTACGTAAAACTACAGTAATTTCTGATTGCAACCCTATGATCTATATTTTAACCAAACAATTGCTAGGGGGCAAGTACTCCAAATGGATCGTGATCTTGCAGGAGTTCGACTTGGAGTTTGAAAAGTCTAAGTCGAAGAAATCTTTAGTTTTTGCGGAGTTAATGTGTGACTTCCTGCGTGCTGACACGGAAAATTTGGCGGAGGAGCCCATTGCGGATGAATCCTTGTTTCTAATCAGCACTTTAGATCCATGGTATGGGGATATCATCGTTTATCTCCAGACCCAATCCTTGCGGCCAGAAATTTCAAGGTCAGAACCTTGAAAAATACGATTCCAATCCCAACAATTCAGAATTATTGGAGATACTCTTTATCGCCGTGGGGCGGACTCTGTTTTTTGACGTTGTTTAACTCATGAGGAAGCTGAAAGGGTTCTGAATGACTGTCACTCTGGAGCGTGTGGCGGTCATATGTCTGGGTTTACCATAGCCCAAAAGATATTGCGCGCTGGCTACTTCTGGCCATCTTTGTTTAAAGATTGTATCAACGCGGTCCGAAAATGCCACAATTGCAAAATTTTTGATCGAAAGATGCGCGCTCCACCTGCTCCTCTCCACCCTATAATTGCCGTCGGTCCTTTTGCGAAATGGGGTATCGATTTGATTACATGTAACCCTCACTCAGCCGGGGGGCATGCGTATATCATCCTTGCGGTAGATTATTTTACAAAGTGGGCCGAGGCGATGCCTACATTTGAGGTAGACGGCAAAACAACTGCGATTTTCATGTTCAATCATATAATTGCTAGGTTTGGTGTTCCACAAGCGATTATCACTGATCATGGGTGTCATTTTCGAAACATTATGATGACTGAACTTACAGGCCAACTTGGCTTGCGTCACGACAGTTCAACTCCATATTATCCACAAGCTAATGGTCTGGTTGAAGCCATCAACAAAGTTCTAGTCATCATGATCTGACGAATCATTGGGATTCATAGGTCGAATTGGCATAACATGCTATTTTCAGCGCTTTGGGCGTATCGAACCTCAGTAAAAACGTCAATGGGGTTCACTCCTTTCCAACTAGTTTATGGTCTGGAAGCTGTGTTACCCATTGAATGCGAAATCCCGTCATTGCAAATGGCCATCGAGTTACTTTCAGCCACTTTCAAAGAGGAAAAACGTTTGTTATACTTGGCTCAGCTAGATGAGAATTGACGTGATGCTGCATTAGGAATCGAAACTCATGCCAAATGTATTAAAGCTCAGTATGATCGAAATGTTACCCCTCGAAATTTTTCGGCAGGAGACCTAGTCTTATTGTACGATCAAGCAAATGATAAATTAGGCACTGGAAAATTCGTACCTATGTGGCACGGTCCTTATGTTGTCAAGCGAAAACTGGCAAAAGGAGCCTATGAATTGGTAGAATTTGACGGGGTCTCTTTAGGTAAACCCAGAAATGGTCTTTACCTGAAGAGGTATTATGCTTAAAAATGGGCGTGGAGATTTTTAGTTAGGTTAGTTTTCTTTCTAGCTGGTGTGTTTTAGTTTAAAAAAGTGTGCTTAGCTTAGAGAGTGTTTTTCGTCATTATTCCTGCTTATCTTGGTTTTACTCTTGATATTGCAGATGTCGATGCCTCTCCAAACATACATTGGTTTTGCTAATGGTGCTTGTCGTAATACACAGAACATTTCTTCCGTAGCTTGGGTTATCTATTCGCCCTCTGACGAGTTGATATCTATGCATGGGGTAAGCCTCGGTCAAACAATGAACAACATTGCTGAGTATAGTGCAGTGATTGAGTTATTATCTGAATCTATTACATTGGGATTCGAAGTTTGATAGTGAGGTTAGATTCTGAACTCGTTGTATTACAGCTTAATAGAGTATATGCCATTAGAAATCTAGTGTTATTGAGATTATTTTTGAGACTTCGTCTCTTGGAACGTGAATTTGACTATATTGAATATCAGCATATTCCAAGATATTTAAATACATTAGCAGATGCAATTGCTTCTCGAATGTTAAGTAGACATTTGCAATAATCATACAAGTAAATTTAAAAACATTCGATAACATGTTTTACAAGATAAGCTGGTAATAGTGATATAGTATAATATAGGAGTGTGTCAAATATACATCGTCTTCGATCATAGGTTGAAAAACACCTTATGATCGGCAAAAATGATAGTACAAAAAGCAAAAAAATGTCATATGTGTCTACAACAGGTGATCATCCTATCACTGGTGATGATCTCGAAAAGAAACCATTGTACGAGCCACCTTACAAAGAAACCTCCTGAAAGGTCCTGGGACCCCAATCACATAGCGCTGTAGCCTAAGAGGAATGTCATCTATTCCGGTCTCTGGAATGTCTCCTGTCAAACACTCTATATGGCTCTCCAATTCGGCCAAGGTCTCTACTGATTCGTCCTTTGGGGCTGGTGCCGCTGCAGCTGGTTGTTTCCTCTCATAGGGCCAGAGAGCGGCTGGTCACCGTGGACCCACATCTGCATTTGAAACTTTTACTATCAATTTTGGGCGAGATAAAAACAAAAAAAAATTAAATTAGGAAAATGTTGAAAATGTTTTTACCTGAGTCATCCCATTACTCTCCTGGTGGAAGAGCCATGTCTAGGTCACCACGAAAATCTACCCCAGCGTAAGGAAAGTCTTGAATAGCAAAAACCTGGTTTTCCAACCAATGGAAATTCTCAGGAGTGAATTGAACGACCTCTGTCCCCTCCTCAGGATGATGGGCCATAACTGCAACCCATCGCATCAGTTTGGGCTCTCGAGGAAGTCCAGCTCCAACAGTGAGGTGTTGTGGGACCAACATTGGGACCCTCTCCAGACCAAAGCTCACAACTAAAGCACCATATCCAAAGGTCTTCAGTTGTCTGTTCTTGGCTCTAGTCAGTTGGCCTTTTATATTAGCCAACACAGCGTCACACCAGTTGAAGATGGTGCCTCGAAAGAAGTCAACTACCATCCGCATCTGGGATCCAGTGGCTACATGTAGTGCTGCGCTCCCGTAGAGCCTGGTAACAGTAAACGCAATTACCTTGAGTTCAGGAAGGGATATGGTTTTGATATCTATCGCTTTGTCTCTAGTCTGTTTGTTACAAAACTCTAGCCGGAGGCTATCGACAGACTGGCCACCTGGCCTAGTCCCGAATAGAGTCAAGTGTTCACCTCTCTTAGGCAAACCAGTCAAAAAGTAAATGTCTGCCGACTCCATTTTGAGCTGGTGACCACCAATGAAGAAGCACTGGTCCTGTATGCTCCACCTGTCTACCAGCCACTGCAAAAAGTCCACCTGGGCCCTCATGCTAGGTATGGCCCAAAATTTGTATAAGCCGCATGCCTTCAATGCATCAATCGAAGGTTGATGATTTATCGCGGCAAGATCTACATCCTCATGCTCCCATTCTCGCCAATCAAGCATGATGTATACTCTACATTCAACAAAAAGGTGAATTAGAATGTATAAAAGCAAAGTTTTTGGGTGAAAATTGAGAATTTTAGGTTTAAAAACCCTTGCCGTGGGGACCACACCCTCTCTGTTAGAGACAGTGCATGGGTCTGCACCTTGCCTTCACGACAGGTGCGGACCCCTGACTTTTTTCCCGTTACGAAAAAGTCGGGGTCTGTAGGTTACCTGTGCTGTGCCTGCGGGCCCCCGCGTGCGGGTTTCTAACCTAAGAATCCTTTAAAAAATGAAATTAAAACCTAAAAACAACTTTGAAATGGATGAATTGAAAGAGTAGGATGATGTGGATTACCTGGAGGAGACGGCGTTCGATTCCAACGGACGGATTTTCCACAATCTTCACGGGAAGTTTCTGACCAAAAGCTCTATTTTCTCACCCAAAACTAAAACGGTAAAAATGAATTCACAAAAGCCCTTTTTATAATTTTTTTGAATAAATGAGTTTTAATTTGTTTATGTTTCACTTTAAAGAGGTAACTTTTGAAGCTTTTTTATCCATTTTAAACAGGTATGAGTAATGTTTGAGTTTTTGTTCAGGATAACGGATTTTTCAGGCGAAATCGGTCATTTTCGACGAAAAAACATTAGAGTCACCTTTAAGCTCTTTTTTGACTCCTAAAACATGAAAAGATCGCCGAGTTTTTCTTTTTAAGCTCATTAAAACGGAACTAAAAAGACGGTCCACTTACAACTCTTTTTCTGACCATAAAAACATGAAAAGATTGCCGGATTTTTGTCATTTCAAATTCGATATTAGTTATAAAACGACGTGTCATTGATCAATTTTTTACTTTTTCGGATCAGAGGCACTAATTACGAAAAGTACTCGTTGGTCGTAATGATCAAGTGGTTCTCTCAAGTATTATTTTATACTTTTTCGGGCTTGGGAAACACAAATTTATGAAAAAGGACAACCATGGAGTCTTCTTAAGTTTTTTTAGACTCTCTAAAATTTAAAAATGCCGAGTTTCTCCTATACTGGACTCGTTAAAATTTAACAGTAAAGGACCTGTTCAATTACAAATAGGAATAGACCACTCCTTCTTAGGGTTCGAATTTAAACTAAGTTGGACTCATACGAAGGATGAGCTTATAATCAAGCAAATGTTATCCTCCTCAAGCTTGTAAAAAATAAAGAGGTACTTGATAGAAATGGTGGGGGAAAAGAGAGAAAAATGAGCCTGTTTGTCATACTTTGTAACCACTCTTGAACACGACACTTTTATTCACCTGGGTTGGGAAATCTGTTGCCTAACAGTTGATCAAACCATATTGAATGTCTTCAGCCGGTTTCTGGGTATTAACTTTGGGTCAATTGTCACCAAACCATCTGCTGTGTCGTATGTGTTCAAGAGGTCAGTGCAGATAAGCCATTCATCTGCAAAATATCCATCATCTATTTTGACCATCCCTGAGTCAGTCCTTGCAACTAAATTTCTTCAAACTTGATCTATGATTTCGTGTTGTGGGCTTGCCTACGAGGGATTGCTTTCTATCGAATTCAGATCATTATCTAGAAAGATGATCTAGAAATCGTCAGTACCTTGGGATCTGCATGCCTCAATGGCAGGTTTCTCGCCTTCGACGATAGGTTGCATCATTGACCTTCGATCAAAGGATTGCGTGACATGTTCGACATCAACACATCTATTCACATCTCATGGATTGTACTGAGTACTTTGAGAGCCATTGACATTACTGGTGGTTTCTCTCACACTTGTTAATAGTTTACATCATTGACTGGTAATCAAGTGGTTTCTACCATGTTTGACTTAGACACATTCATTCACATGGTTAGAATCGTACTATTTCGGGAAGTAGAAATGAAGACCCTGGATCTAGTTTCCGCCATCCAGGCTGCGAGGAATTTTGTATTAATTATACAGTGGACTACTCATAAACAGATGGCTGCGTCCATATTGTGTCTACATGTGTCTATACTTGTGATGTATTACAAGATCATTCCTATATCAGAGCAGTAGTTAGTATTCTAGTTAGTTTTGATCTGAGTATGGGAATGCCTACCTCAGTGATGATATGATCTCATTTATATATTTTGCATTGAATGTTTTTACAGGTTCCAACCGGGCTCTCCACAAGATGATCCTCGAAATGATAAAGTACTTCACTCTTCTTAGATGATAAATGAAATCCTTATCTACTACAGACTTCGCACTTTAGGGGGAAATCTGTTACACAAAATATTGTCACCATGACTATTTGCAGTCAATATGAGTCTATCATCATTCATACTGTCCTCCTAAGCAAGTCTCAAACCTCAGCTCTTCATGTCAAGCTTTGAAAATGAGAGAAAGACCTTAAAAATCAATAAACCTCTGGTTCTGCACTTTCTCTCACTATTGCCTGCGGTCCCGCACCCCCTGTTCATGTTACCTGCGGACTTGCCCGCTCTGTCTCTAAAGGAGTGGGTGCGGACCCCTGTGAAAGTCAAAAAGGCGCAAGTTTATTCTAAAAAACTCACTTTGGGTTAATTCTAGATGATTCTAGAAGGAATTTTGACGTGGATGGTTCGCTCTTAGGTGGTTCATGCATCCCAAAAGAGAAGGAGCTAATCCCTTGATGAGAGGAGCTATCCCTTTGAAGGAGGGCTTTATCCCTTTGAAGGTGGACCTAGTAACTTCCCTCCATTGCACTATAAATTAAGGCATTGGGTTGGTTGCTAGGGAGGTTAGAAGCGGAACATTTTTGAGGGTAAATGCTGGTGGAATTGAGACTTCCTAGTTAAGCTTGAGAGGAGAGATCACATACCTTTTGGCTTCATTGGGAAGAGAGTGAAACTTGTCAAAGTAGAGGGGACTTCTTGTTGGACCCTGGGAGGAGCTTGTAAAACATCAAGGCACAGGTTGTAAAGTTCTTCTTTGATTTGAATTAATCCAATTGGATTCATTTTTCTCAACAAATTGTCTTATGTGATTTGTTTCATGAATTCCTTGATCATCATGATAAGTATGCTTTATGATATTGGCTTTTTAGGTGCTATTTAATTTGTGTGCTTGTTCATGTTTGCAGATTCGCTACAAGAGAGATCATTTGGATCAAAGGAGCGAGGCTCCCACAAAATTGCATTGGACCCAAGGTAGGCCTAAAACACTTGTTTTCCTTTGTTTATAAATTGCATATTTAGAGAAAGATAGTTTTTGATTGGCTTGCTTGTCACTAGATATCATTAGATACTAGGGTGGCCGGTCTTGTCCGCAAGAACGACTCATTCCGTGTGACAAAATTTGTTCTCTTCCATTCCATATCTCCTCAGATGCCTTGGACACTATCATTGGTTCAACATTAGGACAGGAGGAAAATTAGCAATCATATGCCATATACTTCATTAGTAAAAACTTATCACCTACCAAGCTTAATTATACAATGAAAGAGAAAGAGTTCCTAGATGTGGTTTTCCCTAGCAATAAGTTTAGACACTATATTACGGGATATGAATTATTTATACACATGAATCACTCTGCCATAAAATATTTGATGAAAAAACCTTTAACTAGTGGTAGGATAACTAGGTGGTTTCTTTTACTGCAGGAATTCAATGTGACTATAATTGATAGGCTAGGAAAGTCAAATGTGGTAGCTGATTATCTTTCTATATTGAATAATCATGGACAAGCCATTCGTATAGATGATTAATTTCTCACTGAGCACCTTTTTTTTGTTTCAACAAACTCCTCTTGGTTTGCTGATACAACAAACTATCTTGTCATGGGAAAAACACAACCACACCTGTCTGCTAGGGAGAGGAAAAGTATCATTCAGAATAATGCTTCATACTCCTGGATCAAAGGAGAGCTATTTTACACAAGACATGATCTTATTATCCGTAGATGTGTAAGAGAGGAATATGTGTTTTCCATTTTAAAATATGCCCATAATGAGCCTTGTGGAGGCCATTTCAAAAACGAAAGGACAACATATGAAATCCTTCGCACTAGATACTTTTTGCCTTCCTTGTTTAATGATGCCAAAAAATATGTTAGGCACTGTGATAGTTGTTAGTAGATGGGCTAGCATGGTGAAGCTGATGAGATGCCTTTTTTCCCATAGGTCATATTAGATCCGTTTGAAAAATGGGCCATTAAATTTGTACAGATTTTGTGACAAAATGGGTAGAATCTAGGGTTGTTCCCCATGCCACTGAAAATTTTGTTGTTAATTTCTTGTTTACTAAAAATTTTACTAGATTTCGTATACCGCGAGAAATTGTTACTGACAATGAACCGCATTTTCTTTCTAATATGGTGAAAGGAATTGTAGATCAATATAGTATTCGACACAAAAAATATACACCATACCACCCGCAAGCAAATGGCTAGGTAGAGACCAAAAATAAAGTGATTGAATCCTTCCTCACAAAAAAATAAATATTCACAAAAAGGATTGGGCAAGCATGCTACTAGAAGCACTATGGGCATATAGAACTACTTGGAGGAACAATACAGAAAACACACCTTATGAGTTGGTGTACGGGAAATGGGTATTGCTTCCAATTGAATTCCAAATTAAAACTTTAAAGATTATAGTCTGTTGTGGCCAGCAACACCCCCCCCTTGTTCATTTAAGTGTTGTCCAAAATACTAAATGAATGGGGACCCTTAGTTAAATTTTAGGAAAAAAGCAAGAGTTTCCTTTCTTCAAAATAAGGTTACCATCCTAAGCTTAGAAAGGTCTTTTCAATATTTTTAACCTAAGTCTATGATAAGGGAAATATCTTTAAAGCCGCATTGCAAAAAAGATAGGAAATGCCTCCATTTCTCTATAATATCGGTATGCGCAAGACTCTCGTGTTAAGCATAATATCGCATCGCAATAAAGTAATTCTCATAAAGAAAAACTTCAAGATTTACCGATCTGCGATAACGCCGATCGCAAGATCGCATATCGCAGAAATGAGCTGACAAGATTCAACCAACATTAAACTTCTGCGACCTGCGATGTTGCGATCGCTGCGATATTATGTTCGTGCGATCTGCAATGGTGCGATTTGCGATGGCGCGATCTGCGATGTTACGTAAGCAAATCATAAATCACTTCATCACGAATCCTTCGGGCACGCCATCCAAAGAAAAGCCACTTACCATAATCTGACTCAAGATCATGCGCTTTTAATGATAGTAAATGAATTAGTTGTCAGCTATTAAATGAAATGAAGACGCGTGCTTTTGTAAAGAATTACTTCACGTAAGGTGGCATATTTGATATATCTGTTGCATTTAAAACTCTCCCATCACCTTTCTTGATCAGTCATTTCCATTTCACTCGTAATCTGCAGGAACGAAGAACTAAAGACGATTCAAAGCCAGACGCAGGAAGAAATGGGAAAGAAAAATAAAGCTCAAGGCTCTGAGGCGAAGGAAAAGACGAAGGAGATGGCGCCTTTGTATACAGACACAGCCTGTAACAGAGACGCAGGTATATCGACATGGGAAAGCATGTACAGGCTGCTTGAAGAAGAGAATCCCAGAATAATGAAGGTTGCTGCTGTCGCGGGCTCACAACGCTCTTCCGAGGCATCCTTAGAGGAGCTAGCATGTTCATTTCTTCACCGGATAGCAGCAAGGCCCAAAATTCTACCATATACGGATATGATCAAGTGGATACTTGACAATGCAGAGATGAACAACAGACAATTCAAGGTTCAAGGACATGGGCTCATCGGATCATTCGCTGCGCAAGATTTAAAGCTTATGTATCATCTTCCTGAACCGCAGGCGACTTACAATGCACAATTCGTTAAGAAATTTGCGGTAGAAAACCCAAACCTAGCAGAGACCACCAAAGATTGGTCCAGAAAAGAGGAGCCGCTCAAAAAGGACAAAAATGGTATGTACAGCACTGGTTCCCTCACCTCTCCGTATTGTTTTGCTGTGGCCATGCTTTGTAGATTATTTGGGATGCCAGATATCAATAAGTTTTGGTCTGAATGGCTACCATTAATAGATGCTGCCACAAATGCCGATATTATGGATTGGGCCAAGATCTTTTCTGATAATCTGTACACGGCTGTTATCAATTACCGGCCTAAAAGATCCTTGTCTCAAGGGATCTACCCTCCTTTTTATCTGTCCGCATATGTTATGGATTCTATTTGTTATGTGTCTAAATTTCCCACTATGGGTTGGAAATGGACTACCGAGGACCCATTACCTATCCATGTTTATCAGAAGGTGTTATGGGATTCTCAGTTCGTCCCACACTTCTACCAGATTTGTCACGGGCTTATCTTACCCTTGTATAGAATGATGTATGAAGAGACCACCTCGGGGTACCTACCAAATAAGCTACGACTGGAAGCAGAATGGAAGCAGAAGGCACAGGAAAAGGGAAAAGTGATCCAAGCATTAAACAGGTTGAATTGGGAGTGTTACTGGGCATACTTGGTCAAGCTGCATAGTCAATGGATGACTGTGAAATGCATCATAAACGCGGCCGAAAAAGTAGTGCCAGCTCTCATAAATTCTGTTTTCGCAGCCCAGCTCAGCGCAGAAGTCAGCCAACCGACTATCCTCAAGCCCATGATGAACACTTGCAGCTTTAAAGACCAAGTTCAGAAGTAGCCTTATTTTAGAATGTTGTTTGCTCTTTAAAATTAGATTAGAAAAAGGACGGTCATTTTAAAACCGCATCCCAAATTTTGTAAAAACACTATTATTAGAATTAGGAAGTAGTATTTTAACCCTTCTCATGCATTTAGAGAAGGGTCCAGAAATTTGTCAAAAACTTGTCCTCGGAACATGCACTTCTGCACCCTCAGAGGAGGTATTGATGAATGGATGGATCGAGATTTATTAATGTTTGCATTTTAATGTCTGCTACTGATGTTGCACTTTTGTACTCTTAGTAGATGTTAGAACAAGTAGAGATAAATCGTTTTTGCTTGAAGCTTATGAGTAGGATTAGTCATAAATGGTACTTTTATTTCTTGTCCATTTGTGCTTATATTCTTAAAGTGATATACAGTTTTCAGTTGTTTATATGTTACTGCATGAATGTATGAGTTACCATTTGGCACTTCTGTACGGTGGAGCCATTTATTTATGTCTGATATATGAATAACTTATTATGCGATATGCTGTTCACAACTGTTTTGCCTAACTTTTTATGCAAAGTGGTTTATCTTAATTGATTTCTATTCTTATGATAGCTGAATGATCTTTATTACCAGTTATTGTTTGAAATCTCTTTAGATCGCATAATAGAAGAAATACACCCTGGGTTAGCGTAGATTAGATGTGTAGTTTCTCATTAGATTACAATAGCATAGAGTTAGTTTAAAAGTTTGAATTAAATTAGCTTTAAGTACTCTTAGATCAGCAACATCCAACTCTGCACACACACACATACACCCTTAGATTGGGAAACTGGTCCCATTATCCCCAGTCGGACCCGCTATACCAAACGGATAAGGAGCTGCCAACCAAGGTCCGGACAGGGTGGGTATCCCCCTTGTTGTCGACCCGATTTTCGGGGCTTCAACATATTTGGCACTAGAAGGAGGGCCTGAACATAGTGTCTGTTGGAATGATTTTCAATTGTAACATCTGAATCAGGATGGCTGCTCACAAACTTCCCATTTGGAGTTGCATCCATGTTCCTACCTCTTCCAACACTCCACCTGAAGTGGTAAGACTCTTGTCTCAGGTAAAATTCAATGGTAAGAATAATTCTTCTGCTTTTAATCATGCTCTTCAATTTATTCAAAGAGTTTCAAGTTTGGATATTCAAAGAATTGATGAAGGCGTTTTATGCAGAATTTTTACTCTTACATTCACGGCGAAAGCTAGAAAATGGTGCAGAACCCTCCCAGTTGCATCAATTCATAGTTGGGACCAATTCGTCAATACTTTCATTTTTGAATTTGATTGTTATGACTATGACCAGGTATATGATGAAATTGATTATCTACGGAAAAAAGATGAATCTGTTAGGGATTTTAATATGCGATTTCATCTTAATTGTCTAAAGTATGATCTTGAAAGTGAACTCATAGATGAAGAATCTTCAGATTATGCTGAGCATTCCCTACCTCCTATGTCTGATCAAGCAGAAATTAGTTCAAGCTTTGTCTCATTTTCTTCTAATGTGAATGAGGATTCCAATTTGAATATACAAATCACCCATGATGAAGAAAGTTCCCAAAGCCTAGGAGACATGCATGCTCTAATGCAAGAAGACAAGAGCGAGAATGCTGGAGGAAAGCCTGCCTTGGAACCAGGAGATGACTTTGATACAAGGTCAGATAATATTGTTGCAAATCAACAAATGCAGATGCCAAGGTTAGAACATCAAACTATTTCTCTTTCAAAAAGTATCAGTACACAAAGGTATGATCTAAAGCCCTATGACTATGATGAATCTGATGAACAAAGATTTTCCATGATGATATTTTCAAATGCATTGTTCGAGAATCACATTTTTCTCTTTATCCTGATGTTTTTAGTGATGATAATTTTTCCCCTCTCAATATTAAAGATATCTCAAAAAGTACAGAGGATTATTCAAATGAGTCATCATTAGGTTTTCAAGATAAAAAGACAGTTGTAGAACATCCTTTGATCATTTTCAAACAAGAACCGCTTGACCTTCCTTGTCTGAAAATATATGACGAAAAAGAGAAATCTAGGGAAACCTGTAAAATCATTTATGATAGATACTTTGACAACGATGATGTTGTTGATTTATCCCAAGTAACTCAACAAAGCTCAGATAATGAGGGATATTCTAATTTAGAAATCATATCAGTCAATCCCCATTTCAAAGTAAAAGATCATTTGCATGATTTTACTATCCAAGACAATACCCCGATCTATGATTCATATCATGAGGAAACCCCCATGCCTGTTCACAATCATAACTTGTCTTCTGATTCACAAGACGGAATTTGAAATTGCTCGGATCCCATAATTCTGGCCAGTTCTTGTGAAAAACAAGATATTCCAAGTCAATCCCAGTTGTGCTGTAACACTATTTGTACAGATAATCATTTCTTTCTTTCTCACTTGCACTCATTTTGTACAAAATCAGATTGTGTTTTAAATTTTCAGACTTTTGATAGATTACTATGGTATGTTGAGCACCTTATCAAAGAACATTCGAAAGATGTGCTACCATTTTGGAAAGCTAAACTGTGTCAAGGAAGTATAGAACTTTTTCAATTCCAAGATCAATCAATATCAGACTTCCTTAGAAAACTTATTTGGCATCCAAAACACCATCAACGAAGGAAAGAACCTTTCGAAACTTGTCGGCAGTTCGCGCCAATTGATAAATCTCTTTCCAGAAATTTCCATCTGTTCTTCATTGATTTATTTAGTGATTCATATATGGAAACTTTCCTTTTACAAGAAATTGCTAAAAGCTCAACTTCAATGCACAGTAGGTTACAGGCCATTAAAACTAAAAAATCATATTCGCAACCTGGCTTGTCATCTTTCCTATTATGAGATCATCAATCCATAACAGAAATTCATCCTGATTTTTATGATCCAATAGGTATCCAGTTGGAAAGAAGTTTTCATGAGAAAGAGATTTCGGACAGAATTCCAATTGAAGTTACACATTCTTATTCCACATCCAACATTAACAGTCCAAGAAAAGTTTTGTTCTTAACGCTGATGTTTGAAAGTTACATATGTGTAGGAATAAAAATGAAGAGATGGTTCCACTGCAAATATCATTTCACCTAGTTAATCTTCTGTATATAGTTAGAATAGGAGTAGGAGTAATTTAGCTAGGTTATTAGGTTTACTTTTAATAGTTGGCAGGCAAAATAAGAGAAGAGATTATCCCTATTCTGTACATAATCCTAGGGAATGTCTACCTCTCATTTCGTTAAATATTTTTCTCCATAATAAAATTTGCTATGGTTAACAGCATTTGACATTTACTAAAGACACCTTTTCTCTATCAAGATTTTGAACTTCTGCTCCTATGAACATCAAATCTTTTGGAAACTTGATCTTTATTATCAATAGAACTTTAACCCAGATATGATACTAGTTTCAACTCCAAGAAATTTGAAGAAAGCTATCTTAGTGAAGAAATTGTTTTATGTCAGTACAATGAAAGGTATCAATAATGAAATAAAGATTCTCTGTAGAAACAACCATTTCCAAAAAAGCTCTATTATTGTCGTCCAGAACTTTCTTAAGGAAAAACAATGATTTCCTCCCTGCTAAAGGAAATCGCAACATTCAGAGGAACAATCCGAGAAAACACTATATCTCAAAGAATAAGAGGTCTCATCACGAGCCGGCTTATCATGATCATAGATATTATAACTTGCTGACTTTGCCAATACTGTCCACCAAAACAGGGCAACGACTCAAGATTGTTGCAATCAAAAGACAAGGGGTCTCATCACGAGCCAGCTTGTTCAACAAAAGTGTAAATCAAGTGAATGACTATGTCATAATTTGGCCACCAAACCAAGACATTGTTCTTTAGAGAATAAAAAAGGAAAAAAGTGTCAAAATGGGTTTTTCTCTGAAAAGTTGTAGATAGCCTTAAGCAGGATAAAGGATCATTACTGGATAATAGGTAACCCTGTCGAGGCTATGGACGCCTGCTGGCAGCAGAGGCTCTACCTGCGACAAAGGAGCATATTTAAAAGGCTGCTACACAGGGAAGACTTTATTTTAATTTTCACAAGACCAAGTAATGGCTGATGTAAATGCAAGGACAAGCTGAGGATGCAAGTAATTAAAATAGAAAGAGGTTGAAACAAAATATCATTGACAGTTTGAAGTATAATATGCTTTATCTTTTTATAATAAAGTTTAAGTTTTCTGAGACAATTTTTTTGTTTCGGAAGTTTGAAAACGTCAATAGAAGATCAGAGATAACTGGTTCTCCCAAGTGAATCGCCAATTGTTGTGGCCAGCAACACCTCCACCTTGCTCATTTAAGTGTTGTCCAAAATACTAAATGAATGGGGACCTTTAGTTAAATTTTAGGAAAAAAGCAAGAGTTTCCTTTCTTCAAAATAAGGTTACCATCCTAAGCTTAGAAAGGTCCTTTCAATATTTTTAACCTAAGTCTATGATAAGGGAAATATCTTTAAAGCCGCGTTGCAAAAAAGATAGGAAATGCCTCCATTTCTCTATAATATCGGTATGCGCAAGACTCTCGTGTTAAGCATAATATCGCATCGCAATAAAGTAATTCTCATAAAGAAAAACTTCAAGATTTACCGATCTGCGATAACGCCAATCGCAAGATCGCATATCGCAAAAATGAGCTGACAAGATTCAACCAACATTAAACTTCTGCGACCTGCGATGTTGCGATCGCTGCGATATTATGTTCGCGCGATCTGCGATGGTGCGATTTGCGATGGCGCGATCTGCGATGTTACGTAAGCAAATCATAAATCACTTCATCACGAATCCTTCGGGCACGCCATCCAAAGAAAAGCCACTTACCATAATTTGACTCAAGATCATGCGCTTTTAATGATAGTAAATGAATTAGTTGTCAGCTATTAAATGAAATGAAGACTCGTGCTTTTGTAAAGAATTACTTCACGTAAGGTGGCATATTTGATATATCTGTTACATTTAAAACTCTCCCATCACCTTTCTTGATCAGTCATTTCCATTTCACTCGTAATCTGCAGGAACGAAGAACTAAAGACGATTCAAAGCCAGACGCAGGAAGAAATGGGAAAGAAAAATAAAGCTCAAGGCTCTGAGGCGAAGGAAAAGACGAAGGAGATGGCACCTTTGTATACAGACACAGCCTGTAACAGAGACGCAGGTATATTGACATGGGAAAGCATGTACAGGCTGCTTGAAGAAGAGAATCCCAGAATAATGAAGGTTGTTGCTGTTGCGGGCTCATAACGCTCTTCCGAGGCATCCTTAGAGGAGCTAGCATGTTCATTTCTTCACCGGATAGTAGCAAGGCCCAAAATTCTACCATATACGGATATGATCAAGTGGATACTTGACAATGCAGAGATGAACAACAAACAATTCAAGGTTCAAGGACATGGGCTCATCGGATCATTCGCTGCGCAAGATTTAAAGCTTATGTATCATCTTCCTGAACCGTAGGCGACTTACAGTGCACAATTTGTTAAGAAATTTGCGGCAGAAAACCCAAACCTAGCAGAGACCACCAAAGATTGGTCCAGAAAAGAGGAGCCGCTCAAAAAGGACAAAAATGGTATGTACAGCACTGGTTCACTCACCTCTCCGTATTGTTTTGCTGCGGCCATGCTTTGTAGATTATTTGGGATGCCAGATATCAATAAGTTTTCGTCTGAATGGCTACCATTAATAGATGCTGCCACAAATGCCGATATTATGGATTGGGCCAAGATCTTTTCTGATAATCTGTACATGGCTGTTATCAATTACCAGTCTAAAAGATCCTTGTCTCAAAGGATCTATCCTCCTTTTTATCTGTCCGCATATGTTATGGATTCTATTTGTTATGTGTCTAAATTTCCCACTATGGGTTGGAAATGGACTACCGAGGACCCATTACCTATCCATGTTTATCATAAGGTGTTATGGGATTCTCAGTTCGTCCCACGCTTCCACCAGACTTGTCACAGGCTTATCTTACCCTTGTATAGAATGATGTATGAAGAGACCACCCCGGGGTACCTACCAAATAAGCTACGACTGGAAGCAGAATGGAAGCAGAAGGCACAGGAAAAGGGAAAAGTGATCCAAGCATTAAACAGGTTGAATTGGGAGTGTTACTGGGCATACTTGGTCAAGCCGCATAGTCAATGGATGACTGTGAAATGCATCATAAACGCGGCCGAAAAAGTAGTGCCAACTCTCATAGATTCTGTTTTCGCAGCCCAGCTCAGCGCAGAAGTCAGCCAGCTGACTCTCCTCAAGCCCATGATGAACACTTGCAGCTTTAAAGACCAAGTTCAGAAGTAGCCTTATTTTAGAATGTTGTTTTTTCTTTAAAATTAGATTAGAAGAAGGACGGTCATTTGAAAACCGCATCCTAAATTTTGTAAAAACACTATTATTAGAATTAGGAAGTAGTATTTTAACCCTTCTCATGCATTTAGAGAAGGGTCCAAAAATTTGTTAAAAACTTGTCCTCGGAACATGCACTTCTGCACCCTCAGAGGAGGTTTTGATGAATGGATGGATCGAGATTTATTAATGTTTGCATTTTAATGTCTGCTACTGATGTTGCACTTTTGTACTCTTAGTAGATGTTAGAACAAGTAGAGATAAATCGTTTTTGCTTGAAGCTTATGAGTAGGATTAGTCATAAATGGTACTTTTATCTCTTGGCCATTTGTGCTTATATTCTTAAAGTGATATACAGTTTTCAGTTGTTTATATGTTACTGCATGAATGTATGAGTTACCATTTGGCATTTCTGTACGGTGGGGCCATTTATTTATGTCTGATATATGAATAACTTATTATGCGATATGATGTTCACAACTGTTTTGCCTAACTTTTTATGCAAAGTGGTTTATCTTAATTGATTTCTATTCTTATGATAGCTGAATGATCTTTATTACCTGTTATTGTTTGAAATCTCTTTAGATCGCATAATAGAAGAAATACACCACGGGTTAGCGTAGATTAGATGTGTTGTTTCTCATTAGATTACAATAGCATAGAGTTAGTTTAAAAGTTTGAATTAAATTAGCTTTAAGTACTCTTAGATCAGCAACATCCAACTCTGCACACACACACATACACCCTTAGATTCGGAAACTGGTCCCATTATCCCTAGTCAGACCCGCTATACCAAATGGATAAGGAGCTGCCAACCAAGGTCCGGACCGGGTGGGTATCCCCCTTGTTGTCGACCCGATTTTCGGGGCTTCAACATAGTCCAGTTGGGATTAGATCTCTTAGAGGCAAAACAACAGTTCCTTTTGCAATTAAGTGAATTCTATGAGATGATAAGGGATGTTGTACAACAAGCTATTTTGATTCAACAACAACGCAGTAAATGGCATGATAAGTTGATCAGGAAAAAGAAGTTCTAGCTAGTTGTTAGGGTCCTATAATTTATAGGATCATAAGGTAATTGAATATTTTCTCTTAATCATATGAAATTGTAAATAATATTGCATTTCACAAATGATTTTCCCAAAAAATATATATAAATAAAAAAAATAATGAAAAGAGGGTATGCGAAAAGAAAAGAAAAATAATAAAAGAAAAGGATGAAAAGAACCCCATGAAAAATAAAATATATTTATTGAAGTGCTGCAAATTTAAGTGCCACTACTAGAAAATAATGTTTTCTGATGAATAAAGCATGATGTTGTGTACATCTTGTTTTGAATGCCAAAACCTCTAGTTTTTGTTTTGATCCTACACTGTAATCATGGTCAAACAATTTAAATTTATGTTTATAGGTTAGAAAAATAATTTAGCCAAACAGTTTAATATTGGCTAAAATGGTTAGGCATGTGAATATATTTGTTCCAACAGTGTAAAATATATCAATGATGTAAAAAGAGGTTAGGATTAGATTTAATAATTCCCTTTCAAAGGAAAAATAATAACCAAGGTTAGCACATTTAAATGCACCCGTGGTTGGTTAGAGTGAAATTTTAGTCTAAGAAGAAAAATTTGAGTGAAAAAGGCTTAAAGAATGATCATATAGGTGTGTTTTAGCCTAAGCAGGACCCCTAAATATTTATCCTAAGTCTTAAACCCATTTTGTAAGGCGCATAAAGGAAAATGCAAAATTTTAAAGCACGTGCATCTCACTGCCTCTGATCACTCCTCATCTCAGATCGACAATGTGCAAGCCTTTTTAGCCCCCCTTTCCATTCCAAACTTTATCGGCAGAGGGGGGTCCATATAGTGCTCTGGCCCCCACTTCCCTGTTTTTGGGAAAACTAGTATTCCTAAAGAATGCTAGCCCTCTAGGTTTGGCAGCTACCCTAGAAACAACAGTTTAAAGCAATTCAACACTTTCTTCTATGTGTAATAGATAAGAGAAAGATAATGGAACTAACCTGGAACTTCCGCTTGATCCCTTGCTTGATCTCTCTCCCCTTTGACAGAACCCACAACTCCTCCCCGTACTTAACACGCTTGGAGAGTACCTGCACAAGTACAACAACAAAGATCTGTCAAAGCATCATCATCTATTACAACATAAACATTACAGAATCAGATATATAATGAACAAACAATAGCATTCACAAATGATAACATTCACAATTTCACAATCATATGGAAGAAAACTTGAAGAGATTTATTAATAGAAGGGAGAATTACAACCCAATTGTCTGATCCAGCATCATCCTCCCAGCTTCAATCCCTCTTCACCTCATGAAATAGCAAGATCGCTCCAACAATACAATGCTCTTTCCTCAATCACAAACTATTAGCACTTACTTGCGATTCACAACATTCCAGCCTCTGGATCTCTTGGATGGGGGATCAATTTATAGATGTGTGCAAGGGTGTGAGTCATCCATGGGGTTTGATTAGTGTCATTCCACTTGTTATAATTTGTTCCACAAGAGAAGGGATAACTGAAGGTTTAAGATCCCTTATTCATCCTTGGGCGAATTCAGAGAGGCAAGTGGCACAGGAGAAGTTTCTAGAAGATTCCATGAGCATCCACTTAGCAAATTGTCCCAGACATTTGTCCATCCTCGCCCATCACACCTTGGTAGTGGAGCAGTCAGTATGCATTGCACCTTGGTAGTGGAGCAGTCAGTATGCATCGCACTTTGCCAGTGGAGCAGTCAGTATGGTTCAGTTTAGGCAATTTCTGGATGGTTTCTCAAATGGAACTTTTGGGGAATGATGTATTCAAATGATTATGTTCCTTTAGGGTATGAAACAACTCTTTTAGGGGTTGAATGAGACCTAATACATCAACATATAAGTTGGGGTTGATGTGCCTAAAGATGTCTATAACATTCCCCTACAATGTGTCATTTCCATGTTCTTTCAGACCCCCCCTCTCATACATCACTCTATCCCACCCCCCTTCCAAGAAGCAGTGTTAATTGTTGGGCCCATCTCCACACGTCCTTTTTTGATTCCTTCACAGCCTTCCCCTTCATATTTTGAAAACTACCATACCCCCTTCCGAAAACCACCAATCCATGTCATTTTCCACCAATGTCTCTCGCGCCATCACCTCCACTTGCACATTGACACTTGGCTTATGCATTATACATTAAAGACCCCCAAGATTACCATTTATGTTCTGTAACGGCCCCACGCCCCTAACGAATGTATGAACTGTTAATATAAAACCCCTAGATCCACGTTTTGCACCATTTTTACTCTGTTCTAGTTCTTTCCTACTCTCATTTCTCTATGCACAGTAAAATCTACTCATTGTCAACAAAGAGACCAGTTTGAGTACAGTCAAAGAAACCTCCTCATCATCTGTAACCATCGGTCGACAAACTCCTGGTAATTTCCTTGTTAATGCTCCATCCTGTTGTGCTATTCAACAACCCCTCATTTATTAATGATAGTAGTTAATATGAAGTTAATAAATGGGGACCCTTTAAAAATCTATCCAAAAAACAAAACTTATATTTAGGCATTTCTTTTATTTTTGGAATAAAGAAAAGATATTAATCAAACCCCCCCTTTTTTAGAGAACTATTAAATGCTTTCCTTCCCACATATAGCATGATTAAGCACCATCAAAAGACCTTTCTGACCCTCCAAAATCAAGTAAAATGATTGAAAAGGGACTCTATCCTTGAAACTATCATAAATCTGACATAAAAAAAGTCCTTACACTTTTTAGGCTTAGTCTCACATCACATGTCACCATTCATAAAGGACCCGCCTTAAAAAGGTTATTGCGAAACATGCGAGATGCGAAATTGCGATGGTGTTATAACCTTTATGGCATTACATTTCGGGCATTCAAATGAACACTGCAAACTTACCACCAACCGATATTGCGAAATACGACCAAGACCTAGACCCACTCCTTAAATATATCATAAGAACATGTTTTAGGTCCACCACTTATTAAAAAGGGCCTTTTACATAGATAAACCTGGTAAGTAGCTACGTTCTGAAATGATTAACAAGTGGCTCACATCTCGCATCTCGCAGAAACACATTAGGAGGTAAGAAAGGAAAAAAGTCATAATGCGATATTGCGATTTGTGATATTGCTTCGCAAATCGCACAATCGCCATCATCGCAGTTCAAAGGCTCGCCACCCTAGAAGCTTTCTTCCTGTTTTACGATGCAGACATTTATGAGCATTAAAGCTAAGGGATAACGAAGCATTAGTGGGCATTTAGTAAGAAATAACTGCATTTATGTGTGAAAATCCATTTAGCATGATATGATATCTTCTTACGTGCCTTCGAATAAAACTCCTTTTATCACCTTTACAAGTTATCTACATTATTTCATTTTACATTCATTATCATCTTTGTGTATCCGATAACTGTTGTTCTTCACTTTCAGGGAAAATCCATAGAGAAAATTGTTGAAAACAATGGTGAAGAAAGGCAAGGTAGTCACCTCTGAGAAGTCAGAGATGACTCCTCTATTTACAGATACTATATGTAACAAAGAGGGAGGAACCTCTACATGGGAGACCATGTATAATATACTGGAGGAAGAGCAACCAAGGATTCTGGAAACGAATATTACAGTTGACGAACGTGACTCCTTAGACGCTTCCATGTTATAGAAGGCATGCTCATTTTTGCACTGCATAGCTGTGCGTTCGAAGATAATCCCTTATACTGACATGGTTAAATGGGTTATTGATGAAGCCGACATCTCAGACAGAGAATTCAAGACAAGAAGCCAAGAGGTTATGGGATCTTTTACCCCAGACAACCTATGACTTATGTACCACCTACCAGAGCCACAAGTCATCTACAATAGGCAGTTCATTGAGAAGTTTGCCAAAGAGAACGACGACCCAACAGACTGCACCTGGGCCTGGTCAAATAATGAGGAAAAAATCAAGAAAGACAAAAATGGTATGTACACTACTTCGTCTATTTGTCCCCCTCATAGTTTTGCAATGGCCATGTTATGTAGACTATTTGGCAGACCCGATAGTACTAAATTCTCCCCAGAGTGGTTTTCGTTAATAGATGCAGTTGTTAACGCAACTCTAATGAATTGGGCACAAATTTTGTCTAACAATTTAGCAAAAACAATTATCGAGTATAGAAGGAAAAGAAGTGTTGCTTCGAGGTTTTACCCTCCATTTTTATGAGCACCTATGTAATGGATGCAATTTGTTTTAGTTCAAAATTCGCTATCATGGGATGGAAATGGATTGTTCTAAATCCACTTCCCATTCAAATATACCATAAGGACATGTGGGAGTCCAACTTTCAAACATATTTTTTCAAGATTTGTCATGGATTTATGCTCCCTATTCACAAGCAGCTTTATAATCGAGATGCCCCTAGGTTTTCCCAAGAAGCTGAAGTAGATATCCTCCCGGTGGCCAGATGGTTTGGGGAGGAAATATTTACGTATATCAGGGTTTTTGGCAGCATCACCTCCCCCCATGTCCTCCCATACTATGTTCCAGACAAATTGATGGCTAGAGGGATAGCCTATCAAACAGCTAGTGAGGGAGGGATAAGCAAGACATTAATGGAATCAAAAAAGGCCATCTGGCCTACATTCCCTTTATAGTTGATGAAAAGAGATCTTGGGGTATTGCCAAAATCCCCTTTCATATATAAATTTCGAACCGTTTACCGTGTTGACATAAATATGGACGACATCCAATAAACAATTCGATGGTTACACATATTCATACAACGAAGAATTGAAACTTGTATCCATTATCACAGCAAGAATCGATGACTTTATATTTATATTGATTTCTCTCCCCAACGTACAATCAACCACAGTCCTTCACAAATCTTGAATACGCATTACCTTTGCTGCGTCCAACAATTGTGCCACTGTTTAATCTTGGTCAATATGTTGTCTAAATGCCTTTCAACACCGCTCATCTCATCACCATGGTCTTTATAAGCCAACGTAGCTGCAGTTCCCCAATGTATGAACCAAGTTCACACAACGCTCTTCTCTTGAAGATGTTTTCAAGTGACTACAGGCCCATACACCAATACTACGATTTGTAACCTCAGAAAAAAATGCTGTCATAATTCTATCCTTGCGCCGGCTACACCAACACGCAGGATCAATTTAAGAACTGACATACTCGTATACATAATGAAAGAAACTCATAACCACAAAACACATGATTTATATTATTTCTGAATTCAAATTACAATACGTTTTTTTTATGAGCCAGGTTGCCCTGGCAGCGCTGGATATACATGCGCCTGGCTCCCCCCTACAAATGCACGAAGACTAGTTTATAACAATGGAGGAAAGTAGATTGGATCGTTCCAGATCCGATCTCCCCTCATAAGATCTCTAAATTTACTCAACCGAATAACAACAATCTCTATTAATAATATGAATTTAACGAAAATATGGTTTTTGTGGCCACGTCAACTTTGCTCCGCTTTGGATTCCTCTTTGATTAAGGAGGGGGTTAGATGCTCCTGCATCAACAGTGTGGAGAATTTGTGTTACATGACATAGGGCATGAATTTAGAGAAGCAGAGAACATGTTATCTCTGTGATTACCTAAATTCCTTGGAAGGCAATCTGACCTGTTCGACACTATCGAAAATTTCACAACTTTGGTGAAAATAAAAGTATTAAGTAATAAGGAAGATGCCTTTGATGACATATTTTTGCAGAAAAACACCTTCATAGAGGTGAAGCATATGGCACAATTACTTTTTGACCGTGAAGATCTGGAAAACTTTTACAGTTACGAAGAAAGGAGGTTATCAAAGGTCCCATTGGACCAATTATTGATCGAACCAATAAGGGAGCCTACTCCCAGTGTAAGTATAGAAGGCGACCCGAAAGAAAATTCCAAAACCGATTCTGGAGCAGAATCCCAAGAGAAATCTACCAGGGAGTCACAAAAGTCATCACAAAATAGGAAAAGCAAAAGCATGGAGTCGGTAAAGCATACAGCCCAATCTACACAGAAGATAGCTGAAGAAACTTCAGTCAGCAAGCAGGCTGAAATCCATGCCATGTCGACATAGCCAATAAAACCCCTGGTAATTTATTTAGAGGAAGAATGGGACAATTTTAATAAAAGGCTCAACACAGAGGAACAAATGCTAGAGTTGCAAACTCCACAACAGAAAACAACTTAGGAAATTACAACAGAAGAGACTGTAAATACTCAAGAGGTAGAACACATCCCTATTACCCCCACCTCTGAAATAGTTTTGAGAATAGAAGAGATTCCCCCTCTAGATGTGTTTTATAGCCCACAACATAAGGCTGTGGTGAAAAGACAAAGAAAGAAAAGGAAGTTGGACTCTATAGCTGCTACTACCCCTAAAAATGAACCAATGGATGTTCTCTGGAAAGACTCACCCGTTGACCCATCTACCAATCTTACTAGACTCTCACAGTTTGCAGGTGCCTATGCTACAACGACCATGGACAAAGCAATAGAAGTACAAATGTTGCTTAGAGAAAAAGAAGATAAAATTATGTCACTTGAGCAACAATTACAACAAGAAAAATCTGACCAGCAAGCAGAGATACAGTTAGCTAAGCTACAATGGGAATTTGAGCAGATGCAAATAGAACATTGAACTAACTTAGCCGAGAAGGAAGCACAAATACAGGCAATAACTAATCTACACAAAGATGATCCAAAAATTGATCAGTTTGTTACCGAAGCACTCGGTCTTAACTCCTAGCTGATGCACTAGAAAGAATTATTGTGCCAAAAGATTTTGCAATGGAAATCTTATTGCGAAACAAGCGACAAATTGACAAGTCAAGTCGTGGAGATGAGACTTGAATATGATGAGATCTTTAAAAATGTCTCCGATTTCATCACTTGGTAGAATACAGAAGATGGGAAAAAAGCCGACTTGCCTAAACTAGAAGAATCACATAAATAAATCCTATTTGCGAGCTGGGATTCTTGGCTTAAAGAAACAGAAAAGGCAATAGCAGACACGACAGCAGCAACAAATAGTGTCATAGAAAAGGTTAATGAAAATTTACATAGCGGCAACCTTGTGGTAGAATCCATTCCAGGTTTTCTTCCTAACATGAAATAGCTTGAACTACAGTGGAAACATGCAACAGAAGAAAATGCAAAACTGATAAGGCAAATGACCAGGTTAAACTGGGAAGCATATTGGAAACATTTGGTAAAACCTCATAGCCAATGGATGACCCTGTGATGCCTATCCACTTCTATGGAGAAAATGGCGCCAGCATTGACTAATGCTGTATTCACTAGACAATTGAAAGCTAGATTCGGCCAACCAACACAGCTCAAGCCTATGATGGACATTTGCGATTTGAAGGATCAAATGCAGGATAACTAGTCACCATGTTTATTTCTATTTTGATTTTATTTTTGCATAATTTGAAGCAGGTCGTTTAAACCTCCTCAACTATTTTTGTAATAATCTATTTTTAATTTTATAGTTTAAGTATTTAAAACTCTCTCATTTATTTAGAGAGGGGTCCAGAAATTTTATCAGAAACAATCTTCAAAACATGCACTTCTGTCCCTTTGAGGAAGTTCTGGTGAAATTAATGGAACATGATTTATTTTTATCTGATTTAGCATCTTCTACTGAAATTGCACTTTTGTACTCTTAGATGGTGTTGAATGGACTGAAGATAGATCAATATTGCTGAAACACATGAGTAGGACGTATTATAAATGGTACTTTTATCTCGTAATCATTTTTACTTATGTATTAAGCAATGATTTCTTTTTAAATTGTTTATGTATGAAAGTCTGAATCTTGATTGCCATTATTGCACTTCTGTATGATGATGATCTATATTTTATGTTGAATATATGAATAATTCCTTATGCGATATATCTTTCACAATCGTTTCGGCTAACTTTTTATATGAAACGATTATTGCTAAAACGAATTCATTTCTCATCGCAATTGAATGACTTTATTATCAATTTCTTTCAAACATTATTGTAGATCACATAGATCGATTTAATCCTGGGTATAGTTATAATTAGATAGTGTTTAAATTAGGATGAAATGCATGTGATTGTTAGTTTAGATTAGATTACTTTTAGATCAGACATTACTTCAAAACATCAAATATCACCCCATTAGCACAATCATTAAATAGATTGGGAAACTGGTCCCATTATCCCCAGTCGGAGCCACTACACCAAACGGAAAAGGAGTTGCCAACCAAGGTCTGGACCGGTTGGTTTTCCCCCATGTTGTAGCAATGATTTTTGAGGCTTCAACACATCCCTGAAATTTTAGTTCTCATAATTCCACCTAAGAAGAAAAATACCGAGGATCCTATCAATCCCATGCTACCCCCTACACTCGACCTTAATCATATTCCCCTCGTAGACAGAGACTATAATATTGTTGAGCCAAAGTGTGAATTCAACCTTTTCGAATTGCACTGTTGGCTGGAGGATAATTACATTGACGAAACTGATGACATTGGACTTTGGGAGTCTAATTTTCCCCTGTACATTTTCCCGTAAACTTACCACTTCCCCGAATTCATTTGCAAGTGTCACGTTTTCTATTTGCCCAATCCGAGAGTTGTTGTGGAGAAGTATTATTTACCATTACCCATGAAAGCATTAACGATATGATCTAGATCACTAAGAACGATCCCAACACACCATTTTATATAGAATCCTTGAATGACCTATATCAGAAGTTAATTATGTCCAAGAGAGCTCAAATTTTTGAAATATTTTTTCCTGAAGATGCCCAATTACCCAAAAAGAATCCCCCTTATCCCTCTTCTATATTCCCTAATAAAGAAAAGCAGATTGTCTCCATCCTTTCATGTTTATTAGGGTATAATTCAGATGAGTGGGTAGATGAGCCTATGTTAGGTTTTCTGTCTATCTTTTCTACTGAAGAAAAACCCTCCATAATTTTTAATTTCAGTCAATTTCTTATTGATGCTATTCATGAACAATTCTTGAAGTTTTTAACTGAAGGAATGTTCAAGTATGCATCTATTTTGGTTTACATGTTCATTTTCTATCAAGAAGACAAGTTTCCATTCACGCTCCAGAAGCTAGATGAAGAAGGAAATTCTCAATCAGTAATTTTCTGGACTTCTTTGGTGAGGAAGGATTCAAAGGAATATAGCTTCAAAGACTATATTGACCAGTTTGTTCATCCAGCAATGAGTCTACTAAGAAACATAATAGAGCCTAGAATTAGTGAGAAAATTCAGAAGACTTTACACCTCAGTGAGCAGGCCAAAACAGGTGACTGGTACTTGTACCAGAATTACACTGAGATTAGAGTGTATGGGTGTGAGTGCCACCCTACAAGCTACCCAAATACCTCCCCATGAGAGTATTTTCTCTAGAGTATATCAGGAAGATGATCAACTCAGATGAAATTCATTTTGTTTCATCCAAGAAGAAAGCTCAGTTCAAGATCAAGACAAAAATTGGACCATTTATTTGCAACAACAGGACAATAGGTGAGGAGGCAGATTTTCTATTGAAGCAAATGAAGTTTCCTTTGAGCTTCACTTGGTCTTATGACCCCTTTGGTATAATTTCTAACCTAAGGGTGGAACAGAAGACCACCCCTTATGTTCACACACAGAGGCCTGAAATTGAGAAATATATGAACCAAATTGAGTGGAAGGAGGACACTTTACAAGAAGTAGAAGAACAACTTTTAATAACATCCACTTCTCAGACTCCTATCCCATAGGAAAAGATAGAGAAAATGCCAAGGGAAGAAGGTTCCCCTTCAGTCACATAACTCTCAGCCAAAGAATTTAAGATTTACATAAAGAAACATAATAAGAGTCACAAAACAAATTTTCCAAAGGCGGGACAAGTTTCAGCCACTATAGTCCTAAAAAATCCTTTTTCTTCAGCACAGACAAACAGTCCAGATAGAGGGTCTCTAGCAACATCGTTAGTTTCACGAGGAAATCCAAATTTAGCTTCAACATTAGAGTTGGTTCATGGAGACATGGAAAAGAGTATTTTTTACAAATACAAGGACATAAAGCTCAAAAATGAGCTCCTCAAAGGAAGCACATACAATTAGTTTTGGAAGAAAACTTATTCTACTCAAAGTAGACTTTTATCAGCTTTTGACATAGAGAGGGGAAGAATACATATGGCCTTCCTTTAGGCTCAGGTCTTCCATCCAAAAACAACAAGAGATTACAAAACAACCTCCTTTGATTTTGACACCAAGGATATCCATCCCATTGACCAGATGGAGATGCATAAACAGATAGGGGAGATGATATATTCCACCCTAACCAACACTGCAATGACTACTTCTAGATTGCAAGTGTCACTGAATAATATTCAATCTTAGCTCAAAATTGAAAATATCTCCTCTCTGTCAAAGGACACCGAGATTAAATCATTAGAAGAACTGATCATTAAGATAGGATATAACCCAGAGAATGTCAAAGCGGAAAAATAAATAATCGAAAACAAGCGTTGACATTGAAACTCTTAGAAAGTAGTTAAAGCTGCCAGCCATAGAGGACCCACAAACCAAGGAAATAGGAGAGACAAAGGCACAAAAGGAAGACATGTTGAAGCTAATCATTGAGCAGAATGCTCAAATCAGAGACATGGAAGCTGAGATGGATAAATTAATCAAAGAAAAGCAACAAAACACACAGTTAGCTATAGTGCCATTAAATACTGTACCCCTTGCAGCCATACCTATAACAATAACTTCTGTATCAATGACTACTCAAGAAAATACTACAGATGTTGTGGGAAAATTGGCAAAATAAATGGAAGGGATGTTCTTACAGGGTGAAGAGATCAAGATATTGCAAGGACAAATAAAGATTTTGCAGGAGCAAAAAACAAGAAGTGAAGCTTCACACCTAGCTGAAGTACATGAATCTCATAGACTAGCACAAAGGTTGGAACAATTAGAGCAGCAAGCTTCCATTGGTCATACCTTAGCTCAAGCTAAGGAGAGAATATGGATAGATATCCATAATTCCATGAATGAAATTTGGCCTTCTATATAGATTATTTTTTAGCAGAATGAATTAATACAAAAATCTAAAGAAGCCATTGAGGAGATCCAAAAACAACTAGGTGACAAGCCTAGTGATCCCACAGACCTCATTAGATTTCTAAATTCCAAAAACAAGTATGAGTTGGAAGAATTAGGGATAAAAGACAAGATTGAAACAATTTTGGAAGTCAAGAAAGTGTTGACTGAAAGAAACCTTATGTTGTAGCTAGAAGAGAAGTGTTAGAGTCAGGAAAGTGGTGTTTAGACATTCTGCAGCAAATTTGAAGTGTTGAGTAAGAAAGGGCTTCCAAGTTTGTTTTCTCTGAATGACAAATTGATCACTCTAGATGATTATAGAAAAACATTAGTGGATACAACAAGGGACAACTCCAAATTTGTAGGTATAAAGGGAAACATTACAGGAAAGTCTTTCCTAAAGATGTTAGGGAATGATTTGAATATCCAGCATGAGGTCAAACATTTTTTATCATTGAACCCACCTTTACCATTTACACTGAAGTAGATGAGGTTTACAAAATATTACTCAAAATGTCAATTCCAAAAGAAGAAAGGAGGGAGAAATTATGCGAGTTACTTGAATAAAAAGTGACTCTATCTTCAGCAACAAAATTATCAGCACAACAAGTGTTAGAGGGACATATCAAGAACAACTTCCTCCAGAATAGGGCTAGCATTCGAATTGTTCCAACTATGTCCTATTTTTTTAGCCAAAAATGTAATTTTGTTTTAGAATGCCTAAAATACTTCCTGTGCTGTTATGCCAGAATTTCTGTAAATAATATTATAAATACTTCATTTTTTGAAGTAATAAGGGCTGGGACTTGGATTAAGAAAGACTACCATTACTGTAAAACTGATAATTGGATTAAGTGGCCATTTCCATTAATACAAGCAAGTTGTTTCAAGATTCCTGTGTCATATCTATGTGGTGAAGTGATTCTTACTGTAATTCAATTTTTCCATTTGTTTTTCATATGTATTCAAATTTGTTTTGTCTTTAAGAAAATTTAGTTCATAATTTTTTTCAAAGCACTCTATTCTAGCTTAAAGCAAAATCAATGTTTTCGTCTAAAGTTTAAATATAGAATTCTTAATTGCTCTATATTTAAAGAGAATCCTATTTTGTTCTTCCTTCTCCATCTCATAAGCTACAAGGATCCAGTGGTATCCCTACCTTGCCCTCTTGCACTCAAGCTTGATTATTTCTGCATTTGATCATCTTAAAGCCTTCTGACTCGATTGCTTAGTGGCCTTCCCTTGTTGTTCCAACAAAGCCAATTTAAAAACCAAACTCTGAACTTTCATAACTAGCCTGATATCGGAACCAAACAAATCTAAATTTGAAAGAGAGATCCCTCTTTGAGTTTAGAAGGGCTAACTTCTAAACTTAAAAATGTTTTTGTGGTTACCTTTGTAGTTTCTTCACAACCTCGGAAATTACAGAGTGCTAACATTCCTGGCAACCATATTGGGGACTCGAACACTCTAAATTAAAAAATTAGTTTCCCTAGTGTAAAAGCATTTGTTTTTAGCCTTTCATTAATTTTTCAGCAATTAAATGAATGCTTTTGAGGTTGTTAATTCATAAATATTTTGTATTGTGTGGTAGATCTAATTAAATCAAGTTTTGTGTGAAACAATAGTCTATAGATCTATCTCCCAAGTGAATATTTACTAGAGCACACCCAGATCATAATCCCCTTGAGATTGTAGATAACCCATAAAAGTTTGTGAGAAGGAAAAGTCCCACAGAGAGTCAAGGGAGTAATAGCCCTTTACCAAGAGATAATTCTCTCTCGGAGAATTTTATTACTATTCAGGACATTGAATTTGAACTTCCTTTTGAGCATAGATTATTCAGATCTAAATCCAATTTTTTTTTGGTTGAAACAGTGGTTGACCAGTTTGTAATAGGATCTTATCATTTTGGATCACAACTTGCAAACCAAGGAGTTGACCAAAAGGACGTACAAGATTTTAAAAAGCTAGAAGATTTAGTTTCTGAACTTAGCCAAGCTGTCAAACAAGCGTATATTCAACATTCAGTTGAGATTTTAGCCATCACTTTTTATTTTTCATCACCCATCCAGCAGTCAATCAATCCTGTTATCACCAGTCGTAGTTCATCCATTGTTTCTTTTACCTCTCCATCCATATCACAGGTTGTAAATTAGCCTACCCTATTTCCTCCTACATCATCATCCTAAGAAATCTCAACTGTAATCAATCCTCAAACATTATCAATGGCATCCCGATATGCTCCCCTGGTTTTACCAGCCCAATTAAATGACATGCCCCAATATTAGAAAAGAAGGATTCCTCAATTTGATAACACTGGACCCCTGACAGCTCAACAACATGTTGAAAAATTGGGAGACTACTTTGACCTGCAAGAAGTGGATGCAGAGAATGCCCAAATGAGTTTATTTTCCCAAAGCCTTACTGGTGAGGAAAGGAAAATGTTTAAATCTTTACTTACTGCCACTATAACCAGTCTTCCTATTTTTCATCGTCAATTTATGGATAGATGGGAAGTGAAAATAATCCTCTTGAGATTCTTTCAGAATATGAAAATATTAAAAGGAATACTAGAGAGAGTGTACAAGATTATTGTACAAGATTTAAATCCATATACAATGCCATTCCAGCCAACAATAACCCACCTGAAGGTATAGCCTTATTAAAATCTCTTGATGGATTTGACCCTGACATGTCATATCAGCTTAAAGAAAGGGACCATACAACTCTTGAAGAGATGCAAAGAAATGTTGTCAGTGTTGAATCTAACCTATTAGCAAAAAGGGTTGGAATTAGGTCAGAAAGAAGAGTAACCATTAAAGAAGAACCGTCTACCTCTTCTGCTGATGCAAAAATAGATTCCTTGGTTAAAACCGTAGGAAGAATGATGGACCGAATGAGTATCATTGATAGACCCCATCCCAAAGAAAACCAACCGGCTGGTCCCCAAATCAGAAACTCCAATTTTAGGAGAAATCCACCACAAATTAAACAAAGGGAATAGAAAGGGCCTGATCAGTAGATTAGACCTCCATTTCAGGAGAACTATGATGAGAAAGAGGGACAAATAGTTGAAGACCTAGATGACACTCAAATCAATTTAATGGGAATAAATGATGATGATTATGTATTTCTTACTCAAGAAGAACAAGACCTTTTTATGATTTCACAAGATGAAGTCGATTCCGAAGAATTAGAAGATTATAAATAAGGTTTTGAAAATGCAATCATGGAAGTTCACATGCAGTATAACCTTAGGAGCAAGAAACCAGTGATAATATTGCTAAGAAACTTGCTGAAATTCAGGCTAAAAGGACAGTTGATACTCCTACAAGGAAATTATTGAAATTCCTCCTAAAAGGATTGTAGAAAACCCAGCTAAAAATATGTCTAATACTATTTCAAAATCAACTCAAATAGATGTTCCATCCACAAGTCAGCAAAGAAATACTGCCCAAAGGGATGTTGCTGAAAAACAGGATATCACAAACCAAAATAAAACTCAAACAACATTCAACATTGAACATGAGTTATATAAGCATAATATACACATTCCATTAACAAAGCTTATGAATAAAAATCTATACAACTCCCAAGTAATGAAAGCTCTGAATTTGGGAGAGGGTGTAGATATAGTTAATATAATTGATGATCAACCTAAACTTTTGTTTGGGCCTGCATTAGATGGAAAAAGTTAAGAAGGAGGTGTACCTCCATCCTATATTAGTCTGAACGTTCATGAAAAAATCCTACATAATGTCATGTTATATTCAAGTGCTTCCAATAACCTCATGCCTAAAGTTTCCATGGAGAAATTAGGGCATGATATAACAAGACCCTATGAAGATCTATTTTCATTTGATTCCAACAAGGTGAAGTGCCTAGGATTAATTTATGGGTTACATTCGTTCAAATACCTGCTAAAAATGTTGTTATGGATATCATAGTTGCTAACATACCTCTAAAGTATGGCATGTTTCTCTTTCGTTCATGGGGAGAAAAATTGCAGGGAACTTTGCAAATGGACATTACATATGCAACTATTCTAGTTTTTGGTCAAAAAAGAAGATTATATTGTGAAACCTTAATGAAATACATAGTCAGTAGCCAAGAAAGGTCCAATAACTACCCCTTATATTTAGCTCATTCTGATCTTTATTCTTTTATTCTATATAACAATCTTGATAGAGGTGAAGAAGATTCAAATTTTGAAACAAACTTATGTGAGATAGAAGAATCATAGACAAAAAAAAACCAAACAAGCAGAACAAACTAAACCACTTTGGAATGTGGATTTTCATGGAGCTGTCAACATTGAAGGAGAAGGTGCCGATGTATGGGTCTCCAATACAAATACTAACATGGCTAAAGGTCATTGTTATAAGTTGAATTTCGATTGCACAAATAATAGTATAGAATATGAAGCATTTCTTTTGGGATTACAACTTCTTAAGAGGTTAGGAGCTACAAGAATATCTATTCATGGTGATTATGAATTGGTGATCAAGCAAATTAAAGGTGAGTATGCTACAAAACATATGAAGTTAAGAGGATATTGAAATGGAGTGTTGGATTTTCTTGAACATTTTGTAGAATATGAATTACATGTAATACAAAGGATGAAAAATATTCTTGTTGATGGGTTGGCTGCTTCTGCCAGTACTTGTAAATTGTCTTTCCATCCTAGTCACCAATACACAGTGGAGGTCAAAAACAAGCCTGTAGTACCAGAAAATATCAGGTATTGGCAGGTGTTTGGTAATGATGAACAGATAAATACCTTTTTACAATCCAAAGAAGAATTTGAGGGTGCTAAAATAGATGAATATTGTGAGTGTGAAAATAATGTAGATGTAGAATTTGAATTAGAAAGCAATGTAAATAAATATGTAAATAATATTGACTTACAAGAGATAGATCAAGAAACAGAGGAATTAGAGATACTACAATTGAAAGATAATGTTTTACCTTAAGGGTTAGTTCCCTTAGAGGAATTATTCGACTTTAATGATGTAGCCAAAAAGCCCAAAATTGAACCCACTGGAGCTGAAGTGGAAGACTACATCATAGGAGATGAACAAGACCCAAAGATAATGAAAATATCTAAATCTCTACCGCTTCCTAAAAAATAGAAATACATAAAGCTTGTTCAAAGAGTTTATAGATGTATTTGCATGGAGTTACGAAGATTTAAAATCTTATGACACAATAATTAAACAACATAAGGTTCCTGTTAGAGAAAATCACAAGCCTTTCAAACAAAATCTTAGGAGGATCAACTCAGTAATGATGCCTCTAATTGAAAAAGAGGTCAAGAAAATGTATGATGCCAAGATCATTGTGCCTTTAAGATATTCTAAGTGGGTGTCTAACTTAGTCCCAACCAGGGAAAGGATAGGAGAAATCAAACTTTTTGTGGATTTCATAAATCTTAATAAAGTCTCACTCAAAGATAACTACTCTTTACTAAAAATGGATCATATCTTGTAGAAGGTAGTTGGGTCCAGCAAAATTTCTCTTTTAGATGGTTTTTCTGGTTATATCCAAGTTTTAGCTCACCCTGAAGACCAGGAAAAAACTGCATTTACTACTCCATGAGGTACCCTCATGTATGTGAAGATGCCTTTTGGATTAATAAATGTTGGCACCACATTTAAGAGAGAAATGGAATTTTCTTTTGTTAATGAAATAGGCTTATTCATAGTCATATATCTGGATGACATCATTGTTTTCTGAAAAATTGATGAAAAGCATTTGATACATTTAAGAAGAGCTTTTGAGAAGTGTAGGAAATTCAAAATTTCACTCAACCCAAAAAAAGACATTATTCAGCTTATAAGAAGGCAAGCTGTTTGGACATATCATTTCCAAAGATTGAATTAGGATTGATCCCAACAAAATTGAGGCCATTTTAAAGAAGATCATCCTATAAACGTGAAAGAAATTCAACCATTTATTGGTAAAATAAACTTTCTAAGAAGATTTATCCCTAATCTGGTAGAACTTCTCAAGGACATAACAAACATGTTGAGAAAAGACACTAAACTAAAATGGAGGATTGGAGCAAAACAATCATTTGACCAGGTGAAATAAGCCTTAACAAAATCTCCTATGTTAATTAGCCCTAACTTCACAAAAGATTTTATAATTTTCTCATTTGCATCTGAATATACTATTGCAGTAGTTCTCTTGTAGAAAAGCTTTGAAGGTCAATAACATTCCATTGCATTTTTTAGCAGAGCATTGAGAGATTCTCCTGTGAAATATAATATAATGGAGAAACCGGCTTATGCATTAGTTAAATCAATCAAGTATTTCATAGTTTATGTTTTTCACTCTCATATTATTACTTTTGTTCCAAATGCTATGGCCAAATATATACTTATCCAAGATGGTCCAGATGGGAAAAGAGGTAAATGGATTGCCATTATTCTTGAATATGACATCGAAATTAAACCTACCAAACTCATTAAAGGTCAAGGATTATCTAAGTTAATGGATGAATCTAACTTTCATGTTTTGGATATAAATTTTGTTTCTGAACTAGATGAACAAGGAGAGCAGGTGAATTCACAAGTAACAGAGGTTTTTGCAACCTATCCTTGGTATGTAGACCTTATTTGTGTGTTACATCATTTACAAGATCCTCCTGGTTTAACCAAGACAAAAGCTAGATTTCTTAAACTCAAGGCTATAAAATTTTATATCCTAGACAATAATTTATATTGGAAAGATCCTGGTGGAATTTTACTAAATTGTTTTTGAAGGATGAAGTAGATAAAATAATGCAGGAATTTCATGAAGGATACTGTGGTGTAAATTTGAATTGGAAGACCACTGCCAATAAGATCCTATGAGTTGGTTTTTACTGGCCGACACTGTTTGTTGATGTCCATAAAATAGTTACCTCATGTCATAAATGCCATATATTTGAAGGCAAAAAGGAAACTACTACCTTTACCCTTGAAGCCAATCTTTGTTGAAACTCCTTTCCAGCAATGGGGTTTGGACTTCATTGGAGAAATTCATCCACCATCCTCAACCCAACATAAATGGATCCTCACAGCCACTGATTATTTCACCAAGTGGATTGAAGCCACACCTTCTAGGAAAGCTACAGATGGAGTGATTATTAAATTTGTAGAAACTAATATATTTTACAGATTTGGATGTCCCAGGAAAATTATCATTGATAATGTAGCAACTTTCAAGTCAAAGAAAATTGTGGACTTTTGCAACAAGTATCATATCACTTTGGGACACTCTACTACCTACTACCCTCAAGGGAATGGGTTAGAAGAGTCCTCAAATAAAATTTTAGTCAACATCATCAAAAATTTGCTGCGGGACGATAAGAAGTCATGGCATGACAAACTGGTGAATTCATTATGGGTTGATAGACTCACTACTAATAAATTGTTTGGCATGTCCTCGTATCAATTAGTTTATGGAATCAATGTTGTTTCTCCAACTTCCTTAGGTGTCTCAGCTATGAAAATGCTACAGGAATTACAAGTGGAAACGAGTGATATTCACAGAAGGATAAATCAGACCATATAGCTACAATAAACCAGAGAAGAAGTGTATGACAGAACACAAGTCACCCAAGAAAACAAGAAGAAAATCTATGATAAGAGAACCAAGGCTGATGATTTCCAGTTGGAATACCATGTCTTAAAATGGGATTCAAGAAGATAAGAGAAAGGTAAGCATGGTAAGTTTGATAATTTATGGAAAGGACCTTATATCATCCATGCTTACAGAGGTAATAATGCATTTTTCCTTAAGGATTTGAATGGAACTGAGCTACACAGTGGACCTGTCAATGGCAGGATGCTGAAACATTGTTTTTCACAAGAATAGAAAGGTTTCTTGGTAAATTCATTATAAATATAATTTCATTTTTACTGTCATGAGTGGGTGGCTTATGATCAGAAGTTAAAGCCTGAAGAGAAGGCCCTAAGCTCCTGATTACTTTTCCACCATAACTACAACAACAACAAAAATCAGGTGCACAAAAGCATTAAAGGAAAGGATTCAACGGTACTAGTCTACGGTGTTCTTGGCACCTCAAAGGCAGACTGCCATCCCCAACTGGAGCCACTGTTAGGGTCCTATAATTTATAGGATCATAAGGTGATTGAATATTTTATCTCAATCATATGAAATTGTAAATAATATTTCATTTTGCAAATGATTACCCAAAAAAATATATATTTAAAAAATAAATAAAAAATAAATGAAAAGAGGGTATGTGAAAAGAAAAGAAAAAGAATAAAAGAATAAGGATGAAAAGAACCCCATGAAAAATAAAAAATATTTATGAAAGTGTTGCAAATTTAAGTGCCACTACTAGAAAAATAATATGTTTGATGAATAAAGCATGATGTTGTGTGCAGCTTGTTTTGAATGCACCAACCACTAGTTTTTGTTTTGATCATACATTGTAATCACGGTCAAACAATTTAAACTTATGTTGATAGGTTAGAAAAATAATTTAGCCAAACTATTTAATCTTGGCTAAAATGGTTAGGTAGGTGAATAAATTTGGTCCAACAGTGTAAACTGGATCAATGATGTAAAAATAGGTTAGGATTAGATTTAATAATTCCTTTCAGAGGAAAAATAATAACGAGGGTCAGCACATTTAAATGCACCCGTGGTTAGTTAGAGTGAATTTTTAGTCTAAGAAGAAAAATTTGAGTGAAAAAGGCTTAAGTGGGACCCCTAAAGATTTATCCTAAGTCTTAAACCCATTTTGTAAGGTGCATAAAGGAAAATGAAAAAGTTTAAAGCACACATCTCATTACCTCTGATCACTCCTCATCTCAAATCGATGGTGTGCAAGCCTTTTCAGCCCCCCTGCCCTTCCAAACTTTATCGGCGGAGGGGGGTCTGAAAAGTGCTATGGTCCCCACTGCCTTCCCTACGATGTGTCATTTCCATGTTCTTTCGGATCCCCCCGCTCTCGTACATCACTCTATCCCCCCCATCCTCCGAAAAGTAGTTTTAACCACTGGGCCCATCTTCACGCATCCTTTTTTCATTCCTTTGCACCCTTCCCCTTCATATTTCAAAAACCCCCATACCCCTTCCAAAAACCATCAATTGACGTCATTTACCGGCACCGTCTTCTGCACCATTACCTCCATTTGCACATTGACACCTAGCTTATTAATTATACATTAAAGACCCTCGAGATTATCATTTACATTCTGTAACGGCCCCATGCCCCTAATGGATGTCTGAACCATCAATATAAAACCCCTAGATCCTTGTTTTTCACCATTTTTACTATGTTCTAATTCTTTCTTGCTCTCATTTCTCCGTGCACAGTAAATGCTACTTAGTGTCGAAAAAGTGACCAGTCTGAGTACAATAAAAGAAACCTCCTCATCATCTGTGGTCACTAGTCAACAAATTCCTAGTAATTTCGTTGTTAATCCTCCATCCCTGAAATTTTAATTCTCATAATGCCGCCTAAGAAGAAAAATATTGAGGATCCTATCAATCCCATGCTACCCTCTACACTCAACCTTGATCATATTCCCCTCGCAGATAGAGACTATAAGATTGTTGAGCCAAAGTGTGAATTTGACCTTTTCGAATTGCACTATTGGCTGGAGGATAATTACATTGACCAAACTGATGACATTGGACTCTGGGAGTCTAATTTTCCCCTGTACATTTTCCCGCAAACTTACCACTTCCCCGAATTCATTTGCAAGTGTCACGTTTGCTATTTTCCCAATCAGAGAGTTGTTGTAGCCCTCAATGGAGAAGTCTTATTCACCATTACCCCTGAAAGCATCAACCAGATGCTTTAGATCACTCAGAACAATTCCAACACCCCATTTTCTATAGAAGCCTTGAATGACCTATATCAGAAGTTAACCATGTCCAAGAGAGCACAAATCTTTGAAATATTTTTTCCTGAAGATGCCCAATTATCCAAAAAGAATCCCCCTTATCCCTCTTCTATATTCCCTGATAAAGAAAAGCAGATTGTCTCCATCCTTTCATGTTTATTAGGGTATAGTTCATATGAGTGGGTAGATGAGCCTATGTTAGGTTTTCTGTCTATCTTTTCCAGTGAAGAAAAACCCTCCATAATTTTTAATTTCAATCAATTTCTTGCTGATGCTATTCATGAACAATTCTTGAAGTTTTTAACTGAAGGAATTTTCAAGTATGCATCTATTTTGGTTTACATGTTCATTTTCTATCAAGCAGACAAGTTCCCATTCATGCTCCAAAAGCTAGAGGAAAAAGGAAATGCTCAATCAGTAATTTTTTGAACATCCTTGGTAAGGAAGGACTCAAAGGAATATAGCTTCAAAGAATATTGATTAGTTTCTTCATCTAGTAATGAGTCTACTAAGCAACAAAATAGAGCCTAGAATCAGTGAGGAAATTCAAAAGACTTTACACCTTAGTGAGTAGGCCAAAACAGGTGTCTGGTACTTGTACCAAAATTACAGTGATATAGAGTGTGTGCGTGTGAGTTGCCACCCTATAATCTACCCAAATTCCTCCCCATGAGAGTATTTTCTCTAGAGTATATAAGGCAAATGATCAACTTAGATGAAATTCATTTTGTTTCTTCCAAGAAGAAAGCTCAGTTCAAGATCAAGACAAAAATTGGATCATTTATTTGCAATAGCAGGATAGTAGGTGAGGAGGCAAATTTTCTATTGAAGCAAATGAAGTTTCCTTTGAGCTTCACTTGGTATTATGACCCCTTTGGTATAATTTCTAACCTAAGGGTGGAATAGAAGACCACCCCTTACGTTCACACACAAAGGCCTAAAATTGAGAAATATATGAACCAAATTGAGTGGAAGGAGGACACTTTACAAGAAGCATAAGAACATCTTTTGACAACATCCACTTCTCAGACTCCTATCCCACATGAAAATATAGAGAAAAGGCCAAGGGAAGAAGGTTCCCCTTCAGTCACAGAAGTCTCAGCCAAAGAATTTAAGATTTACAGAAAGAAAACCAAAATGAGTCACAAAACAGATTTTCCAAAGGAGGGAGAATTTTCAGCCACTATAGTCCTAAAAGATCCTTTTTCTTCAGCACAGACAAACAATCTAGCTATAGGGTCTCCAACAACATCATTAGTTTCACAAGGAAATCTAGATTCAACTCAAACATTAGAGCTGGTTCATGGAGACATGGAAAAAAGTATTTTTGACAAATACAAGGATATAAAGCTAAAAAATGAGCTCCTCAAAGGAAGCACATATAATCAGTTCTGGAAGAAAACTTCTTCTACTCAGAGTAGACTTTTATCATCTTTTGACATAGAGAAGGGAAGAATGTAGATGGCCTTCCTTCAGGCTCAGGTCCTCCATCCAAAAACAACAACAAATTACAAAAATACTTCCTTTGAGTTTGACACCAAGGATATCCATCCCATTGACCAGATGGAGATGCATAAATAGATAGGGGAGATGATATATTCCACCCTAACAAACACTACAATGACCGCTTCTAGATTGCAAGTGTCACTAAATAATCTTCAATCTCAGCTTAAAATTGAAAATATCTCCTCTCTGGAAAAGGACACCAGGATTAAATCATTAGAAGAACTGGTCATTAAGATAGGATATGACCCATAGAATGTCAAAGCAATAGAAGAAATAATAAAAAAAAACACTAACATTGCAACTCTTAGAAAGTAGTTAATGTTACCAGCCATAGAAAACTTGCAAACCAAGGAAATAGGAGAGATAGAGACACAAAAGGAAGACATGTTGAAGCTAATCATGGAGAAGAATTCTCAAATTAGAGACATGGAAGCTGAGATGGATAAATTAATCAAAGAAAAACAACAAAACGCATAGTTAGCTATAGTGCCATTAAATATTATACCCGTTGCAACAATGCCTACAATAGGAACTTCTATATCAACGGCCACTCAAGAACAAATTACAGACGCTGTAGGAAAATTGGAAAAATAAATGGAAGGGATGTCTTTACAGGGTGAAGAGATCAAGAGATTGCAAGGACAGATAAAGATTTTGCAGGAGCAAAAAGAAAAAAGTGAAGCTTCACATCTAGCTGAAGTACAAGAATCTTAGAGACTAGCACAAAGGTTGCAACAGTTAGAACAACAAGCTTCCATTGGTCATAACCTAGCTCAAGCTTCCATGAATGAAATTTGGCCTTCTATATAGATTAATTTTGAGTAGAGTGAATTAATACATAAATATAAAGAAGCCATTGAGGAGATCCAAAAACAACTAGATGACAAGCCTAATGATGCCACATACCTCATTAGATTTCTAAATTCCAAAAACAAGTATGAGTTGGAATAATTAGGGATAGAAGACAGGACTGAAACAATTTTGGAAGTCAAGAAAGTGTTGACTAAAAGAAACCTTTTGTTGCAGCTGGAAGAGAAGTGTCAAAGTCTGGGAATCAGTGTTCAGAGATTCTTCAGCAAATTTGAAGTGTTGAGTAAGAAAGGGCTTCCAAGCTTGTTTGTGTTAAATGACAAATTGATTCCTCTATATGATTATAACAAAAATTTGGTGGATATAACAAGGGACAACTCCAAATTTGTAGGCATAAAAGGAAGCATTACAGGCAAAGCTTTCTTGGAGACCTTAGAGAATGATTTGAATATCCAGCATGAGGTCAAACATTTGTTTATCATTAAACCCACCTTTACCAAGTACACTGAAGTAGATGAGGTTTACAGAAGATTACTCAAAATGTCAATTCCAAAAGAAGAAAGGTGGGAGAAATTATGTGAGTTACTTGAGTAAAAAGTGACTCTATCTTCAGCAACAAAATTATCAACGCAATAACAGTCAGAGGGATAGTTTAGCAACAACTTCCTTGAGAATAGGGTCATCATTCGAATTGTTCCAACTATGTCCTATTTTTTTATAGCCAAATTTGTTATTTTGTTTTAGAATGCCTAAAATAATTCCTGAGATGTTATGCCAGGATTTTTGTAAATAATATTATAAATACTTCAGTTTTTGAAGTAATAAGGGTTGGGACTTGGATTAAGAAAGACTACCATTATTGTAAATCTGATCATTGGATTTAGTGGCCATTTGCATTAATACAAGCAAGTTGTTTCAGGATTCCTGTGTCATATCTATGTGGTGAAGTGCTTCTTATTGTAATTTAGTTTTTCTCTATGTTTTTCATATGTATTCAAATCTGTTTAGTCTTTAAGAAAATTTAGTTCAGAATTTGTTTCAAAGCACTATGTTCTGGCTTAAAGAAAATCAATGTTTTCTTCTGAAGTTTAAATATAGAATTCTTAATTTCTCTATATTTAAAGTGAATCTTAATTTGTTCTTCCTTCTCCATCTCATAAACTACAAGGATCCAGTAGTATGCCTACCTTGCCCTGTTGCACTCAAGCTTGATTATTTCTGTAGTTGATCATCGTAAACCCTTCTGACTCCATTACCTAATGGCCTTCCCTTTATGTTCCAACCAAACCTATTTAAAAACCATACTCTGAACTTTCATAAATAGCCTTATATATGAACCAAACAAATCTAAATCTAAAAGAGAGATCCCTCTCTAAGTTTAGAAGGGCTAGCTTCTAAAATTAAAAGTGGTTTCATGGTTACCTTTGTAGTTTCTTCACAACCGCGGAAATTACAAAGTGCTAACACCAGGCAACTAGGTGCTCCTTTATGACTCAAAGTTCAAAAAATTTAAAGGAAAGATCCACACACGCTGGTTGGGACCTTACGAGGTGATTATAGCTTTCGAGTATTGGGCAGTTGAGATAAAGAACATTGATGAACACAATACTATCTTCCTAGTGAACATACTTAGACTTGATTTATATATTAAGCCCAACACCAAGGAAGATTTATGCAGCAAGTTTAGCAACAGTCATATTTGAAACTGGTAGGAAGACGAGATATCCAACCTACTTTGATTACTTGTTGAAGTTGCTCTTTTACTAGAATAATTATAAAAAAAAAATCACAAATAATAATAAAAATAAAAAGTAAGAATAAATGTATGACTTTGAAAACTAACTTGTTGGTGCAGTTGTGTAAGGATGTGCTTCAAAACAAAGTCACTAGCGAGAAAATTCTTTCCTTTTAATAAAATGGGATGCTACTAGAATTTTTATGCATGACCAACCTACCTTTGAGAAGAAGAAAGTTTCTATAGGGATTTTTGGTGGCAACAGAAAAGGACCAGCAGAAACACAACCCTTATCAAAGTTCAGGGTAGGTGGCATGTTTGGATCATATTCAAGTAACACAAAAAACATCCTGCTGCAATTAAATTGTTTTTACAGGGTTACAACATTATTTTCAAGAGAGACATTATAATTTCATAATTGAGTACTCTTCCATTCTTATTTTCCCTCTTCTATATTCCCTCTTATATATTCCCTCTCCATATATATATGATGATGATGATGATGATGATGGTTAACGTCCACTAAGACCAAATTGGTCTATCGGACCTATAATTTTCTTAGTTCTTAATTGTCTGGCTTCTAATCTTTCTTGGCGAGATTGGTGCTGTAACTTTCTCTTTTTCTCTATTGCCTTCCAACTTCCTTTATCCTTTCCAACTTCCTTTATCCTGCATCTCCTTCATCTCTTTTGGTTATTCGGACATTGGTGACTTAGCTTCGCGATCTGTTGTGTTCGTCCTTTTGAAGATAGTCGGAGAAGAAGTTTGGTCTAGGAGATCTGCTTTACTGTTAAATGAAGATTTATTTTGTGTGGTATTCGAATCCTCATAACTGTTGATGCTTGAGCGGTTGTCGAGTTCACTTTTTTGCTGTTGGGTGGGGCTTTCCCCCTACTTGTCTTGAGAGTTGTTTCTTTCTTGCCCAATTTCTTGCGATTCAGAGTTTTCTGGAGAGTATTATTCCTTGATGTCAATGTATTATTCTTTTTGTGCTCCTTCCCACCATGTAGATCTGTGGTGATTCTTTCTAGCAGAATTTTTCTGGGAGGCTTTTGGGCAATTTTTGGCTAGATGGCCTGTCTCAAAGCAGGATCGACATCTGAAGAGGACACTTTCATAATCAAGTTTCTGGTTCCACACATAGTCTTTACTTGTTAGGTTTATTTCAGCTGGGAATTCGGTACCACACAGATGCGTGCATAGGTGGTTCTAGCATATTCCTCTGTTTCTAGGCACCTGTAGTAAAATTTCCTAATTGCATTTCCAATGGCTTTTAGTGAGGAGAAATTCCAGAGATGCAAGGGTAGGTTTGGCAATCTCACCCAAACTGGTGTTGAGGTTATGACTGTTGTTGAGGGATCGAATGATGGGTTCGATGGCTTCATGAATAGGCCTGAGTTTTCCCAAAACCAAGGGCCGGAATCTAGAATGCATTTTCTACTTTCAGGGTTTTCAAAATCTACTATAAAGAAAACCCTAGCACAGGGGTAGATATTAATTTCATCAGAAATGATAGGCTTCCATACCTCCGAGATCCAACTATGCAGATTTGTCAGCCGTGACCAAAAACCATTGAACCAATAGATTAGGGCACTTTTAGAAAACTTCAAAGCCTCATCGGGTGAGGCCTGGACCACCTGGATAGTGGGAGTTGGGGCTTCACTAACAATATGGGCAGGAGCTTGCCCACCAAAAATGGACAAAACTAAGCCAACAACTATCTTCACGAAGTTGGGAGCCATCTAGATCAAGGTCGATCAATGATTCCCAAGCTTATGTATGCCCCTACAGGCTCTAGGTTCGATCTTAAATAGATCTTGCAGAAAAGGGTAAAAGTCCGCACTCTTTGCACTCGTCAGAAGAACAAGATTAGGTCTAATCATACCCAAGCACTGGAAGAAAAATCTTATATGTTCACACCCAAGTGCCAGAAGAACAATATTAGATCTGCACCGGAAGAAACTCACACCCAAGCGTCAGAAGAACAATCTTAGATGGAAACAACTTTTTGCTGATTCAAATTTCTTTTTCCTGAAAACAACAGGAGGTGCCGAGATCAATCCCTGGGGTCTCTAAATCTAGTAGAGTTTGTCTGTCTAGAAGAACAATCTTATATCTGCTCACACACAAGCACCAAAAGAACAATCTTAGATTTGTGCCAGAAGAACCTTAGATGGAAACAACTTTTTGCTGATTCAAATTTATTTTACCTAAAAACAACAAGAGGTGTGGAGATCAATCCTTGGGGTCTCTAAATCTAGCAGAGTTCATTCGTCTGGAAGAAAAATTTTAGATCTGCTCACACCCAAGCACCGGAAGGACAATCTTAGATGGAAACAACTTTTTGCTGATTAGAATTTATTTTACCTAAAAACAACAGGAGGCGCCGAGATCAATCCTTGGGGTCTCTAAATCTAGCGGAGTTCATCTGTTCAGAAGAACAATATTAGATCTGCTCACACCTAAGAGCCAAAATAACAATGTTGGTAGGCTAAATTGCTTCATTTTTTAACCCCTTTCCCCTTCAAAACCATAAACTTATACCTCTGTTTTAAACTTGTAAACCCCCTTATTATTGCACTAGTCCAAGAATTGTGTCCCTTCCTGCACTAAGCTTTATGTTTCATGTTTAAGGGTTACGAATGTGCTTAATTAATCATTTTCATAGATTTTATGCCTTTAAATCTTTGCAACTAATAATTCTCTTCCTAGAAGTATTTGATAGACAATGAATTAATCATCGTGTTAGCAAGGTCGAGTGCAAGTAGGATTCCTGCACCGATGGCGAATCTTCAACTATAGTGACAACTCACCACTCCATGCAGACATCGTGTTTTAGAACGATTAACTCAAGTTGGGCTCGAAGCATAGAGGAAAATCAGGATATGGTGGAGATTAGGTCGATGGATAAATATCTAGAATAGCGTTTTGTTATAGATGAAAGGCTTAGCACGAGTTGTTATTGTTATTTTGTTATAGCCGAAAGGCTTAGATTGGAACACTTGTTGTAATTTGGTTACGGCCACAGGCCTGAATGAATGTATAAAATGTAGGACTCAGATAGAAAATGGTAGCGAGCGATAGATATAGCAAGGATACTGTGATTCTGTCCTTTTGTAATTTTGCTTGTATCACCCTCGTTTTGGGCTAGATTCGAATTCATGATGTATATTTGCTAATCATTAATAGAAAGGAACTACACCATGATTTCTCAATCTTGCACTGTAATTCTATGTTGATGCATTGATTAAAGAGCTAAGTCTTTACATTTCCTAAACAGGGAAACGAGCTGGTTGGCTAGGGCCCAGCCAACCCAACTCGTTCTCCCTCATGTTCTTCTCTTTTTCAATTAAGGTGTGTTAATTATTTTTAATGAAAAGTGTGAAGTAAACATATGTTTCTTTTATCTTTCTGCAAAGTTTGAATCTGATTTCATTATAGTGTGATGGATCTGTGGTGTGCGAGTTCGATTGAAGTTTAATCTTATGATTTCCTTCTTTGAAGTTTAATCTCGTTTTCTGCCTAGATTGTGCAAGCACGCATTCTTGCACTAGTGCATTTATAGTTTCACATATTGATTCTTCCAGTTCATTACAAGTAATAGTCTTTTGTTTTTATTTGATAAGTCTTAATGTGATCTTGAAGAGCGTGATTTTTATTAAGTCTTAATGCGATTCTGAAAAGCGTGATTTCTATTCTGAATTTTTTTTGATATCTTAAATTAACATACTTTTGATAATCATAAATTGAATGCTGTTGCGACACACTAGTCTGTGCTTGCACTTTATGCTATTTAGGGAAGATCTAATTCATGTGTAATGATTTTTAAAGGAAATATTTATGAGTTCAAAAGGTTATGATTACAGATAAGTTCGTGTGGATAGCTATTATAGGATTGAAGCTTGCTATCACAATTAAATGATCTCTTAGATTACATGCAGAAGTTCCTTAATTAAAGAAGAGTGTGCTTTGACTTTGGGAATTAATTCTTGTTTTAGACATTAAGATTAGTTGAAGCATCTTTCGGTTTTAGGAATTTATTTTGAAGTTTTGTTCACCTTTACAAGCTATTTTTCCTAGTTAACACATTCTTTATTTTCTCGAAAGAAGGATTGGAAAACTTGGTGTAGGAACCTCTATCCCGGTACAGGAATCAATCTCCTGATACAGGAATAGAGTGCTCTAGCCTTGAGGCTTAGAGTTCCTGCATAAAGACATAAATCTTTAGTACATGTGTAAAATATACTCCCAACACCTAAGCTTTGTTCTAGTACTAGTGAAAGCACATTGCAGAAGTCTAGGAATAATAAATTAGTACAAGGAGGAAGATCTATAAGAGTCAGATATCTTCAAGGCTCCAATTATTAACTTGGCACACAACTATACTCAAGATAAACATAGATTTACATTTTCATTGATCAAATATTGTTTTCAAGAGGTTTTGAGAATTCCTTTCATTTATTTTCCCGCAAAAGTACTTTCTTTCATATTCCAACATTATAATATCTTTGGTGTAAATTGCCGGGTGATATTTTCTTTTTTTATTCTACAAGATTGCAATTAAGGAAGTAGGAATAGAGTTTGGAAAAGTTCATATCATTTTTGGCATTTCCTGTGCTTCATCTCTAAGTTTACGAAACCCCTGGGTTGAAAATTAAGTGTTGAAGGAGTCTACTTGACCACAATTCCTACACCCAACATTTTGGCGCCATTACCGGGAGGCGATTTGAAATTGGTAAGAACTTTCCATTTTCTACAATGGGTGTAAGTCTGCTATTATTTTTTCTGCAGTATGCTTTTGTTGTTTTGAGGATTTCACAAGTGCTAATTTTCTTTTCCATTGAGCGATTAACAGATTCTTTTTCTTTTATAAGAATTTGAATTTTGCTTTTGGATTTTATTTTCTAAAATGAATGCCTAGGAAAGCTAGGGGTCCGAAGCCCAATAAGGGTCGACAAAATACTGAAATATCTAAAAACTCTTCTCATATTGGACCTTCTTTTGTAGGTATAAAGTCCAAGTTAACACAAACTCATCACGTCGGAACAATCCACCTGGATTCTGGACACAGTGATTTAGGTGTGACTCAACCCGAAAAGGGGAAGAAGGAGGCTAAAGGTGATCAGAAAGTTCAATTCAACATTAGTCAACCTTCACCTTCTAGAAGTGGTCTGATTGGAGGCACAACAATGGCTGATCATGAAGACCATGCAGAGGGGTCTAGCGAGAACCAGGTAAATGACGAGTAGTCCACTTTTGGATTTCCAATAGTGAACTCAGAATAGAATGTGAAAATGAAGAATATTTCACCTTCAACGCTTCCACACTTTTCATGGTAAGGTGCACAAAGACCCAAATTCATTTCTTTTCAAATTTGATAAATTTTGTTGGAGTTATGATTATTCTTCTGATGCCTAGAAGTTAAAATTGTTTCTTGCAACTCTCAAGGATTCAGCCTTGCACTGTTTCATGGGACTAGGAGGAAACACTGTAAGTTGTTGGGACCAATTGAACAGAGTGTTTTTGAATAAATATCGGGAATATTGTAAAACTAGAGAAATGCAGGATGAGATCTTCACTATTGTACAAGGTGAAGATGAGACTTTGGAGGATTACTTAGAGAGATTTTTATATATACTCCAAAGGTCCAAACACAAATTTGATTGAAGTACTCTTTGAACCTTGTTCCTACAAGGACTTATTGAGGATTCTAGACATAATCTGAATTCTTTACGACAAGGAGAAATTGCTTAGAAAACTTTTGAACAAATTTGTGACTTGTGCAAGAAGTTCTCCAGAAACCAATCTAGATCCACTAGAGGAGGTCGAAGAAAAACTAACAAACTGGGATCTACAGATGCTATGATCATTGGATTTGAGATTAAGATGGACAATATGAAAATTGAAATAATGAATACTGTTAGAAAACAAATAGACTCTTTGAAATTTCAACAAAAACAAGAAAAAGAACAAGAGTCATTATCTATTTTTTGTCCTAAGTGTAGAAAAAAGCATCCTTTAAGAGAATGTCCTTCTGATATGAAAAGTGTTAATAAATATGTGATTTTTGTAGAGAACCATGCCATCGAGGATTGACGCTCCATACCAGGATTAAAATTTGTACTTGAAGGAGAGCATTCCGAACCTGAATCCTTACATGCCATGGGAGCACGAAGGAATTGGCCATAGGTAAGTGTAGGTATGGCTCCTGAACCACATTTTTGTGGCTCTAGTGCATCTCCATATTACTATTATAATAATAATAATCACTCTCAACATTGGCAGCATGGGAACGATTTTCATCATGGACAATCCTCTCAACCTTGGCAATAAGGATGGAGAGGGCCAAACCATTCATATCATTCCTATCCTACTCAGATGCCATCATATCCTCCTTCCTATGCACCACAACATATGTCACAGGCATCTTTTCCCTCTCTACCTCAGCAGAGTAAATCATTGCAACCATTGCCTTTTCCACCACCATTTAGACCACCTCAACTACCTACTCAACCAATACCGAATCATAATAATAAGGAAGTACAACTAATACATTCAGTTGGACCATCCCCTCTCCCTACCTCTCAAACCTTGCAGGTTGGAATAAATGATCTTCAGTTGAGACCAGGAAGGGTGGTTAAACAAGAAAAACAAAAATAGTCCACGGTGATTATTGAGGAGAAAAATGAGTAGGTAACTCTTGATCATTCGAAAAAAAATATCACCTTTCAGCCCATTCCCGTAGCTTCAGATTCACCATCTTCTTCAAACCAACCCCCCTATCTAGAGTGGTTGGCCATGGAGAAGAGTGACCTCAAGTCCACTTTGGCTTCTGAATTAAGGAATCTTTATATAAAGGTTCCTTTACTTTAGGCTATCCGAAAAATTCCCACCTATACAAAGATCATTCGACAATTATGTTTTAAAAAGCCAAGGAGAAAGAGAGTAGAACCTCGGACCATTCAGTTTGTTGGTATAGCAGCTGAGTTGATGACATGATTTATATCGATGGAGAAATATACAGATCCTTGAAACCCAGTTGTTTCTGTCTAATTAGGTGATATCCTTGTCTCTAATGTATTAATATACCTAGGGGTGGCCATCAATGTGATGACTAGGAAAACCATGGAACAACTTGGGTTGAGCCATATTCGTCCTACACCCACCATGCTTTAACTTGCAGATAGATCTAAAATCATGCCTGATGGAGTATTGGATGATGTTGTTGTCTCTATAGATTCATGGGAATACCCCACGGATTTCATTGTGCTTCAGCCAAAGAATCTAGTGGGAGGACATCCTTTGATTCTAGGACAACCATGGCTTCCCATAGTTGTTGCTTATATTGGATGTCGCTCCAGTGATATGTACATTTCACATGGAGACTCTAGGAAAAAGGTCACCATATACCCACCTGCTAGATCTATTCGGGAACTCAAGGATACCTTATGGTTAGATTATGACAATAGTGATGAGGAGACCTGGCCCATTTCTTTGATTTAACATCATATCAAGTCTGCTCAGGATGGTGAATTGCAAGATTTCTTGAAAAATCTAAACACTATACCTAGTTTTGATACGCTTCCTGAGATCTTTAGTCTGTATTTCCCAGAAAATTTTGATTCCTAACCTTCCTTATCCCATACTGTGGCACCATCTTCTTGTACTATTGAGCCCGAGACCACTCTTGTTGAAATTAGTCTAGGAAAATCCTTACACATTAGTTCATACCTGGATTCATCTAAGTAAGAACATCTTGCTACCTTGTTGCGAGATCATTTGGATGCATTTGCTTGGAGTTATGAAGACATGAAACGCATTCCTCTCGAGACTTGTACTCATCATATCTATATATAGGAGGGAGCCTGACCTGTCCGATAACCCCAGAGACAAATGAGTCCCACACTAAGAGATATTGTTAAGGAAGAATTACAAAAAATATTAGATGCTAATTTCATGTACCCCATTTATGACAACCAGTGGGTCTCTCCATTAGTGATAGTCCCTAATAAATATGGGAGATGGAGTATTTGCATTGACTATCAAGAATTAAACAAAGCCACTCTTAAGGATTACTTTCCCCTTCCTTTCATTGATTAGGTGTTAGATACCCTTGCCAGTAAAAAGTACTTTTCATTTTTAGATGGCTTTAGTGGGTATAACCAAATCTAGATCACACCTTCAAATCAAGAAAAAACCACCTTTACATGCCCTTGGGGCTGTGCTAGCTATTTTTGCTGATCTTGAATGTGTTGAGATTTATATGGATGACTTTTCTATGTTTGGTAACTCATTTGATGGAGCTCTTAAAAATTTAGAAAAAGTGCTTTTACGTTGCCAAGAGGCCCATCTTGCTTTGAGTGATAAAAAATGTAGATTAATGTGAAAAATAGGAGTGGTTCTTGGTAATTTGATTTATGACAAAGGTATTTAGGTAGACCCTGCTAAAATTGAAGTTATTATTTGTCTTACCGCACCCAAAACTCAAAGGGAAGTGAGAGGTTTCCCGGGACACGTTGGTTATTACTGGAGATTCATTGAGAATTTTTCGAAGATTGCTACTTTCCTTTTACAATTACTAGCTAAGGATAGTGAATTCACTTGGTCCATGGCTTGCCGACAGTCGTTTGAAACATTGAAGGAAAAATTAGTACAGGCACCAGTTTTGAGAGGACCAAAATGGTCCTTGCCATTTCATATTTCCTCCGATGCTTTAGACACTGCTAGTGGCGCAACCTTAGGACAAGAAGATAATAAACAATCCTATGCTATTTACTACATTAGTAAAAAAATTTCACCTACTGAATTTAACTATACAGTGACTGAGAAAGAATTTTTAGTCACTATTTTTTCTATTAACAAATTCTGACATTACATTATAAGATATGAAGTTTATGTGCATACTAATCATTCTGCTATAAGATATTTAATGAATAAAACTTTAACTAGTAGTAGAGTGACTAGGTGGTTACTTATATTACAGGAATTCAATGTTACAATTATTGATAGGCCAAGAAAGTATAATGTTGTAGCTGATTATATTTCCAGATTAAACAATCCTAGCGAAGCAATTCCTGTTGATGATGATTTCCCTGACGAACATATTTTTTCTATGTCAGCAAAATCTCCATGGTTTTTTGACATAGCTAACTATTTAGTCATAGAAAAAACACCACCTCACTTATCCTCTCGTGAAAAGCGGAATATTATTCAGAAAAGTGCTTGATATTCTTGGATATAGGGAGACCTCTTTTACACTGGACTAGATTTTGTTATTCATATATGTGTAAGAGAGGAAGAAATGTTTGATATTTTAAAATCTAGCCATGATGAACTTGGCGGTGGCCACTTTGCTGACAAACGAACTGCATATAAATTTTACGCACTGGCTATTTTTGGCCTTCCTTGTTTAAGGATGCAAAATCATATGTTAGGCATTGTGATAGTTGTCAATGAATGGGTCAGCCTATTCGAGCCAATGAAATTACTTTATGTCCTCAAGTCATGATTGAGCTCTTTGAAAAATGGGCTATTGATTTTGTTGGACCCATAAATCCCACATCTTTAAATAAAAAGCATATCTTGGTTTGTACTAGTTTTGTTACTAAATGGGTAGAGGCTAAAGCTGTTTCTTTTGCCACTAAAAAAGTTTTTGTTGATTTTTTGTTTAATGAATTTTTTACTAGATATGGTGTTCCTAGATAAATTGTTTCTGGCAATGGACTGCAGTTTGTTTCTAACTTGGTACAGGAAGTCATGAATCAATATAAGATTCAGCACAAGAAATCTACACCGTACCACTCACAAGCAAATGGCCAGGTGGAATTCACAAATAAGGTGATCGAATCCATCCTCACCAAAATAGTAAACATGCACAAGAAGGATTTGGCTAGTTGGTTGCCTGAAGCCTTATGGGCTTATCGAACCACTTGGAGGAACATCACGGGGCATACACCATATGAGCTGGTGTACATAAAACAAGTCCTTTTTACAATTGAATTTTAGATAAAGACTTTCAGGACTGCAGTTTTGTTGGGTCTAGATCTCTCAGAAGCATAGCAACAACGTCTATTGTAGCTAAACAAATTGGATGAATTTCGAAGGGATGTTGTTCAACAAAATATTTTGGTGCAGGAGCAATGCAAGAAGTGGCATGACAAGTTTATCAGGAAAAAGAAGTTCCAACCAGGTGATTGGGTACTTCTCTATGATTCTAGATTTAAAAATTTTAAAGGGAAGTGTCATACTCATTGGATGGGACCATATGAGGTGATTCAAGTCTTTGACAATGGGGCTGTAGAAGTCAAAACTATCGATTTGCGAGATTCAGTTTTCCTTGTGAATGGGCATAGGCTTAAAGCGTATTTTCAGCCAATCACAAAGGAATACTATAGGCAGCAAGTGCAGCAACAGTCTAAACCTCAGTTAGTAGGTGGCTATGCCAGCCTATTGTAATGTTATTTCTTCTCTTTTGAAATGAAATTTAAGGAAAATCCAAAAAATAAAAAACTATATAAATAATTAGAAATAAAAAGAAAAATAATTTTTCCTATGATTGTGAAAATCATATCTACTAACATGATTGTAGAAGGATTAGCCTGAAAACCAGCTTGCTGGCAGGAATATCAGTTCTAATAAAATGGGAATGTTGCTTGACCTTTAGATGTGTTAACTGTCACCAAGAAGAAGCAGGTTCAAGTACAAGAACTGGGCCCTTATCCAAGTTTGGGATAGCTGGCACATAATTTTTTATTTTAGGAAACACTAATTCCCGCCGCATTTATTTTATGGATCAACACCATGCAGGCAGATCTTAGGTGAAATTTTGCCTTTCTTCTATTCCCATTTTCGAAAATCTTCAAAGAAATTTCCCTATCCGATTTTGTATTCCCCTCTTTTCACTTGAAATTATTTTCCCCAAAAACCCTTTTCGATTTATCCCTCTTGGTGGTTTCACTCTTGAATTACTTGTCGTAATTTCCTTCCCATTCTAAAAAATTTACCCTTTTTCCCACTTTTTTTCCCCTCATGGATTGATTGCAGGATCTCATGTGAACTCACAAATCAAATCAAAAGTCATATGTTAACACCAAATAATGGCGAATAAAATCTCCTTTGTATATTCAGCAAATATTTTTTTATCTAGTCTATGAATTGTATTCTATCAGAATTCTCTTTTGGCTCTTATTACGCTACAAATATCCCTGGTACAGGAATGTGTGTTCAAACTGCAAGAAGATTCGGTGCAGGCATGGTTAGTGAAAGCATGTCTAAAGTGCAAGCATGCTCAGTGCAGGGATGGTTGGTTGAAGCACATTCAGTGTAGGCACGATTCAGTGCAGGATTCCTCACTGGTGAGCACGCCCAATTCAAAAACACATGTTCCAGTGCAAGAATACCTAGTAAAAAAATGTGTGTTGAAGCTTATCTTTTGTTTCATGAACCTTTGTATAGGCAGAACAACTATACCACCTGCAGATCATGACATTCAATTTATATTATGATTAACGCTTTCTTTCATCATTTACTAAATTAGGAAGAAATCATTTAAGTACAAGGATATTTTAGGTTATGAAATCTTATCTTTTCAATGAGTACTAAAGTACGCCTTATGTGAAATCATGGAGTAAATGTAGAGCGGTACGATTCTCCCGAAATTCAATACTTACCTTCCCTTGGAAAACTCATCACCTGATAATAATAGCCTCACCCCATGTCCGACCTTGCATGATTGTTATGTGAAATTATTGTCTAAACCGCTGCCTCTCTCAATCATCATCACCTGCCTATACTTGCACCAATTCACATTCACATCTGTGTAATTTTAATAATGAAGCATGACCTTTCAAGAAATGGTTGATATAACGATGGATGTGTAGCTCGATCACCATTTTAGTTCTTTTTGTTGTGATATCTTTTTGAAACAGAGAGTGGGTGAATTTGAACAAACATGGTGTCTGTAAGGATTGAGCCACGATCCATAGAGATGGAATAGATAGCTGAGTACAGGAATAGTCTTGCAATGTTGCAGGAATCCAGGTTCCTCCCATTCCTGCAGAAGTTCGATGGGTTTGACTCAGCTGTGGCAATAGAATTTTCCCAGACCTTTGATGGGAGCCAAGCCAAGGTTGGTTGATTAGACTTTGGAGTAATAGAAGAATCCATATTTCAAGCTACAAGGTTTCCAGCAGTAGGGGAGAAATGGTTCAAGAAGGAGAAGTTAGAAAAGAAATTGTGGTGCTGGTTCGTGGTCAACCCGAAGCAGAAGGTGGACTGGAAGAACGGCCTCTAGTGGAACGCCATGGTAGGGAAGTGGAAGGATCTCTTGTATGTGTTGCAAAATTTCCTTACTCGTGATGGTCACTACTCACTAAATTTCCTCTACCAGATATTCCTACTCTTGCACTTTGAGTCAGGTAAGCTCATCAATTTCCCATACTATTTTCTCATAAGTTTAGAAAATATGGCGAAAGGGGTTCAGAAAGAAAAATCCAATCAGATCACATTTAGATTATATCACCACTGGTTGATCACAATCTTAGTTAATAAAGAACTGGAAGCTAGAAGGTGACTTGGGAGGAGTTCTTGAAGGAGTTTCGGGGGTGGAGCGTAGAGAAGTTGACTCAAGAGAAAAGTGTAGAGAAGTCGACTGAAAAGAAGAGTGTAGAAAAGCTGAAGTCAGCTCAGAAGAGGAGTGCAGGAAAAAAAAAGAAATAAAAAACGATGACCCCATGCCCTACTGAGACCAGGAGGTTGGCCAGGAGACGAATTGCCTCCTCAAAGGCAGGTCATGTTTAGTTAACCTCTCCTATACTGTTGGATGACTCGCCACCTACTTCACTAGGTAAATATAATCTTTCAGTTCTTTCTGAGGCAGCGGCTCACACAGTGGTTGATGATGACTATGTGGAGAAAGAAGACAACAAACCCTTGTCAGTCCTCTTTGGTGGAAGAAGGTGATGTTGAGTACAAGTAAGGACCCGACAGACGGTTAGATGGATGACAGGGTACAAGGTGCTGAAACCCCCAACAATTTTGAAGAGTAGGGTACTGAAACCCTTGATGCGATTAATGAGCAGGGTTCTTAAACCCCCAACAATTTTGAAGAGCAGGGTACTGAAACCCTTGATGTGATTAATGAGTATGGTGCTGAAACCCTCAATGATTTTGAGGAGCAGGGTACTGAAACTCCTGGTGAGATAGATAAGCAGGGTATTGAAGGCCTTAATAACTCTGAGGAGTAGGGTAATGAAGCCTCTGATAAGGTAAAAATGCAGGGCACTGAGACCCTTAGAAACATTGATATTCCAAGTGTTGAAACCCTTGATGATATTACAATGCAGGAATTGAAAGGTGGCCAGGATAACTTCGACCTTGATGATGATGGCACATGTCTGGAATCGACTACTGAAAAGTCTACACCTGAGGAATTGAGAGTGGAGAGCTCCACCCTTTGTCTGAATAGTCGGATAGAAGAACTCAAGCAACATGTTTATGGCTTGGAGGTGCTAAACCAAGCCATGAAAGAGTAGAATACAGAGCAGAAATGAGCAAACACAGAGTTGGCAGGGGAGGTGAAGGAACAAAAACGACAAGTTAAGATATGGAAGTATTGGGCTTCAAAGTGTTATGAACGTCTTAAGAAGGTGACCAAGAAACTTAAAAAGGTTCAAAGCAGGAAGGCAAAGATAATGAAAGTAAGGATTAATATACAAGTTCAGAATTAAAGGGAGCCCATTTTGTCTTGGTTTTCTTGCAACAGGTAAAGGTTGTGTGAGGACCCACAACAGCTTAAGGAGGGGAGGATGTTGTTTGGCTAAATTGCTTCATTCTTTAACCCTTTTACCCTTCAAAACCATAACCTTATACATCTGTTTTAACCTTTCAAACCCCCTTATTCCTGCACTAGTCCAAGAATCGTGTCCCTTCCTGCACTAAGCTTTATGTTTCATGTTTAAGGGTTACAAATGTGCTTAATTAATCATTTTCATAGATTTTATGCCTTTAAATCTTTGCAACTAATAATTCTCTTCCTAGAAGTATTTGATAGACAATGAATTAATCATCTTGTTAGCATGGTCGAGTGCAGGTAGGATTCTTGCACTGCTGGTGAATCTTCAACTACCGTGACAACTCACCACTCCATGTAGACACTGTGTTCTGGAACGATTAACTCGAGTTGGGCTCAGAGCATAGAGGAAAATCAAGGATATGGTGGAGATTAGGTCGTTGACTGAATACCTAGAATAGCATTTTGTTATAGCCGAAAGGCTTAACATGAGCTGTTATTGTTATTTTGTTATAGCTGAAAGGCTCATATTGGAATGCTTGTTGTAATTTGGTTACGGTCGCAGGCCTGAATGAATGTATAAAATGTAGGACTCAGATAGAAAATGGTAGCGAGTGATAGATATAGCAAGGATACTATGATTCTATCCTTTTGTAATTTTTCTTGTATCGCCCTCGTTCTGGGCTGGATTCGAATTCATGATGTATATTTGCTGATCATTAATAGAAAGGAACTACGCCATGATTTCTCAATCTTTCACTGTAATTCTATGTTGATGCGTTGATTAAAGAGCTGAGTCTTTATGTTTCCTAAACAGGGAAATGAGCTGGTTGGCTAGGGCCTAGCCAACCCAGCTCGTTCTCCCTTGTGTTCTTCTCTTTTTCGATTAAGGTGTGTTAATTTCTTTCAATGCAAAGTGTGAAGTAAATAGATGTTTCTTTTATCTTTCTACAAATTCTGAATCTGATTTCAATACAGTGTGATGGATCCGTGGTGTGCGAGTTCAATTGAAGCTTAATCTTATGATTTCCTTCTTTGAAGTTTAATCTTGTTTTCTGCCTAGATCGTGCAAGCACGCATTCTTGCACTAGTGCATTTACAGTTTTGCATATTGATTCTTCTGGTTCATTACATGTAACAGTCTTTTGTTTTTATTTGATAAGTCTTAATGTGATCCTGAAGAGTGTGATTTTTATTAAGTCTTAATGTGATTCGGAAAAGTGTGATTTCTATTCTAAAGTTCTTTTGATATCTTAAATTAAACATAATTCAAATAATCAGAAACTGAACGTTGTTGTGACACACTGGTTTGTGCCTGCACTTTATGTTGTTTAGGAAAGATTCATTTCATGCGTAATGATTCTTAAAGGAAATCTTTCCGAGTTCAAAAGGTTATGAATGCGGATTAGTTCGCGTGGATAGCTATTACAGGATTAAAGCGTGCTGCCACAATTTAATGATCTCTTGGATTACATGTAGAAGTTCCTTAATTAAAGAAGAGTGTGCTTTGACTTTGGGAATTAATTATTGTTTTAGACATTAAGATTAGTTGAAGCATCTTTCGGTTTGAGGAATTTATTTTGAAGTTTTTTTCACCCTTGCAAGCTATTTTTCCTAGTTAACACATTCTTTATTTTATTGAAAGAAGGATTTGAAAACTTGGTGTAGGAACCTCTGTCCCGGTACAGGAATCTATCTCCTAATACAGGAACAGAGTGCTATATCCTTGAGGCTCAGAGTTCTTGCATAAAGACATAAATCTTTAGTATAGGTGTAAAATATACTCCCAACACCTAAGCTTTGTTTTGGTACTAGTGCAAGCACATTGCAAAAGTACAGGAATAATAACTTAGTACAGGGAGGAAGATCTATAAGAGTCAGATATCTTCAAGGGTCCAATTATTAACCTGGCACACATCATACTGAAAATAAATATAGATTTACATTTTCATTGATAAAAGATTGTTTGCAAGACGTTTTGAGAATTCCTTTCATTTACTTTTCTGCAAAAGTACTTTCTTTCATAATCCAACACTAGAATATCTTTGGTGTAAATTGTCGGGTAATATTTTCTTTTTTTTATTCTGCAAGATTGCAATTAAGGAAGTAGGAATAGAGTTTGGAAAAGTTCATATAATTTCTGGCATTTCCTGTGCTTCATCTCTAAGTTTACGAAACCCCTGGGTTGACAATTAAGTGTTGAAGGAATCTGCTTGACCACAATTCCTGCACCCAACAAACACACACAAACACACACACACACACACACACACACACACACACACACACACACACACACATATACATATATCCAACCCTTTCTTCCAGATAATTCCTTGATTCCCACTTCCGTTTACCCTCTTATTCCCTTAATTTTTTTTCCTTGTCCCTTTTCTTGTTTCCCCCTATATATTGACTATATTTTATTTCTAAATGTCCCTAGTAATATCCCCTCCCATACTCTTTTAGCATTCCTGTCTCTTTTTCTTTACTCCCCCTTCTCTCAAGCTCTGACATTTGTTTCTTCTGAAAACTCTATGTGATTAAGAGCATAATTGAAACATAGAACTTGGCATGAATATTTTCAAAAAGTTCAATCCTGCATCAACTTGGGCAAATAAGAGAGAGTTTTCTTCGTGGAATGACAAGTGAAAGTTATAATGTTATTTTCTCCTTCAATTTGAATGCATGAATTTCCATCAGTATAGGAACAACTCTATGGTGTAGGAATGCTTTTGTGGACAATGAAGCAAACAAAATTTAGTATTCCTGTGTGAATCTTCATTGCTCAAAGGAAGTTTTATGTGCCTTTGTTTATTAAACAAATATGGCTAATTATTAATAAAGGTACCTTAGTGATGCATTCGATGTTAGTGTTAGGCCCTAGAATTTTTGTACTTAATGCATGTTTTTATTCATATGATGCCATACTTATTCCCTTGTTTTACCAGTTTATGGAATCTTTCTCCACTATTTTAATTAAATAGTGAAGATTTGCACTTGGGTTGTATTTTACATGAGAATACCTTCATTATATGCATTTCTAGGATTAATGCTTATTAAAATGTTGTTAATGTAGATTTTCTTATTATTATATTGCATAGGGATCCTACACCAAGCATATGTGGAGCACTTCATCATGCAAGCTTGCCACGAAGGAAAATTCTAGCTGGTAATACAAACACGCATTTGGAATCATCGTTGATCCTTTTTTACAGTTAGAGGTGGACTTATCTTTCATTGGCTTGTTCCTCCACTAAAGAGCAACATTCCTACACTTGAGAGGAACCAATTTGGGGCTTTTGTACATTGGCACATTTGCGGGAAAATACAGGGAAGGTTTGTTCAAAATATTTTTTATACACCTCCACATCATTCAAAAATGCACCCAAGGTGCATGGATGGATTTTTAGGGAGTAATTAATGATTCAGCCCCAAATTCGCAGCAGTGTTCAAATGGGCAACTTCCTCCAAATTTCCATGCAAGTGAAGTCAAATATGGAAATTCTGGAACATGAGTTTTTATCCCACTATAGGAAATTAAGTAAGACACAGGTAGATTTCCATAATTCGCCACTGTTTGGAAGATCCAAAGGGGACTTTGAGGTAGATTTGTAGAAAGTCAGGGAAAACCTAGATTTGTAGAAAGTCAGGGAAACAGTCAACTTCAAGCACAATTTACGAGAAAATAGAACTAAATCAGAAAATTACAAGAGAGGTTTTTGTTGACAACATGAAAATTTAGGTATCCTCCAAACAACTTTCCAAAATTCAAGTCGGTCTAACAGATACACATGATATTTGAGGCAGTTGTATAAAAAAATATGTTTTTTTCTAGAATTCCAAAATATGCCTAGATTTCTAAAATTCGTATCAGATTTATGTTTCTTCAATTGGATAATGGATGAACTAGATCTCCCATTCATGGCTATTTGTTAGGATTAAATCTCCATATTGTTTGTAAAGGATTGGCTTGTTTAAAGCCAAATTTTCAATGTAAAAATAATATAAAAATAGAGTTATGCTAGAGAGTGGGGGGTAAGGAAGCCATTCATTGTGCTTTCATGTTGTTGGATAACGTTTAGGGTGCTCTCGCCACCTTCTATATGATCAGTTGGAGGTGGATTATTGAGCTCAATATGTACTGAAGGATTGAACTTCTTTAATATAATCTAAATGTCAGTTTTTATGCATCTTTCATGTCTACTTCTTGTAATGGTTATCTTACTCACATAAGCTAAGAGTTTTCCTTAAAAGGGAAATGAGTTGGCTGGCTATGGCCCAACCAACCCATCGCGTTCTCCCTGTTTTATTGCGTTGTGTGTTAGGTACAAAAAAGGATTGGTGTGAGGGTCACTTATGAATGATGTGTGTGAGTGATTGAATGAGCTCTTGTGTATTTCTTTTCCTTTGCAGTAGTGTTCTCAGATTTGAGGTTTTGTGTGCTGAAGTGTGTTTCTTTCTTTTACATTAAAAGCATTTCTTTATGTTCATTTTTTTAAAGAACAACAAGCATTGTGGTATGGGAAGTTTTCCTTTAAATCACCTTTCAGTTAAGGATAAAGGGTTTGCAGGATTCCATTTGTTTTGAATTTGCTTAATGATTAACATAGATCTTGTTTAGAATTCATTTATTTGAAGTAAGTAGGGAAAAACCCCTTGTCTTGATAAATGCATACTGTGACTGTGTAAGGGAAATAATTTCTTTGTGGAAATTGTTAGATCTAAATTATATTCTTGACTTAGTTAATCACTTGTCTGTTCTGTTTAAAGTATTTAAGTATAGGAATCAAATATCGTTATCATTTGGAATGAAAATTACAAGTTGAACCTTTCTGTCTGAATCAATTTCCTTTATAGATATAAGGGTTTACTCGAGACATAATGTTAAATAGTTCAGAGGGAAATATAAATAAAACATATTTGTAAGGATATTTCTTTATTTAAGCACATGAGTTTGGCATTCACATTGAGGTTTCATAAAATTTCAATTTGATTTTGAAATTGATATTTTGAAGAAGTATGTGATGGTTTGGGAATGTTTATCTTGGTTTGAATCGTAGTTTCCTTTTCACACCTTTTGATTTTAGGCTTGATATCACAATATTTTTTCTCGTTAAGGAATAGAATATTGTTGAGTGCAGAAGCAGGTTCGTTCTAGTGCAGGAACATAATTGTTCCAGTAAAGGAACATAGTACAAGAACTATTATGTATTTCCTAGTACAAGAATAGAGTACAAGAAATTTTTTGTCTGTCGTGGTACAGGAACAGAGTGCATGAACAAAATCATCCCTGTACAGGAATAGAGTAGATCTAGTACATAAACAGTCGTTTTGAGTGTGAGAATAGAATTGTTCCAATACAACAACAAGGTCATTTTGCGGTAGAGGAAGTAGAATTGATATAACACAGAAAAGAAATGTATTTTGTCTTCCTAGTGCAAGAAATAGAAGTATAAGAATATATTTTCTTTCTTCAAATCCTTTGAGTTTTACAATTTATTTATTGAATGACGGGATTATTTCCTTAAGTAAAGTATTTGATTGATTGTTTCTAAATCCAATTTCCATAGTGGAGTGGTGTCATTTTGTTTTCCAGCGCAAGTAAGGATTGAAAGGTTTTCTTGTAATTTATTGTTTTAGATTCTGCATGATTTAATTATAGGAATAGAAGTAGGGATTGTAGGTTCTTGAAGTCCTTCTCTAGAATTTCCAGTGTTGCACTTCCAAGTTTACAAACTCCCAGATTGACAATTAAATGGTAGGTTGTTTATTACACCCAAAAGTTTGGTGTCGTTGCCATGAAGTCGCTTAGGGGATTGACCTTAGTGACCTGTTGCATTTGGTTTACTTTTTCACCTAGTTTTTCTTGTAAGGTTTTGTTTCTTTTCTGCAAATGAATTTTTAGTGTGATTATAATGCTTACTGAAGCATAATGGATGGTATTTCCAGCGATCTCACAAGCTTGGTTTGTTCCTTTTCTTGCAAATGATTTTTTTTTGTGATTCTCTTGCTTTTTGAAGCATACTAGATGGTATTGCCAGAGAGCTCACAGGCCTAGTTTGTTTCCTTTCCTACAAATGAATTTTTAGGTTTTCTGGGTGTTGTAAGAACCCCCCCCCCCATGCTAATCGATGTGTTAACAGGATATTCTAGCTAGAAGAAGAAAAAAAATCAAATGCTTGACAAGAGATGCACTCCAGGAGATTTCTCAGATCTTGGCAGTGACTTGCGTCTCTACTTTCTAGGAGGAAAAAATGTTGGCAGAAGTCAAGAGCAGATCAATCTTTTCAGATGTGATAAAGGAACACAATACCCATGAGCTATCCCTGCAAGAAGGTCGAGAAGCTTTCTTTGAATACCTTTGTCAATCTAAGGAGGAAATTGAAGAATCATGGATTAGACCTGATGAGGAGGAAGAGCCATTGGAAACATAGATTGAAGAGTTCTTGACATTTTTATCACAACATCCAACCTACACTCAAGAAAACAATCAAATCTTGGTAAGACCGACATGATATGCCAAAAGATGGGACACCACCAGTTACTAATGAATCAGAAGACCAAGAATATGTGAACTCCATTGAAAATTAGTTCCAAACAATTGTCGGAACATAGTGTTCCTCCAACATTCAACAACTCTTGGTACCATCTCAATGAAAGAAGTTGGTTTCTCATACTCTGGTATTTGTCGAAGTTTATTCTTTAAAACTGAGTGTGAGTATATTTAGAATTTTGCTATAGACATGGTTACATTGTAAGTACTCCTAGACTTGAAGGAGATCTTCCTCTCTCTAAATTAGGGTAGAGTAGTATAAGAACAATAAATAAAAATTCCATCTGAAATAAAATTGCATAGCAACACTCTTGAAACTGCAATTTTTAGGCACAACTACTGAAATCTCAGTCATTAAGAACTCTTGTGGTAAGACTTGTCAGAAGTAATCCACTCGTAATGCCTCATATTTTATAAAGTGACTTTGATTATTGGCCAAGACTATTCATTGGGCTAGTTAGGGGGATTGTTATTGTTATATTTAATACTTTCCATTCATAAGCTTAAATACCTACTTCTGGCCTTTTCATTCTAGCAAACTATCATCCAAGAAACCATTTCAAGTTTCTCTTTGAAGGTATTGATGAAAAGCCTCCTATGGTGGATCACTCCTATAAAACATGAATGAGCTCTCATGAGAACCCTAGCACGATCAACTCGATGAATATTTCTGTCATTATTTGAGGTGCTTTATTTAAAATGAGTCTTTAAGGTAGGATTACCAACCGGTAAAGATTAGTAATTAAAAACTTTTCACGCCATCCCTTCCTTTTAAGGAGCATATTTTCCTCCCCACCTATTAAGTAACCTATTTAAGGTTAATTATAAGTAGAGTTTCTTTTAAAATGATTTATTGAGGGATGGGAGGTCTCATTATAAGCCAACCTATCATGATCATGGGTTCTAATGAGAATGACATTACTGCTACTGGTCACCAAGCCAGGTTAATGGATTTCAGTTTAAAATCTAGGGTCTCATCATGAGCCGGCTTGTTCATTCTTGTTAGTTCTTGTGAATGACACTATCATTAGCTAGTTACCAAGCCAAGACATTGGTCTTCAATTAAATTCTGTAAATGATTTCAATTGACTCTGAATTTATATCTAATAGATGGGACATAGGCATTTTGTGAGTTTAAAAGGCATCCATGTCGAGGCTATAGATGTCTGCTAGCAGCAGGGCCATGCCTGTGGTATTAAAGTTAATTTTACACTATGATTTACTTGGTTGTTTTTTGCTTTCCCTGAACTCATTATCATATCTCTCTAAGAATGGATTTAAGATCCTTTTAGTAATGTGCTTTGGAGTTATATCTTTCATAAATAATTTGGTTCTTATGGATGTGGGACCCTTAGTGTAGGTGATTCACTTTGTTATGAAACCAGCTCACAAAAAGATAGAAAATATAGATCAATGCCTTAGAATTCAGCCTCTTCGAGGGGGAAACCTCCTTTACATTACATAAATGAACAATTCTTGGATGATACAAATGAAAAGATCTCCTTTCTATATATAGGAATCTAAGGGGTCATAATATAATCAGAGCCGACATAACAATAATAATGTAAGGGCACAATAATAATAATAGTGGGCTTCTATGGTGCACAATAATAACAATATGGGGACTACATGGGTACAACAATATAATAAGGGGGTTGTACTAATAACAATAAGGGGTTACATTAGTAGTATAGGGGCCTAACATGTTCCTCCCCTTCAAAAAGTGTTGTCCTCAATGCTTGAGTAGTTCTTGATGCTTCTGTATAAAATTCTTTTCCTCCCATGTGGAATATTCAGCGTGTAAGTTCTTTCACTTGATGAGATGCTATGAAATTGATTGATTTCCTAGCTGTCAGGTTCTTGTTTCTGTGACTGCTCCAGGTTCCAATATGATTTTTCCTTCCTCTTCAAGTTCTGGCAATATTGTTTGAATTGGGATATTCTGCAACTTTTGAATGAGTGGCCACACTTCTTTGTCCTTCTTCCATTCATCCCTTGCTTCGTTTATCCAATCTGGTTGGATAATAGAAATAACACAAAACAATGCTTCCACATCCTCATTCTTTCTTGAGAGTGCATCTACAACAAAAAATTTCTTCCCTTTTCTGTAGATGATGTCAAAGTCATAACCCAACATATTTGTGACCCATTTTTTCTGTTCTTCTAAAGATAATATTTGTTCTAAAAAGTATTTAAGACTATCATGATCCATTTTTACCTTGAAGTGTCTTCCCATTGGGTAAGGTCGCCATTTCTTAAGTGCATGTAGTATTGCCAACATTTCCTTCTCATAAATAGCTTGCTTCAGATGTAGTCGTAAAAATACCCAATCACCTACATCAAAACCATTTTCACCGCGATGTTGATCTACCTGTTGTTTCCTTCGATTCTGCACCAAAGTGGCATTATCCTTTAAAAGTTGGAGAACTTGTTGTTGATGCTCTATGTGAGCTTTCACTACTTGAACCTTTTTCTTCTTGATATGTCCTTCTATCTTAAGAGTTTGAGGAGTGATAATTTTTTCCAATGCTTTACAAGATATGGTTGGATTCATTTCTTGATGCTTGATGTGATCTTTGACTTCTTGAACATTTTTCTTCTGGATATGTCCTTCTATATTGATAGTTTGAGGAGTGGTAATTCCAACCAATGCATTACAAGATATGGTTGGATTCATTTCTGCTTTCTCGATATGATCTTTCACTTCTTGAACCTTTTTCTTCTTGATATGTCCTTCTATCTTGAGAGTTTGAGGAGTGGTAATTCTTGTCAATGCTTTACAAGGATTCATTTCTTCTTTCTTTGGGGTTTGTTCCTGGCGTATATCCTCTTCTTTTGATGTTTCTTGATCCTTTTCTTCCTCCTCTTCATACTCTATGTAAAATAATTTCTTCTCAGCACACTTATGACCTTTAGTGGATTTTATCACAATTGTAGCAAAGCCCCTTTTCTCTTTTCTCTTCCAATTGTTGTGGTGTAATCCTGGTAGGTTGTGGAAGGCTAGGAGAAGAAACACTTTCATAATTATAGTCATGAGTGGTGGGATTCCTTGTTTCCATAATTTCACTTTCAATTTTTCTTTCCAACTCGAATGCCTCCTCCAATGAATCAAGTTCCCAAAAACGAACCTCATGTTGAACGTTATCCTTTAAAGCCCCTATGAAGACATCAATCATTTTCTTCTCTGGAATATAATTTACCCTTCTATTCAATTTTTGAAAGTCCTCAATGTTTGATTCCATTGAACCCTTTTGTTTGAGATTTATCAATTGGCTAAAGAAGGAGTTTCTCTTTGTATCCTCATAATGTGCTATCATTTCCTCCGTGAAAATTGACCACATAACAAGTGGTTTATGAGAACAAAGCCTTTTATACCATAAAAATTGATCTGGTTCTAAATATGAAGATGCAATAAGTACCTTTTGTAATAGTTGCACCTCATGTAGATCGAAATATTTCTCCATCTGTAGTATCCAATTTACCGGATCCTTGCCATCAAAATTCCTCATCTCGCTTTTTCTTGATTTTAGGAGCTCGATCTTGAAATGACTGTAACTCTGTACTTTCGGATCTTTAAGTTCTAAAATTACGACCTGCAGTAGCCCTCTGCGTCCTCTTTCTAATGCCACCAATCTGATTGAATTTATATTCTCCAAGAAAGAGTTATGCACAATCTCCCAACATGACCTGATTATATACCTTTTCAGAAGTGTGAACTTGTATGAAGCGCTACGTGTCACTGTTTTTACCTTAGGATCTGAAAATTATACACAAGAAACTATAGTCCGTCCTCTTTCTATAACTTCTTACAAAATTGCAATCCGATGCCTAGAGAGATAGTTACGACAATTTTCCCAGGGTGACCTGGTTGGAATGTAATTCGTGGGTCTGCAAAAACCCTAATTTTGTTAGACTATAGCTCCACAAATATAGTGAGACAGGATCTGAAATTCAGAGCTGTGGTTCAGATCGATCTCTTCTCAAATGGGTTTTTGTTTCAACTTCTGAAACTTCGTAGTGAAAGAGTTATAGCACAAATCCCACGATGACCTGTTTTAGCTTAAATTCTGGTGCTTGCAATATGCCTAACTTCCATAGATGATATCTCCGAAAATGTAGGGAGACAAGCTCTAAAATTTGAACCCAAGGTTCAGCACGATCAACGCCTTAGAATTCAGCCTCTTTGAGGGGGAAACCTCCTTTACATTATATAAATGAACAATTCTTGGATGATACAAATGACAAGATCTCCTTTCTATATATAGGAGTCTAAGGGGTCATAATAAAATCAGAGCCGACATAACAATAATAATGTAAGGGCACAATAATAACAATAGTGGGCTTCTATGGTGCACAATAATAACAATATGGAGACTACATGGGTACAACAATATAATAAGAGGGTTGTACGAATAACAATAAGGAGTTACACTAGTAGTATAGGGGCCTAACACACTTTTCTTGAACAATAGGATCTTCAAATAGACGCTTGGGTAATGGTAAGATGGACATCCAGAGAAGGTATTATTTTGTCATATTTCTTTTTCCCTATTTCCATCCATTTTAATGCCTTGGCTTCCAAATAATGTCACTTCTATTTATAATAATAAGGCTATTGAAAGTGAAGTCTTTCTGATTTTGATTTCCCTTTAGATGCTTTGAGGATATTTTTATTATTGGCCATTTCATGATAACATTATTCTTGCAGTAACAACACTATTAGCATTCCTACGGTAGTCCTGGCATCATAATTTCTTTGGATTAGTCTTAATGAATAAATAATCCAGTATGGAAATGAACCAGCATGCATTATCTTTTAGAACAGTTAAACATAGCAGGGAACATTTATTTACACATGGTTGCAGGAACATTTGTGGTTTTTTGCAAGGGAACATCAGTATATCAGTTTGATTCGCTTGCATGAGGACATGCAAGATGATCAACATGGGGGGATGTTAGGCCTCGTAATTGTTGTACTTAATGTACATTTTTATTCATATGATGCCCTACTTATTCCCTTGTTTTACCAGTTTATGAACTCTTTCTACATCCTTTTAATGCAATAGTGAATATTTTCACTTGGATTGTATTTTATATATGAATAACTTCGTTATATGAATTTCTAGGATTAATGTTTATTAAAATGTTGTTAATGTAGATTCTCCTATTCTTACATCGCATAGGGATCCTGCACCAAGTATATGTGGAGCACTTCATCATTAAAGCTTGCTACAAAGAAAAATAATAGTTGGTAATACAAACACGCAACTGGAATGGTCTTAGATCATTTTTTAAAGTCAGAGGTGGACTTATCTTTCACTAACATGTTCCTGCACTAAAGGGTAGCATTCCTGCACTAGAGAGAAACCAATTTGGGGCTTTTGTACATTGGCACATTTTCGGGAAAATCTGAGAATGGTTTTTGTTCAAAATATTGTTTAGACATATCCACATCATTCAAAATGCACCTAGGTCATACAAATGGATTTTTAGGGAATAATTAATGCTTCAACCCCAAATTCACAATAGTGTTCAAATGGGAAACTTCCTGTGAGATTTGCATGCAGGTGAAGTCAAATATGAAAATTCTCGAACATGGGTTTTTATCTCAGTATAGGAAATTAAGTAAAGAGTGGGTATTTTTCCATAATTCTCCACCATTTTGGAGATACAAAGGAGTATTTCAGGTGGATCTGAAGAAAGTCAAGTAAAACACAGATTTGCAAAAGTGGACAAACAGTCAAGTCCAACCACTATTTACGAGGAAAAATAATTGAATCAGAAAATTCCAAGAGAGGTTTTTCTTGAAAACATTTCAAGTTAGGTTACCTCTAAACAACTTTAAAAAATTCACACCGGTCTAAGAGATACATAAGGATATTTGAGGCAGTTTTATAAAAAATGATGTTTTTTTCCGGAATTTCAAAATATGCCTAGATTTCTAAAATTCGTATCAAATTTGTGTTTCCTCAATTGGATCATGGTTGAATTAGATCTCCCATTCATGGCACATTGTTGGGATTTAATCTCCATATTGTTTGTAAAGGATTGGCTTGTCTAAAGCCAAATTTGCAATGTAAAAATAATATAAAAACAGAGTTATGCTTGAGAGCAAGGGGGAAGGAAGCCAGTCATTATGCTTTCATGTTGTTGGATAAAGTTTAGGGGGATATCCTCCCCTTCCCTGTGATCAGTTGGAGTTGGATTACTAAGCTCAAGATGGTTATCTTACTCACATAACCTAAGTGTTTTTCTTAAAAGGGAAATGAGCTGGTTGGCTAGGGCCCAACCAACCCAGCTCATTCTCTCTGTATTATTGCGTTGTGTATTAGGTACAACAAATGAGTTGTGTGAGGGTTGCTTATGAATTTTGTGTGTGAGTGATTGAATGAGCTCTTGTGTATTTCTTTTCCTTTGTAGTAGTGTTCTTAGATATGAGGTTTTGTGTGCTAAAGTGTGTTTCTTTCTTTTACATTGAAAGCATTTATTTATGTTCATTTTTTAAAGCACAACAAGCATTGTGGTCTGGGAAATTTTCCTTTAAATCACCTTTCAATTAAGGATAAAGGGTTTGCAAGATTCCATTTGTTTTGACCTTTCTTAATGATTAACATAGATCTTGTTTAGAATTCATTTATTTGCAGTAAGCAGGGAAGAACCCCTCGTCTTGATAAATGCATATTGTGACTGTGTAAGGGAACTAATTTCTTTGTGGAAATTGTTAGATCTAAATTGTATTCCTGACTTAGTTAATCACTTGTCTATTTAAAGTCTTTAAGTACAGGAATCAAATATCGTTATCATTCAGATTGAAAATTACAAGTTGAACCTTTCTGTTTGAATCAATTTCCTTTATAGATATAAGGGTTTACTCGAGACACAATGTTAAATAGTTCAAAGGGGAATATAAGTAAAACATATTTGTAAGGTGATTTATTTATTCAAGCACAGGAGTTCGACATTCACATTGAGGTTTGATAAAATTTCCATTTGATTTTGCAATTTATATTTTGAAGAAGCATGTGATGGTTTGGGAATTTTTATCTTGGTTTGAATCATAGTTTCCTTTTCACACCTTTTGATTTCAGGCTTGATATCACAATATTTTTGTTGGTTAAGGAATAGAAGATTGTTGAGTGTAGAAGTAGGTTCATTCTAGTGCAGGAACATAATCATTTCAGTATAGGAATAGAGTATAGGAATTATTTTGTCTTTCCTAGTACAGGAACAGAGTATAGGAACTGTTCTATCTTTCTTGGTACAAGAACAGAGTATAGGAACCGTTCTGTCTTTCCTGGTACAGGAATAGAGTGCAGGAACAGAATCATCCCACTAGAGGAACATAGTAGTTCTAGTACAAAAACATAGTCATTATGAGCACGAGAATAGAATTGTTCTAGTACAGGAACATGGTCATTTTGCGGTACAGGAAGCAGAATTGATATAACACAGAAAATAAACTTATTTTGTCTTCCTAGTGCAAGAACTAAAAGTACAAGAATAGATTTGCTCTCTTCGAATCCTTTGAGTATTACGATTGATTTATTGAATGGCAGGATTTATTTCCTTCAGTAAAGTCTTTGATTGATTGTTTCTGAGTGAATCCAATTTCCAGAGTGAAGCAGTGTCATTTTCTTTGCAAGCGCAAGTAAGGATTGAAAGGTTTTCTTTTAATTTATTCTTTCAGATTCTGCATGATTTAATTGTAGGAATAGAATTAGGTTTTGCAGGTTGTTGTAGTTGTCTCTCATTTCCAGTGTTGTACCTCCAATTTTACAAACTCTCAAATTAATAATTAAATGTTAGGTTGTTTATTACACGCAACATTTTGGTGTAGTTTCCGGGGAGGCACTTAGGGGATTGACCTTGGTGACCTGTTCCATTTGATTTTTTTTTCACCTAGTTTTTCTGGAAAGGTTTTGTTTCTTTCCTGTAAATGATATTTAACTGTGATTATCTTGGTTACTGAAGAATACGAGATGGTATTTCTAGAGATATCACAAGTTTGGTTTGTTTCCTTCCTTGCAAATGAATTTTGAGCGTGATTCCCTTACTTGCTGAAGCATACTGGATGGTATTGCGAGAGAGCTCACAAGCCTAGTTTGTTTCCTTTCCTGCAAATGCGTTTTTAGGTTTTTTTGGGTGTTGTAAGAACCCTCTCTATGTGCTAATCCATGTGTTAACATGATCTTCTAACTAGCAAAAGAAAAATGATCAAATGCTTGACAAGAGATGTGCTCCAAGAGCTTTCTCAAATCTTGGCAGCAATTGTCACCTTTACTTCCCAGGTGTTATCGGGAAAAGTGTCTATTCAGAACGACCCTATCCCACTGAGGTGTGACAGTGACCTCAGAAACAAACAGGGAAAACTACTTTCGTATTCTTCTTTATGAACTATAAACGAAGTGGAATAGGATGAACCAACTTGTGTCTTGCGCTGGTCCCTTGATCCAATCTCTCTCCTCTTTGACAGCTTTCAGCTACCTGCTCCCTTACTTGCCCAGCGTCACCAAGTTCCTGCAAGATCACAGAAGAAGGAAACTACACAAAGACATGGATTTATATTCATAAATAGCTTAGGATCAGATTTAAGCTAAACATACAAATGTAACAAACATCAATGATAAACAAGCATGTAGGAGAAACTCAAATAGTTTTATTGATAAAACAAGAAGATCCAGGAGGAGTTACAACCGATGATTCCTGATCCAGCATCAACCTCCCAGCATAGAATCCCCTCTTCACCTCCAACAAAGCATAAATCACCCAATACTCTGATATCTATCTCAAAACCAACAGCAATTCTCTGCAATGTACAAAATTCCAGCCTCTGGATCTCTTGGTGAGGGATCCATATATAGATGTATGCAAAGAGGATGAGTCAGCTCATGAATTGATTAGTGGCCTCTCTCTGTCAGTTCTTGCTTCCACTTGGAGACTGAGAGCCTCCTACTCATCACTGGTTGAATTCAGTGAGGCAAGTGTCATTGGAGAAGATCCTAGAAGCTTCCATTGTCTCTCCACCTCGTGGAATGACTCTGCCACTTGTCATTTCCCGCTCAACACACCCTGGTAGTGCATTCAAGTGCGTTGCAACACACCTAGCCAGTGTATTTGGGTGCTTTGCAACGCAGCTAGCTAGTGGAGTAGCTGAAATGATCCTGATTTGACTAGTTCTGAGCAGTTTCTGGTGGAGAACTTATGGGAGAAGCTATAATTTGTTGACCTTGTTTCTTTAGGAACTGGAACAACACCTTTAGGGACTTAGGATCCCTTGGTTTATGGAGATTTCATGCTTAGAGCTGTAAGGCACAAAAATGTCTATAACACCAGGAGGAACAAATATTAGTAGAAGTTAAGAGCAGATCCATCTTTTTAGATGTGATAAAGGAAAAAAATACCCATGAGATATCCCTCCATGAAGGCCGAGAATCTCTCTTTGATTATCTTTGTCAGTCTAAGGAGGAAATTGAGGAATCATGGACCAGACCTCATGAGGAGGAAGAGCCATTGGAAACAGATATTGAAGAGTTCTTGACATTTCTATCATCAGATGCAGCCTACGCTCAAGAAAACAATAAAAAATCTTGGGAAGACTGACATGATGTGCCAGAAGAGGGGATGCCACCAGTTACTAATGAATCAAAAGACCAAGAATATTTGAACTCCATTGAAAATTGGTTCCAAACAATTATTGGTACACAGTGTTCCTCCATCATTCAACAACTCTTGGGACCATCTCAATGAAAGAAGTTGGTTTCTCATACTCTGGTTGTATTGAAGTTTATTCTTTAAAACTAAGTGTGAATATATTTAGAATTATGTTACGCACATGGTTACATTGTAAGTACTCCTACACTTGAAGGAGATCTTCCTCTCTCTAAATTAGGGTAGAGTAGTAGAAGAAAAATAAATAAAAATGAAATTCTTAAGGCACAACTATTGAAATCTTTGTCATTAAGCACTCTTGTGGTAATACTTGTCAGAAATAATTCACTCTTAATGCCTCATATTTTATAAAATGACTTTGATTATTGGCCAATATCATTCATTCAATCACTTAGGGGGATTGTTATTGTTATATTTAATACTTTCCATTCATAATATTAAAAACCTACTTCTGGCCTATTCATTCTAACAAACGGCCATCTAAGAAAACGTTTCAAGTTTCTCTTCAAAGGTATTGATGAAAAGCCTCCTATTGTGGGCCACTCCTATAAAACCCTAACGAGCTCTCATCAAAACCCTAGCATGATCAACTCAAGGAATATTCAGTCATTATCTGTGATTCTTTCTTTAAAATGAGTCTTTAAGGTAGAATGACCAACTAGTAAAGGTTAGTAATTAAAAAATTTTCACACCATCCCTTGGTCTTAAGGAGCATATTTTCCTCCCCACCTATTAAGTAAACCATTTAAGTTTAATTATAATTAGAGTTTCTTTTTAAATGATTAATTGAGCGATAGGAGGTCTAATTACAAGCCGACCTACCATGATCATGGGTTCTAACGAGAATGACATTACTGCTACTAGTCACAAAGCGAGGGTAATGGCTTTTAGTTAAAAGGTTTAAAGACAAGAGGTCTCATGATGAGTTGGCTTGTTCATTCTTGTTAGTTCTTGTGAATGGCGTTATCATTAGGTGGTTCCCAATCCAGGACATTGGCCTTTAATTAACTTATGTAAATTATTTCAATTGACTCTGAATTTATATCTAATAGATGAGACATGGGCATTTCATGGGATTAAAAGGAATCCTTGTTGAGGCTATAGACGCTTGTTGGAAGTAGGGCCATGCCTATGGTATTAAAGTTAATTTTACACTATAATTTACTTTGTTGTCTTTTAATTTCATTGAACACATTATCATACCTCTCTAAGAATGGCTTTAAGATCATTTAAGTAATGTTCTTTGGAGTTCTATCTTTCAGAAACAATTTGGTTTTTATGGATGTGGGACCCTTAGTGCAGGGGATTAACTTTACTTGAACAAGAGGAGCTTCAAATATATGCTTGGGTAATGGTAAGATGGACATCGTGAGAAAATATCATTTTCTCATATTTCTTTTTCCCTATTTCCATCAATTTTAATGCATTGGCTTCCAAATAATGTCACTTCTATTTATAATAATGAGGCTATTGAAAGTGAAGACTTGCTGATTTGGATTGCCCTTTAGATGCTTTGAGGAAATTTTGATTGTTGGATATTTCATGATAACACTATTCTTGTAGTAATGAAATTATTAGCATTCCTACAGTAGTCCTAGCATCATAATTTCTTTGGATCAGTCTTAATGAATAAATAATCTAGTACAAAATGAACTAGCATGCATTATCTTTTAGAATAGTCAAACCTAGTACGGAACACTTTTTTACACATGCTTGCAGGAACATTTATGGTTGAATTTTGTTTTTTGCAAGGGAACATCAGTATATCAGTTGATTTTCTTGAATGAGGAAATGCAAGATGATCAGCATGGGGGGATGTTAGGCCACGGAATTGTGGTACTTAATGCACCATTTTATTCATATGATGCCCTACTTATTCCCTTGTTTTACCAGTTTATGAACTCTTTCAACATTCTTTTAATGCAATAACGAAGATTTGCACTTGGGTTGTATTTTATATAAGAATACCTTTGTTAATAACATTTCTAGGATTAATGCTTATTAAAGTGTTGTTAATGTAGATTGTCTTGTTCTTACATCGCATAGGGATCTTGCACCAAGTATATGTGGAGCACTTCATCATTAAATCTTGCCACAATGGAAAATGCTAGCTAGCAATACAAACACACATTTGGAATGGTCTTGGATCCTTTTTTACAATCATAGGGGGACCTATCTTTCATTGACCTATTCCTGCACTAAAGAGTAGCATTCCTGGACTAGAGAGTAACCAATTTGGGGCTTTCGTACATTGGCACATTTTTGGGAAAATTTGAGAAAGGTTTTCTTTCAAAATATTGTTTAGACACATCCACATATGTCAAAATATGCCTAGGTCATATAGATGGATTTTTAGGGAATAATTAATGCTTCAACCTCAAATTCGCGGTAGTGTTCAAATGGGAAACTTCCTCCTAGAGTTTCGTGCAGGTGAAGTCGAATATGAAAATTCTGGAACATGGGTTTTTATCCCAGTATAGGAAATTGAGTAACAAATAGGCAATTTCCCATAATTCACCACAATTTGGGAGATCTGAAGGAGTATTTGAGGTGGATTTGTAGAAATTCAAGTAAAACCTAGATTTTCAAAAGTAGCCAAACAATCAAGTTCGAGCACTATTTACAAGGAAATAGAAATTAAATAGAAAATTCCAAGAGAGGGTTTTTTTAAAACATTACAAGTTAGGTTTCCTCCGAACAACTTTCCAAAATTCATATCAATCTAAGAGATACACAAGGATATTTGAGGCAGTTTTATAAAAAATGATGTTTTTTCCAGAATTCCTAGAGAGCTTACAAGCTTAGCTTGTTTCCTTTCCTGCAAATGCATTTTTATATTTTTTGAGTGTTGTAAGAACCCCCCCATGTGCTAATCCATGTGTTAACAGGATCTTCCAACTAGCAGAAGAAAATGATCAAATGCTTCACAAGAGATGCACTCTAGGAGCTTTCTTAGTATTTGGCAGCAACTCGAATCTCTACTTCCCAAAAGGAACAAATCTTGGTAGAAGTCAAGAGTAGATCCATCTTTTCAGATGTGATACAGGAACAAAATACCCATGAGCTATCCCTGCAAGAAGGTCAAGAATCTTTCTTTGAATATCTTTGTCAGTCTAAGGAGGAAATTGAAGAATCATGGATCAAACCTGATGAGTAGGGAGAGCCATTGGAAATGAAGATTGAAGATTTCTTGAAATTTCTATCACAAGATCTAGCATACAATAAAGAAAACAATAAAAAATCTTGGGAAGACGGACATGATATGCCAGAAGAGGGAATTCCATGAGTTACTAATGAATCACATGACCAAGAATATGTGAACTCCATTGAAATTGGTTCCAAACAATTGTTGGTACACAATGTTCCTCCATCATTCAACAACTCTTGGTACCATCTCAATTAAAGAAGTTTGTTTCTCATACTCTAGTATGTGTTGAAGTTTATTCTTTAGAAATGAGTGTGAGTATATTTAGAATTTTGTTATGCACATGGTTCCATTGTAAGTACTCCTACACTTGAAGCAGGTCTTCCTCTCTCTAAATTAGGGTAGAGTAGTATAATAATAATAACTAAAAATTCCATTTGAAATAAAAGTGTACAGAAACACTCTTGAAATTGCAATTCTGAAGGCACAACTATTGAAATCTCTGTCATTAAGCACTCTTGTGGTAAGACTTGTCGTAAGAAAATCACTCTTAATGCCTCATATATTATAAATTGTCTTTGATTATTGGCCAAGATTATTCATTGGGCGAGTTAGGGGGATTATTATTGTTATATTTAATACTTTCCATTCATAAGCTTAAAATCCTGCTTCTGGGCTATTCATTCTAACAGACTATCATCCAAAACCATTTCAAGTTTCTCTTTGAAGGTATTAATGAAAATCCTCCTATGGTGGACCACTCCTATAAAACCCTAATGTGATCTCATGAGAACCCTAGTAGGATAAACTCAAGGAATATTTCAGTCCCTATCTAAGATGCTTTCTTTAAAATGAGTCTTTAAGGTAGAATGACGAACTGGTAAAGATTAGTAATTAAAAACTTTTCATGCCATCCCTTTCTCTTAAGAAACATATTTTCCTCCCCACCTATTAAGTAACCTATTTAAGGCTAATTATAATCATATTACTTTTAAAATGAATAATTGAGGGATGGGATGTCTCATTATGAGTCGACTTACCATGATAATGGGTTCTAATGAGAATGACATTACTGATACTAGTCACCAAGCCAGGGTAATGGCTTTCGGTTGAAAAGCTCAAAGACAAGAGGTCTCATCATGAGCCAACTTGTTCATTCTTGTTAGTTCTTGTGAATGGCATTGTCATTAGCTAGTTACCAAGTAAGGACACTGACCTACAATTAACTTCTGTAAATTCTTTCAATTCACTCTAAATTTATATCTAATAGATGGGACACGACATTTCATGTACTTAAAATGCATCCATGTCGAGGCTATAAACGCCTACTGGTAGCATGACATGCCTGTGATATTAAAGTTAATTTTATACTATGATTTACTTGGTGGTTTTTTACTTTCATTAAACTCATTATCATATCTCTCTAATAATAGCTTTAAGATCCTTTCCTTAATGTTCTTTGGAGTTCTATCTTTCAAAAATATTGTTGTTTTTATGGATGTGGGACCCTCAGTGCAGGTGATTCACTTTGCTTGAACAAGAGGAGCTTCAAATATACGCTTGGGTAATGGTAAGATGGACATCCAAAGAAGGTATCATTTTCTCATATTTCTTTTTCCCTATTTCCATCCATTTTAATGCCTTGGATTCCACATAATGTCACTTCTATTTCAATTGCTGTTTTAGATTTCCCTTTAGATGCTTTGAGGAAATTTTGATTGTTGGCTATTTAATGATAAGGCTATTTTTGTAGTAACAACATTATTAGCATTCCTACGGTAGCCTTGGAATCATAATTTATTTGAATCAATCTTAATGAATAAATAATATAGTACATAAATAAACTAGCATGCATTATTTTTTAGAACAGTCAAACCTAGAAGGGACCATTTGTTTACACATGGTGGCAGGAACATTTATGGTTCAATTTTTGTTTTTTTGTAAGGGAAAATGAGCATATTAGTTGATTTGCTTGCATGAGGACATGCAAGATGATTGGCATCGAGGGATGTTAGGCCCCGGAGTTGTTGTACTTAATAGACCTTTTTATTCATATGATACCCTACTTATTCCCTTGTTTTACCAGTTTATGAACTCTTTCTACATTCTTTTAATACAATAGTGAAGATTTGCACTTGGGTTGTATTTTATATAAGAATACCTTCTTTATATGCATTTGTAGTATTAATGCTTATTCTCGGATCTGAGGTTTTGCATTCTGAAGTGTGGTTCTTTGTTTTAGATTGAAATGATTTATTTATGTTCATTTTTTTAAAGAATAACAAGCACTGTGATATGGGAAGTTTTCCTTTAAATCACCTTTCAGTTAAGGATAAAGGGTTTGCAGGATTCCATTTGTTTTGACCTTGGTTAATGATTAAAATAGATCTTGTTTAGAATTCATTTATTTGCAGTAAGCAGGGAATAACCCCTCATCCTGATAAATGCATATTGTGACTATGTAAGGGAACTGATTTCTTTGTGGAAATTGTTAGATCTAAATTGTATTCCTGACTTAGTTAGTCACTTGTATATTTAAAAAATTTAAGTACAGGAATCAAATATTGTTATCATTCAGATCAAAAATTATAAGTTGAACCTTTCTGCCTAAATCAATTTCCTTTATAGATATAAGGGTTTACTTGAGACACACTATTAAATAGTTCATAGGGGAATATAAGTAAAACATATTTGTAAGGTGATTTTTTTATTCAAGTACAGGAGTTTGACATCCATAATGAGGTTTGATAAAATTTGAATTTGATATTTCAATTTATATTTTGAAGAAGCATGTGATGGTTTGGGAATTTTTATCTTGATTTGAATCGTAGTTTCCTTTTCACACCTTTTGATTTTAGTCTTGATACCACAATATTTTTTTTGGTTAAGAAATACAAGAGTGTCGAGTGTAGAAGCAGGTTCGTTCTAGTGCAGGAACGTAATCATTCCAGTACAGGAACAGATGATCCAGGTGGATATTGGTGGCCACCTACCTATTCCACCTAGATCCCCTAGTTAGTTTCATCTATTTCCTTATTTATTTCGACATTTAATATTTTTAGCAATTTTTCGGGTCCTAAACTTTTGGAGCAGTTTTGACCCTCTAACGGTGGTTTTTTGGGGTCCGTAGGAGGCCTGTTTCCATTTTCGGGGGCCTATGAAGAAACCTATGGTACGTGTTGAGACCTTTCCAACAAGGTATTGTACACGGAAAATAGAGATAATATGACCAAGTTATGACCTCAAGAAGTTGGTTGCCCAACTAACCCCAACAGGGCCCACAAACTCTTCATGTTACATATCTTAGGGTTATGGTTTTGGTTATTTAGGTTTTTCTCATGTTTTCTAATAATAAATAGGCCCTTGAACCTCATTGTAACAGAGTTCAAAGACATGTAGCCACCACATCTCTTCTCAAAGATAAGCTACCATTATCTGAGCTATCTTATTTCCATTCTATTTGTAAGCATAGTTCAATATTTTTCTATTAATGAAATGAAGTGTTTTTCTGTTGCATCTCTGTGTTTATAATTATATCTATAAGTTGTTGAATTCTTGTTTAAGTTTGGATTAGTTGTATCAGAGCGTTCTTGTCTTTCTCTATTTTTCTTTGCATGTCCCCAATGAGGTCAACGTATAAGGAGTTAGGGCTTGATCTGGTTGAACCATTGCAAGAGAAGACTCACAAAACTCGATGACCTCCCATGGCAGAAGAAAATAAAGAAGCGGGGGCAACAGATCCTTTCAAAATGTTGCTTGAGGAAGCCCTCGAGTGATAGAGGGACACGATTATGGACAACTTATGCCAGATCCTTGAATGGCTACCCATAGGCGATGCATCTTCATCCAGCAGCCACTCCTTTTAAGGTAGAAGTTAACTTCGAAATTCTCATATTCAAAGGCATGATGGATGCATATGCCATAAATAAATAGTTAAATATGTTGGAAGGATATTTTTCAGTTCATGACTTTTCCAATCGGGAAAATATTACTTTTTCACTTCTCAAAGCTACCCCACATGTCAAGGACTGGTAGGAAACCTATAGCAGACAAGAGGAGGAGAGTGAACCCTCATTTTTTTCGTCTGCAACCACCTGGAATTATTTCTGAAATGCCATCAAGGAACAATATTACCCTGTCGGGAGCTATGAAGACAAATATATAAAGTGGACCACGCTATGGCATGGAAGGGACCAAGATGTGCTAGAGTTCACAAATATTTTTCATACCCTTTGTATGAAGCTGGGTATCAAGGATACTGAGCGGCATTCGGTTATCAAGTACCGTGACTATCTACACAAGTACATCGAGCATGAGATGGAGTTCCTAGACATTTCCTCGCTCGGTACACTGCCAAGATTGAGCAGAAGTTTAAACATAAGAAGAGGGACTTTGGATCTGCAAATCCAAAGTAAGGAAAAGGCGCCCCAAAACCACAAAACAAAGGACCAAGCCAAGGCAGGGCTATCCAGGACAGCCCGTTGAGGCTGCAAGAAAAGAACAACACCATGAAGATAAACAAGGACACTAGAAAATGGTGTGAGTTCCATAAGAGCTCCACTCACAATACAAGTGAGTGTCAGGCCAAGTAGTCATTAGTGGCCAAGTTGAAGGCTTCTGATTTAGACACAGGTTCCAACTTTGAATGAGAACCTAATAGGGGAACTGGAAAAGGAAGCAGATCATTAATGTGAAGCCTAGTGCCATTGTGGCCACCACCAAGATCCATAAGATTGAGCCTGAAGATCTAGAGGAGGGGGAACATCTCTTCCACTCACATATGTGGGCGAAGGGTTCTTTGCTGTAGTTCATTATCGATAGTGGAAGCTAAAAAAACCTCATTTCAGTAGAGTTTGTGAAGTGGTGGGGCCTAAAGACTACAACACATCCACAATCATACACCATCAAGTAGCTTCACCAAGGACGAGATCTTCGCATCAGCCAACAATGTTGCCTTCCCTACATCATTAATCCCTTCATGGATAAGGTACTGTGTGATGTTGCTCCCCTTGAAGTTTGTGATTTACTGTTAGGATGTTGGCTTATTGGAGCCTGACCCAGGTTCAGAGGTGATTTAGCCAAACAAATCCCAGTAGTACTGGCCCTTTCGAAAAAAGTCCATGGAGCACGGACTGAGGTCTCACCCAAAGTAGTATGGAAGGGTGCTAGAACTAGGTTTTCGCACCCTGGAGATGTCTGATGATTTCAAGGGGTCTGCGGTTCGACCCTGCACGCACATCTCTACGCTCATTTTCCCTTACCTCGCAGCCTAAGATGTTGTCTTCATGCAGCCCTACTCGGGGGTTGAACGCTGTTATTACCCAATTCCTTACTAATATTCCAATGTTAGTTGATTATTTTAGCCTACTTGCGTGCTTTAAGATATACTTATCAAAAAAACCATTCATATAGGTGCGCACAGTAAATAGACAGTATATTTGCGATTTACATCAAACATGCATTAATCCAAGAACAGATACATGAATTGGTAACAAAGCTTTTCTTTATTAATCTCTTCTTCAGTTACAGACTCGAACACACCCTGCACACTTAGCTGCAGGGGTTCGCGCACTTAGCTGCGGACTACTAGGCCTCTGCGCACTTAGCTATAGAGCCTTCTCCTACTCTACAACCCAAGACACACTTAGTCACTTAGACTCCATCTTCTCTTCTTGCTTTCTTCTTCCTATTCCTTCTATTATTTGTTTTTTACACTTAGAGCCTCGCTCTATTTATACAATCCCATGGTCTGTGGACCATGGGTAGGCCGACATTACATTACAAAACTAGGGCAGACAACCCTATGACTCTATCATACATTTAGTGCTCCGTGCCCATAATTCGCGGAGTCTTTACAACAATATTGGGTCAAAACTTGGGCTTTTAGCCCCAAAACATGCCTTGGGGGCATTCCATGCCCAACAGGTCCCCAACACAAACATCGTGACTCACCCTCGAGTCACTCTGTCGGCACAGTGATCTTGGCGCAGAGTCCCTCCAACTGTTCTCGAACTGTACTGAGGTCCGCAACACACTGAGCTGCTGCTTGCTGAATCTGCTGCATTCATTGTTCTGAGACCTCTATATCCAGTGTGCTTCTCTACTTCTACGCGTGCATCCCCTGTATGTGCGCGAGATCCTTCGATGTTCACCATGATAGTGAAGGCCTCGTCAATCCACGACTAGATGCACGCTTTGAGAACTGCCTCCTTGTGGCGTGCCACATCCACATGTTCCTTCAGTGCTTTAGCTTGCTACATCCTCACAAGCCTCTGGGTGAGGACTACCATGTGCATAGTTCCTTGGACACTGTCATATTGCTGTTATAGTTCTCGCGCTTCTATTTCCAAGCACTGGATGTTGGGGTCCTCCTGCAGAGTCATGAGAACCTTAAGTGCTTCCTCCAATATGTTGGTGCAGTCTCGCACTGCACCTCCAATTTCCTCCAATCCCACTGTAATAGCGGTAGCGTGCTGTTCTTTGAATTTTGGGGGAGTGGATGGCCACACCTTTAACCGCAACTCGACGATCTGAAGATTCAACTCCAACTGAACCTTGGTCATTTCTTCCTTGGCCTCGCGGACTCCTGTGGCTAACTTATGGATCCGCACTTCCATTGGGAGGTCTGCTGGGATGGCCAGCTCTGGGACATGTCGGCAAGCGTCATCTACCACCTACATCAACTGTTGATTTTGCGACACCACTTCGTCACATTGCACGCTGAGTTGTTCCATGTTTATCTTTTTCTCGCTGAGGACTTGGACCGCACAGCTCTCCCTAGCGCCATTATCCCATCCTGTAGCAGATACAGTGTATCATGTGGAAGGGCAACTAGATTAAGGCCAAGCCCTTTCATCATGCTAACCGAAAATCTATCGACCTCATTCGTTGCCACTAGGGCCCCTTCCAGCAACACTGTTGTGTGTGCTATTCGTGCACGTAGCATCTGCTCTGCTACCGAGGATCTTGTTGCGAGGTGGGTGGAAAGGGTACCCACTTGAGGGGGACGTACCTGTAACTCCTGTAGCTACGCTTTGAGGACCCCAACACAATCTGGTGCTCCTGCATAAAATCGCGAAGGGCCTCATTCGTGACATTGTGAACTGTCTCACCGATGTCATGCAAGTCACCTTCAGTTAACGTGATTGGGTCAATGGCCAATTTCAAGGCCTTAACCTTCTTCGTCAGTCCTTCTCGCTCTACCGTGTGTGTGGACGTAGTCCATGGGTCTGTGCTCCCTTCTGTTGTTTCTACTTCCTCTGCCTCCTGCCCCTGCAAGGACATTACTTGGCCCTCGTCCGCCTTCGTGGTTGCTTCCTTTACCGCCTATGCTGCTGCTGCAGCTTCTGCGGCCTTTTTCTACTCGACGGTTCTTTGTGCCACTTCCCACACTGCCCTTACCTCAACTGTTGCTGTTTCCTTCTCCCTTTTCTTGGCCAACTGTGTGATGCGTAGCTAGGCATCGTCCTTCTTCTTCTCCGCTGCTGCCCTTTCGAGTTTTGCAAGATCTGGGGTTGCCATTCCAGAGGCCACACCTCCAAGACAGTGAAAATGGCGTCATTAGTGGCTAAAAAGGGTAGCTTTTTCCACTGCTTCATCGGATCCTTTCGTGCCTTGATGGATATATTACGCATGTTTGCTTTGAATTCTGCAAAACTCTGCAGAATGTTATACACTGTGGGTGACAAGTGTGGCTTCTGGTTGATCCACATTCGAATGTTCATCTCCATGAGCACTGAGAAGATCTTGCTGTTGCGTATCCTTTTCGCATCCTTCGTGGCCCAGAGCAAAGCGTACTTCATGGCCTCTAGTAATTATTTGTCAATGTTGGGGAATTGATTGTCCTTCGTCAATTCCCCCGCTACGAGCACTATGGATAGCAACAACCATGCATAGTGGAAGGTTTTACCTTGCTCCCGGGCTCATGAAAATTTTTCAAAAATTATGCGCAGAGGAATTCAGACCAATTAAACTAGACCCCCTCCACACATTGCTCAGCCTGTGTGACCACCAGCACAGGTACCTCATCTACGCGACACTTTTGCATAACTTTGCCAGCCAGGATTTGGGTTGCTATGCGTACCGCTTTGTCCTTGATGCTAGAGATGGCGTAGCCCCTCTTCTTTTTCTCTAGCTTGTACTTCATCTTCATGGCCTTCGCAAGGGCCAAATCACTGCCCTTTCCTTTGTCTATGGTCGCGGGGTCCTTTCCTTTGTAGGGGAGCCATGAAACGCGGTGCATTAGGTCTGCCATGATGGGGATAGGCTCCTCCAGCCATAGATACCCATCATGCACCAGATAGAGCAGTTGCCTGATGATGAAAATGGTGATCGGTGTGCTTTGGAAATGCGGTAACCATAGTAAGTTCAGCAGCCCAACATTTCCCACATTGTGCAGCCACTTCCACAGCTCTAACGTTGTCACCACCCCCATAGTGTTCTGATTCTTGAGGTTCCCGGTCTCTAGGTGAGGGAACTTCTTGCAGTTAGCAAGGTCCCAATCTTCAAACTTCATGGTTGGCATGTGGCCCAGGTGTATGTCTTCAAACACAATGCCATCTGGGAGGAGCGGGGTCTGGAGTGAACTCTTGGTTTCGTCTAGGTCCTTTGGCACTGTGGTCTTCCCTTTCCGCGGAGGGACATATGTGGCCAATTTTGTCGCAGAGTGTGTAGGTTGAATATCCTCCTCCATGCCTTCATCTTCTTCCTCTGCGATGATAAGGGCATGCAAATAATCTTCTTCGTCATCTATTTCTATCGTAACAGCTTTCCCCTTCTCTGTCATTGATAGTTTGTTGCGTAGCGGGTTCCTTGGGGACACACGTACAGGGACCATTGCTTGTTTATCCTTCTTGGGCCTTGGTGTATGTGGTGATTTGGGGATTTTTGCCACAACCCCGACGCCTTCTGGAACATCTTCCATAGTTAGGGCCTGCACGGCCTTGCCAGTGGTTACCTCTTCCATTCCCAAACCATCCTTAATTACTATCATTGTATATAGGCTATAATCTGGCACTCATGAATTCAGGGGCTCAATCAACCCTCGACTCACAATGCTCAAGGCTTTGCTCAATCGCTCAATTCTCAAATGACCAAGTGTTGTTTGCTAGGCAAACCTTTGTGTTTTATAGTGCCTTTTGAATTCGAATTCGACTGTTCCCCCCAATTCTGGTCCATTAATGCTTTCTTGGCGGCAGATTTTCCAAAATATTGCCCATAAATCACATCTTAAATGTCTTCCACCCACTCCATTTAGCCTCAAGTCACACATCCCATTGTGAATAGTGACCTCAATGGTCATTTTCTAGCCAATCCTCGTGGCAACGCAGCCCCCAGTGCGCGGTCGTAGACCTTGTGGCTCTCTACTTCTGCACGCATCCCCAATATTGCAAAGCTCTCGGGCATAATAGTTTATAGTCGAAAGCTCCCTTCCAACTTCCTGGAGTGCTAAGGTTGTCCTTCCTATAGCTAGTCAGGTGGTCGCACCACCCGTGTGGGGCTCCATCTCATCCTCCACCATGGTTCGTGGAAAATCCCCCCCTTCTATTGTTGTTGTTGGCATCATGCACTTCACCACTTACAACACACTATCCTGGTCACTACGCTTGTCAATATGCAGTCCCAGCCAAGGCATCAGACTAACCAATTCACGGAAATAGTTCTCAAACTTGTCAGTATGATCATATGCACCTTGCCTAACCTTCCTAGGTTTTTCGACGAGAAACACTTCCTTTATCTCATCCTCCAGCTTCTTCACCTTCACATCCATCAAAGCGCTTTTCTTCCTTAATCGTACCCTTTCTTTTTCAAGTTCATGGAGTCTAAGGTTTCCTCGTTAGATTTCTTCCTCAAGTCCATTGTGTTCTATTTTTTGTGGCTGTGTGATTCCTTCTTCCCTAGCTTCGCGAACCATCATATCTATGGGTGCTGCTATGCGCGAACTAGGCTTTGCACACTCCATAGGGATTATAGCCTCTGCTTCATACTTTGGCTTCGAAAGTGCTCGTGTGGTTAGGGTTTTGCACATGGTCCTATAAGCCCATAGAACCACTGGTACGTGTAGGTTCCAATTAGTGCGTCTTGCATGGTGGACCCCATTCAGTACTTCGTACACTTTGTCAAAGGCTTCCATGTAGATAATGTTTGGTGCGCTTGGTCTTAACATACTTCATCGTTCATGCCCTCATCTCGCTTGCTCTTGCTTGTTGGTCATGTTTCCTATTATGAGGATGGTGTGCATTCGTGTAGGTTGCATACCATACGTGTGTACCCATCTGGAGAGGTGGGTGCGTAGGATGTTTCGTCCATCATATCTGGCTTTCATCCGCATCTGAGTCTTTCCACACCGTATGAGCATCATCCTTCTGCATTCCTGCTAGTCCTCAAAATTCTGCCGGTGCGTACCCCACCACCTTGCATGCGTAGCGCGTAGTGCCCATTTCAAAGTGTCGAAACGCTACTGCTCCGGTACTTCTCTTTCAATTTGTTCAGGAAATCATCTACTGCGGTCATTCCATCATACATAGGTAGGTCTCTTGCCTTTATTTCTACACATCGTAGTGACCTTATTATCATGTTGCAGTTGAGCGTGGTTACCTCCTGTAACAAGTTCTACCATCTTTCTATCTCCTCGTCCGAATCAGAGGTGTAGGAGCTTTTGCGCTCCCAAAAAATCCTACCATCTGCCGTTGGATTTACCCAATCCTGCTCTCACGCAGTTATCTTGTAGATACAATCTAGATCATCATTGTTATCACAGTCGCGCACTAGCTCTGTGTACCATGATCCTTCCGCAGGGTCTAGAGGTACAACTATGCGCAGTGACGTTTTCTCAAAAATCATTTTGCGCTTCTTTAGATTTATCACTCCATTCATGTCAGTGGCCCAATCTATTCCCAGTACTGTGAGATGGATATTGCTGTCATCAACAATCTCTATCACTTCGAAATTTACAAGGGTGCTCGCACCTTCGATATCTACTGTTATTCCCTACAATCTTCCCATCGGTAGGATATTTTGCTGGTTCATCATTCTCAATTGAATAGGAGACCATTACAACATGGGCCTGCCTATGCGCTCCCATGTTTTCTTTGGAAAAACGTTCGCGTCCGATCCTGGATCCAAAATCACTTGATCCATTTCATATTCCCCTATTTACATAGTCAATCTCATCTCCCTTTGTTATGAAACCAGCTCACAAAAAGATAGAAAAGAGAGATAAACGCCTTAGAATTCAGCCTCTTTGAGGGGGCAACCTCATTTACATTACACAAATGAACAATTCTTAGATGATACAAATGATAAGACCTCCTTTCTATATATAGGAGTCTAAGGTGTCATAATATAATCAGAGCCGACATAACAATAATAATGCAAAGGCACAATAATAACAATAGTGGGCTTCTATGGCGCACAATAGTAACAATATGGGGACTACATGGGTTCATCAATATAATAAGGGGGTTGTACTAATAACAATAAGGGGTTACACTAGTAGTATAGGGACCTAACATGCCCTTCTCCTTGAAAAAGTGTTGTCCTCAACGCTTGAGTAGTTCTTGATGCTTCTGTATAAAATTATTGTCCTCCCATGTGAAATCTTCAGCAGGTAAGTTCTTCCACATGATGGGATACTCTGAAATTGATCGATTTCGTAGCTTCCGGGTTCTTGTTTCTGTGACTGCTCCAGGTTCCAATATGATTTTTCCTTCCTCTTCAAGTTCTTGCAATATTGTTTGAATTGGGATCTTCTGCAACTTTTGAATGAGTGGCCACACTTCTTTGTCCTTCTTCCGTTCATTCCTTGCTTCTTTTATCCAATTTGGTTGGATAATAGAAATAGCACAAAACAATGCTTCCACATCCTCATCCTTTCTTGAGAGTGCATCTGCAACAAAATTTTGCTTCCCTTTTCTACAGATGATGTCAAAGTCATAACCCAACATATTTGTGACACATTTTTTATGTTCTTCTAAATATAACATTTGTTCTAAGAAGTATTTAAGACTATCATGATCCATTTTTACCTTGAAGTGTCTTCCCATTGGGTACAGTCGCCATTTCTTAAGTGCATGTAATGTTGCCAACATTTCCTTCTCATAAATAGCTTGCTTTAGATGTAGTCGTAAAATTACCCAATCACCTACATCAAAACATTTTTCACTGCGATGTTGATCTACCTGTTGTTTCATTCGATTCTACACCAAAGTGGCATTATCCTTTAAAAGTTGGAGAACTTGTTGTTGATGCTCGATGTGATCTTTCACTGCCTGAACCATTTTCTTCTTGATATGTCCTTCTATCTTTAGAGTTTGAAGAATGGTAATTTCTTCCAATGCTTTACAAGATATGGTCGAATTCATTTCTTGATGCTCAATGTGATCTTTCACTTCTTGAGCATTTTTCTTCTTGATATGTCCTTCTATCTTGATAATTTGAGGAGTGGTAATTTTGGCCAATGCATTACAAGATATGGTTGGATTCATTTCTTCTTTCTTGATGTGATCTTTCACTTCTTGAACCTTTTTCTTCTTGATATGTCCTTCTATCTTAAGAGTTTGAGGAGTAGTAATTCTTTCCAATGCTTTACAAGATATGGTCGGATTCATTTCTTCTTTCTCTGGGGTTGGTTTCTGGTGTATATCCTCTTCTTTTGATGTTTCTTGATCCTTTTCTTCTTCCTCTTCACAATCTATGTAAAATAATTTCTTCTCAGCAGACTTATGACCTTTAGTGTATTTTCTATCACAACTATAACAAAACCATTTTGCTCTTTTTTCTTCCAATTGTTGTGGTGTCAACCTTATAGGTTGTGGAAGACTAGGGGCAACAACACTTCCATATTTATAGTTGTGAGTGGTATGCTTCCTGGTTGCCATAATTTTGCTTTCCATTTTTCTTGCTAACCTGAATGCCTTCTCTAAGGAATCAGGTTCCCAAAGGTGAACATCATGTTGGATATTATCCTTTAAAGTCCCTATGAACACATCAATCCTATGTTCCTCTAGAATATTTTTTACCCTTATGTTCAATTTTTAGAACTCCTCAATGTGCTCCATTATTGAACCCTTTTGTTTAAGACTTATCAATTGGCTAAAAAAAGTGTTGCTTTTTGTATCCTCATAATGTGCTGTCAATTCTTCTGTAAAAATTGCCCAAGTGATAATTTGTTTATGAGAGCAAAGCCATTGATACCATACAAACTAATTTGGTTCCAAATATAAAGTTGCAATACGTACTTTTTGTGTGTTTTTCACATTATTGAGATCGAAAAATTGCTCCATCTGTAATATCCATGTTGTGGGATCCTTGCCATCAAACTTCCTCATATCGATTTTTGGAATATGGTGGGTCTTCGATCCAACATTAGAGTCTATGAAATCATGATTAACATTTCTTTTTTTCGCATCATGAGTTTCCTTTACTACCCTTTTACCATTAGTAAGTATTTCTTGTAGAAAATTTGTCAAATCTGTCTTCAAATCTGCCATGCCTGTCTTCAAATTTGTCTTCAAATATATCTTCAAATCGTCCATCTTAGCTTCCACGCCATTCATCTTAGCTTCCATGCCATTTATCTTAGATTCCACACCATTTATCTTAGCTTCTGTTCACTTTTGTGACAGTGACATTTGTTGCACTTGGTCTTGTAATTTTGATATATCACGTAGCATTTCTTCCTCTTCTTCATGAGTCATGCTAGAGCTTTCAGGTTGCTTACTAGGTGTTTGCATTTTCTTTCCTCGAGGCATCAGTTACTGATAATAATGCTCTACTATGCCCTTTGAATTCCTTCAAAATAATTTTTTAAACCAAGCTTAAGCAAAAATTTAAAAAAATCTACACACCTTTTTTTCACTTTGTAGGAGCTCGATATTGCCTCTGATGTATCTCTATAATTTCGGATCATCCAGTTCTGAAATTATGACCTACAGTAGCCCCCTATGTCCTCTTTCCAATGCTATCAGTTTGATCCAAATTGGATTCTCCAAGGAAGAGTTATGCCAAATCTCTCGTAGTGACCTCATTATAGACTAGTTTAGTAGAGCAAACTTGTACGACATGCCACGTGTCCATGTTTCAACCTTTGGCTCTAAAAAATATATACAAGAAACTATAGTCTGTCCTCTTTCTGTACCTTCTTACGAAATTTCAATCCGATACTTAGAGAGAAAGTTATGACGATTTTCCCTAGGTCACCTGTTTGGAATGTAATTTAGGAGTCTGCAAAAAGACCAACTTCCTTAGATCATATCTCTGCAAATATAGCGCGAAAAGCTCTGAAATTTGGACCCGAGATTCAATGCGCCTTTGTCTCAAATGAGTTTTTTTTGCTTCTTAAACATTGCAGAAAAAAATTTATAGCGAAAATGCCACGATGACATATTTGGAGTAGTGAAACCCTAGAATCCAAAGCTTTGATACCAAATGTTATGAAACCAGCTCACAAAAAGATAGAAAAGAGAGATAAACGCCTTAGAATTCAGCCTCTGCAAGGGGACAACCTCCTTTACATTACACAAATGAACAATTCTTAGATGATACAAATGACAAGACCTCCTTTCTATATGTAGGAGTCTAAGGTGTCATAATATAATCAGAGCTGACATAACAGTAATAATGTAAGGGCACAATAATAACAATAGTGGACTTCTATGGGGCACAATAGTAACAATATGGGGACTACATGGGTACAACAATATAATAAGGGGGTTGTACTAATAACAATAAGGGGTTACACTAGTAGTATAGGGACGTAACACCCTTCTTGTTTGTGTTGCGTGTTTTTTGAGCTTCCGGACTACGTGCGGTTCTATGGGTCCCGTACATCTAGTGATGAGTTCTTGCAGCCCTTTCACTGCTTTGCTGTCATGCAACAACTTCATGCATGTCTCCAGAAAGGTAGTGAGCATTGATGGGTCCATCTCTAGTGCTAGTTGGTCTTTACCACCTGAAGTGGAGGCCTCCGAGAAGCTCTTCTTAGCTTCCATGAATGTCTCCTTCGCGCACTCCAAATCAAACTCTGGTTCCTTTGTTGGAGCCTTGCAAACCAAGACACTCTCTTCGGGATACTTGCCCTTGTCATCTCTTGTCGTGATACTGCTTCGAAGCATGATTTTTACATTCGGGTCCTCTTCACATGGCTCAGACCTCATCATTTGTAGGTCCTGAGTTGGAGGAGGTTGAAGTGTTCCTTTATTGCGCAACCTTGCTATCAGTGTGGGGCAGTCCTCTGTCTCATGATCAAACTGGGTACAATATAAACATGATGCCCTCGTCGGATTTGTAAAATCACAGGCATAATGCCCTGGCCCTCCGCAATTGTAACAGATCAGCTGTCTGCGACCCCTTCCTGGTCCCATTCCACCTCGACCTCGTCTGTGCCCCTGAAACCCAGTGCACGCCATCCCTGCATTTTGATTGAGGGCTCGCATTTTGGTTTGAACTATGTAGGTAGGAGTCTGATCCATCATCAGTTCATAACTTCTACAGGTACACTCATCATGGCCTACTAACCTACAGAAATTACTGAACAACTATTAGGACTTCTGCATATACTTCTTTAATAGAGGACAATTATCTATAGCATGCTTCCCTCCTATCTGACAAATTGTGCACCACAGGTGTTGTGCTTGGCCCTGCTTGTGCCTTTGGTCTCAATGGCATTGGCCCTCCTCCTGCCAAGTAGTTCATGAAGACTGGACAATGGTCCTTGTCATCTCCCTGACCTTTGCACTTTATGCACTATACCTCGTCACGCGCTTCTGGACGAGCTGTCCTGTCTTGTTTCAAGCTCTGCATCTCAAAGACACAAATTTTTCAATTGTGCGTGGATATGTTGGACTCCTAAATTGGGATCTTGTATCGGGGTCTCGTGTAGTCTCATTGCGATCTCCAAAGCCTCAGCCTGTGTTGATAGCTTCTATTGTGATAACGCATTCCTTAGATGCGGTGTTAGTGATGCTACAAACCATGCACGGTGTTGTCCATCTGTCAAGGTCATGTTGGCTTCATGAATCATACACTTCAGTCTCTGATCCAGCTCCCAGGGGGTCTCACCTAGAAGCATCGTGATTTCCTTAAATTCGATAATCGACCGTGTCTTTGATTTTGACTGGCTAGCTTCCCTATTTAGCGCAGCTTGGATATCTATGATCCCTGCGTTTGGATTGTCATTGGAATGCTTAATGTACCACATCAGTGCGCAATCCTGTAAGGCACTGACCAACATTTCCTTCTTGATATTATCGTCTATGACTCCTTGTGCTTCCCATACAGCCTTGGCTACGAACCAAAATTGGTCCGAATCTTCATTCCCTACTCCTTTGAATACCGACAACTTCATTTCACTCGCCACATTGAACTGTAGTGGTGGTAGAGGTGGTGTGGGTGAAGATGGTGAAACTGGTGGTGGTGTAGGTGGAAGTGGTATGTGCGGGATTTTCTGCCTTATCAGCCTGATCGCACTTCTCGGTGAAACTTTCACGATCTCTTCCTTGCTTTCTCATGGAGGTGAAATCAAGGGACTAGTCTCTAATTCTTCGCTACCTTCATTTTTGTGGATCCTCCCACTTTGCATAGCCCCAAACATCAATTTATTCGCATAACCCGCTTTTCAGATAGTAGCATTTTAATCCAAGTGTTCAAAGATTTAATGTACTTACCTCGAGGTCCTTTGAGGAAGTGTCATTCAGCCTTGCTGTAGCTGACTGACGTATCTACCACGAACTCGATGATAAACCATCCTATAATTCAATCAAGCCAATGGTCCATAGCGTGTGCGATCTTATCTCCTGATGCTTCTAGTCTACACACCAACTCTGGAGTCCACACAATAGGTTTGTCGAGCCTACACCTTCCTTGACTATCTGCTAGCTTCACAATCCACTTGTACAACTCAGAGGGTAATGATGCAAAGAAAATTTTGTGGATTTCCATATATAAGTATTGCTCTAACCACTGTTCCTTTGATACTTGCGGATTCCTATTTTCCTGCACCGTGAACTCGTGAATCTTTCTGTCCAACCACCCTTCAATTTCTTTCTTTGTTGGATTCCAGTGACATGACATCAGACATCTCTTATGCAGATCCCAGTCCCGACAACAAAACCATTTGTTAGTTTATTGGGGCCTGACCTATGTTCGGAGGTGATTTAGCCAAACAAATCCTGGTACTATTGGTCCTTTTGGCAATAGTCGTAGAGCACAGATTGAGGGCTCACTCGAAGTAGTATGGGAGGGTGCTAGAACCAGGTTTCTGCACCCTGGAGATGTCTGATGAGTTCAAGGGGTCTGCGGTTTGACCTTGCACACATCGCTATGCACACTTTCCCTTACCTTACAGCCTGAGATGTTACACTCGCGTAACCCTACTCGGGGGCCGAACACTATTATTATCCAATTCCTTACTAATATTCCAATGTTAGTTGATTATTTTAGCCTACTTGCATGCTTTAAGTTATACTTATCAATAAAAACCATTCATATAGGTGTGCACAGTAAATAGACAATATATTTGCGATTTACATCAAACATGCATTAATCCAAGAACAGATACATGAATTGGTAACAAAAATTTTCTTTATTAATCTCTTCTTCAGTTACAGACTTGACTCCGCCCTACGCACTCAGCTGCAGGGGTCCGCGCACTCAGTTGCGGACTACTAGGCCTCTGTGCACTCAGCTGCAGAGCCTTCTCCTACTCTACGACCCAAGACACACTTAGTCACTTAGACTCGATCATCTCTTCTTGCTTTCTTCTTCCTATTCCTTCCATTAGTTGTTTTTTACACTTGGAGTCTCACTCTATTTATACAATCCCATTGTCCCTGCACCATGGGTAGGCCGACATTATATTACAAAACTACGGTGGACAAACCTGTGACTCTATCATACATTTCGAGCTCCGTGCCCGCAATTCGTGGAGTCTTTACAACAATATTGGGTCAAAACTTGTGCTTTGAGCCCCAAAACATGCCTTGGGGGGATTCCATGCCCAACATAGGACAACCATACTTGTGGAAGCGACATGCTGTATATGAGTCTAGACCTTGCTCTGTCATTATTACTTTGGCTAATAAGTTGTACAGGATACTGAAGGTAGCCCCGCCTACTTCCATCTCTTTTATCACTACAAAGCAATGCAGTAAGATCATTTTATAGACCAGGAAATTTGTTTTCATTATGATTCACCCCTAGGGAAAGAAGAGTGTTGTGGCCATAGCTTCCGAGCAGGGCTCCTCTACACAACAACAATAGATGGACAAGGTCATGGAGGAGTACAGGATTATTTTCACCTCACCCACAGGGGTAAATCTGCACTGTCACGTCAAGCACTCCATCGATCTGACCTTGGGCAAGCTGCTTCCCAATGGACCAATCTATAGATGCTTTGTTTTGGAGAATGATGAGACCAAGAGATAGATTGAGGAACTATTGCAGAAATGGCACATTAGGCTAAGCTCATCACCTCGTGGGAGCCCAATTTTATTGGTACAGAAGAAGGATGGAACCTAGAGGCTCTGTATTGACTATCAGGTGCTGAACAAGATCACTGTCCAGAATAGATACCCAATCACGCAGATTGATGATCTTCTAGACCAGCTCAAAGTGGAAAAATATTTCAGCATGGTTGACTTGAATTCAGGTTATCACCAGGTGTCTATAGAACCCTCTAACGTGTGGAAGACTATGTTAAAATCCAAGGAGGGCCTTTTCGAATGGTTGGTCATGCCATTCGGATTGGCGAATGCCCCTGCAACCTTCATGAAACTCATGGATGACATCTTGTGACCCTTCACCAATGCATTTGTCATGGTGTCTTTAGATGACATCTTTATCTTTAGCTAGATTTGGGAAGAGAAACTCCACCATATTCGACAGGTCCTTCAAACCCTGCGACAACACAAGTTGTGTGCTAACTTGGAGAAATGCACCTCTGGCCTAACCCAATTTCAATTTCTAGGATACATCATTGATGAGCAGGGTGTACATGTGGACCCATCCAAGATACAAGTGATTCAGGATTGGCCAGCCCCAACCACTCTAATAGATCTCTGTAACTTTTTGGGTCTTGCCAATTTCTACTGTAGGTTCATGTAGGGGTTCTCTCATATCACTTGGCCTTTAAGTCAAGTCACCAAGGGCAGAGTGAAATCAAAGGTTTTTTGATTGGAAACCCAAAAAACATCATTCTTCGAGTTAAAGAATTGCCTTTGTTCTGTACAAGTGTTCACATTATGATACCTGCAACAACTTTTTTAGATTGAGAAAGATGCCTTTGAGTATGCTATTAGTGTGGTTCTTGCTCAGCATGCGCATCCAATGGCTTACCATAGTGAGATTGTTTCAGACACAGTCCGAAAATATCTAACTTATGACAAATGAATGTATTCCATTGTGCAGGCTTGCCATCAATGGAAGCATTACATTCTGGGGAAGGAAATAGTCATCCACACAGACACAAGGGAAGTTGTAGATAGATCACCATTAGAAATGGTCAACCTATCTGCAAGAGTTCCATTTGAAAATTAAGTATAAGAAGGGAAACACCAATAATGTCGTTAAATTCCTCAGCTCACCACCAGTTATGGTGTTGATCATTGTGCTCGACTCCTGTGGGCACGAGACATCGGGGTGGTCGCATATTTACAAGAGCGATCTAGAATTTGACAGCATATACCAGACACTCCTAGAAGGGAAGCAAGTTCCAAATTTTCATCTTCAGGATGCACTATTATGCGACCTGGGACACATTTTCATTCCTTGAAGTGAGCATGCCAAGATGATTTGGGAGGTGCATTACAGTTGGGTCGTTGGACATTTTAGAGTAGAGAAAACAGTGGCAGTATTGTAGAATTATTTTTATTGGTTGAAACTTCATCAAGATGTTGGGAAGTACATTAGATCCTGCACTGCCTACACCATTTCCAAATCAACCATCAAGAAGAAAGGCCTGTATACTCCTCTACCTACTCCTAGCCGACGTTGGTGTTAGCACCTAAATCTGCCTTAGGCTGAAGGAAGGAAAAATCAGGGTAACCACAAACCACGCCCAGTCTGGTATCTAGCCCTACCAGAACATGAGAGGGCTCTCTCCGAGTCACGCTCAGTGAATAGGTAAGCAAAAAACGGTCTGAGATGACTTACAGTGAGATATTGATCTTAGGCTAGTAAGTCAATAGGGATACAAGAAACCATTTTCATGAATGACCGAGCTTCTGGGATGGTATGGGACCAACGGTCAGCAAGGAACAAAGAATTGAATACAAAGGCACAGATTATTCCGTGAGGCAAGGTAGGCGGAAAATGTAGCAATTTAGTTTGAGGTAATGCGGAATGAATAGATTGCTGAAGAAAGTGAAAAGGGCATAGTTACATGAATCCTTTTCAACAGAAGAAAAACACTGAACATGAAATTTTCCCACAGGCAGAGCAATAAAATTGAATTCTACCTAATCTCACTCAGAAAATTTCATTGGAAATGAACATGAATTGAATTATGAAACATAACGAAATACATATGAAAACATAAGAGACACATTTGCTACACTCACAACCACACGAATCTCATGAAACAGAGCCACTGCCTTTCATTAATTCTCTGTCAAAAATATACAGTGAAGAAACAGAGTTTATTTCCCACAGTCTCCCAGAAGTTACAAGCCAACCAACCCTTTGCAAATGGCTTACATACAATATATATAATGTGCCATGAAGAGATAGAACACCCAAGGGTTGGGGAGTTACTCGAATCTTTACAAAATAGAGATGAAGAGCCAACCATCAGCTACAGGTGCAGCGCTACAAACATGACATTTGGCTTGGGTGACTGTTTTCCTTCCTTCGCCACTTGCATAGAAGTCCATCTGGAAAGAAAATGCTTTAAATGCCGCCTTTGGTGCCAAAAAACCGAAGTGTAGATGAGCGGGCCCACTTGGAGAAGTCACGAACCGAAATTTCGTGAAACGAAAGCAAATTTGGCAATTTTTCCTTTGTGCGCTGCGCCATTTTCTCTATGCACTGTGCTACTTTGGGGCCTATTTTGGGGCACTTGTACGTGTCCAAAATGTGCCCAAGTGGGCTTTTTGGAAAGCCTGTCTTGTCTACTTTCTAACCCCACTAGAATTTCTGAATTTGGTGCTCATTTGCCCCTCCAAATCTCCATTGTCCCAAGATTGCTTCCTATGTGTCAAAAAGGGGTAGAGAGGCCATTTTTGGGTGTTTTTGGACCTTTTGGAGACTCATATCTTGCCAAAATTTATTGTCTGGGCATTAGTAGTCATGATTTTCCATGTTGAATCCAAAAATGCAAACCATTCCTCATTTGGAGCTCTAGATTTTTAGCGCCATGCCACAGGGAGAAAAAACCTGTGTTGTGCACAAAAATGTCTAGGTCCGCACTTTTTCTTCACATTACCTACGGTCCTGCACCTAATGGTCATGGATCCTGCAGACCTGACGACACCTTTTCTTTGTGACAGGTGTGGACCCTAAGTGCGTCGCGCCTTCTTGCAGACCAATTTTGGAGGCCTTCGCGGTGTCTAAATTGGGTGCAGGATAGCTCGTTCGAAAGGTATTTGAGTCTACGTGCCAACCCAACTAGAATTTTTCAATTTGGAGTTCATTTTCCCTGTCAAAAATAAAATCTCCCAAGACTGATCAAAATGTGCAGAATGAGGTTGCCTCAAGGCAGAGTGATGTTGCCATTAACATTTGAAGGTCTTCCTCAACTCCAAATTGAGCTCATGATAGCTCATTGGAAAGATATTTGTGTCTAGTCATCATTTGACTCATCAAGCAAGTCATTTGGCCAACCAAGATAGGATAAAACTTGATTTTCCCAAGGTCACTCTAGAGGTGCATTCAATTCCCTGAGGCAACGGTATTTTTGACATTTCTCTTAGACCATGACACCTGTGTAAAACGTGAAGGAGGTTTTTATTCCTAGGCCTGTTGTGGACGAAAAAATCTCTTATTTTTTCCAAATCCATCTTTTCTTGCTCAGAAACATAATTTGAGTAAAACCTACCCCGATGTGTGGAATATGGGATTTGTTGAAATGAAGCGAAATGAAGGGGATAGGGAGCTTCTAAATTCTTGAGGAAATTTTGGGAAGTAGGGAGGGATGTTAGGAAGTAGGGGAAAGTGTAATCTTTAAAATTGAGTGAGGGGAAGGGGTCAAAAAGGGCAAAACACAGGCCCAACCTAGAAAATTGCCAGGTTGTAGCAAGAAACTAGGGTTTGTGTGAAAATGAGGAATTTGGGGATCTCAGTGATGGGAAGTGTTTGATAAGGTACTTTAAGGATAGGGGAAGGTGTATGAACATCAAGATACAAGTTTTACCGATGATTTGACTGTCCAAGATAAATTGCCTTCAAAACCCTAGGAGAGGGAAATGACCTTACCTAGGCGCAACTGAAGCATGAACAAGGTGTAAAATGACCCAATGGAACTTGACATGATAATGAAAACCCTCTGAATGATGGTACACTCAGCTGAACGGTGACATGGACTGACATTTGGACAACTTTGACAGGATTAAAAGCAAACCCTAGACCTAATGCCTAGTGACCAAATTTTACTTGAAGACTCACTGAAATAATAAAATTTGACCTTGACACCTTAAAATCACTTTGTAAGAGCATGTTTGATGACTGGAAGAAGGCTGCAAAGACTGAAACTAACATTGGCTCCAATGGGGGATGGTAGCTCCTTGGAGGTGCCAAGAACAGCAGATCTCTCAAAGAGCTAGATAGTGCCTTCGTCCATTGGGCTATGGAGTCATTATTTCGACAAACAACATGACTCAATTATGGAACCAACATGATTGAAAAAACTGACTCAATGCAAAAGGAAATGACTCATGACTGACTTAGCTAAAACAAGAACTTACAAAACTTGTTCAATGGCAGTAGTCCATCAAGATTCGAGGGTTTCAAATCATGATGACAGCCACCTGCGTACTAATGCAATATGTACAATCATGTGTAATGTGTCTTCCAATGTAACCAATCAAGTAGATGCCTCCTTGATTGATTCTCCGGATCAGATCTTCTGGTCAACAACAGATACTGGTAACTGAGCCTCCAAAAACATAATTGACCATGATCCCCTTCATCACTGAATACTGCAATAATCACCTTCACTGCTGACTGCAACAAATCTGCCATTGGATCCTGAAAAACATGAAGTTTTTCCTCCTGCTGAAAAAACAAGGTATCTTTTTCTCTTGATTCTGGTCTTTCTTCATAAATAAGAGTATGCTCCTGGTCTTCAAAAAATTCTGAACAAATAGGTGAGCATATTTCCTCTTCAAAGAACATTTCAAAACATGAGACATATGAGGAAGAGTCTGAAAGGGAATCCTGAATGGTCTGGTCTGCTGAAGTTTGAATATATTGTAGGTCATCTTCATATGATATGATAGCCAGATTGTCTTTGTATTCATCAATCATGAGAAAAGAAACCTCAAGTGATTCTTGAAACCTAACACATTCATTTATATCATCTACCATAAATTTACCCAGAGCTTTTTCACTTACTTGAACAAAGATCTCATCTCGCTGTTCATAGAGGAAATGAGCTACCTCCTCATGAAGGTCTAGTTCTGGTGAGATAAGGTCAGTTAGGTCTGTACCTCTGTTTTCTCCATTTGAGGCAGCCTCCACCATGCAACTCTCTTTCTCCTCCTCACCATCTGTCTCTTGATCTGATTTATCATCCCCATTATCTGAGATTGGAACAACATTTTCTTGCATATCATCTTTTATTTCCACCAGATCTGAAACAAAAATTCTTCTTTCATCATTTCCAACCATATGGAAATCTTTAGCCTGCTGATCTATAAAGTTGTTCACCAGATTGTCATCCTTTTCAAAAGAGGAAGAAGTTTCACCAACACTTTTTTGACCATGTGTGCACTGCAAATCCGCTTTAGCTTGAGCTGGAACGTAACCGTGCAAGAGTTTACCTATCTCGTCTTCAGACAAAGGAGATAAGACCTTTTGTTTCCTTTTGCTCAAACAATGATTGTCTTCATTAATTTCAAGTGAAGGTGTATATAAATATTCCGCATACTGCTGATCCATTTCATGTGATTCCTGTTGACTGTCAAGATGCAAAATTCCTTCCTCTTCCACCGTACTATAATCTTGATCATGCTGCAAATTTTCATGATCGTCTTTACGCTGCTGAAAGGGATTTTCATCTAGGGCTTCCATGATCTCATCATCCATAAAATTATCATCCTCATAGTATTTTTCAAGCCTTTCAATAAAAGTAGAAGCATGTTTGCAACAGTCATGAACTAGATTTAATGATGGATAAGAGTCTTTATATCTTTCAATGAACATGGCATGAAAATCCTTTAAATAGTAAATACAAGCAGGCGGCAAACTTTCATACCAAGATTGGGCTTCACCTTCTAGAGTGGCCGTGAATATCTTCATTATGCAATCTTCAGGAAAATTAGCCTTCAACTTGCGAATATGCATGTGAAATCTAACTAGATGTAAAGCAACATCCTTCTTACCATCATCTTTAAACATAGGCAAATTCCTTGACCAATATACTTTCGGAATCTTATTTGGAAAGCTTGGAATGTGATCTCGGCTCATGGGAGTGTATCTTCTTGCAACCCGATCCATCTTGAAAATCTCAAAGCTAATGACCTCTCTGCAGTGGAGTCACCATGAAGCACCCATTGCTAGATTCTTCAGTGAATGGAGTTGCCAGGTGAATGATTTCAGTCGTCTTCTTATGTCTGATCGTTGTTCACCATCAACAATCAGATCTGAGCTTGATAGATGTACTGGGGCAAAACAATCTTCAAGCAAACCATTTTCTTCCCCAGTGGAGTCACCACTATGTTAGCACCTAAATCTGCCTTAGGCTGAAGGAAGGCAAAATCAGGGTAACCACAAACCACACTCAGTCTGGTAGCTAGCCCTACCAGAACAGGAGAGGGCTCTCTTCGAGTCACGCTCAGTGAATAGGTAAGCAAAAAACGGTCTGATATGACTTAGAGTGAGATATTGATCTTAGGCTAGTAAGTGAATAGGGATACAAGAAACCATTTTCATGAATGATCGAGCTTCTGGGATGGTATGGGACCAACAGTCAGCAAGGAATAGAGAATTGAATACAAAGGCACAGATTATTCCATGAGGCAAGGCAGGCGGAAAATGTAGCAATTTAGTTTGAGGTAACGTAGAATGAATAGATTTCTGAAGAAAGTGAAAAGGGCATAGTTACATGAATCCTTTTCAACAGAAGAAAAACACTGAACATGAAATTTTCCCATAGGCAGAGCAATAAAATTGAATTCTACCTAATCTCACTCAGAAAATTTCACTCGAAATGAACATGAATTGAATTATGAAACATAACGAAATACATATGAAAACATAAGAGACACATTTGCTACACTCACAACCATAAGAATCTCATGAAACAGAGCCGCTGCCTTTCATTAATTCTCTGTCAAAAATATACAGTGAAGAAACAGAGTTTCTTTCCCACAGTCTCCCAGAAGTTACAAGCCAACCAACCCTTTGCAAATAGCTTACATATAATATATAGAATGTGCCATGAAGAGATAGAATTCCCAAGGGTTGGGGAGTTACTCTAATCATTACAAAATAGAGATGAAGAGCCAACCAACAGCTACAGGTGCAGTGCTACAAACATGACATTTGGCTTGGGTGACTATTTGCCTTCCTTCGCCAATTGGATAGAAGTCCATCTGGAAAGAAAATGCTTTAAATGCCGCCTCTGGTGCCAAAAAACCGAAGTGTAGATGAGAGGGCCCACTTGGAGAAGTTGCGAACCGAAATTTCGCGAAATGGAAGCAAATTTGGCAATTTTTCCCCTGTGCGCCGTGCCATTTTCTCTGTGCACTGTGCTACTTTGGGGCCTATTTTGGGGCACTTGAAGTTGTCGAAAATGTGCCCAAGTGGGCTTGTTGGAAAGCCTGTCCCGTCTACTTTCTAACCCCACTGGAATTTCTAAATTTGCTGCTCATTTGCCCCTCCAAATCTCCATTCTCGCAAGACTACTTCCTGTGTGTCAAAAAAGGGGCAGAGAGGCCATTTTTGGGTGTTTTTTGACCTTTTGGAGACTCATATATTGCCAAAATTTCTTGTCCGGGCACCAGTAGTCATGATTTTCCATGTTGAATCCAAAAATGCAAACCATTCCTCATTTGTAGCTCTAGATTTTTAGTGCCGCGCCACAGGGAGAAAAAACCTATGTTGTGCATAAAAATGTCTAGGTCCGCACTTTTTCTTCACATTACCTGTGGTCTCACACCTAATGGTCATGGATCCTACGGACCTGACGACACCTTTTCTTTGTGACAGGTGCGGACCCTGAGTGTGCCGCGCCTTCTTGCAGACCAATTTTGGAGGCCTTCCGGGTGTCCAAATTGGGTGCAGGATAGCCCGTTGGAAAGGTATTTGAGTCTACTTTCCAACCCAGCTAGAATTTTTCAATTTGGAGTTCGTTTTCCCTGTCAAAAATCAAATCTCCCAAGACTGATCAAAATGTGCAGAATGAGGCTGCCTCAAGGCAGAGTGATGTTCCAGTTAACTTTTGAAGATCTTCCTCAACTCCAAATTGAGCTCATGATAGCTCATTGGAAATATGTTTGTGTCTAGTCATCATTTGACTCATCAAGAAAGTCATTTGGCGAACCAAGCTAGGAGAAAACTTTGATTTTCCCAAGGTCACTCCAGAGGTGCATTCAATTCCCTGAGGCAACTGTATTTTTGACATTTGTCTTAAACCATGACACCTGTGTAAAAAGTGAAGGAGGGTTTTCTTCCTGGGCCTGTTGTGGACAAAAACCTCTTAGTTTTTCCAAATCCATCTTTTCTTTCTCAGAAAAATCATTTGAGTAAAACCTACCCTGATGTGTGGAATAGGGGATTTGTTGAAATGAAGCGAAATGAAGGGGATATGGAGCTTATAAATTCTTGAGGAAATTTTGGGAAGTAGGGAGGGATGTTAGGAAGTAGGGGAAAGTGTAATCTCTGAAATTGAGTGAGTGGAAGGGGTCCAAAAGGGCAAAACACAGGCCCAACCTAGAAAATTGCCAAGTTGTAGCAAGAAACTAGGGTTTGTGCGGAAATGGGGAATTTGGGGGATCTCAGTGATGGGAAGTGTTTGATAAGGTACTTTAAGGATAGGGAAGGTGTATGAACATCAGGATACAAGTTTTGCCGATAATTTGACCGTCCAAGAGAAATTGCCTTCAAAACCCTAGGAGAGGGAAATGACCTTACCTAGGCGTAACTAAAGCATGAACAAGGTATAAAATGACCCAATGAAACTTGACATGATAATGAAAGCCCTCTTAATGATGGTAGACTCAGCTGAATGGTGACATGGACTGACATTTGGACAACTTTGACAGGAGTAAAAGCAAACCCTAGACTTAATGCCTAGTGACCAAATTTTGCTTGAAGACTCACTGAAATGATAAAATTTGACCTTGACACCTTAAAATCACTTTGTAAGAGCATGTTTGATCACTGGAGGAAGGCTGCAAAGATTGAAACTAACACTTGGGAATCTGTCTCCATGGATTACATATTGGGCCTTCCTTCTACTAACCATGACAATGATTGCATTTTTGTGGTAGTCGACAGATTCTCTAAGATGGCCATCATGAAAGCTTGCAAGAAGAGTATCACAACAGAGGCCCCTTCTAAGCTTTTCTTTGAGAAAGTGTGGGTACACTTTGGGATCCCATGGCCCATTTTCTTAGATTGGGATAACAGATTCTTGAGTGCATTTTGGTTAAGTCTCTAGTCGATGCTGGATACAAAACTTACTAAGTCGATGACTTTACATCCAAAAATTGATGGCCAAACAAAGGTTGTCAATAGGATGATCATACACATCATGCGCATGTACAACTCAAAAAATCCATGCACGTGGGATGAAAGTCTCCCCTAATTCCACCACAACTACAGCAAAGCTCTCCACAGCTCAATAGGCCACATTCCCTTTCAAGTAGGTTTTGGATTTTAGCCATTATGCCCCATTGATGTGGTCATCCCATTTGCAGCCACTTAGGTAGATTCGGCTCAAGTTTAGTCTGAAGCTAAAAGGGCTAACAACTTCATTGAGCATATTCAACACATATGCCAACAGGTCCATGATATATTGGACAAAGCCAATGTTAAGTACAAGAAACGCCATGATCGACAACGAGTGTCGCACAAGTTCCAAGTGGGTGACAATGTTTGGCTACATTTGTAGAAGGAGCACCTTGATGGACCCCACCACATGCTTTTCCCGCTTTGATATGGGCCATACACCATGACCAAGGCCATCGATGACAATGCCTTCGATCTTAACATCCCACTATTCCTAGGTCTGTATCCATTGTTCAGTGTAGATCACCTTCGGCCATATATTCCACCATTGTTGGACACATCTCACATTGTAGAACAGCTCACACCAATAGAGCTCAACTTAGACTGCATGGAACATGCCACAAATGATTAGACCATGGATGCGTAGATCAAGAACACTCACCAATAAAGGATACAATTATATCGAGTTGTCAAAGCAGGCCAACTCCTTCACCAGAGCAAGTGGTTCACCTCGGACAAGGTTCAGTAGATATTTCCTCACCTCTTGGAGGCTCTGCACGCAATGGGGACCATGCTTCTTAAGGGGGGAGGAATGATCCAGGTGGATATTAGTGGCCATCTTCCTATTCCACCTAGACCCCCCAATCAGTTTCATTTGTTTCCTTGTTCATTTTAGCATTTACTATTTTTAGGAGTTTTTTGGGTCCTGAACTTCCTGAGCAGTTTTGACCCCCTAAACGACATTTTCTTGGGGTCCGTGACAACCTAATAGCCATAGGTAGGGGCCTATGGTGAAACTTGTATTACTTGTCGAGACCTTTCCAACAAGGTATCATACGTGCCAAATGAAGATAATATGACCAAGTTACGACCCTAGGAAGTTAGTTATCCAACTAACCTCAACGGGGCCCACAAACTCTTGGTGTTACATCTCCTGGGGTTAGGGTTTTGGTTGTTTAGGGTTTTCTCATGTTTTCAAATAATAAATAGGCACTTGAGCCTCATTTTAACATAGTTCAGAGGCATGTAGCCGCCACATCTCTTCTCTGAGATAAGCTACCGTCGCCTGAGCTATCTTATTTCCATTCTGTTTGTAAGCATAGTTCAATATTTTTCTATTAATGAAATGAAGTGCTTTTCTACTGCATCTTTATGTTTATGCTTATATCTATAAGCTTTTGCATTCCTGTTTAAGTTTGGATCAATAGAGCACAAGAACTCTTCTATCTTTCCTAGTACAGGAACAATGTACACGAACCATTCTCTCTTTCCTGGTACAGGAATAGAGTGCAAGAAATTAATCATCCCAATACAAGAAAAAAGTAGTTCTAGTACAAAAACATAGTGGTTATGAGTGCAAGAATAGAATTTTTCCATTATAGGAACAGGGTCATTATGTGGTACAGGAAGCATAATTGATATAATACAGAAAAGAAACTTATTATGTCTTCCTAGTGCAAGAACTAAAAGTACAGGAACATATTTGCTTTCTTCAAATCCTTTGAGTTTTACGATTGAGTTATTAAATGGCAGGATTTATTTCCTTCAGTAAATTCTTTGATTGATTGTTTCTCAGAGAATCCAATTTCCAAAGTGGAATGGTGTTATTTTGTGTGCAAGCACAATTAAGGATTGAAAGGTTTTCTTGTAATTTATTCTTTCAGATTCTGCATGATTTAATTGTAGGAATAGAAGTAGGGTTCGCAGGTTGCTGAAGTCCTTCTCTGGCATTTCTAGTGCTGTGCCTCCAAGTTTAGGAACTCCCATATTTAAAATTAAAAGTTAGGTTATTTATTACACCCAACAGTTAGCATGGTTATATAAATACAATCTAACCTACATTTACCATACTAAAAAAATATTCCTAAGCCTATTCTATGTGATGCAATAAGTGGAACCAAAGTGTGGTCATGAGGGATGAGTCATTGAAAAGATAAAGCTTCCATATGTTATTTTTAAAACTAATGTTTTGATATGATGGATTTGTTCTTCTACCATCATTCGTTAAAATCCCCCTCCATGACTATAAATCATTGTTTCTTTGTGTTTTGATGGATCCACTAACCAAATAAGATTCATGTACCAGTATTTTAGGATAGTGAACATTATGATGGTGATTGGGATATGAAGACCTCAGGTGGAAGTGCATGCATAAAATTGAATGTTATAGTCTTGGTTGCATGCACTTTGAGTTAAAAGCCCCTTTGTGTTCACCAAGTTCTAGTTGTAAAAAAAAGGGCAGATTGAAGACTTGGGATTGAAATTGTGTCTCTGGTTATTTTTTCTAATGTGATTATATTTCTAGATTCATTGCTCTTGTTCAAATAGAACCCTCGTTTGTAAAGGAGGTAGAAGGGATAGTAGAATATGAGAGTAGTATTCCTATGTTGCAGAAAGTTGGATGGCTTCCATTTCCATATAAATTGGATGGATTCTATTTAGGAGTAACCAAAGCCTTTATGTAGAGATTTGATGGTAAAGTTGCTATAGCGGGAACGCCAGTTTGAAATCTCAGAAATTTTGATTTCTCGGGCTATTGGGTTACCTTTCACTGGGGAGTGTTGGTTTAAAAAAGGAAAAGTTGAATAGGGGATTTGGAAATGATTTTTCGACAAGGAGGACTATAGCATTGACTGTAAGGTTGGATTTCCAATGCGTTTCATTATTGAAAATGTTAGGGTCCCACCCTAACCCCCTTATTTATGTCATGGGATCACGTCATAGTCAAGAGTCAATAAAGCCCATATTAATAATTGTAAGTGGTTAACCTGCAATTAATGACGGGACCACAGTTAGTTGCAAATGGGTGGAAGTATTAGTTAGATGGTAAATGGGCGGTAGTATTAGATAGATGGTATTAATAAAATCCACGATATTGGCTCGTGGTATTGCATGTATGAGTCATATATAAAGGATAGAGACTCCCTGCGAGGAGTATTGTGTCTTGTTTTGTAATCGAGCTCTGCTCTATTGGAGGTTGCCCCCTCGAAGAGGCCTGTGAACATTTCTCTCTGGATAATAAAATCATTGCTATTCTGTGCTCTGGGTATCTTTTCTTCGCATATTTTGTGTTCTCGGTATCTTTTCTTCGCAAATTCTCTGTTTGGGTATCGCTTTGCAGGTTAAGAGCATAACAAGTGGTATCAGAGCACTTTCCAGGGCTCGGTGGGATCTCCAAATTTTAGCAAAAAAAAATTTTAGGCTAGAGACGTGTTCCGGCGTCTTTAAACCACGGGATCTGTCGTTAAGCGCATAAACCTGCGGATTTGGGGAGGCATGCACGCAGGAAATACAAGAGGTGGTCACGTCTGTTGGACTCCCTTGTAACCCCTGTGGGTACCCCTTCGAGTAGTAGCGCATTAGACAGAACCGCGCACGGACTGTCTTCCACGTACCCTCTGGGTATATAGGAAGCCCCCTAGCTCCCTTGAAACCTCGCCATAGATAAAAACTTCGGCCGTCTTGTGGCTACAGTACACCGAGAACAGCACTCGGAGAGATTACTCGCCCGTACGATAGGGTAGTCGGGTTGTACGGCTAAGGGTACGGTCGATCCTCCTTAGTTAGAGCCCTGAAACATTGGGCCGAGTACTACTATCAGACCCTTATGTATATTGCGATCTGTAGCACCTGACACTCCCCAAGACCATAGTTCCCTTTCTCTCGAGGGATCACACATCATCTCCAGATCAGCGGCAGCAGTTGTTCCACCATTCAGATCTCTCAGATCCACCAGATCGGACATTCCAGATCAGCAGCAGCAGTTGTTCCACCATTCAGATCTCCCAGATTCGCCAGATCGGAGTAGTGGGAAAGGGTTCCTGTACCTGGATATAATTTTCGCAGGACTTTTGGTGGCATTGACATTTTGAGGATTTGGCGACTGCAGTATTGATCAGAAAGGAGTAAAACTCCGTTAGGAGTTTTCAAAAAAAAAAAGAAAAAAAGAAAAAAAAAGAAGAAGAGTCTGAGATCTTCCAGGGCGCTTATTGGTGACCTAGCCCATCAGAATCAGGACGACGAGCTGAGCAAGGTGGTACCATTCAATTCTTAGTAAAAAAAAATTTTCGGCGGTCCCAAATTTTCGTCAGACGAGTGTATGGTAGAAACTCGCGCTCAAGCAATGGCCAATGAAAGGGTAGAAAAACTAGAAGAAGAGGTGCACTCCCTCCACTCTGTGGTGGAAAGGATCGAAAATCATCTTAAAGGATTAGATTGCCTACTACAGGACAAGGGCAAGGAGCCAGCCCACGAGGAGGCGTATAAGGGTCATGAATACCATGAGGGGGAGTCTAGCCACTCTCCTCACGTCTGGCACACCCATCCACCACCCAATCAGAGACCTCCCAAGTTGGATATGCATAAATTTGACGGTTCTCACACGTCCGCATGGCTAGCACAAATGGAGCAGTATTTTCAATTGAATCATATCATAGATGAGGGGACTAAGCTTATGGTGGGCACCATGTACTTGGACAGTGAACGATGGCAATGGAAGGAATGGTATTAGCGTTGCAATGGACAATTTAAGAATTGGGGCCAATTTACCAAAGCTCTTCGAAATCGCTTTGAACAGGAAGACTCTTTTTTGGGGCGTCTCACTAAGCTCCGACAGACGGGTACAGTGGATGAATATATTACCGCTTTTGAAGCCTTAGCCTTCCGCACTAAGGGTCTCACAGATGAATTCTACATGGAATGCTTTATCAGCAGTCTTAAAGAAGCCATCAAAGCTCAGGTTCTACTCCACCATCCCCCCACATGGAACGAGGCTTGCCAGGTAGCCCGTAAGGTGGAACGGGCATTAGCAGCTCAATCCAGCCGCCCCAACTTTCCCGCTAAAGGTCGTCCCTCACAGGCTCTCAATATGACCCAAACACTTAAGATTCAAAAGGTGTCACCTGCAGAAATGGTCGAAAGAAGGAAGCAAGGACTATGTTACTACTGTGATGAAAAATATTCCCGGGTCATAAATGCAAAGAGCACAAGTTTTTTCAAATAGATGCCACTGACTACAGCTCCACCGAGGAAGATCCACCACTTGAGGAACCAGAGGCGACCGAAGAAGATAACCAACAGGAGATGGTATCTGATGAACCAATGATTTCGCTACATGCATTGGCAGGAATTTCTTCACCTCAAACTCTCAAAATCAGGGGTTTTCTTAAACATCGGCCAGTAATAGTTTTGTTTGATAGTGGAAGTACCCATAATTTCATCCACCAAAAGATCGCTGAAGCAGCACATTGTTATGTCCGAGCAGTTTCTAACTTCCAAGTCCAGATTGCAGATGGAGGCACAATGAAATGTGAAGGTCGCTGTGAAAATGTCAAAATTCAAATGGGGGATTATCAATTGAAAACCCACATGTTTGCAATACACATGGGGGGTTGCGACATTGTCCTAGGTGCGGAATGGCTCCGCACTCTTGGGCCAATCACAATGGATTTCCAGGAGTTATATATGAGTTTTAAGCAGAACGACTACACACATACCCTCCATGGGCTACAAGCGGGAGCCCCTTCTATCATAAGCTCGCATCGTATGGAAAAATTGTTAAAAAAGGGCCATCATGGAGTAGTAGCTCAATTTAATGCCATCCAGGTAGTAGATACCATGTCTTCACCAATTCATCCTGAGATGCAACAGATTTTGAATAAACATCGGACGGTGTTTGACAAACCTCATGAACTTCCACCCTCGCGAGGGGAACATGATCATAGCATCACATTGGTCCCAGGGGCCCAACCCCCAAATGTGCGGCCCTACAGACATCCGTTCACCCAAAAGAATGAAATAGAAAAAATCATCAAGGAATTGTTGGAAGCAGGTGTCATTCGTCCTAGTATTAGTCCTTACTCATCTCCAGTCGTCATGGTCCTCAAGAAAGATGGGGAGTGGCGGATGTGTCCAGACTTCAGGGCCCTCAATAAGTTAACAGTCAAAGATAAATTTCCCATCCCAGTGGTTGACGATTTGCTGGACGAACTCAATGGGGCTCAATTCTTCACTAAATTGGATCTTCGCTCAGGCTACCACCAAATTCGCATGAAGGAAGTTGACATTCCCAAGACAGCTTTCAGAAATCATGAAGGCCATTATGAGTTCTTGGTCATGCCATTTGGTCTCTGTAATGCCCCCTCTACTTTTCAGAGCCTTATGAATCACCTCCTCAGACCATATCTCAGAAAATTTGTCCTGGTCTTCTTCGATGACATCCTCATCTATAGTGGCACTTGGGCGGCACATCTTAAGCATGTAGATATCCTCTTGCAACTGCTCAGCAAGCATAAACTATTTGTCAAAATGTCTAAGTGTGCGTTTGGCATGGAAGAAGTTGAGTATTTAGGCCACATTGTGGGCCGTGAAGGTGTCAAGGTTGATCCCAAAAAGATCCAGGCAATGCAAGAATGGCCTCAACCTAAGACCTTGAAAAGCTTGAGAGGATTTTTGGGTCTCACAGGCTATTATCGTAAATTTGTCCGCAACTATGGCCGCATAGCGAAGCCCCTGACGCAACTTCTCAAGAAAAATTCCTTCTTCTGGAACGAAGAAGCACAACAGGCATTTACCGCTCTCAAAACCGCCATGTGTTCCACTCCGGTCTTAGCACTACCGGACTTCACCAAAACATTTGTCATTGAATCTGATGCTTCGGGAACAGGTATTGGAGCAGTCTTAATGCAGGAAGGGCGACCATTGGCCTTCACCAGCCAACAACTAAGTGGGAAGAACTTGGGCCAATCTACCTATGAGAAGGAAATGATGGCCATCTTACATGCAGTTGAGACCTGGCGACCTTACTTGTTGGGGCGACGTTTCCAAATCCGCACAGATCATCACAGTCTTAAATATTTTTTGGAGCAACGCCTATCTTCCCCCCAACAAAATAAATGGTTAGCCAAAATGCTGGGTTATGATTATGAGATCATTTACAAGAAAGGGAAAGACAACAGGGTAGCAGATGCATTGTCACGCCAATTTGAGGAGGAAAGTACTCTGCTCGCAATATCCCTCCCCATTCCAGACTGGATTGAAGAGGCTCGCGGGGAATGGTTTTCACATCCTGAGCTCTCCCAACTCATTTCTCAATTACAGACAGATCCTAATTCCAGCAAGGGCTACTCGTGGCAGAATGATATTCTTCGCTACAAGGACAGAGTCGTCATATCACCAACATCCACCCTCAAAAGTCGCATTTTGGCAGAATTACACTCCTCTCCCATTGCAGGACATTCGGGCTTTCAGAAGACATACGCTCGCACCAGAAGATCATTTTTTTGGACCGGCATGAAACAGGACATCCTTACTTTTGTAGCAGAATGTGACGTCTGTCAACGCCACAAGGGGGAAACTGTCAACACACCAGGCACATTACAACCATTGCCCATTCCGGCGTCAATTTGGATGGAGGTCTCCATGGATTTCATTACAGGTCTTCCAAAGTCTGGGAACAAATCAGTCATCATGGTGGTTGTGGACCGACTATCGAAGTATGCTCATTTCTGCGCTCTACCCCAACCATTCACACCTACTTTGGTTGCTCAAACTTTCATGGATCAAATCTTCAAATTGCATGGCATGCCCACTTCGATTGTGTCCGACCGCGACCCAATCTTCACCAGTAATTTTTGGCAGGAGCTCTTCAGACTACAAGGCACTCAACTCAAACTCAGTACTTCATATCATCCGCAAACAGATGGTCAAACCGAAGCCGTCAACAAATGCCTAGAAACCTACCTGAGGTGTTTCACTTCAGAAAAACAACACCTTTGGGCACAGTGGTTACCTCTGGCGGAATGGTGGTATAACACCAACTATCATGCCACCACCAAAATGACTCCCTATGAAGCAGTCTATGGACAACTTCCACTGTCCCCTACTTCTTATCTCACGGGGTGCTCCAAAGTACAAGCAGTGGATCAACTCTTACAACACCGTGCAACCATGCTAGCCCACTTGCGTGAGAATCTTCATCAAGCTCAGAACCGTATGAAGCAACAGGCTGACCAACATCACTCAGAGCGCCAATTTCAAGAAGGGGATCAGGTCTTTTTGAAGCTACAACCATATAAGCAAACATCACTCAAAGACAAGAGCTGTCAAAAGCTCTCTCCAAAATTCTACGGACCATATCAAGTACTTCAGCGCATTGGAGAAGTGGCTTACAAGCTGGCTTTGCCACCTACAGCAAAACTCCACCCAGTTTTCCATGTATCGTGCCTCAAGAAAGTGATTGGGAACAATTGCCGAGTTCAAACCAGTCTACCTGAATTGGATGAAGAAGGATCAATCTGGCTTCAACCTGAACAGGTTCTAGACACACGAGACAAGCACCTGCGTGGCCGCGTGATTAAGGAGGTCCTAGTCAAATGGAAAGACACCTCGCCGGAAGATGCAACTTGGGAACCAGCCGCTATTCTTCAGCAGTTTCCGCAGCTTCAGCCTTGAGGACAAGGCTAGTCTTAAGGGGGAGGGCATGTTAGGGTCCCACCCTAACCCCCTTATTTATGTCATGGGATCACGTCATAGTCAAGAGTCAATAAAGCCCATATTAATAATTGTAAGTGGTTAACCCGCAATTAATGACGGGACCACAGTTAGTTGCAAATGGGCGGAAGTATTAGTTAGATGGTAAATGGGCGGTAGTATTAGATAGATGGTATTAATAAAATCCACAATATTGGCTCGTGGTATTGCATGTATGAGTCATATATAAAGGATAGAGACTCCCTGCGAGGAGTATTGTGTCTTGTTTTGTAATCGAGCTCTGCTCTATTGGAGGTTGCCCCCTCGAAGAGGCCTGTGAACATTTCTCTCTGGATAATAAAATCATTGCTATTCTGTGCTCTGGGTATCTTTTCTTCGCATATTTTGTGTTCTCGGTATCTTTTCTTCGCAAATTCTCTGTTTGGGTATCGCTTTGCAGGTTAAGAGCATAACAGAAAAAAGGAGGAATATTTTGTACATTTTGAAAAAAATTATCACTTGTGAAGGGTGATACACCTACTCATATCTATACCATATTTGGCACTTATTACATTCTATGTCAGGTCAATCTTCAAAATGCAACAAGAAAATCTAGTTTTGACTTTCCCTTGGTCAAACTAGATTAAAATTTGAATTTCTATTTTAGCAGAATACTTGGAAGTAGTTAATTGAGGTGACATGGCTCTTGTCACTCAATTAACTCAGTATATTCTATTTGGAGACACTTGAGTTCAGTTCTACATGATCGATTGCTAATTTGTAGAAACATATTTAAGTTAATTTGAGTTATTGTCAATTTAACTTGTTCTAACTGTCAGAAGAACTAGTGTAAGTCAAGTTGTGGATGTTGAACTTCAACCAAACTCAGTGATCAACCAGTTAACTAATCAATTAGCTCAAAACAATTGTTGCATGCAGAGAAATTGAGTTACCTAGTTGAGATGGATATTCCAAGGTAGTGTACTATCAATTGTAGCATATTCCCATGTGTACTAGTGTCACATGCAGTTAGAGATTGACCTAAGGCTATTGCACAATTCCTTGGTGTGAAATTCCTAAAAAATAGGGGCAATTTCCCAAGGGAACATTGAAAGGAACTAGGAGCTTGTGAAGGCTTGAAATTGGCTAAGGGTTGGGCCAAGTTCAATCAATTAGGTAGAGGGATATACTATACATTAGCAGGGTTTGTTCAGGCTTGAGAAATCATTGTATTTCTTCTTTATTCTATTATTAATGCAATATAGATAGTAAGGGGTTTTGAGCAGTTGTTTTCCCCTAGATAAATATTTGTGCGTGTGTGATGTTTCCTTTTGAATGTCTATGATTCTTGTTTTAGGTGGTGAATTAACTTCCACATATCAGTAGAGTAGCCTCAAGTCTTATGATTTAGAAAATTTCATGAGAAGTATTGAATATACACAATAATTTCTACATGGTATCAGAGATGGAATCACTATAGAGTAGAGATCTGAAGCTGTCATTGCAAGAGATTCAAATTTCAAGAAAAGTATTGCAGGTTTTCTTCAGGACTGAGAAGATGGATTTCAATGGACTTAGGCTCGAGTATGCATTCAAAGGCACCTCAAACTTTATTGCATGGAAGGACCACATGGAGGCAGTACTGGATGATAATGGGCAACTAGAATACATCACGACAGATGTAGCAAAACCCCAAGCATTTGATACCCAGAATCTTCGTCAGTGGAAGAAGGATGTGGCCAAATCTAGGAGAATCATCTTGGATTGAGTTTGAGATTAGATTGTCTCGAATATCCACAAAAAAGCAACTCTGTTTGCGATGTAGAAAGCACTAGCAAAATTGTTCAAGAACAATAGTGACCACAAGACGCTGGCACTAAGGACAAGCTTCAAATTATTAAGATGCAAAATAATGATAAAATTTTGCAGTACCTAAGCAAGTTTACGCAGTGTTGTGATGAGCTTGGCAAGGTTGGTGTTAATGTTCCTGAAGAATTCTTGGTAGCTGTATCCCTTTTGGGCCTTCCAAAGATCTAACATAGCTATCAAGATTTGGTAAATGGTAGAGAGAAATTATCGAGTTGGAAGCGGTTATGGTCTGATCTACTGCATGAAGAAATAAGGACGAACATCATAGATGAGACCTCATACAAGGGCAAGGATGAGGAGAACTATTTCTAGGATGGAAAATCAAAGAAAGGGAAGGGGAAGAAATCCCAATCTAAAGTATATTTGATTCAAGGGGGCAAGAAGAAAGACTTGTCCACAATCAAGTGTTTTCACTATCATGAATTCAGGGACTATAAAATGAAGGGTCCACATAATAAGGCAAGTAAGAAGACTGCGAGAGGAGTAGCTGGTGAAGCTTTGGCTTCACGGTTCAAACTTTATTTTATCCTCATCACATGCATGGAAAGCACAATGATGGGTAGTGTGTGGTATCTAGATAGTGGTGCCTCATTCAACATGAAGGGGAGAAAATATTTTTTTAGTGACATGGAGGAGAAGGATCTCCAGATACACATCAAGATGGGAGATGATGGGAAGTATAGCGCAACCGGTATTGGTACAATTACCTTTTAGAGGAAGCTTGACTCCATTCAGGCTTAAGACAAGGATGTGATGTTTGTACTAGGTCTAAAGAAGAATCTAGTTTACGTAGCTGTGTTGGAAGATTGTGGCTACGATGTGATATTTAGCAAAGGGAAGGCTTTCCCGAGACACATCGCCATGGGAAAAGTGAATGAGATTAGGGTTCGAGTGAAGAAACTCTACAAATTAGATGTGGAATAGTGTATAGCATTGAGCACAAAAGAAAAGAAGGTGCAAAGCCGAGATGTCGGCAAATTGTGGCATAGAAGACTTGGCCATTTGCATCATAGTTCTTTGAAGATCATGCAACCAATTTCTACAGGCCTCCCCAAAGGAGCACTAGAGAAGTGGGATACATGCGAAGGGTGTACATAAGGGAAGTACACAAAATCCACATTCAATGATTAGGATAACAAGGTGCATGAGGTCCTTTAAAGGATCCACTATGATGTCTGTGGACCTTTCTCGACAGCCTCCACTGCCAAGCATACGTATTATGTCATATTTGTAGATGATTTCTCACGAAAGTGCTAGATGTAATTTGCGTAGAAGAAAGACCAGACATTCTCCAATTTTTTTGAATTCAAAGCACTTGTTGAGAAATAAACTAGCAAGAAAGTGAAGGCTCTCAAGAGTGATAACGAAGGTGAGTACATGTCGAATGAGTTCAAAAAGTTCTATTTAAAGGAAGCAATTAAAAGAGAGTTGAAAACACCCCATAACCCACAACATAATGGAGTGGCTGAGACAAAGAAAAGAAGTATTGTGGGAGAAACAAGGGCGATGTTACATGACCAAAGCTTACCTCTACACTTTTGGTGTTGAAGCATGCAACACATCAGTGTATTTGCAGAACAAGAGTCGTCACAAAATTCTTGGCATGAGTACACTAGAGGAAGCGTTTTTAGGGAAGAAACTAGATGTGTCACACTTCAGGATATTTGGATCATCAATTTACATTCACGATTCCAACGGAGCAAGAAAAAAGCTAGAGCTGTCAACAAAATTGGGCATATTTGTGGGGTACACAAAAACACCCCACAACTATCGTGTGTACTTTCCATCCCTTAGGATGACAATGATCAAAAGGGATGTGAAATTTGATGAGGAAAAGGAAATGAGGTGTTTTCTTGATAGAGAGCCTCAGTTGCATCTTGATCAGGAGCTTTTGGCTCCAAAGGAAGAACCTCAAGAAGTTGTGGAGCATGTGATGCAGGAAAGTGTTCCCTCTTCGGATAGAGGCAACCCCTCTAGCCCTAGAGTGGGCCTAGTCATAAAAAGGACAAAACAACAATTAATTCTCTTAAATAGTCATCGTTGGAGGCCTACCTCAAACCGGTGGTTGATGAAGTTCCGTTGCACTGCTCCAGCTTCCGTTTCCTTCTCCTTAATGAGCGATCAACCTGAAACACCACAAAGAAACAACAGAGCACGTAACCGAGAAACAACAATGATCTATTTACTCATAAAGTCAAGAAGTCATGAGCTATCAAGTAAATTACATACAAGACATAGGAAATCATCATTGATTGTATTAATAATAAACAAGAGCAAAGCTTACAACCAAGTCTTGACGTTGCAAGCCTTCTCAGAGGGTCCAACCAGTGTGTTTCTTCAAGCATTCACTCTCAAAGATGGGTCTCCCAAATAGCAATATATCTCTCTCTCTTATTCACAAGCTTTAACACAAGGTTAAGGGCACTCCACACCTTCTTGAAAACTATATAGCAATCCCACACTTGTCACACTCACACTAAACTCAAAAGCAACAGTAGCACTGTACAACCAAAATAACTAGCAGATGATAGCAATGGTGAGTGATTTTATAGGAGAAGGATTCTCCATGAAATGAGGGAGAGGGAGCTTATCCTTAGGGCAAGCAGCACAAAAGGCAGAACTACCATGCCAGAGGGGGCAGGGCGACCCAAACTGACCCAACAACTAGGTCTAGAGACATCCAGAAGGCCGGCTATTGGAACGAATTTGCCCAATCTGGATCGTCGCTAGTCATTAACTAAGCTTTAGCGCCGACATCGTCAGGAAGCAATGTATGTAGACTGACCATCACTAAAGATAGCTAATAGCCTCGCGCCAGGGCTTGAAATCCGTCTGTCGCTAGAAACAGGTGTACTCTCGTGACGGGGTCGCAACAAGACTGTTTATGACAGGGATCCGTCACGTATAGTAAGTGTATTCTCGCGACGAGGCCAAAAATTTAGGAAAATAGGGTCAATTGGAAACATAAGAGAGCATTTGTTTAATATGAGCATGTTTTACTGGACACATGACACAGTAGAAGGACTGGGGTGAAGGCAGTGACAAATTACTGTGTAATAGATGCCCCCTAAAGTATGAAGCCTGAGAGAGTGGGAGGGGTGAAATGCTTTACGAAACTGTCTGAACTAGAACACCACCTAGAAGAACCTGCAGGCGCAAGTACAACTGATATCTATGATAGTGAAATACATGTAGTCTAGGCATGGGTGCAACCATCCAAAAGACATACGAACTTGGTCTGTGGTATGGATGCAGCCACCCAACTAGTAAGACCATGATAATGATAAAGGTATGGTCGCAGCCATCCATGAAGACTCAGGTATGGTTGTAGCCATCCATCAAAGAGTCATGTACGTAAGCACAAACCAATCCATGCAGCCCAAACATGTGTAATCTTAGTCCGAGGTCTTGAAACCCAACCGATCATAGTACAAATTCTAGCATGCGAACAGATGTGCTGAAGTCGAGCATGATAGAAAGCTGCCTGATTACCAGTCAATGATGAAAACCGTTAACAAGCACGAGAGAAACCCCCAATAATGACAATGGCTCTCAAGGAACTACCTAGTACAATCCACTAAGTGTGAAAAATGAGCTGAAGTCGAACACTCGTGGAATCACCCAATTGAAAACCAATGATGAAAGTCAACCATCAGGCACGAAGAACTTGCCATTGAGGCATGCAAGCTCCAAGGTACCAAAGGGGATCTCTAGATCAGTCTCTTGGATAATGAGTTGGCGTCGACAAGAGACGATCCGTCGTAGGAGGGCCATAATGTTTCCCTCATCAACGACATGAGATAAGGAACAAGTGGTAGATGGTGAAGTAAAGTATTAGAGGAGGAGGTAAGGATGTGAACTGCAGAAGGATTATACTCTTGAACATATCAGCGACACGACTTCGGAGGGTGGCAACATTCAGGTACCAAGGGATCGGAGGCTTGATGGAGACAGCATGGATTAGATGGAATGAGGCTAAATGGCAACCCAAAACCCCGGAAGGCCAAATGATGATGTATCAATATCCCAACCCGACAAGAAGCAAAAGTTTCGATATTCAAGAGTGATTAGCTACCGCAGGTAACCAATGATAACTTCCAAATTTTGCCCCACCATTGTTGGCGAGTACCCCAATTATTTTTGAAAACAAGCTTGAAGGGGATAGCATATGCTTGTAATATAAGTTCGTTCTTCGGACGAATCCAACCTATTAATGGTTTAATGAGCCCTAGGGAGGAGAAGCTCGAGTCTCGTCATGGTGACAAGCCCAATGTCATCAGGGTTTAACGAGTCCGACACAGGCAAAACTCGGAGTCTTTTTCATGTTTAGGGAGTTTGAAAAAAGACACGGAAAAGAAAACTCCAAGGGGGTCCTTTTTCGTAGATTTGTGTCCCTCGAGCCCGAAAAAGTATAAAATAATACTTGAGAGAACCGCTTGACCATTACGATCAAGGAGTACTTTTCATAATTAATGGCCTTGATTCGAAAAAGTAGAAAAGAGATCGAAGACACGTTGTTTCGTAACCAGTATCAAACCTGAAACGATAAAGGTCCGACAATATTTTCACATTTATACGGTCAGAAAAGAGCTCAAAGTGGACCGCCTTTTATTCCATTTAATGAGTCAAAAGCAATAACTCAGCAATATTTTCGTCTTTTAAGTTGGAAAAGAGCTTAAAGAGGACTTTGTGGAAAATACGGACCAAGTGTATACGGATTGTAATACAAGCCAGCCATCATCATTTCTGTACAAAACATGCACCATAAGATCCATTTGACATAAATAGATTATATATGTGGAAATATGGTCAAAAACCCAAAAAACCCTAATTAAAAACGTGATATAAATGAAAAAACCCACACCCTAAAGTGTAATTCCTAATTTTTTCAAAAAACACTATAAAAAGGGGTGTGGTAATTTCTATTTTTTACCATTTACATTGTGCATTTTTACCTTTGGCATTTTGGAGCACCAACCTGAGCGGACTTCCCAAGTTGATTCCGGCATCAACTGTCCACGGTTCCGCCTGAAGCTTTCTCCAAGTAAGTACATTCTTCCTTGCGCTGCATTTGAGTGGTTTTTTTTTGCAATTTGGTGTTAGATAGGTGGTTTTAGGTGGATTTTCAAATCCGAGTCTGCCTCTCGGTCGTCGCAATAAAGCCGCTCGGGTTAGTGGTGACCAAGCGTGGTGACATCTATTGACCTTCAGCCATCACCACTATTTGGAAAACAGCCACGACAGCGTTGTAAAGTTGAAATTTTTTATAATTTATGGATTTAAACTTGTGAAAAGAGTTCTAATTCATTTTTCCTTCGACGCAGGGCAACATGGCATTTGTATGGCAATAAAGAACTCACGATATCAACGACGAACAAGCGTTCAATGATCCTGGGTGCCAAAGAGCTTTACTTGCTTGTGGATTACTAAAATTTTTCCTCACTTCGCATCTTCGGGCCCAACCTGACTTGTTAGAGTTGGTAATTCGTGCTTGGAACCCAGCGGATGGAAAGTTCACCAAATGACGAGGCAGCTCACCAAATGTCATCGCGGGGAGGCGAAGTAGATTGGTTACAGGTTTATTTTGATGCCACTCATGCTGGAGTGAGTGCCGTCACATTAGTTACAGGACATGGACTTAGACAAACCTAGACCGCGAGAGACCCGGATCACTCGCTAGGCACATTCTATGCCATGAGGGGGTGGCGGTTGACCAGTGTCATGGGGGAAACTATTTCGAGAGTGGCTAGATCACCAGACGATCTTTATCGAGGATTGGCCATATGCAGGTATGGATTTTTGCGGGGACCCTGACATGGTGCTGCCTGCTGGTGAGCAGTGGAATGATGGAGGTAAAACACTTGATCACACTATTTTTGTATTTTGTCTTTTATGATGTTTTTGGATTTTTTCATGCATATGTCTTAATGATGTATCTTATGTTACTTGTAGATGTGGGACTAGAGAGGCCTGTGGGACTAGCTCCGGAGGCATGAAGGGAACCACAAGGCATCAGAGAGTTGGCCTTGGTTCCCATAACTGGCACTTCAGTGGAGACAGTGGCCCATAATCTTGAGGGCCTGACAGAGGGGATCCTAGATTACAGAGGGATCGAATGTTAGGATATTCCGACACATAGGATATAGTTAAGTTCAACTTGGTCTAGCATAGAGTTAGGTTAGAGTTAGGTAAAGTGTGTTTCTTTACCGTTGTACATTTTGTAACTTACAATCCGACGGTCACGATATGTAGTGATCCGACGGTTCACTCTCACCTCGGTATTACCGACACTTGATCCGTGGCTTGACACCCGATTGGTCCATGAGTTCTATTTAAAGCGCATGGAGGGTCATTGTTCGGGTAATCTGTGCATGAGAGAAGCTTATGTAAATTTTCATTCTTTGATTAATAAATTGTCTGTACCCACGTTGGGACAGGCCGTGGACTGTTTCCCTCCTTGCACTCTGAGGGTTTTAACCACGTCAAAAATACTGGTGTATTGATTTGAGATCTGGTTGTGAGCGGTGTCCTTTTGGTATTCTTTCTGAGGAACTTACCCTGTAAATTCCTACATGGTATCAGAGCTATTTGAGGGCCGCGTCCGTTGGTGATCCAAATCTGAAGCCGGTAGAACTGCATGCGGCTGTCGTTTCCTAGATCTGCTGTTTCTGACTGCTTTCGGGCCGAGAGGACTGCTCTGTTGCGTTCGGAGCATCTGTTTCAGTGAGGAACCCCTTTCGTTTCACGCGAAAAGGTTTCCGGTAGCCCTAGCTGCGTCATTTTTCAGATCGGGAGGTATACAGTGTTTTTTTTGCAGTTTACTGTCATTTTCTCTCTGCTTATTTCGGTTTCGGTTTATTTAGCCTTTTTTTTTCCCGGATCTATACCTTTCATTTCTGCGTATGCTCTTTGCCCTGCGACTCTGTGCGATCTGGGCAAATCAGAAACAGAAAGAAAGGATTTTTCTCATGCGTATGCTCTTTTCCCTGCACCTTAGTGTGATCTTGGAAAATCAGAAACATTGAGAAAAAAATTTAGTTTTTCGGTTAAAAGCTAACTTTGAGATTTTTTTTAAATTCTAGTTTTTTGGCTAAAGCTAACTTTGAGCCGTAAGGTTCGTTTTTCTTTGCATATTCGTGTTGGGTTTTGTGTTTTGTGTTTTGTAGGGGAAAAGAGCCTTCCCAAGGCAAGCACGCAAATCGAGGCCCCCCCCCCCCCCCCCCTCTCTCTCTCTCTCTCTCTCTCTCAAATATTTTGTATAGATCAATTGGTTCAAAGACTTTTTAAGAGAGTAGAGGTCTTGGGTTCAAGTCTCCATTTTGTGGGGGCGGATTTTTTCATTCCCGCACATTCGCGCACTTTGCCGGCAACGTCAACAATTTTTTTTCAAAAAGCCATAACTTCTTCATCCGGAAGCCTTTTTCAGAGCCGTTTTTTTTAAAACCGCCTATTTTTTCGAGATCTATCCATTGGACCACTTACTTTCAGCATCTTCAGCTTCAGTTTTTTTTTCAAAAAATGGAAAGTCCATGCCAAGTCATTCTTGACAGCACTAACTACTTCCAATGGGTAGCCTACATGGGAGATTTACTTAGAAGTAAAGGTCTCTTCAGAATAGCCACAGACCAAGAGAAGAAACCCAAAGATGAAGACAAGGCCGAAAAATGGGAAAATAGACAAGATCAAGCACGTGGTTTGATAGGAATGTCTGTTTCTCCTGATCTTAGATTCCACATTGCAGAAATTGAAACTCCTCATGAAGCATTAGAAAAACTTGCTAAAGTTTTTGGGATTAAAAATGAAATTAGAGCCCATCAACTTGAAATGAGTTGCTTACTTTGGATCCTAATAATTTTTCTTGCATTGAAGATTTCTTGTCCAAATTCAAGACCCTTAGATATCTCTTGGAAGGTGTTAAAGTTAAGAAAGAAGATGGTAACCTTATTTATTCCATCCTTACTAAGTTGGGACCAGCCTACTCTGTATTTGTTTCCACTTTCCATTCTACAAGGGAAGCTTTCATTTGTCAAGGCAAAGACTACAAACCCCCTTCCTTTGACTCCTTTTGTGATTCCTTAATAAGAGAACAAGAAAAACTCTTACACCTTGGTCTTCTTAATCTTGGAAACTCTTCCTCGAAAGCGTTAGCCGCCCAGCAGCAACCAAATTCAAAGAATCCTAAGAAGTCTTATCCTCAAAGGAATGGTCCTAAACCAACTCAGCCTCAAAATGAAAGATCATTTCAGCAAAATGACAAGACCAATAAAAACAAATGGAAGAGGACTGACAGACATTGTAACTTTTGTAATCGAGATGGCCACTTAGAATCTAAATGCTTTAAGAAGATGGAAGCCTTGGAAGCCGCAATGAAGAAACATAACATCCATCTGGAGCCTACTTCAACTTCAACTTCCGGAACGGCACTTTCTGCATGTCATCGTCAATCATCTCAGTCTGGTTATGCATTAAATGTATCTTCTTCTTCTTCTCATTCTCATGAGTGGCTCATTGATTCTGGAGCCTCTTGTCACATGGCCAAAAACCAAGCCATGTTTTCTTCTTTAAATGATTGTAACACCAAAAATATATATGTTGGTGATGATAGATCTCTTAATGTTGTAGGGACTGGAACTGTTCATCTAGACAATGGTCAGTTCAATGATGTATTATGTGTTCCAAACTTATCCTGCAACCTTCTATCTGTCTATCAGATAACTCATTCAGGTGAAGGTAAAATTGTTGAATTTTCACCTCATGATGTTGTAATCAAGGATCTAAAAGATCCTAAACAGATTCTAGCTACTGGTCTTGCTGATGATTCCAAAAGGTTGTATAAGTTTCACAACTTTGGGTCATCCCATCTTCCCTCAGTATTTGTTGCTCATAATGATGAAGTGAGCAAACTTTGGCATGAGCGGTTTGGTCACTTAAACTATCGCTCCCTTCAGCATCTATGTAAAGAAAATATGGTGACAGGTCTTCCTATGGTATCTTGCAAAGATGGTGTTTGTTCCGGATGTGTACTCGGAAAACATCATCGGGACAGTTTTGACAAACGTGCCTCTTGGCACGCCTCAGCCCCTTTACAGCTTGTGCACAGTGATTTATGTGGTCCTCTTCCTGTTGCTTCATTCTCTGGCTGCAAGTACTTCTTAACTTTCATTGATGATTTCTCTAGACGCACTTGGGTATACTTCTTAAAACTCAAGAGCGAAGTATTTAGCACTTTTTTGGCCTTCAAAGCATTTGTTGAAAAACAATCTGGACATCAAATTCTTAAGCTAAGAACTGATAATGGTGGAGAATATGTTAAAAACGCATTCATCAACTTTTGCACCGAAAATGGAATTCAAATGCAACATACTGTTCCATACACTCCACAACAAAATGGTGTAGCTGAAAGGAAAAATCGCACCTTAAAGGAAATGGCTAATTGTATGCTGCAATCTAAAGGACTCAGTCTTAGTTTTTGGGCCGAAGCAATTAATTGTGCAAATTATATAATCAATCGCACTCCTACTAAGGTTCTAGAGAATATCACTCCAGAAGAAGCTTGGAGTTCCATTAAACCAGATGTAAGTCACTTTCGTGTGTTTGGAAGTGAAGCATGGGCCCATATTCCAGATGAAAAGCATAAAGCTTTAGAACCTAAGAGTGAGAAATGTACTTTTGTTGGATATTCTGAAGATGTAAAAGGTTATAGACTTATTCCATTTAAGTCCAAAAATGTTATCATTAGAAGAGATGTAAAATTTGATGAAAATAAATCGGCCTGCGAGCCTAGTCCGGCGGATGTGCCACCTCTTCCTATCTCTTCTATCTTTGAAAACATTTCTTCTTCTGATGATGAAAGCGAGGATGATAATCCTCCCCCACCTTCTCAGGATCCTCAACTTCCAAGATGGGTCCGTGCTACTCGGGATGCAGCAGGTGATCTTGCCGGTGATCCTACAGATCAGCGACGTACACGTTCTCAGTTTGAAAGAGCCTCTTCTTTACTGGCTCAAGCTCCAGTAAATCATGATCCTGACACTTTTGCAGAAGCTTCAGGCCATCCACATTGGGAAGCAGCTATGAATGAAGAATATCATTCATTGATGACAAATGATACATGGGATCTTGTTCCTCTACCAAAGGGACGCAAACTTGTTAGATGCAAATGGGTTTACAGAACCAAGTATGGACCAGATGGGAAAGTTGATAAACATAAAGCTCGTCTAGTTGCTAAGGGCTTTTCACAGGTTGAAGGCATTGACTACACTGAAACCTTCTCTCCAGTTGCCAAAATGAACTCTATCCGCCTTGTTCTTTCCCTTGCTGCCTCTTTAAAATGGGAAGTCCATCAAATGGATGTTAAATCTGCCTTCTTGCATGGGGACTTGCAGGAAGAAATCTATATGGAACAACCCATTGGCTTCATACAAACAGACTCCAGCCTCGTTTGTCGACTTAAGAAATCCCTTTATGGCCTCAAGCAAGCTCCTCGGGCTTGGTATGCCAAAATGGATAGCTTTCTTTTAGAATCTGGCTTTTCTAGGTGTCATTCTGACAATACTGTCTACACCAAGAAAGTGGGCAACTCTCTTATCATCCTTGTTCTTTATGTTGATGATCTTATTCTTACTGGTAGTGATCCCAACCTTATAAACCATGTGAAGTCCAGCCTTAAAAAGAAATTTGAAATGACAGACTTAGGACACTTACACTATTTTCTCGGTCTTCAAGTCTTGCAATCCCAAGAAGGTATTTTCCTTTCCCAGTCCAAGTATGCTTGTGATATTCTTCGTCATTTTCACATGGAAGACTGTAAGCCAGCCCCTTCTCCCTTTCAGTCTGGAGTCAAACTTTCAGTCTCTTGTACTTCTCCTGAAGTTGATGCTACCTTATACCGTCAACTTGTCGGAAAACTCTTGTATTTAACCCATACTCGTCCTGATCTTTCCTTTGCTGTTGGCCTTGTTGCTCGTTTTATGCAAAACCCCCGTGAAAGTCATTGGAAAGCAGCTAAAAGAATACTTCGTTATGTTCGAGGTACAGTACAGTTTGGGATTCATTACAGTGCCAAAGCAGCTCCTCTGTTAGTTGGTTTCACTGATTCTGATTGGGCTGGTGACCTTGATGATCGGAAGTCTACTGCCGGTTATGTCTTCACTCTTGGTTCAGGACCTATTACATGGGCTTGTAAGAAACAGGCTGCCATTTCTCTTTCGTCAGCAGAAGCAGAGTATCGTGGTGCCGTGGAAGCTAGTAAGGAAGCCTTGTGGCTTCGTCAGATCCTATCAGAGTTTGGCTTTGAGCAGCAGCATCCAACCACACTTTGGTGTGATAATCAAAGTGCCATTCAGCTATGCAAAGATCCAGTCCAGCATCAGCGCAGCAAACACATTGAACTACACATGCACTTCATCAGAAAGCTCATTCATGACCATGTTCTTGAAGTGCAATATTGTCCAACAGATGATCAGGTTGCAGACATCTTCACAAAGGCTCTCACAGAGGCGAAGTTCACTAAACTTCGATATATGCTTGGAGTTCAGGAAGTTGTCACTAAGGGGGGATAGGCTCTAGTGCCTCCTTCCTTCTCCTATTGTGTCATATTTGTAAATCCTTCAATCCTATCCCAAGTTGTTCTTAAGGGGGGATGTTAGGATATTCCGACACATAGGATATAGTTAAGTTCAACTTGGTCTAGCATAGAGTTAGGTTAGAGTTAGGTAAAGTGTGTTTCTTTACCGTTGTACATTTTGTAACTTACAATCCGACGGTCACGATATGTAGTGATCCGACGGTTCACTCTCACCTCGGTATTACCGACACTTGATCCGTGGCTTGACACCCGATTGGTCCATGAGTTCTATTTAAAGCGCATGGAGGGTCATTGTTCGGGTAATCTGTGCATGAGAGAAGCTTATGTAAATTTTCATTCTTTGATTAATAAATTGTCTGTACCCACGTTGGGACAGGCCGTGGACTGTTTCCCTCCTTGCACTCTGAGGGTTTTAACCACGTCAAAAATACTGGTGTATTGATTTGAGATCTGGTTGTGAGCGGTGTCCTTTTGGTATTCTTTCTGAGGAACTTACCCTGTAAATTCCTACATCGAAGAGGTCCCCATAGAGTATCAGATACATATAATAGGGGTGATACCTAGGGTGCATAGACTCTTGAGACGAGTCGCACGAGCAGTGGTGTGCTACAGAGAGCATAACCCACCACAGTAGATGCCTAGGTTTTACTTTTTGCTGATTTTTTGAGAGACATGTGTTTCGGATGTACACAAACTCTATTTTTTGACATACACACTTATTTTTTGAGCGCCTCGGTGCGCCACAGGAGATATATATATATATTGTTGGGCCTTAGTTTTGGTCTTATTTTTGCTTTAAGAAACTTACTAATCCATCTATTTGCCATCCATTTTCCCTTCATTCATCCCATTTTGATGTATATTTGATATCCATTCAGGTATTTACTTTTAATTTTTCAATTTCTAAAGTTTTTATGAAAGTTTGGTTTTAAGTGCAAAATTGGCAGATTCATAAATTCCCGTAATAACTCTATGGTTGATGTGATTGCAGGACACTTGGTCACGAATTGAATGCATGGATGGACAGCTTGGGAACTAGGACTAAGCTAGCTATGCTTAGTTCGAACAGAACAAGCTTTATTAGGCCTATTTGGTGCTAGTCAATCATGACTAGTCATTCAGAAATCCCATAGAAATAGGGTAGTTTTGAGATTCTATAGGATTGGTCATATTTCTTGGGATGGAAGTAATGAATTCGACTTAGATAGATGGATGAGAGTAGATGGGTTTGTTTGAGTGAATATAGATCAGTTTGTTTCATGAGACTTCTTATTTAAGAGCCAAGACTTTGATGGCTTATGTATTGACTTATTATACTTTTATGCTGAGACACTTTTGGATTGGAGAGTTAATTTGAAGACTTGTGCTATCATTATTTTGCTGTTCAATGCTATTGATGCGTGACTGAATTTGAGCTTCTGATATCACTTCTCAAGTGTGCAAGGCAAGGGTGGAGGGCCCCCATTCCAAGCTAAGTACACTTCCTTGTTAACTAGTTTTATTTCTTGTAATCTGGTTATTGTAGAACTGGTTTTTCAAAGCTTTATTTCAGATTGCTTTATGGTTAATGCATGGTGATTGATTTCATTAGTTCTTAGCTTATTCATCACTTTATTAAGTTGGAAAAACAAGTGTTCAAGTTGAGCATCCCTTCTACTAAAATGATGAATTAAAACTAGTTTCCTTTGATTGCATGCAAGTAGTTTCTTTATGTGATTTTTGAGATGAATGAATTATGATGAAATACCTCATGTGTCTCTTAAGTTAGGAGCTTCTTTCATTAATAATTTATCCATCTTAAGTTCTTGGTTTTAATCTCTGATTCGTTAAGTAGTAATTGAGGCAAAAGTGGACTTCTTGAGTCAAGAACCATTTCAATATTTTCCTCTTTTTAAACTAATTGAATTAGAGTTGTAGGATGTATTGCTTTAAGCTTTTGAATAACTTATCTTTCAAGGTTTGATTACATCTGATCTTCACATATAGTGAACTTGCCTCAAAGCATAAACAACCCGGATTGATAAGAAATAATTGTGTTAATTTCGGTAAACAAATTAGCTCAACATTTTGGCGCCGTTGCCGAGGAGGCAAATGTCGGCATAGTCAATAGAAAGATAAATTTCAAAAAAAAAAAAAAAAACATTAGTTACATTCCTTTTTAGTTATGTTTCTTTATGCCTAGATATAGAGATCCTCAAGGTAGATTTATTAAAAACCCCCCACAAATAGAGATAGGATCATCAAACACCCCAGTTACTGGTAATCCAATAATTGAGGAATTGACAGAAAAACAAAGAACTGGACAAAGATTAACTTTGATTGAGAGGAAAACTTTGTTAGCTTGGGAAACAAAACAAAAACAACCTTCAATTTCAGGCAAAAAAAAAGAAATTATCAAAGAAAAAGAACCTGTCTTTCCATCCATAAATCCACCTATCTTTCAACAACCTGAATCTCCACTCAAAATTGAAACAAATAAACCAATGGCAGAAGGGGGACATGGATCTGTTATTTTCACTCCTGAACAACGAGCTGAGTATGAAAGACAACAAAGAGAATGGAGAATAAAGAGAGAGGAGGAGGCAAAACAAGAAAATGATAGAAAGATAGAAAATGATCGGAAAAGACAAGAAGATGGTAATGATCAAGAGGCTACCTTTGGCTTTCCAATAGTAGACACAAGTGAAATATTAGGAGAAGAAGTGAAAATGAAAAATATTCCACCTTCTGTATTGCCAAATTTTTATGGAATGTCCACGGAAGATCCTGATGCTTTTATGTTTGAATTTGATATTCTATGTAGAACATATGGATACACTGATGACATTCATAAACTTCGTCTTTTCCCTGCAACATTAAAAGTAGCAGCTTTAAAATGGTTCATGGGTTTAGGAGAACAAACAATAGCTTCTTGGGATGATATGAGATCGGTCTTCCTTAAAAAATATCAAGCTTATTGTAGATCTAGAGATTGAAAGGAAGATGTTTTCAGAATGACACAACAAGAAGATGAAAGTTTAGAAGAATATTTGGAAAGATTTGCATATAATCTACAAAATTCTAAACAACACTCTCTAAACCAAGAAACCATTCGAACAATCTTTCTCAAGGGTGTAAGGGATGAATACCTTGACATTTTGAATGTGATGGGTAAAGGAGACATTTCAAACCTACCATTCGAAGAAATTGTTGAGTTATGTCAAAAATATTCTAGAGGAAGATCAAAAACAGGAAAGAGAGAAGCAAGTTCAAAAGCAGCAAAGTCAGCTGCAGGAGGGATAACAAGAGTTGAAATAGGAAGATTATTAGAAAACTTCAAAACAGACCTCTTAAGTACATTAGGAACACAAGTAGATGTTCTAAAGGCAAACAAGAAGAAAGAAGAACAAGAACAAGCTCTAGCAATCTTTTGTTCCAAATGTAGAAAGAAACATCCATTGAGAGAATGTCCTTTGGATAGTATTCAAGTTTGTGGTCTTTGTACAGAAAATCATTCCACAGAAACTTGTCTAAGATTGAAAGAATTACAAATGAACTCAATGGAAGAAGTACTAGGAATAGAAGGTTTTTATTATGTAGCACCACGAAGACCATGGCAACCTAGGATGCCTCAACAAAATCAACAACAATTCCCTCAACAAAATTACCTCTATCCACCTCAAAATCCTTGGAACCCTCCAATGCCATGGCAAGCTTGGCCTCCACAACAATATCCACAACAACCTGCACAAGGTTGGAGAGGATATGGTTATGGAAACCAGCCACCTCAACAGTATCAACAACAATACCAGCAACAATACCAACAGCCATTTGCATATCCACAATATTCACAGTCCATACCATTTCAACAACAACATTCTGCATATCCACAATCCATGCCATTTCCACAGCAGAATCCACCACCGTTGTTGACCCAACCACAACAGTTACAGCTACGCACAAATCAATCCATACCAACTCAATTACCAGCCCAACCAATGGCAAATCCGAATAATAAGGTGGACAAATCTGCATACACTGTAGAGGAAGCAACATGTTTTCCCACATATTCGATTCTTCCTCTTAATGATGTCCATCTAAGGTCTGGAAAAGTGCTTAAAAAGGATTCTCCTCCGATCATAGAAGAACCAACTGAACAAGGAGAATCACCTGAAACATCACAAACTGAGATACAAATTCAGAAAGGAAAAACCATTACAACTCAAACACCACCTTATCCTGAAAGGTTAGTGGAACAACAAAAAGAAATAACCCTTCCTGAATTTGATATTTTAGATGAGTTAAAAAATGCTTATGTAAAAATTCCTTTGTTGAAGGCAATTAAAGAAATACCAATATATGCTAAAACAATAAAGGAATTGTGCATTAAGAAAACAGGGAAAAAGAAGAAGGATCCTACTACAATCCAAGTCATTGGTAAATTAGCAAGCCTCATGTCTACACAAACCATTGTAGAGAAATATATTGATCCTGGTATCCCTATGGTTACTATATCAATAAATAATTTCTCAGTACCAAACACATTAATAGACTTGGGAGCAACTATAAATGTAACGACAATGGAGACAATGAAAACTCTGCATTTAAATAACATTAGATCAACTTCTACAATTTTAGAACTAGCAGACAGATCTAAAGTTGTTCCGGAAGGAATATTAGAAGATATCATAGTCTCTTTGGATTCATGGGAGTATCCTGTTGACTTCCTTATCTTGCAACCAAAAACAAATTTGGGAGGACATCCTCTAATCTTAGGCAGACCATGGTTAGCTACCGCTGATGCCTTTATAGGATGTAGATCAAGAAGCATGATTATTTCACATGGAGATGAAAGGAAACACATTGTTCTTTATTCACCTGCACAATCAACTTCTTTAGAGTCAGTACTTGAAACTCAAGAAAAACAGCAAACTAAATCAGTTTTAAGTATAAATCAATTCTTTGACTTTAGAGAAGAAGAAGAGAATGAAGACTTAATGGATCTTTTCATTTCAAAACCAAGTATTTCAGAGCAGCTTAGAGAAGTCCACTATGAAGCTGCAAGTAATCTTTTGAATCAATGCTTTCAGGAAACTTGTACTGTTCAAACTTTGCGGAATTCTTTTATAGACATCTTTCCTGTAAACACAATCTCCAATCCAACAATAAAAACAATTGAGGTATATCCTGGAAAACATTTAAACATTGGAAACCAGTTGCAATCAGCACAAGAACAAGAGGTAATTGCATTATTACAGAAATATTCAAAAGCTTTTGCCTGGGATTAGACTGACATGCAAGGAATCCATCCCAGCACATGTATCCACCACATCTATATAGATGATGAACTCAAACCTGTAAGGCAACCTCAAAGACGAATGAATCCCATGATGAAAGAAATAGTGAAAGAGGAACTGCAAAAATTGTTAAATGTTGGATTCATCTATCCTATTTCAGATAGTCAATGGGTTTCTCCATTGGTTATAGTACCAAAGAAAAACAGAAAGTGGAGGGTATGTGTGGACTATCAGGAACTAAACAAAGCCACACTAAAAGATCATTTTCCTCTACCATTCATTGACCAGGTGTTAGACTCATTAGTTGGAAAGAAATTTTTCTCCTTCTTGGATGGGTTTAGCGGGTACAACCAGATCAGAATAGCAACAGAAGACCAAGACAAGACAACATTCACTTGCCCATGGGGAACCTATGCATATAATGTTTTGCCATTTGGTTTATGCAATGCACCTGCAACCTTTCAATGAGCAGTGCTTGCAATATTTGCTGATCTAATTCAAGAATGTGTAGAGGTTTATATGGATGACTTCACAGTTTATGGAAACACATAAAATGATTGCCTAAATAACCTTGAGAAAGTCTTGAAACGATGCATTGAAACAAATTTGTCATTGAGCAATGAGAAATGCTATATGATGTTGACAGAAGGAATAGTTCTGGGACACCATATTTCCGCTTCAGGAATTAAGGTGGATCCAGCAAAAATCCAAGTCCTAGTTAACTTAATGCCTCCTACAACACAAAAAGAGATAAGAAGTTTCTTAGGCTATGCAGGCTACTATAGACAATTCATTGAAAACTTCAGTAAAATAGCCCAACCTCTGTTCAAACTATTAGAAAAAGATATTGAATTTCACTGGACAAATGACTGTCAAAATGCATTTCAAATTCTAAAAGAAAAATTATCAGTTGCACCCATTCTCCGTGGGCCAAACTGATCTTTGCCATTTCATATTTCAACTGATGCATCTGACACCGCGATAGGTGTCTCTCTTGGGCAGAAAGAGAACTTGTTCAATTATGCAATATACTTTATAAGCAAGAATTTAACACCTGCAGAATTGAACTACACAGTCACAGAGAAATAAATGTTAGCCGTTATACATGCAGTAAACAAATTCAGGCACTATATAACAGGTTATCAAGTTTTCATTCATACAGATCATTCAGCAATCAAATACTTGATGAATAAACCCATCACCAATGGAAGAATAACAAGATGGTTACTGTTATTGCAAGAATTTAATATCACAATACAAGATCGACCAGGCAAGGAAAATCAAGTGGCTGACTTTCTGTCCCGCATACATTCACCCAACGATCCAAATCCGGTTGTAGACAACTTTCCAGACGAACACCTGTTTGCCATAACAGTAAAAACACCATGGTTTGTAGACATTGCAAATTATTTATCTTCTGGAAAGTTTCCAACACAATTCTCTAAAAAGTAGAAACGAAAAATTGTTAGAGAAAGTTCTAGGTATAGTTGGGTAAATGGTGATTTATTTTATACTGGTTCAGATCTGATGATTAGAAAATGTGTGCGAGAAGATGAAATATTAGACATGCTGAGAGCATGTCATGATGAACCATGTGGTGGTCATTTTGCAGACAAACGAACAACATATAAGGTGCTGCAATTGGGCTATTACTGGCCATCCATCTTCAGAGACTCTAAGGCATATGTCAAGCAATGTGACAGTTGCCAAAAAACAGGGAGACCAATCACATTAGATGAGATGCCGCTCAAGCCACAGGTCCTCATAGAACCATTTGAGCAATGGCCACTTGACTTTGTTGGACCTATTAATTCACCATCAAATGGAAAGAGGTACATCCTAGTATGTACAGATTATGTCACCAAATGGGTGGAGGCCAAAGCAGTAAACAGAGCAACAGAAGATACAGTGGTCACCTTTCTCTTTGAAGAAATCTTTGTAAGATATGGAGTACCCAGACAAATTGTAACAGATCAAGGAGCACAGTTTACATCAAAGCTGGTACGAGATCTAACAGAGAAATACAAGATCAAACACAGAAAGTCTACACCATATCACCCTCAAGCAAATGGGCAGGTTGAATCAACAAATAAAGTCCTAGAAAATATCATGACTAAAATAGTACAGCTGAACAGAAGAGATTGGTCTGAAAAATTAAAAGATGCACTATGGGCCTACAGAATCACATGGAAGAATACAACTGGTTTTAGTCCATACTAGTTGGTATATGGAAAAGAGGCCTTATTGCCTATAGAGTTTCATATACAAACATACAGACTGGCAGCTAAACTAGGACTAGACCTGACTGAAGCACAACAGTAGCGGATCATGGAACTGAATCAACTAGATGAGCATCGTCAGCAAGCCATAGAACATACCACATTGGTGCAACAACAAAGAATGAAGTGGCACGATAGATATATCAAAACTAAGACATTTCACAAGGGAGACTGGGCATTACTTTTTGACTCCAAATTCAAAGACTTCAAAGAAAAGTTCACAACACACTGGCTAGGCCCATATGAAATTGAAGAAATCTTTGACAATGGAGCAGTAAGGATCAGGACAATCGACCAAGACTCCACCTCATTTGTAGTAAATGGACATAGGCTCAAAGTTTATAATAGGCCTATCAGTAAGGAAGCATTTATGAAACAACTGGTAGAGGATACAGAACTGGAAATCATGGCACACCAGGCTCAGCCATCTTCCAGTCTTGTAGTTGAATAATAATAAAAAATAAAATAAAAAAAATAAAAAATAAAAAATAAAAATAAAAAAACATATAAAAAATAAATAACTTGTTTGCTAGTGAAAACCAGGAAACTGGCACCAAGCAAACACGAATTCATAGGGGAAAACCAGGGCAACTTGGACTCTATGAATTCCTTATTCTTGTTCTATTGTTCTCACATAATTTCAATGCAGGAAATTCTCCACAGACAACTGACTTGAGGACAAGTCAAATCTTAAGCAAGGGGGAGAATTGCACAAGAACTTTAGCTGGAAAGCTAAAGTATAGATGGAACTTGTATTGTCAACAGAGGGACCTGAAACAAGAAATCATTACAGAGGGACCTGAAAGACCTGCAAATGTCAAAACAACATGTACATAGTCCATAAGCATTGCATAGGGACCTAAATCAAGAAATCATTACAGAGGAACCTGAACAACAATTCAAGAACCAAATCATGAAGAACAAGGAGCAGCAATAAAGTTTACTTTTCAATCCATCTACAACATTTGATCAATTGATTTCATCCCACTTGTACAGACATCATCTAGGGGAGTATATGTATAGTCATTTTGTGCTTGAAAATTCATATAATCCATGCCCCTTGGTCGAGCGAGGGTTACAGGTCATATAATCAATGCCCCATTTAGAAAAAGGGTTGACAGTAACGACAGGGTGCAAAGGAGAAGAAGGCGCGCGCATCTTCTGTTGGTAGATTTGGCACTCATGACAAGAGCGGACAGCAAGGATGCAATCCTTAAAAATAGATGTTTAAAAATAACTAGCACAGAGGATCTTCTGAGTAGTAGCATACCCGGACATATGACCACCACAGGGGCCAAAGTGGCAGTCATTTAGAACTCGTTCGGCTTTCTCGAACATCAAACATTGGCGGAGAATAGAGTTGGCACTGAGACGGTATAGGGTGTCCCAAATAATGTGATAAGGTTGAGAATGATGGCAAATCCATCACCGAGCATCCTTGGACAAATCTGGACAAAAAGAGGACGTCTAAAGATAGACAATAATATCCCCGTACCAAGGATCGAGGGTACTAATCAAGCACAGACATTCATCCGGAATATGGTCCTCTAACCGAGAGGGCATGATAATAGATGGTAGGGAGCAAACCAACTCAGCAAAGACAAGGGACTTCTTAGACTTGGCTGTAGTGAACTCCAAGTCGAACTCTTGAAGGATGACAATCCACTTTGAGTATTTGCCCCCCAAGACGTGACAAGATGTAGGTCATAGGGTTGCAATTAGAAATCACCATCGTGGTGCGCAATAATATATAGTGGTGGAAACATTGTACGGTGCAAATGGCTGCCAATGCCAACTTCTCGACATAGGCATATCGAGTTTCCGTATCAAGTAAATTGCGACTGAGATAGTAAACGACATGCTCGATACCATCATCATTGTCTTGGACTAGAACCATGCCGATGGTGGTATCGGTAGCGGCTAAATAAAGAGTGCAATCACAGTGATAATCAGGCAGACGTAACAATGGAGCAGAAACAGGGAGGGACTTGAGCTGCTTGAATGACTTTTGTGCAGCAGTATCCCAAAGAAAAGGGATATCCTGCTTCAATAATCGCGTATAGCCTTTGGCCACTTCAACATAATTCGGAATGAAATGATGTAGGAAATTCGCTTTGCCCTGCAGACTCTGTAATTGCTGCGAAGAAGCAGGGGGAGGGAGATTCAGGATGGCTTCAACTTTAAGGGGATCCAGACGGATACCCTTCTGGGAGACGATGAACCCGAGAAGTCTGCCAGATTCTACGTAGAAGACACACTTATTCGGATTGAGACGGATACAATAGTGTCGACAGCGAAGGAAAATTTCGCAAAGGTGGTTGGGATGGTCTTGGCGTTTCGCTAAATGAGCCAGAAGGTCATCTAGGTAGGGCTACACAATGTGTTGAATATCATGAAATGCGTAAGACATTGCGTGCTGGAAGGTAGCACCAGCATCTTTTAAACCGATGGGATCTTTTTATAAGTGAAAGTGCCCCATGGACAGATAAAGGTGGTCTTGTGTTGATCCATAGGTGAGATTAATCTAGTTATAAATAGAAAATCTGTCCATGAATGAATATATCTGACTCCCGGCACACTCATCAATGTGTTGGTCAATGAAAGGTGTAGGGTAGTTTTCTTTGGGATAGGCACGATTAATGTCACGATAATCAACACATACCCTAATAGTGCCCTGTTTTTTAGTCACAGGGACAATATTAGAAACCCAATCTATGAGTGGGATAGGGTAAATGAAGCTAGCCTTAAGAAGCTTTTCGACTTACGCTTTGATAGCTGCAACCTTTCGGGGGTGCACAGGGTGTAGACGTTGTCGGATAGGTTTGGCACCCGGATATGTAGTTATTTCATGCACCACGATGCTAGGATCGATGCGGGGCATCTCTTCATAAGACCAAGTGAACACATCATGAAATTAGCGAAAAAGATCAATATGAAGCTGAATCTCCTCCGGAGTACAAGTTACTCCAACATGAATGTGCTTGACAATCCCTGATTTAACAGAGATGTCGATTGGCTGAGTTTGCGTAATGTTCCCCATATTCCCTTCAGAAGACACTTGATGAATTTGGATGGGTGTCTGAAGAGGTTGGGAGGGGAGACGAGGAGCAAACTGCTCGAGACAAGTAAGCATTTCCCGATGGGTAGGGAGAAACGAGGAACGATGGTGATGATCAGACTAAGGGGGTTTCTCAGAAGACATAGTCTCAATAATCACTTCATCAAAAGGAAAAATTTCCTTTAAATGGTCTGAAGGAGTGCCATCTCCAAGCCAAGGGGATTGAACGTACGAGTCGAGAGCTCTGCTCGAAGGAGCAGGTTAAGGGGATGAAGCCGACATGGAAACAATTTCGACATAGTTGAGCTTGGCAGGACTCAACAGCATCTCATCGTCCCAAGATTCTATCTGATCAATAGGAGGAAGAATCCAAGGATCAGAGCAAATAGAAATCATATTAACAGGAGCGATGTTGGGAGGTGGGAGTGAAAAAACACCCATAAGGTTAGGATCTTTAAAGAGTCCAACACCCACACTCTCACATGGAATGGAGTTATGCTCCACAAAAGGCACGTTGCCATCGGAGGAGGAAGGGGAAAAGAAGGACAAATGGTCTACCGTGATGATTTTCCCTTGATGAGGAAAACGAATAACAAGAAATAGAGATGAATCCACGGCTTGCATGGCATATGTCCAGCTTCGTCCTAAAAGGAGGTTGTAAGTTAAATTGGCATCGACAACTTCGACCTCCACTTCGACCATCTTCCCTTCCAGAGTAATAGGCAAGCGTTGGAGTATACCATAAGGACGACGCTCTGTCCCATCAAAGGCTTCCAAATTCATGGGATACTGGCTCAGAGTTGGAGATCCGATAGCCTTCCAACAAGCAACAAACATAATGCAAGTAGAAGCGCCTTCATCAATGACCGTGCGGTGAATAGTTTTAGAATTGATGATGACTTGAATATGGAATGAAATTTGGTGAGGTAGTCTCTATACATGACTGTCTAGGTCAAAAGTGATCAAATCTGAGTTGGCTGGGTCAATGCCACCGATGGATGATAGCAAGGACTTCCTTTGAGAGGGGCAGCTCTGGAGGACCTCTAATGTGGACATAGCTAATGGAGCCTAGGCTAAGTCCTCAAAAATGCTATAGTGCTGTGCAGCACGGGCATTAGGTTTGTAAGAAGACTTCTAGAGTACCCCTTTAGGAGGAAGTTGGATGATCGCCTCAGTACTAGGTCGCTCAATATGGAGGGGACCAGAGCTGGACGGAGGAGCACTAGAGGGGACCTCAGTTTCCTTCTCGGCAAGCGAAGGATATTCTTTTGACTGAGTAGTAATGTGGATGGGAATCGTCCCAGCCATAAATACCTGAGAACCAAAAGGAGAGGAGGATTGAGATGGATCAGCCACCATTTGAGTTTGCTGCGAGGGAAAAGGCTCTTTGAGCATGACAGGAGTCCCAGAGGCACCTTTTAACAAACGACTAACTTCAGACTGCCTCGGGCAGTCTTTAGTATAGTGATCCTTGTCACAAATAAGGCAAGGATACTTAGGCTTGCGTTTGGCACCTTCCTTGGGTGGAGGTTTAGGGGAATCTTGCTTCGGTTGATTGGCTTTATTCTTTCCTTTTCCCTTCTTCTTTCCTTTCGAAGCTTTGTCCGTTGTGGTGGACTAAACAGTGTTAACCTCGGAAGTGTTACCAGAATTGGATATGGCCTGAGAAGTGTTTTCATTTGAAGCGTTTGACTTTTGCTTCCCAGGGTTCGTGGAAGATTTCTTAGAGGACGTATTGACAGAACTGATGACACCGTCAACAGATGGTGTTGACAGGGCTTTGGAAGTTCTGGGCCTTGGAGCATCAGGCAAATAATCATATAGTGTACCAGACTGGGAGTAAACCAAGTCAAGGTACTGAGCACGTGCAATAGCTTGCTCTTCAGTTACACATGCCCCCATAGCAATGTCCCGGGCTATCGGACCAACAAATGAGGTTGTGAACCAGTCAGTCAGAAGCTGATTAGGAATCCAGAACTTAATCAAACAGCGACGTCTCCTCCATTCATGGATATGATCAGAGATATGCATGGCCATGTTTTGTTTTAAGGATGTCAGGAGATGTGTGCCTATTGCATATCAAATCGAAAACTGAAAATGAGTCAAAGATGCCATAGCCAACGAGTTAAAGTCCTGAAAAGATCCGCGAGCTAGCTCAATATACCATTTTTCGGCAGAGCCAGTGAGAGTCCGTTGAAAAAGGCGGAGCCAGATTGAATCATCAAGCCATGAATTTGATGAATACCATAGATGATAAGTCATGACATGAGCTTGGGGATCTTCTCCATCTTTACCATCAAACTTGGGATAATCACCTGGAATTTTAGTTGGAACCGGTGGTCAATACGAATTATGAAGAATTGGATCATTTTTTAGTTTAGACACATCCGATAATTCCAATGTCGCTAAAAAGGGTAATTGAGGGTTAAAGAACATCTGAGGCCAAGGGTAAGAAGTAGTACCAGAGTTCCATCCAGTTGCTTGTTTCCCCCATTGATTTTGTCTGGACGGATTTGGCCCATAAGGGTTTTGTCCGTAGGGATTTTGTCCATAGGGATTATAACTGTAACTAGATGGTTGACCTTGGACTTGAACCCTAGCATTCCATTGATTACCAACTTGGCCTATAGGAGCAACAGATGGTCACTGGAAATTCTGATAAGGATTAACCTGCGGCTGTTGATAATTTTGGTATGGGGAAAATTGGGTTTGCCCTTGGGATTGCTGAAAACCATAAGGTGGCTGGGCTCCAAACTGAGCCTGGGGACTAGACTGTGTTTGATAAGCAGATTGGGTTTGGGATCCAACCTGAATTTGAAGACCGGATTGGGTTGGGAGCCCAGCTTGGGGCTGAAAACTGGGTGGAGCTTGAGAAGCAACGAGCGTTTGAGTGCCCGGTTGAGCAGGCCCAGATGGATGTCCTTGAGAAAACAGAGGTTGAGCCATCTGGCTAGAAGGTTGGCTTGGTTGAGGGTGAGGTTGGCCAATTTTCCCAGAAGTTTGAACTTGCTGGGTATTGGGTTGACCTTGCGCAACCGAATGTTGTCCAGACTGACTAGATGGTTGAGTAGGCTGAACAATTCGCTGGCCTTGTTGAATTTGAGGTTGACCAACTTGTCCAGAAGGGTGGCCTTGTTGGGTACCAAGTTGGCCTTGTTGAATGCAAGGTTGTCCTGGGTTACCAAAAGGTTGCCCGAAGTATGTGAAAGAAGACCCACTGAAGGCCAAATCTTGTCCCTGAATGGGTTTTCCTTGTGGGTCAACAGTTTGCCCTGAATAAGGTTGCCCGTAGTGCAGCTGTCCGTAAGAAAATTGACCTTGATAGGGTGGACCTTGAAAATTTGAAGACTGTGCTTGGCCACCATGATAAGCTATAGTACCCCAAGCGACAGATAATGGAACTGCGACCTCAATCACAGGTTGAGATGCTATGGGTCCAGGGTGGTAAATATGGGTTCCTCAAGAATCATAGTAATTAAGCAGATTTTGTGGATCCGGATTCTGAAGAGCTTGGAGATATTGATCATATGTCCCCCCTGTCAGAATGGAACCAGAAGAAGGTGGGGCACTAAGGCTAGGGTCAACAACCCCAGATATGGATGCTGAGGGGCCACTATTTGAAGGACCTGTCGAAGGTCTGGCAACAGTGGTCACAACTGAAGATGCAGTGACGGCACTAACAATGGGGGCTGAGGAAGCCACACAAATGGTTGGAATAGTTGGGATAGATGTGATAGTTACATTGTGAATCTGGGGAGTGAAAGATCCTGAAGTCAGAGTGATAGTATGAGACCACATGGAACTCGTAAGGGGAGACCTAGACCCTATGATATTAGCCAGAGCATTATAGCGTAGAGGCAATGTGATACCAAGAGAGGTGACATGGAAGGGTGAAGTTTCTATGGGTATAGGAATTTCATCACTTGCCATAAAGGACTCTTCACTCGTGATGGGGTTTGTCTCATCCATGTCAAAAGAAGACATTGGGACTGAAACACCAGGAAGAGTAAGGGGAAAGTCTTCTTCAGAAGGCTCCCAAACGGGATTCCAATGAATATCGTAAGACTCATCTTCCGGAGCATGAGAGTTAAGCGGTTGGATACTCAGAATAACAGGAAGAGTATCACTAGCAACCGATACCTCAGGAGCAACAGAAGATGGAGATCCTTGGTCGCTTGGAACGGGAGATGGGATCAATGATTCTGCCATGATGATTTAACTCAAAAGCGCTATGGATAACTAATCGAGTAAGGAGAAACAAGCTTACACAAAATAAAATGCAACAAGAACTAACAGGGTAAGTGTGAACGTGGCCAAATAAATTTTAAGACACAGGAACAGAACTTGACCTTTTCATCTTTAAAGAGTCAAGAAAAGGTTGAAAAGATGACTCTAGTCACCTTTGAATATTTAATGAGCCTGAAAGGACAAGTGCTCAGATGGACCTTATCTTTTGAGGAGTTCAAAAAGGAACGAAAGTGACTACTCTGGAGAAACTAGGCAAAAGGTTTACCAAACAACCCGTAAAACTGCATATACACCTTGGCGATCATATGAAAACCAAGGACTTTCTGTACGGTAGTCAATCTTCCCGAATGTTCTGTTCGGTGCGTTATGGTTTGCAAGGAGGCAGACATGGATTCTTAGGGATATAGGATGATAACATAGTGGGGTCTCCCAACATATACTCCATGGTACTGGAAGCACAATTCTGTACTAGACCGCTATTGAGTCACATAAGGAGGAATCACCCAACCTTAAGTGAAAACAATAGTGACTAGGTTTAACGACACCGGAGCACGTCTCTAGCCTAGACCTCTAAATAGTGTGTGTTATGTTCCAACGCATTGTTAAGTTCATTCAGTTCATTTTAGAGTTGATCTTGAATTATGTTTCAGTTTCCAGGCCTTATCGTATATATACAAAAACATAGGATGCAGCTGGAATGAGTAAAGCATCTTTTACTTCAATGAACACCTACCTACAGGAGGATAGAGAGATCATTCCCAAACCAAGAAAAACCAAGATAAGCTAAAAGACACAATGCATAAACACATCAACCCTACAGTGCATTGATACTACTGATGATAGATTCTATCATTTTCTTTCCAATATGCAAACTTGAAATGCAAATACACTTTCATTTTCGTATACTAAACGAATGCAGTCATTTGATTTTTATTGTTTTGAATTTAAAAGAAACAAATAAGAAAGTGTGAAAACCGGTCGATCCAAACAATTGTGATCTATGTTCGGTAGTGAAAAGAAATCAAATCAATACCAAAGATTGGTTCAATAATTGTCACTAAAAATCAACCAGAAAGAAACAAGCAATGGAGAAGCCTCAAACAAATCAACAAGAAGGTTGCAAATGAACCTTGGGCAAATAAACAACCAAGCCAAGTAATTCAAGAATTTGAAAGGACAAACTAGGTCACAAATGCAAAAATGCAAGATTCATTCAATAAAACCAAAGAGAGAGTACCTTAACCATAAGCAATCAAAAACAAGCTAATGGGCAAGAGAAATATAACAGGGGATCAATAGGTCTGGTAAATTCAGGAGGTAGAATTGAAAAAAAAACTCGACAGGAATTGTCGTGGGCATAACACCAGTAACTAGGGACGATCAGCCACTAGCTATAGCAACAAATCGACGTCGTCGTGAGAGTACACGTCTCTTCCGCGATGGGCCGATTTCAGGAGTTGTCGTGACTGTACGATGGGATTTAGCGACGCACAGAACTTTACAACAGAGACAAAGCGACGTCGGCATGACTGTTAAACTATTTTCAGTGACGATCATATAAACAATGACAAATGAACCAAAGACTCCCAAACAAAGACCAGCCTATTCCACAGATAATAAAGGGATTTCCTAGATTGACACAGGTAACCCAAAAGACTAATAGTTTATCCCCAAAATTCAAGAGACACTAAATCAAAACCAAAACAAGAGAAAACAAGAGAAGAAACATGTAAAGGAGTCGACAGTAGAGTCACCAAATTGTGATGCAGGAAAGTGTTCCCTCTGCGGATAGAGGCAACCCCTTTAGCCCTAGAGTGGGTCTAGTCACAGCAAGGACAAAACAACAATTAATTCCCTTAAATAGTCATCGTTGGAGGCCTACCTCAAACTGGTGGTTGATGAAGTTCCATTGCGCTACTCCAGCTTCTGTTTCCTTCTCCTTAATGAGCGATCAACCTGAAACACCACAAAGAAACAACAGAGCACGTAACCGAGAAACAACAATGATCTATTTACTCATAAAGTCAAGAAGTCATGAGCTATCAAGTAAATTACATACAAGACATAGGAAATCATCATTGATTGTATTAATAATAAACAAGAGCAAAGCTTACAACCAAGTCTTGACGTCACAAGCCTTCTCAAAGGGTCCAACCAGTGTGTTTCTTCAAGCATTCACTCTCAAAGATGGGTCTCCCAAATAGCAATATATCTCTCTCTCTTATTCACAAGCTTTAACACAAGGTTAAGGGAACTCCACACCTTCTTGCAAACTATATAGCAATCCCACACTTGTCACACTCACACCAAAACTATCTACCAAACTCAAAAGTAGTAGCAGCACTGTACAACCAAAAGAACTAGCAGATGATAGCAATGGTGAGTGATTTTATAGGAGAAGGAGTCTCCATGAAATGAGGGAGAGGGAGCTTATCCTCAGGGCAAGCAGCACAAAAGACAAAACTACCATGCCAGAGGGGGAAGGGTGACCCAAACTGACCCAACAACCAGGTCCAGAGACATCCAGAAGGCTGACTGTTGGAATGAATTTGCCCAATCTGGATCATCGCTGGTCATTAACTAAGCTTTAGCGCCGACATCGCTAGGAAGCAATGTATGCAGACCAACCGTCGCTAAAGATAGCTAATAGCCTCGCGCCGGGGCTTGAAATCCAACTGTCGCTAGAAACAGGTGTACTCCCGTGACGGGGTCGTGACAGGACTGTTTATGACAGGGGTCCATCGCATATAGTAAGTGTATTCTAGTGATGAGGCCAAAAACTTAGGAAAAGAGGGTCAATTGGCAACATAAGAGAGCATTTGTTTAATATGAGCATTGTTTTACTGGAGACATGACACAGTGGAAGGATTGGGGTGAAGGCAGTGACAAATTACTGTGTAACAGAGCATCTAAAAGAAGAGGAGTAGAGAGTAGAGACATCAACTCAAGTAGAGACAACTTGATACGGAAGGAAGCGAACCGGGGAAGTTGACAAATTATTATAGGATGTTAGAGAGAATGTGGGACACCCAAATCATAGCATAGGTAGAGGAGCTCACCGGATTGGTACATTGGCTACATGGCTTTGATGAGTGAGCTTGTAGAGGCTGAGCCATCCTCATTCAAGGCAGTTGTAGATAAACTAGTATGGGTTGATGCTATGGTAGAGGAATATGATTCCATTGTTAGAAACCATGTTTGGGAATTGGTCCCAAGACCAACAGACAAATTAGTGGTTGGTTCGAGATGGATTTACATTGTAAATCATGCAACAGATGGAAGCATAGAGAAACACAAGGCTAGATTTTTTACCAAGGGGTTCTCTCAGGTTGATGGAATTGACTATGAGGAGACATTTTCTCCAGTAGAAAGGTACTCATCCATTAGATCAATTCTAACAATGTCAGTGCAGATGGGGTGGAAGATCCACCATATGCATGTGAAGAAAACATTCCTCAAAGGATTTATTGAGGAGTAAGCAGATATTGAGTAGCCAAAGCGGTTTGAGACCTTTGACAAAGAGTCACATGTGTGTTGACTCAAGAAAGCATTATATGGACTCAAGAAAGCACCTCATGCTTGGTATACCAGGACCGATAGCTATCTCACTGGTTTGGGCTTCATGAAAAGTGAAGCAGATGAAAACCTTTATCACATTTTGGTAGAAGTTAATTATTTACTATGTTTTATATTTTGATGACTTGATCCTTATTGGGATGAGTCGCTGATCAGATATTTCAAGGAGGACCTTTCAAGAGAGTTCGAGATGAAGGACATGGGACTCATGCACTATTTCCATGGTTTGGAAGTATGGAAAGGAGATGGGGAACTATTTGTCTCTCAGGGAAAGTATGACAATGAGATACTTCAGAGGTTCCACATGGAAAGGTGCAAACCCATGGAGACTTCTCTAGCAAGAAATTGGAGCAAAGAGGATGCTACTTCAGGTGAATTAGTGGAGGCTACCATTTATAAGCAGCTTGTGGGTTCACTTATGTATTTGGTGAAAAAATGACCAAACATGTGTTATGCAGTTAACCAACTTAGTCAAGCAATGGCTAAGACAACTAAACTGTATTAGAAGGTAGTAGATCATGTTGGAAATAATACTGAGAGGGGGGGGTGAATCAGTGTTATCAAACTCTTTTCAATATGCCTTCCAAATTTTTACTTTAATTTATTCTTCAGATATTGATCATTAATTTGTATGTCAGTGCCATATAATAATGAACAAGAACAAGAAAAATAGATAAGCACACCAAATAACACCAGATATAAGGTGGAAACCCAATGTGGGTGAAAATCACTTGCTGCAATATGTCTATCTTCTTTCAATTAGAAAATTCTTTTACAAGGATTTTGTACTGGTGCAGTCCTTTACCAGTACGCAAGCTACAACCTGTAGAGAGCTACAACTCTCTTTCGTTTTCCAGTCTCTCCTGGAAGGGAGCTACAACCCCCTTTGCGCTTCTACTTCTTTAAGGACCACGTTTCATTAATTTTCAGACTGGATCCAAGAAGATCAAATAATCATCAAGTACATGCAAATCACCCAATCTCCTTATACAATCAACCAATTAATCACCCAACTTCTCAGAATGCTATAAACAGAAAAGTAATACTAGAAATCTAAACCCAGAACTCTGCAGCAATAGATAAAAGACAGCGAACAAATGTTTCAAGACAGGTCCGTAACTTCACCAATATAAACCTGCGGATATCCACAGCCTTTCTGTGCCTGAACTGCGCAGATCCACACTGGATCCTTCTACTACTCTGTGCACCAACGCACTTACTCCTTCTACTGAACTGCGTACCTCAGCTCAGATTCGCACCTTCATTGTCCGTCTGACAGCGTACCTCCGCACTGGTCCTTCTGTGCCTCTGCGTACCTCCACAATGTGCTTTCTTCTGTGTTGTGTACCCCGCATTGCACCTTCTGCTGCGCTGCGTACCCCTACACTACGTCTTGTCCTGCGCTACGTACCCCCACACTTACACCGTGGATCGCCTGCGAACCTCTGATTAGGGCCAAATTAACAGTCCTCCAATGTGTCACAGACAGTTAGATCCACAGATCTGATCATGTGCCCGAGAGATCACGACTTATCAATAGATTCACCTTAAGTTTTTTCCTTGATTTAGATCTTGCTTTGTAAAACCAATCACCCAAAATTTCAGATCTTAAGATATTCAAATTTCACAAGTGACTTGCCAAGTGATCTCCTTCCCCCTTTTATATTCAAACCCTTATCCACACCATGGGACAAAACCATCAAAAACCAATACAAGGGATCCAAACCTGGGTTCAATAAATTAGATCCTATACCACGGGCCAAAACCATAGGATCATGAATTGACGGGCTAAATACCAAGGGCCAAACATAAGAAACCCCACGTGAGTGCGCTTCTCTGCATTGGAGTGAGTGAACTGGGGGACCACACCTTATGAACGGAGAACCTGCGGGTATGTCCGCACTTCCTGAACGGTGAACCTGCGGGTCCGCACCTTTTGAATGATGCACCAGCGAACCTCTTATTTTCCATCATTTTGAGAGCCTGAACAGAGTTTTGCCACTTGAGTGAGTTGCCATCAAGTACAACACCTGAACCATAGAGCCAAACCAGAATCATAATGCCAACAATCTCCCCCTTTGGACTTGATGGCAACCTCAAGATCCTCAACGTCATTCTCCCCCTTTGACATCAAGGGCAAAGGGTTATGCTCCCCTGAGAACATGCTTAGGCCTTTGCTTTGCTGATCATGCTCCCCCTGACTAAAGATCAGATCGGCAAACGAAAAATTTCTTCAAGAAGAACCATAATCCACCATACACCATACATGACTGTGAAAGAGATAGAGACATAGTGCAGCAATATTCAGATCAGCATCCATGTTCTCCTTCTGTACTTCCTCCAAGATCTTCTACCATAATGCCAACAATGCATTATTAGAAGAATATATGCTCCCCCTGAACCTGTGCCATTCGATCTTCGACCAATCCGCAACCTAGCAAATGTACGCGTATACCCCATATGAAACTTGCGTATAACCAACAATCTCTAAAACAGATGAGATTCAACAACATGATGATGCATCAACAACCCCCAGCTTTTGCCTGAGGTATTCAAAGGTCTCCCTCGGCAATGGTTTGGTGAGTATATCAGCCACTTGTTCCTTAGAAGGAACATACTCCAACTTGACCTTTTGTTCAAGCACTTGTTCCCTGAGAAAGTGATACTTGAACGGTATGTGCTTGGTCTTTGAATGCATGACTGGGTTCTTTGAAATGTTGATTGCACTTGTATTATCACATAAGATGGAGATAGGTGGAGTACAAGTGATCTGAAAATCCTGCAAGGTTTGCATCATCCAAAGGAGTTGAGAGCAACAAGATGCAGCAGCCACATATTCCGCTTCAGCTGTAGATAAAGCAATCGAACTCTGTTTCTTGTTGAACGAAGATACTAATCTGGAACCCATAAAGAATGCACCACCACTTGTGCTCTTCCTGTCATCCATGCTTCCGGCCCAATCTGCATCTGTATAAGCATGAATTGTGAGATCTGTATCTCTAGGATACCATAAGCCATAGTTTTGAGTTCCTTGAAGGTACTTGAAAATTCTCTTTACTGTCTGAAGATGAGTTTCCTTTGGATTTGCCTGAAATCTTCCAACTATTCCCACTGCATGCATGATGTCTGGTCGGGTACCTGTCAAATAAAGTAGACTTCCAATCATAGATCTATAGGTTGGTTGAGGCACTGCTGCTGATTCATCATTTGCACTGAGGCTACATTCTGTGACCATGGGGGTACATACTGGTTTTGCATCTTCCATGCCATATTTCTTCAAAATCTGCTTGAGATACTTGGTTTGAGAGAAGAATATCCCGCCTTCATTTTGTTGGATTTGCAGTCCAAGAAAATATGTCAGTTCTCCAAGCAAAGACATTTCAAATTCTTTCTGCATCACCAAGGCAAAGCTTTGACTCATAGCTTCTTCATTGCTGCCAAAGATAATATCATCTACATACACAACAAGTATTAGTAATTTGTCATTTTCAATTTTTATATAAGGATTGCTATCTGCTGATCCCTTTGAGAAACCTTGTTGATGAAAATATTTGTCCAAACGGTAGTACCAAGCCCTTGGAGCCTGTTTAAGACCATAGAGAGCTTTTTTTAGTCTGCATACAAGATTTGGATCATTCCCAAGGATGAAACCATCTGGTTGCTCAATGTACACTTCTTCTTCTAAATCTCCATTCAGAAAAGCTGATTTTACGTCCATTTGAAATACTTTGAACTTCTGAAAGCTTGAGAGAGCAAGGAACATTCGGATGGCCTCAAGTCTAGCAATGGGAGCAAATGTTTCTTCAAATTCTATTCCTTCTTGTTGAGCATACCCTTTACACACAAGTTTGGCCTTGTTTCTAATTACTTCCCCATTTTCATTCAACTTATTTTTGAAGATCCATTTTGTCCCTATGACATTCTTATCTTTTGGTCTAGGAACCAACTCCCAAGTGTTGTTATTTTTGATCTGCTCAAGTTCTTCATCCATTGCCTTGACCCATCATTCATCTTTGCATGCCTCTCTTACATTTTGTGGTTTAGTGGAGGATAGCAATGCTAAATAGCTTGAGGCTTCTGCAATTGTTCTTCTTGTTTGTACACCTGCTTCTTTCTGCCCCAAAATCTGAGATTCTGGATGATTCTTCTGAACGTACCTGGATGGAGTCTTCTCTTCTATCCTTATCTATTCCTCTGGTGCCTCTTGAGGTTCTTCTTCATCATCTGTCTGATTTGGAGAGTAGTCTACATTCTCTTCGATATTTTCATGATTTACTTGCCTAGGGATGTATCCTTTTTCATCAACCACTACATCAATGCTGTCAACAATTCTTCCAAGCCTTTTATTGTAACACTTATATGCTTTGCTGTGGGGAGAATAACCAAGGAGAATGCCTTCATCTGCTCTAGGTTCAAGTTTGCCAAGTTGTTCATCAGTATTCTTAATATAGCATTTGCTCCCGAAAATTTTGAAATGCTTTACCGAAGGAGTCTCACCATACCAGAGCTCATGAGGAGTTTGAGTGTTGTTCACTCAGACATTTGTTTTGTTGAGAATAACAACCGCAGCAAAAGCAGCTTCACCCCAGAAGGTTGCGGGAGTCCCAGACTCATCAAGCATAGCACGAGCCATTTGTTGGACCGTTCTATTCATCCTTTCCACCACTCCATTTTGCTGAGGAGTCCTAGCTGTAGAGAATTCCCTTCTTATTCCATGTTCTTCATAGAAATCAAAAAATTCATTTGAGGTAAACTCCCCACCTCTGTCAGACCCGAGGCACTTAATTTTTTGATCTGATTCGTTTTCTGCCAAGGCTTTGAAAGATTTGAATTTTTCAAATGCTTCGTCCTTGTGTTTCATAAGTCCCAACCAAACCATCCTGGAGAAGTCGTCAATGAATAATATAAAGTATTCTTCTCCTCGAGGTGACCTTCTTCTAAATGGACCACATACATCTGTATGGACTAGTTCAAGAGGCCTGCTGGCTGATCCTTCCTTCTTAGGGAAGTTAGTTCTGGTTTGCTTACCAAACTGACATGATTTGCATATGGTGTTGTCTGGAATTTTGATATCTGGAAGACCACGAACTGCCTGGTATTTGCATGCTTTCCTTATTTGTGAAAAACTTAGATGCCCCAACCTCTGGTGCCATAACCAATGTTCATCATCTTTGCTCAAATAGCATTGTTGTTGTCCTTCTTCAAATATGTATAGATTATTTGGAGTTCTTCTGCCTTTGATCACTGTTTTTCCTGTATCAAGATCACGAACGCTACATCCATTTGATCGAAATATTACCTCGGTTCCTTGATCGCACATCTGACTGACACTCAGTAGATTATGCTTCAAGCCATCAACATACAAAACATTTCCAGCTTTGACCTTTTCTTTCAAATGAGCAGTGCCTTTTCCTTTTATGGCTGCAGGGGTATCATTTCCAAAAGAAACTTTCTTACCCTTTTCTAAAGTAGTATATGATTCAAGTTTTTCTTTATCACCTGTCATATGCTTCGAACATCCGCTGTTGATGTACCATAGATTTTCCTGTCCTTCTGCATAAAAAGCTATCCCACATCTTTCTGGTTGTGGTTCCTTTATTCTCCATGTTCGGGTGCTTGAGGCTTGTTCCTTTGCCTACCGAAACCTGCTCCTGCATTCAGAATCTTCATGACCGAAGTTATTACAAATAGAACATTCAATTTCATTTTCAAGGGCCGAAAATTGTTACAGGTCCTTTTCATAATCTCGGTCATACTTCTTTGTTTTTGAGCTTCTCTAGTCATGATTGTCTTATAGGCAACACATTGAGCTGCTTTGTGACCAAAGTTATGGCAAGAGAAACATTGGCCATTGAAGAAACTTCTGCGATTATCAAATCTACCAGCCAAATGATTGTAATTTCTATTGTCATCCATTCTTGAAGCAAATTGAGAAGTTTTTACCCGTGGCTGGTTGTAGCTTTTGTTCACCCTTAAGATGGATTGGCCCTGGTTTACCTGGTAGCCTCTGTTTGTTCTTGATGTAATTCGTCCTTGCTTTACCTGATGATCTCCATTGGGCTTTTGCTCATTCCTCCTTGCTGCATCAAGATAACTCTTTGAGGTGGATGCTTGAGATGTTTCTCCATTATAACCTAGACCTGTCTTGATTAGTGGAGAATGTTGTACATTGATAATCTCATCCAGAGTTTTAGATCCTTTAACAAACATAAGATTAAGAACCTTTGTTTTCTCAATTTCTTTTCTAAGGCCAAAAATTTCACATTCTAACTTCTCAAGAGATTTTTCTTTTTCGTCAAGTTGAAACTGCAAAGTATCAATGATCACATTCTTTTCTTCTAAACATGTATTGAGTCTAGAAATCTCTTCATGAAAGTCATCCACATCTATAGCATCCATGTAATCATCATCTTCAAAGGCCATTAAAAGTTTATAATCATTACCTCGTTCATCTTCGTCACTATTTGATAGGCCATCACTGTCTTCATGAGTGTAGTAACTTTTCTTAGTTGCATTCTGTTTCTTGTTCCATCTAACAGGTTCCTTTCCTTTGTCAATCTTATCCTTGTGAGGACATTTGGCAGCATAGTGACCGACTCTTACACAAGCAAAGCATTTGAAAGGTAACTTACCTCGGAAACGACTAGTACCCCGTTGAAGATTTCTGACAAAATTTGATTCTTCTTCTTCTTCTGACACGTGTCCTGACTCATAGTACTCTCCTTTGCCTGAAGCCTTGAAGGCAGCTTCTCTCTTGTCTGATGGACCTCCTTTCCTCATTTCATAAGTAGTTAGAATTCCGTGCAGCTGTGACGTTTTAAGGCTTTGTAGATTCTCTTTTTCTTCTATTGCAGAAACTTTAGATTCAAACCTAGGGGACAAAGATCTTAGAACCTTTTCAACCACAACAGCCTCTTTTATTTCTTCACCCAAATTTTTCATACAATTAACAATCTCATCTACACGAAGAAAATAGTTACCCACACTTTCATCATTATACATCTTGAGATTTTCATACTGAATTCTGAGGGTTTGAAGTTTTGCTCGTTTTACCTGATCATCTCCTTCATAGATCAAAACAATTTTGTCCCATATCTCTTTTGCGGATTTAAACTACATTACCTTAACAAATTCTGATTGAGATAGGCATCCTAATAGAGTATTAACCTCCTTTGCATTTGTTTCATATTTCTTCTTCTCAGCCGGATTTGTAGGAGTTGCTGATGGAAAAGTATACCATGTATCTATGATATCCCAGACTTCTGTACCAAGAGATTGAAGATAGGCAGTAACTCTTACCTTCCAATAAATGAAGTTTGTCCCATCAAAAATCGGTGGCCTGATTGATGCTTCCCTCTCATAGTTGCTCATGATGAAAGATTTTTCTTCAAGCGATCAAGCTTCTTCTGAAGAACCTGCTCTGATACCAATTGTTGGAAATAATATTGAGGGGGGGGGGTGAATCAGTATGATCAAATTCTTTTCAATATGCCTTCCAGATTTATACTTCAATTTATTCTTCAGATATTGATCATTAGTTTGTATGTCAGTGCCATATAATAATGAACAAGAACAAGAAAAATAGATAAGCACACCAAAGAACACCAGATATAAGGTGGAAACCCAATGTGGGTGAAAACCACCTGCAATATGTCTCTATCTTCTTTCAATTAGAAACTTCTTTTACAAGGATTTTGTACTGGTGCAGTCCTTTACCAGTACGCAGGCTGCAACCTGCAGAGAGCTACAACTCTCTCTCATTTTCCAGTCTCTCCTGGAAGGGAGCTACAACCCCCTTTGCTCTTCTACTTCTTTAAGGACCACGTTTCATTAATTTTCAGACTGGATCCAAGAAGATCAAATAATCATCAAGTACATGCAAATCACCCAATCTCCTTATACAATCAACCAATGAATCACCCAACTTCTCAGAATGCTATAAACAGAAAAGTAATACCAGAAATCTAAACCCAGAACTCTGCAGCAATAGATAAAAGACAACCAACAAATGTTTCAAGACAGGTTCGCAACTTCACCAATATAAACCTACGGATATCCGCAGCCTTTCTGTGCCTGAACTGTGCAGATCCGCACTGGATCCTTCTGCTACTCTGCGTACCACCGCACTTACTCCTTCTGCTGAACTACGTACCTCAGCTCAGATCCGCACCTTCACTGTCCATCTGACAGCATACCTCCGCACTGGTCCTTCTGTGCCTCTGCGTACCTCCGCAATGTGCTTTCTTCTGCGCTGCGTACCCTGCACTGTGCCTTCTACTGCGCTGCGTACCCCCGCACTGCGTCTTCTCCTGCGCTGCGTACCCCCGCACTTACGCCGTGGATCGCCTGCGAACCTCTGATTAGGGCCAAATTAACAGTCCTCCAATGTGTCACAGACAGTCAGATCCACAGATCTGATCATGCGCCCAAGAGATCACGACTTATCAATAGATTCCCCTTATGTTTTCTCCTTGATTTAGATCTTGCTTTGTAAAACCAATCATCCAAAATTTCAGATCTTAAGATATTCAAATTTCACAAGTGACTAGCCAAGTGATCTCCTTCCCCTTTTTATATTCAAACCCTTATCCACACCATGGGACAAAACCATCAAAAACCAATACAAGGGATCCAAACCGAGGTTCAATAAATTAGATCCTATGCCACGGGCCAAAACCATAGGATCATGAATTGACGGGCTAAATACCAAGGGCCAAACATAAGAAACCCCATGTGAGTGCGCTTATCTGCATTGGAGTGAGTGAACTGGGGGACCGCACCTTATGAACAAAGAACCTGCGGGTATGTTCGCACTTCCTGAACGGCGAACCTGCGGGTCCGCACTTTTTGAATGATGTACCAGCGAACCTCTTATTTTCCATCATTTTGAGAGCCTGAACAGAGTTTTGCCACTTGAGTGAGTTGCCATCAAGTACAACACCTGAACCATAGAGCCAAACCAGAATCATAATGCCAACAGATCATGTGTTAAGATACCTTAGAGGCACTACTTAGTTTGGTATTTGGTATAGACGGATAGAGGGAATAAAGTTGCAAGCCTTCACAAATGCAGATTGGGGAGGGATTCCATTAGACAGAAAGAGCACATCAAGAGGAATTTTTAGTGTTGGGTCAACAACAATTTCTTCGTACAACAAGAAGGAGAGATCTATGGCACTCATCTCAGCATAAGAAAAGTACATGGTTGCAAGTAAAGCAGCATGTGAGGCTATCTAGATGACAAATATTCTTTTTGGTTTATTTGGTTAGACGATTGATCATACTATGATTTACTGTGATAATAAGAGTTGTATCAAATTCTTTGAGAATACTATATTTCATGATCGATCCAAGCATATCGACATCCGGTATCACCATCTACGAGATTGTGCACACAGGCGGATTATGTTGTTGTAGTACATTCCTACATATGAACAAGATGTAGATATTATGACAAAGGATTTGTCAAGAGGAAAATTCGAGTTCCATAGAAATAGGATTGGGGTATCTGATAATCCCTTTCTTACTGAGAGGGAGTGTTGAAAATGCAGCAAGAAAATATCTTTTTAACTTTGCCTTGGTCAAACTAGATTAAAATTCCAATTTATATCTCAACATAATACTTGAAGGTAGTTAACTCAGGTGACATGGCTCTTGTCACTCAGTTAACTCAGTGAATTCTATTTGGAGACACTTGAGTTCAGTTCTACGTGATTGATAGCTTATTTGTGGCAATCTATTTCAATTAATTTGAGTTATTGTCAGTTTAACTAGTTCTAACTATCATAAGAACTAGTGGAGGTCAAGTTGGATATGTGGAACTTAAACCATACTCAATGATCAACCAATTAAATAATCAATTAGCCCAAAATAATTGTTTCATGTAGAGAATTTGGGTTACCCAATTGAGATGGAGATTCCCAGTCAATGTACTACCACTTGTAGCATATGCCAGTTTATATAGTATTAGGCTCCTATAATACTAGTGATTCCACCATTACTATTGTAATTGTATCCCTTATTGTTATTATTGTGCCCCTATTGTCCCAATATTGTTATTAGTATGCCTCATAGAAAACAACTATTGTTATTTTTGTGCCCTTATGTTATTACTATTATGTCGGCTTGATTACATTGTGACCCCTTAGACTCCTATATATAGAAGGGAGGTTTAGTCATTTGTATCATTGAAGAATTTTTCATTTGTTTAATGTAAAGGAGGTTTCCCCTCGAATGGGCTAAGTTCTAAGGCATTGATCTATCTTTTCTATCTTTTTGTGAGTTGGTTTCGTAACATTTGGTATGAGAGCTTTGGATTCTAGGGTTTCACTGCTCCAAACAGGTCATCGTGGAATTTTCACTATAAATTTTTTTCTATGATGTTTCAGAAGCTAAAAAAAACCTGTTTGGACTGAAAACATTCTAAACTTCGGGTCCGAAGTTCAAAGCTTGTTTCTCTATATTGGCAGAGATATGATCTAAGGAAGTTAGCGTTTTTGTGGACTCCCGAATTACATTCCAAACAGGTGACCTCAGGAAAATTGTCATAACTTTTGTTTTAAGCATTAGATTGAAATTTCGTAAGAAGTTTCAGAAAGAGGATGGCATGTAATTTTCTTTGTATTAGTTTCAGGTACTAAGGTCGAAATAGTGACACGTGGCACATCGTACAAGTTCGCTCTACTGAACTATTCTATAATCAGGTCACTGTAGGAGATTTGGAATAACTCTTCCTTGGAGAATCCAATATTGATAAGACTTGCGGGGTTAGAAAGAGGACTCAACGGGCTACCATAGGATGAGATTTAAGATATTAGAGATCTGCAGTTACAGAGATACAACAAATTCAATATCGAGCTCTTACAAAGTGAAAAGAAGGTGTGTAGTTTTTTTTAAATTTTGCACAAGATTGGTTTGAAAAATTAGTTTAAAGGAATTCAAAGGGAATAGTGAAGAATTATTAGAATTAATTAATACCTTGAAGAAATTAAATGGAAACACCTAGTAAGCAACCTGAAAGATCTAGCATGACTTGTGAAGAAGAGGAAGAAATGCAACATGATATATCAAAATTACAAGACCAAGTACAACAAATTTCACTCTCACTAAAGGTAAATGAAGCCAAGATGAATGGCATGGAAGCTAATATGAATGGCATGCAAGTTAAGATGGATGGCGTGGAAGCTAATATGGATGGTTTAAAGAAAGGCGTAGAAGCTAAGATGAATGGCATGGACGCTAAGATGAATGACATGGACAATAAGATGGAAGAATAGAAGATAAATTTGAATAAGTTGCTACAAGAAATGGTCACTAATGGTGAAAGGGTAGTAAAGGAAACTTATGATGAGAACAAACGAAATGTTAGTCATGATTTCATAGACTCTAATGTTGGATTGAAGACCCACCATGTTCGAAAAATTGGTATGAGGAAGTTTGATGGCAAGGATCCTGGAACATGGATATTACAAGTGGAGCAATTTTTTAATCTCCATAATGTGCACAACACACAAAAGGTACGTATTGCAACTTTATATTTGGAACCAAATCAGTTTGTATGGTATTGATGGCTTTGCTCTCATAAATAAATTATCACTTGGGAAATTTTTACGGAAGAAATGATAGCACATTATGAGGATACAAAAAGCAACACTTTTTTTAGCCAATTGATAAATCTCAAACAAAAGGGTTCACTGGTGGGGCACATTGAGGACTTCCAAAAATTGAACATAAGGGTAAAAGATATTCCCGAGGAGCATAAGATTGATGTGTTCATAGGGACTTTAAAGGATAATATCCAACATGAGGTTTGCCTTTGGGAACCTGATTCATTGGAAAAGGCATTCAGTTAGCAAGAAAAATGGAAAGAAAAATTATGGCAACGAGGAAGCCTACCACTCACAACTATAAAGATGTAAGTGTTGTTTCCACTAGCCTTCCACAACCTACAAGGTTTACACCACAACAATTGGAAGAAAAAATAGCAAAAGGGCTTTGTTACAGTTGTGATAGCAAATACACTAAAGTTCATAAGTGTGCTGAGAAGAAATTATTCTACATAGATTGTGAAGAGGAGGAATAAAAGCAACAAGAAATTTCAAAAGAAGAGGATATACTCTAGGAACAAACCCTAGATAAAGAAGAAATGAATCCGATGATATCTTGTAATGCATTGGCTAGAATTACCACTCCTCAAACTATCAAGATAGAAGGACGTATCAAGAAGAAAAAGGTAATAGTGTTGATTGATCCGGGAAGTACCCATAATTTTATTCATTTTAAGATAGCAAAGGAATTGAATTGCTTCCTATACCCAGCACTAGAGTGTCAAGTGATGGTTGCAAGTGGAGGAGCCATAAATTGCTCTGGAAAGTGCCATAATATCAAGATATCCATGGGAGAATATGTATTGAATAGCCCAATGCTTTCCATTCCAATGGGTGGTGCTGATGTTGTACTAGGAGTCCAACGGCTACAACCCTTGGGTACAATAGCTTTTAATTTTCAAGAACTTTTCATGAAATTTTGTGTGGAAGGAAAAGAAGTTGAATTAAGGGGTATTGCAGGGAAACCAGGAAAGATAATCAACTCTAATGGTATCACAAAACTTCTAAATAAGGAACAATGAGGTGTAATTGCACAATTATGTTCGCTAGAGGTTCCCACACCGAAATCATCTATTTCTCTAGATATCCAAAAAGTCTTGGACAATCATTCCAAGGTATTTGAGACTCCCAAAGATATCCCACCTATTCATTATCATGATCATGCTATTCATTTGATTCCAGGAAGTGTTGCTCCAAACATCAGGCTGTACAGATATCCCTATGCCCAAAAGAGTCAAATTGAATGTATGGTTGCAGAAATGCTAGAGGCTGGTATAATTCAACCAAGTCAAAGTTCTTTCTCTTCTCCAGTAGTATTGGTGCACAAGAAGAATGGATCATGGTGCATGTGTCTGGATTATAGGGAGCTCAACAAGCTCACTATTAAAGATAAATTTTCCATTCCTGTCATTGATAAATTATTGGATGAATTGCATGGATCAATTTACTTCACCAAGTTGGATCTTCGTTCAGAATATCATCAAATCAGAATGAAGACTGAAGACATTCTGAAAACAAAATTTAGAACTCATGAGGGTCATTATGAATTTTTGGTCATGCCTTTTGGCCTTACCAATGCACCTTCTACTTTTCAAGGTTTGATGAATTCCATTTTCAAACCCTTCCTTAGAAAATTTGTGTTAGTATTTTTTGATGATATACTAATTTACAACAAGTCTTGGAAGGATCATGTTGAACATGTTGATAGGGTGCTCAAGCTAGTGAACAAGAAACAATTATATGTAAAAAGCTCCAAATGTTTATTTGGAGTACAAGAGGTGTAATATCTGGGTCATATTGTATCTCATGAAGGTGTTAAGGTAGACCCTAGAAAAATTAAAGCTATTAAGGAATGGAAAATCCCCACATCCATAAAGCATCTGTGAGGATTCCTCGGGTTGATAGGGAATTATTGCAAGTTTGTTAAGAATTATGGGAGAATAGCAGCACCTCTAACAAGATTATTGAAGAAATATGCATTTTCATGGACTCCAGAAGCAACAAAGGCCTTCGAACATCTTAAAGAGGCAATGTGCCAAGCACCATTCTTAGCTACGCCGGACTTCACAAAAGCCTTTATTGTGGAATGTGATGCTTTAGGAAATGGAATTGGTGCTATTTTAATGCAAGATGAAAGACCCATTGCTTTCGAAAGTCGTCTAAGCAAGGGAAAGTATTTACACAAAGCTATTTATGAGAAGGAAATGTTGGCAATACTACATGCACTTAAGAAATGGTGACGCTACCTAATGGGAAGACACTTCAAGGTAAAAACAGATCATGATAGTCTTAAATACTTTTTAGAAAAAATATTATCCTCTGAAGAGCAAAAAAAATGGGTCACAAAGATGTTGGGTTATGACTTTGAAATCATCTACAAAAAAGGGAAGCAAAATGTTGTGGCAGATGCACTCTGAAGAAAGGATGAGGATGTGGAAGCATTGTTGCATGCCATTTCTATTATCCAACCAGATTGGATAAACGAAGCAACCGAGTAATGGAAGAATTACAAAGAAGTGTGGGCACTCATTCGAAAGTTACAACAAGATCCCAGTACATCTTATACATTTAGCTAGAAAAATGATTTGTTATGGTAAAAAGATTTCTTATACCTATGTAAGAATTCCCAACTCAAACAAAAGATTCTTATGGAATTGCACACTTCTCCCTTAGGAGGGAACTCTGGATTTTTAAAAACTTACCACAGGGTTAAGAAGGAATTTTTTTGGGATGGCCTTAAATCGGATATTCAAAAGTTTGTGGCAGAATGTTTGGTTTTCTAACAAAAAAGTTGAAACAATTAAGACCGCAGGTCTATTACAACCTTTATCCATTCCAAGCCAATGTTGGGAGGAGGTTTCAATGTATTTTATCACAGGTTTACCCAAGTCCGAAGGAAAGAGTGTCATCATGGTGGTAGTTGACAGACTTACCGAGTATGCACACTTTTGTGCATTATCACATCCATTTAAATCCAGTACAATTTCTACTGCATTTATGGAAACAATTCAAAAGCTACATGGAAACCCAAAGATTATTGTAAGTGACATAAATCCCATTTTCACTGGAAATTTTTGGACATAATTATTTTCTTGTCTCGGTACCCAGTTAGCTCATAGCTCATCTTATCATCCTCAATATGATGGGAAAACTAACATAGTAAACCAATGTTTGGAAGTATATCTTCGTTGCTTTGTACCTGATAAATAGACATAATGCGTCAAATGGTTGCCTCTGGCTGAATGGCAGTATAACACTCCCTTACATACTGCAACAAAAATGACCCCATTTATGGCAATTTATGGATATCATCCACTATCCATCACATCATATTTAAGAGAAAATTCTAAGGTTCAAGTAGTGGAACATCACATCAAGCATCAACAACAAGTTCTGCAACTCTTAAAGGATAACATCACATTGGCGCAGAATAGAATGAAACAACAAGCAGATCAACATCACAGTGAAAGAAGTTTTGATGTAGGTGATTGGATATTCCTACGACTACAACCATATAAACAAATTTTCCTCAAGCAAGATAAGAAGGATAATAAATTATCACCAAAGTATTATGGTCTATACAAGGTGTTGCAAAAGATTGGTACTATGGCATACAAATTGGAGCTTTCTGTAGCTTCCCGAGTGCACCTAGTTTTCCATGTTTCATGTTTAAAGAAGGTTATAAGTGACAAGCTCCCAGTTCAAACAATATTGCTAGAACTTGACGAGGAAGGAAAATTCTTATTGGAACCGGAAGCATTCATAGAAACAAGAAGTCGACAGATACGAAATTGATCAATTTCAGAGTATCTCATAAAGTGGAAGAACTTATCCACTGAAGGTTCCACATGGGAGGATGATAATTTTATACAAAAGCATCTAGAACTACTCAAGCATTGAGGACAATGCTTTTAGGAAGGAGAGGGGCTTGTTAGGCCCCTATAATACTAGTGATTCCCCCATTACTAATATAATTGTATCCCTTATTGTTATTATTGTGCCCCTATTCTCCCCATATTGTTATTAGTATGCCCCATAGAAACCCACTATTGTTATTTTTGTGCCTTTATGTTATTACTGTTGTGTTGGCTTGATTACATTTTGACCCCTTAGACTCCTATATATAGAAGGGAGGTTTAGTCATTTGTATCATCGAAGAATTGTTCATTTATGTAATGTAAAGGAGGTTGCCCCCTTGAAGAGGCTGAATTCTAAGGCGTTGATCTATCTTTTCTATCTTTTTGTGAGCTGGTTTCCTAACATACAGGTTGTGCATGTAGTCATAGATTGGCCTAAAGCTATTGGGCAATTCCTTGGTGTGAAATTCCTAAAAAATGAGGGTAATTTCCCAAGGGAACAACAAAAGGGAATATGAGCTTGGGAAGCCTTGAAATTGGCTAAGTTTTGGGCCAGGTTTGGTTAGTCAGATAGAGGGATAGAATATACACTTGCACGGTGTGGTCAAACTTGAGCAAGAATTATATTTCTTCTCTGTTCTCATATTAATGCAATATAGATGGTAAGGGGTTTTGAGCAGTTGCTTTCCCCTAGATAAATATTATTGCATGTTTGATGTTTCCTTTTGCATGTCTATGATTCATCTTTTAGATGGTGAATTAACTTTCATAGATCAATAGAGTAGCTTCAAGTCTTGTGATTTAGAAAATTTCATGAGCAATATTGAATCCACACATTAATTTTTACAGCCAGTTAATTAATTTTCCCTATTTCCTGCTTAAGAGTTTATAAAACATGTCTAGAATGGTGCAGAAGGGTTATGATGAAAAAATTAGGTATAAGTTGTATCATTATGGGCTGGTGAAAATTTTAATTGTTGAAGAACTAAAGAAAAGGGGAAATACCTGGGAAGATTTTTTAGCAACTTAACAATTTGAAAACCCTAGGCAAAAAATTGATGTTTGGGATAATTCAGTAAAGAGGCTTGCTATGAAAATAAAGGGCTCGAGACTAGAATCTTCTCAGAGTGAGGGAACTTCCAAATTTACCTGAGATACGAAGGCTAATTTTAAAATAGATTAGAATAAGGAAACCAGGGTGAGAGTTCCTCAGGGTAAAGGTGATAAGTCTATACTGAGTAAAAATTGCATTGATAAGAAAGAAAAAGAAGGGCTTGAATTAGGACAGAAGGTAGTTTTCATAAGAATTTGAGTGACGTTAAGGAATGGTGAGAAGGATCGAGCTCAAGGCCAAAGAAAGGATGAAAATATGTATTAATTAAAACCCTTATCCCTACACTTACCTGAAGGATTACCACAGGGATAATGAATAAGAAGCATGATCTCTCATTTACTGGGAAATCCCCTGCGATAGTCAAAGACCATTTGAATCCTCTATCTGATGATGAACATGATTTTGAGAAGGAATTGAATGTGGGTCACTAGGTTCAAAACTTTGATAATAAATAAGCCTTGTTAGATATCTATAAAAAACAATTTCCTGTGGATGAAAAAACTGAGAACCTTGATGAGAAAAAATTCATGAAGAAAGATTGTATAGAACAAGGATTTCATGTGGATAAACAACCAAAAGATCGTGACGATGAGCATCTTTCATGAAATCTATATAAGGAGCCGGAAGTCAAACACCTACCTAGTGATAGAGTGTTAGTGTTGGGAAAGAGGCTAATATCTGAGAAAGGAGACCTTTTTCTTTGATGGATGTAGAAGTTGTTGTATAAAATTATGTTAATTCTATGCAAAATTCAATTTCACAAGGGTAGGAGGATTCAATTCCTCTTTCATTTTGCTTAAAATGAATGAAGCATCAGAGAAAAACAGAATCCCCACAGGGGAAAGCTACAGATCTTGAGGTGATAAATTTTCATTTAAAGAATTAGAATCTACAATTTAAGGACAAGAATATGGCACTTGTGAAGGAAGTGAAACACCTAAAAGAAAAAGTTATATGATGGAGGATACAAGTAAAATTTATGAAATTCAAGGTCAAGAAGTACATAAGACAATTGAAAAAGGCTCAGGCCTGTCAGGCCCCATAATTTTCATGTTTAATTAAAATTTCACCCTCTTCTTACTCATGGTTTTCATTGTTATTACTTTCATTTTACACAGTTGTTGGGCTCGTATCTTAAACTTGGAGCATGATAAGGTAATTGTTCATTATTTAACCTATTTCCTTTATTTCAATAAGATTTGTATAAAACTGGATATTAATGATGGTGCTTGTGCTTTTTAGGTTTTCAAAAATGCGTATGAAATAATGGTCAAAGATTTAAATATTGCATCAAGTTCTGTTCTTGCACCATCATTCCTACACTAGCATGCCTGCACCAATTTGGCGAATTGATATATTGGCACACTTTCGAGGAAAACCGAAGATGCTCTAACACCTCCACATCAGTCAAAATGCACCCAGGTCACACATGTGAGTTTCTAGAAGCAAATTGACAAATTAGCCCCAAAATTCACACAATTTTCAAACTACCAACTTTGTCCTCGATTTCCTTGCATATGTAAGTGAATCTCAAAATTCCAAAACATTGGTTTTATTCCCAGTATAGGAATTTGATTAAGACTCAAACAATTTTCCAACATTAATTGCAGTATGGGAGATACGAAGGTATCTTTAAGGCATATTTGTAAAAAAATCTTGTTAAACCCAGAATTGTAAAAGTATTTAAACAGTGAACTTGCGGCATGATTTCCAAGGAATTTAGGTTGAATTAGAAAATTAAAAGAGAGGTATTTGTTGAAAACATGGAAAAGTAGGCTCCCTCAGAACGTTTTTCCAAAATTCATCAAGGTTTGAGATTTATGCAGGATTCTTTGAGGCAAATGTGTTAAAAATGTAGAATTTTCCAGAATTGAGAAATTGGGAAGTTAGAGCTAAAATTCACCTTGTAACCTTCATAAAAAGCCTAGAAATGGTTTGTGAGAGAGGGTAATGTTCTTATATTTTTATATTGCTGGTTTGGGAGCTTGTAGTATATGGACTTCGATGTAAAATATTGATTTAACTTTAACAGAAGACTGCTAATGCCGAGTTTTTATTCTCATTTCTAATGTGTTTCATGGTTATCTTGACTCTGTAATTTCATTTATTTTAAGAGGAAACAAGTTTTTTTGGAGTTCCCCCCAACTTTGCTGTGTTGACTGACAAGATTTACTTTCAAACTTAAATAGATTTGTGTGTGCAATTTATACTTTTTTATTAAATTTGAATATTGTTGATCCAAGTTACAATATCTTTGATCAAATTTGGAGAAACTCTAATACAAATTTGTCATCATATTATTTATTCCTTCACTAATACAAAACAAAGTTTGTAGACTTAATCAGTGGTTGTTTTGTCCAAGATCTTGGATGTTATTGTTGTTATTTAAATCCACAGAGTTTGAAAGATTCAATCTCTTAGAAAAATAATATATATTCATGATACAAACTCGTGACCTATGATGAACATTGATGTCAAGAAGGATTATTTTTTGAAGGAAACCTCATATCTAAAGCCATACATCTACAATTTCTTTGGAAAGTTGCTACAAGTTGAATTGTATTCCCATCACAATACATTGGTAATCTTTTCAAGTATTTATCTACATGGTATTGATACATTTTATTCTTGTAGCATATTTAAACATTTGAATATATAAGTATTGGGTTGTATTTCTTATATGCCTATGGCTTTTCAGAGTTTTGGTTTATAGGGTTATTGATTGCTCTATGTCCTTCTTGCACTAGTTTGGTTAACATAGTATTTCCAATTCTGAAATTTGCTTTGAAGAAGTGAGACATTGATTGAGAGTATGTATGTGAGTTTATGATGATTATTTATATAAGATAAAGGTCACTTTTATTTATGCATGCAATGTTTATAGATGGTACACTTTGTTGATTTGGTAACACCTTAGACATATTTGCATCCATTCCTTTGTTTTCTTGGTTATACATAGAGTTGAGTAGATTGTGATCTTTTGCTTGCACTTAGAATTGAGTAAGGAACTCTATTAAAGGTTTCATTTTGATTTAAGAGTCATGTTTGGCATTAGTAGAGCTTGGATTGTTTAAGGTTTACAAGACAGTCTTTACATTCACTTGGTTGATGCTCATAGTTAGAGTTTGTTCTTTGATTGTTATTAGTTAGGGTTTACTTTCTCAATTGCCAATAACTAGGGTTTTCTTACAATTTTTGCTAGATTATAGGATTAATGTTTATGATTTCATTTCTAGATGTTTATTTTGAGTCGATGATTAGAAGAGGGATTAACTAGTGTGGGAACTCAATGTGTGAGCAGTTTCTCGACAAACTAGGGTTTTGTTTTGCATGTTGTTGAAGTCTCACTCTAGCGTTTCCAGTGTTTCATCTCAAAGTCCACGCACCTAGGATTGACATTAAATATTGGTCCATTAATATACCATATAATACACCCAACATTTTGGCATCATTATCGAGGAGGTGCTTAAGGGATTGACCTTGATAACCTATTGCAGTTTGGTTCGCTCTTTACCTAGTTTTTCTTGTGAGATTTTGTTTGTTTCCTACACATTTATTTTCATTTTTAGGGTGTTGTAAGAACCCCCTATATATATGCTAATCCATATACTGACAGGATACACTAATCATCTTTTTGAGAATAAAAAATGGTATTTCAAGGCATTTTTCAATGAGGAGTTCAAGATTAATATCAATCATCCAATGCACCTATTTCACTAACCAATTGGCAGCAATGCTTGAAGAAGGAGTATCAAAGTAGTACATGGAGAACCTATTCTATTTTGGAACGAAATGGCACACATCATTACCTTTGAATTCCCTATCAAATACCTAAGATGAGTGGTACAAACGCACAATATTCCCCCATCTTCTCTACCAAAGTTTCAAGGTTTAGAAAACAAACACCTAGCTACATTATTATTTGATTTTGAATACTTTGTATAGGATATGGTTATCATATTAATTCTCAAAGGTTGCAAGTGTTTCCTCTTAATCTTAAAGGAGCAACTCTATGATGGTTCATGAGCCTTGAAGGGAACTGCATTTAAACATGGGAAGATATAAATATTGTATTCTTGGAGAAGTACCAACACTATTTCCAGGCTAATGAAGACATTTTTGGAATGATATAAGGGGGAGATGAAATTTTGGAGGAATATGTGGAGCAATTTCAATACAACCTTCAAAAATAAAAACATAAACATTTAGAAAAAGAGACCTTGAAAATACTCCTGCACAAAGGAATCAAAGATGAATTTTTAGAACCTTTAAATCTGATAGGAGTAGGTGATGTTTTTCACTTTCCATATGATGATGTTTGTAAATTACGCATTAGGTATTCAAGAGGAATCTCCAGGAATGGTAAGAATTCTCGAGAACTTTCCTCTCGTTTTCTGAAATATGCTACAAAAATAGGAGTTACGAAACACTGTCTAAATCTACAATTGGATGATTTGCAGGAAGAATAAAAGAAGTTCAAGGAGGAATGCTCGATAACTTATTTCCCATCACTGCTAGGGTTTCATCAAGTATTTACGAAATCAAGTAAGGAAATAAATCGACCGCCAGGTATAAATCAAAACTCGTCATCATTTAATACTTGGACTAACATTTATTGCCCACAAATGGTTCGTCAATAGATCTATAGCCCTAAAGTTCCATGGTAGACTTATAATCATCCTTTGATTCAATACCCCACCTTATGGCCACAATGGCCCTCTCCCTTGAGCCAGATATTCCCGCAGCCTCAAGGATGGTTTGGAGCCTCCTCTCTAGGGAAATTCCCCATGAAAACTCCATTACCTATGCCACAATAGCTACAATTTCTATCTAATGCACCACCATGTTATCATTCTCTATGGTCTCATCCATCTTTGCAACCAAACCCTAATTCCAAAAATCAAGTTGCACATCAATTTAAAACACCTATTATTCCTACTCACTCCCTTATTGAATGTAATTTCATATCTTTTAGAGAGGGGAGAGGAGTGAATTCAATAACTTCCCCTATTATCACACAACATTTACTGTGAGAGGAAACTTTAATCCATAAACCATTAGACGAAAAATATGCAATTGGAACTTGTTCAAAAATTGTTGTTGAAGCTCATGAACAATATCAAGAGAAAAACCCTAAAATTTCCCTTAGCCATCCTTATCAATCTGAAGAGAGAAAACATCAAGTTGTGGAAGACTTGTATAAGTTGGAGAACCATGAATATGTGGATCCTATTGAAGCCAAGGTTACAAACAATCACTGGCACACCTCACTTGTTAGCACTCCATAGTTTTCCTAGGTTGAGGAGGAAAATTACAGAGGTAATCACAAACCACTTTAGGCGATAATCTAGCCCTTTTAGCTTGGAGAGGGTTCTCTTAGTTGGTTTATTACAAAAGATAGGATATTAGGCTAGGTAATAAGCTCAATTTTTTTTTGTTTTAAGAGATTTTATTATGAGAAAAGAGACAAATCCATTAGGCATGGATTTATGTCAAATCAATTTTTTTGTCCAGTGATATGAGGGAAAGGAGAGGATTTTCTCCACTAGGGCAAGGTAAGAAGCTTTGGTGGTGGATTTAGATTAAATTATTTTAGGAGGTGAGTGTATAAAGGATGAAATACAAACAAATTATATCATTAAACCATGGATGAATTCTAAAGTGTTTCTTAAGTAGAAAACATTAATAACTTGGAAAAAATGAAACAGAGCATCATTTGGATGAATTCTGTATCAAACACATAGTTTTTCCAAGCAAGAAGATGCAAATTAAAGGAATGAAAACACATAAGAAAACTTAAAAATCCAAGGATCACACAACCACCAAAAATATGACTCATAACTCCCTACAAATCACCTTATGTTTCATTCATTCACTGGAAAAATTTGATAAAAATATACAGTGCACAAAGAGTTTCTTCTCTAATATGACCAACAACACCATTATAATTCTTTATATCTCTCTATATACATCATTAGATTCATTCTCCCACCCACAGTGGCTGAATTCATTGATAGAAACTAACTTTTAACAAAAGAAAACAAAATTTTGCTCATATGAGTTGGACACCTAATCCTCTAAGGGTTGGTGTGGAAGCTAAACAGTCAAAGGGAGTCCAAGGGACCACTTGGATTATGAAGCCAAGGGTCGCTCCCATGTATTATAAATGTATATCATGTCAATAATAGATGAACTCTCATGATTATCATTCATACTCTATTGCTGCCATGTATGTGTTTAACATGGTATCAGAGCGGGCGATATCCTGCACTACTCATATTTGAGCCACTTGTTTTATGGCCTTTCTGTCCAGGTCAGTTCTGCCATCAATTCTGCATTTCATGAATGTTTTATTAGCTAAAATATAGCTACAATCTTTGCTCACATTTGCGTTTAGGAATCTTCTACATGTAGTAATGCTCTTCCTAGCTTGGCTTAACATTTTTGCAGTCAGTCAGTACTCTGCTCAATTTTGTGACCACTAATTTTGTGGCTTTTCTCTACTGTTAGTCATGCCTCCCTGAGCACTCTTCCAACACTACCTATCTAGTCCCACTAAGAATTGTCACTTCTCTCTCACCGAAATCTTGTTTGACACTATTTCTAATGTCTTTTCCATAGTCCTATTCACCTAGCCTCTGCCATTATTCTCTTCTTTCTGCATCGAATAGTTTGGTAAGCTTCTTTAGGAGTTATAATTAAGTGAGCATGGACTGTGCATTTCCTGGAGGTACATAGCGGAAGCGTGGTGCTGTGGACGATATTGACAGCGTTGAGGGTTGTAGAAAGCCGACTTGTCCAAGCCGATTGTGCCTTCAGCCTCCATACCTCGATCAATTATTGATTAATGCCCACCTCGAGTGAATTGATCACCCTCCTCTTGGTATCACCCTCCTCTTGTTGTAAAGTTGCAACATTCTCTGAGATTCGCTAACATGAGATGCCATGGTTGCATCAATTCAAAGTGGAATCCAAAATCCTTTCTTGTTGACTAAATTACAATATTATATACATACATATTTAAAATAAGCATTGAAGACTGAGCTGCTTACTCACAGTCTAGAAAAGACCTGCGTGGATTTAATGGTGTCGAGGAAGAAGATCCGACGAGGAGGAGTTGGGGGGAGCTGAAAAGAGTAAAAAAAAGGAAGAAAAATATCTGCTGCGGACGCTTCGAGCCACTGACCACTAGCAATGAGACTAGAGCAAAGTTAAGTGAAGTGATGTGAGAAAAGGGGTCGCCGACCCATCCTGCAACTAGGCAATGAAAAGGCGTTATCCATTGGATACTTTTAGATGTTGTACAAATTCGATACTTTGAGATGTTGTTCAACTCCCCTCCAAATACAAATACTGCATACAAATAGCTAAAATGATAGCTTTGGCCTCTGTTCAATACCTAATTACCGAATTTCACTTTGACTTGGTAATTCGATCAATCCATGGTTTGCAGATGGTTCTAATGATTAGCATATGATCCCTCTCACAGGTGGATTCCAAGAACCTTGTGAATGAACTTGGGTTATGGGTGTGAGGGTTTTACTAACCCTAACTTTTTAGAGCAACTCTTCTTTGCTTGGGATTATTGGGCACTCAATCGAATTGTGACCGATGTGTCGAGCCTCCTTTTGTAGAATTATTATTCATCTTTCTATTCATCTTCCAAAAATATCGGCATTTCAAATCCTCAACTTGGGGTATTGTTTCTAATATTAGAAAATTTTCCAATAATTTCAAGGACCTCACTTTGGACAAATGTACATATTTCATGAATCTGAGAATATAAAGCAACTGATTTTTGTCAAAATCATACACTTGAAGGAGCTACACGGAACATTTTGAATTTATTATATTCCCAGAACTATAAATTCATTGCACCTTTGGACTGTCTTCTTTATGTTTTAATTTATATCCGAAGAAAAGTAGTCATAAGGGCTTAATTTCACAAATTAATTGTTGCAGCAGTCTCAAAGGTCGTCCCCGGGCGTTAATAACAGAGACATATTTTAATTACAAAAGTTCATAACAGGAGTATTTTTGGGCAGAAGCATTATTTATAAAATAGAGAAATTTCATTGTGATGGAACAAATAGACGTGCATTGAATTGAAGCTTCATGTGGAAGGCATTGCTCAAGAGCCCTGACAATAAATAGATTGGTGAAAAGCAAAAAAACTGCTCCAAGGCTCCTAAAGACAAAATTAAGGGTCAACATATGCAGTTTCAGTTAAAGTGTTGGAGGAGGACTATTAGAGATGGCCGGATAATAGGACCAAATAGGATGCTACTCATCTAATAGTTGCAGCTATTTTTCATTTTATAAGTCAATTTGTCGTTGAAGATAACATCATTTCTATGATTATATTGGTTTGAAATGGATCAAATAGATGATGTATTGAAAATACTAAATAATTTAATACATTCCATTGTTGAATAGATGGTTAAGATCAACAAAACCTCTCTTTCCAATATTAAAATTTGTCTCCAAAATGCACAAGAGAATATTGAGTTTTTGCAGCTTGAGACATAGCGACAACAAGAAAAGCTACAACATCATAAGCATCATTTTGTTCATAAAATTGAGATAGACTCCCATCAGCAGCAAGTCAATATTGTTGAAGTTAATTCAGATTTAGTACCCAATGAAGCAGTAGTAGTACATGCAGATGCAGAAATTCAGTCTGCACTTCCCAAGTCGATCATTAGACCTTGGGAAGAGCTTGTCCACAAAAAGCATAGAACTGGTCTTGGATATGAAAACGATGTGTCCTTTCATATTCCATATTACTCAAAACCCATTAAATTTGAGAGTGTTGGGTTTCTTTGTGACATTTCATCTTCAATTGTTCTAGATTCTGCTCTTCCTCCACAGCAACAATAATAGATTGTGAAATGCCAACACTGTGACCAAGTTGGCCATATGAAATATCACTGTTTTGATCTTCATGGATGTAATCACTATCATAAAACCATCCAATTTTCAAATAGATGCTTAAAAAACAAGCCTCCTGCAAGAACAAATATTCATCTTGGATGGATCACTTCTTGGCATTGGGTATCAACAACCAAGAAGATATTTTAGTCGTATGTTAGAATTTCATCTAGAATACTAAAAGGTCTTGTTGTTGATTTTTCTCCATCATCTCACCTTGTATCTGAAAGGGGGAGAAGTGATGGTCATCTACAAGCTTCAAAGCCACATCAAGAGAGCTTGAGCCACAACCTGCTATACCAGATTCAGAGTTGTAGCTAGAGACAAATATGCCCTTGAGCATGCCTTCATTTGGTGATGCCTCTTCAAAGAATTGGTGACACTTCCTCTAGCAGAAGAATTCAACGACTTTCCAGTTTTGGAAGAGTTCCGGGAATTACATTAAGAATTCCAGAGTTGGTGGTAATCCTTAAACTATCATAGGTTTTGTCCTCCCTTTTCAGGTTGATGTTATCCCTTTTTATGCGGGGTGAGACATCCCTTTCAAGGTTGAAGGTTTCCCTCTTCAAGACATCATGAGCACTTCCTCTAGCAGAAGGCCTCAGCTTCTTGCCAGACTCGGAAGAGTTTTGGGAACTGCACTAAGTATTCCCGTGTTGGTGGTCATGCTTAAACCACCTCCCTTGATACCAACATTTTAGAGAGCACGTTTAGCCTGGTGTTGCCATGCATTTTTGCGCGTTTGTATTACAACTCTCTTATTTGACTCATACATAACCCTTCAAATTAATGGGGGGAATGTTGGACACCTAATCCTCTAAGGGCTGGTGTGGAAGCTGAACAACCAAAAGGAGTCCAAGGGACCAATTGGAATATGAAACCAAGGGTCACTCCTATGTATTATAAATTTATATTGTGTTAATAATAGATGAACTCTCATGGTTATCATTCATACTCTGTTGCTGCCATGTATGTGTTTAAGAATATGCTTAAAACTAGGAGCTATTTTACCTACTACCAATCTCAACTTAATACATCATTGAATTGGAATATTAGTCATTAAGCCTTAAATACATCTCCTAAAATAGTATGCCACCTATCCATAATGATCTAACTACTTCTAGGAGCCAAAATTCGAATTATGAAGCAAATTTGAAGTGATTGTCCATATTTGCAGCGCTTTTGCGAGACTCGCAGTGCATGAAAGTGGAGTTTGTACTTTGCGTGGTTGTAGCGCCTTTCATACTAAACGAAGAAAATGGGTATGATCCAAATACTCCTGTGATGGAGAGGGAGCTCCTGAAAATGTTTCAAAACTTCTGCAACCAACCGCATGACTTGTTCCCCACTTTTGCAGTGCAACTGTCTACTTTCACAGTGCCTTGAGAAGCATCCAATATTTTGTGAATATCTCCCAAATGGTGAATCCGAATGGGATGAAATTTTTATGGAAATTTAATATCATAATAATTCATCTCGAAAAAAAATTGAGCCAAATCGAATTCATGGATTTTGAGAAAATACAAAAATGGTTGTAGGTGATGATATTATCATTTTGACAAGATGATGTCCAAGAAATCTTTTCAAGTTTATTTTAGAAGCTATTGTTGAAAAGCCTCCTATGGTGAACCACTCTTGTAAAACCATAGTGAGCTCTCATGAGAAGTCTAGCATTATTAACTCGAGGAATATTTTATTCATTATTTGAGATGATTTCTTTAAAAATGAGTCTTTAGGGTAGTAAGACCAGTGGGTATAGATCAGTCATTAAACAAATTTCACACCATCCCATGCTTTTAAGGAAAAGATTTACCTCCCCATCTATTAAGTAACCTATTTGAGATTAATCATAATCAAATTTTATTCTAAAAAGGATTAATTGAGGGATAGGAGGTCTCGTTATGATTCAACCTACCATGATCTTGGGTCCTGATAAGAATGACATTACCACTACTAGTGACCAAGCCAGGGTAATGGATTTCAATTGAAAGGTTGGAAGACAAGAGGTCTCATCATGAGCTGACTTGTTCATTCTTGTTAGTTCTTGTGAATGGCACTTTCATTAGCTCGTTACGAAGCCAAGACAGTTAGCCCTAAGTTACTTTCTAAATTAATTTAAGTTCTTTTAAATGACTTTTAATCTACCTAATAGATGGGACACATGAATTTGATGGGGTTAAAAGGCATACCTGTCGAGGCTTTAGACATTTGTTGGAAGTAGGGTCATGTCTATGGAATTCAAGTTAATTTTACACTATGATTTACTTGGTCATTTTTTCTTTCCTTGAACTCATTATCATATCCCTTTGAGAATGGCTTTAGATCCTTCTAGTGTTATGCTTTGGAGTTCTATAGTTTTTAATAATTTGGTTTCTATGGATGTGGGACCTTTAATGCATGTGATTCACTTAGCCTAAACAAGCGGAGCCTCAACTATATTCATGGATAATGGTAAGATGGTCACTATGGGAAGGTATCATTTTGTTATCCTTATTTTTCCATATTTCTAGCCCTCTTTAATTCTGTGGTTTTCAAACTATGTCACTTTTATTTGTAATGAGGATATTGAGGTGAAAAAATTGTGACTAAGGCTACTCCTAGGATGCTTATGGAAATTTCGATGGTTAGATATTTCAATATGACACTCTCCTTGCAGTCATAACATTGTTATCATTCCTATGACAATATTGGCATTAGTTAGAAGATAATGAAGATTAGTATTGACATCACTGAATCTATGTGATGAGGCTTATCAATAGGTAAACTATATGGGTCACAATGCCACTCTCCATCTTATTAAAAATGTTTTTTCTCACATTTATTTACATATTTTTTTATATTTTTCTTAGTGGGAAGGGTGAAGGTGAGTTACTATGTCATGTGGACTAATATGTATTAAATGCAAGAATTGGAGAAATTTTGGGTGGACTTAAGTGGAGGAAATTGAAGTGGGAAAGCAAGCGAGATTTTAGGAGATTGGTATCCCTTCTTAACTCCTCAAATCATTCAAAGATTCATCCACCATGTCTCATAAACTCGGAGTTACTAGCAACCAAGCAAGCCAAGTCCATTAGTAGCGAAGCTAGTGACAGTTAAGAAAGAGTCATCCTCGAGTTAGGGAGAAAAGTCTCCCTATTTTCTAGGGAGTTTTTGGGAGCTCCAGATTTGTATAAATAAGAGAGCCAAAGGACTCATTAGGATTCAATTTTTTGTTGTAGCCAAGAGGCCATTTTGAGCTAAAACATTGTGAATATTATTGTTATCTTGTATTTGACGTTTTGATGATAATGAGGAACTATACCTTGATCTAGCACTGAGTTGACTTAGAGGGTTGAAGCTCTTGGGTTAGGACCCAATCCTAGTAGCAGAAGTTCCTCTTTTTATATATGTATTCTTAGATTAAAATGATAGTTAGCTGCTAAAATTATTTATGTTTTGTTTAGCTTAACAAGTATTTGAATTATTTATTAACCTAGTTTCCATTGGTTTGAAGAGGTAGATTGGTGGTGCAATAGTGTAGGAAAGTACTTCAGAGAATCTTGTGACAGTGGCATCTATCCCATCTCATGGGATCATGATTAGAGGGACCCACTCTCACTGCCCCAAAAACAGAGTTTGTCTTTTGGTCATTGCATAACTTAGGGTTCATTCTTAGCTAGCTCACTTTTTATGATTTCTTGGAAGCACCTGCAGTTTTTATCGTGTTTCCTTAATATTGTCGTAGCTTAAAAGGCATTCCATTTCATAGATATAGTCCTTAACAATAGATAGATCACCTTTCTCAAATTCAAGTCATCTTTTTTATGTTGACATGTAGTGATGCATAAATGAAAAGAAAAATAGGTTTTGTTGCAGGTATTATTGATTTGCAGGTAGGAACTCATCCAACTAGCTTCACCTAGGTCCTCTCCACCTTCTGCCAAGGCATACCAACCTATAGTCCGAACCTTTGTTTTGCAACCATCATGAGAAAACTGCCTTAGGCCAATCCAACATCCTTGGAGTGTTGGGCTTTGCCTTGGGTAATGTGCACCTTCCCTACACCTTATATCACCATTATACATCTCTCCAGCACCTCATCCCACCTTTCTTTTCCCCCTAAGATCTTTAGCTAACTTCCTGTAGCAAACCAGGACATCCTGTAGAAGTTTCGAGTAGCAGCCTGTTTGACCTTGTATTGACCAAAAATGGTAGTATAAGAGCATGTTAGGCATTCATCTTGGATTCCATGGCCATTAATTCCACCTAGACCAACCTTCCCATTCCTTTTCCTCCTGCAAGATCGGACATAATATCATAGCATTTATATTTTTGAATGTAGAAATTAAAAGATGTTTTTTTGCAAATGAAAAATGAGATAGTTAGTGCATGTATGTATGAGTCCTAGAATGGTAGAACAACTTTCCATTTCCAGGCAGTCCTAATATCTAGAGGATAAATTGCCAGGTTAACATAGCTCTTTTCTGTAGGTAATTCGTGCCATTTCCTAGCTAGATGATTTATGGCATTTCATAGCATTTACCATTCAGTAACTTTCATTTCCTAAATAGGAAAGCATTTAGTTTCCTTCATTAGAGCTAGCTTTACATTCATTGTCAGTAGTCGGACTCCTTATAGTCAATAGAAGACTGGTTTGCAAACCTAATGGTCTAGTGCCCCGGTTGAGAAGTGACATGAGTATAATGTTGCATCCATTGTGTATATAGCATTGTCACGTCCAAGTTTTTACAAAAACCCAGGTTGATAAAGTAAAGTTGGTAGCCCTAGCAGTTGCAACATCCTTGCTACAATACTGAGGCTCATCACTTTTTGGTATTGTTTCTAGGGAGGTGTCTAGGTAGATGTAATTTTTTCTTTTCTTTCTAAATTGTATTCAGTAGGTTGATGTTATTATACTTTCCTTCCCTTTTTGCAATTAATTATGAAAAACACATAAAAGGAAAAAAAAATCATGCCTCATAGGAGTAGAGACAATTTAGGGAAATTTTTGCCAAATACCCCCACACCATCAGACAATCAACCTTCCCTCTTCTTTGGTGGATGTCAACATCCCTCTTTGACTGTAGGGGAGTTAGAGGACCTGTTAGGTAAGCAACCAAAGATATTTGAAGATCCTATTAGGGAAGAAGAAGAAGAAACCATTCCACACACTTACACCATGGCTAAAACAAAAATAGGACTGAAAACAGAAATGAGGGTGATTTCCCATTAGAGAGACTAATGAAGATGCTAGGATGAAAAACATAAGCCCCTCTACCCTTCCTCACTTCCATGGCTTAACCTCAGATGACCCTGATACCTTTTTGATTGAGTTTGCTATCATCTACATAACTTATGATTATACCTTTGATGACCAAAAGTTGAAGTTGTTCCCATCCACGCTTAAGGATGTAGCCTTGTGCCGGTTCATGGGTTTACTTGGGTACATCATCACTACCTGGGCTCAAATGCAGCGATATTTCAATGAAAAGTATATTGACAACTCTAGGTCCAAGGATACGAAAGAGGAAATATTTAGAATGACCTTGGGATATGACGAATCCTTGGAGGATTATGAGGAAAGGTTCCAACTCAGCTATAAAAGGGATATATACACCCTTGATCCTGAATCACTCAAGATAGTCCTTCTTAGAGGGACAAGGGAAGATATCCTAGAAACCCTAAGCATGCTTTCTATAAGGAACATCTATCAGCTATCTTATTATGATATCAACACAATTTTCAAAAATCATTTAGGGCTGCCAAAAAAAAGGGTAGGGCCAGTCAAGCTTTGGCTAGTTCCTCTTCCTCCAACACATCTATCAAGAGTGAAATTAGAAACATGTTGGAAGACTTTAAAAGTGAATTGTTGCATAACCTTGCTTTGCAAATGAACAACATGGAGATCAAGAAGAAGCAGGAGGAAGGAGAGAGAGCCTTAGCTATCTTTTTCCATAGATGCACTAGAAGGCACCCTAGAAATGAATGTCCATTGAATGTTATAGAGGTCTGCTCAATCTGTGAGGAAAACCATTCCATAGATAAGTTCCCTTCTTTGCCTGGATTGAAAGTTGTATATCAAGAAACTAAATGTGGAGCTAAACAACTATGTTATATCAACCAAAGGAGGCCTCAAGGACCTTGACCATATAAATAGGTTTTGAAAGGGACGTCCTATTCATATTATAATCCCAACTAGAATTCATCCCTTCCCCCTTGGTGTTCTCCTGCTCATGCTTCATGTTCCACACCTTCTCCTTGGTCTTATGGACCTCAATACCCTTCCCAACCTTCCAATCAATCATTTCAACCATATTCTCCCCCACATCCTCAGTGGAATACCCCATCACAGGGGTGGAGGCCCTTATTCAACCAAGTTCCAACCTTACTACCTCCACCTCCATCTCAACCATAGCTCCTTCATCCTACTCCACCTAAGAAACCTGAGATTCCTGCTCAACCAAATCCAAACCCGAACAACAAACAGGCACAACATGTAAACAGTGGAGAGACATCCTACCCTACCTATACTGTGGAAATTCAAGAAATTAACCTTAGGTCTAGAAGAGTGCTTCAAGATAACCAACCTCCATCTCCACCTGAGAAACTTGAAGAGGGAAAGGAAGAGAGGGTTCCTAAATCCAATCAACCTCCTTTTCCTGAAAGATTGATCCATTATAGTCAACACACCCCATAAGAGACTAAACTTTTGGGAGAATTGAAAAACTTGTGTCTTAAAATCCCACTCCTCTAATCCATCAAGGATGTCCCCATCTACAACAAGATAATCAAGGATAAATACATTAAACATCCTAGGAGGAAAAAGAAAGACACCCCTACCATTAATGTCATTAAACATTTTTCTGACTTAATGCTGGGGAGAGTGATTTTCCCAAAGTATTTAGACCCTGGAAGTCTTGTGGTAGATGTGCACATTGATGGCATCATTGTCCCCCACACCTTGATTGATCTTGGGGTTACCATCAATGTGATGACTAAGGAGACCATGCTCAAAATGAATCGCAAGGGATCATTGAGGAAGACCACAACAATATTTCAACTTGAAGACAGATCTACATTCGCTCCTGCGGGATTTGTTGAGTATGTGACAGTCTTTATTGATTCTTAGGAGTACCCTGCTGACTTCTTAGTTCTCCAGTCCAACACCAGATTTAATGGTTATCCTCTCATCCTTGGAAGGCCATGGATAGCCACCGTTGATGCTTACATAAGTTTCAGGGCTAGGAACATGACCATTAAGAATGGGAATTTGTCCAAACAGTTGGTCTTGTACCCTCCTACTCATCCATACCTAGACCATGACTTACCCTTATGGTCAGACGAGGAGGAGGAAGATGAAGTATACCATACCACATCCTACCCAATATGTACCTTAAATACTATTATAGGAGGGAGGCAACCTGATGAAGATGACCTAATTGATAAAATCCTCCAGAACTAGCCCCCCAACACCATGCCTCTTGATGAGCTGGTGAAGAAATCTGAAGATAACCCTTGGACTAATTTGTGCCTAGTTGACTCAAGTCCTGCTCATATCAAAATGGTAGAATTTGGTCCATATAAAACATTGAAAATCAACCCATCTCTCTCAGCCCATCAGGAAGAGAAGTTGTGCAGCATGCTAAGAGAGCACTTAGATGCTTTTGCTTGGAGCTATAAGGAAATGAAGGGAGTTCACCCTTCCATGTGTACTCACCACATCTACATCAAAGAAAGTTACAAACCAGTGCACCAACCTCAGAGGAGAATTAAACCAACCCTCATAGACATAGTCAAAGAAAAACTATAGAAGTTGTTGGATGCAGGGTTCATTTACCCCATCTCAGATAGTGAGTGGGTGTCCCCTCTAGTTTTGGTCCGAAAGAATAATGGAAAATGGAGGATCTATGTGGATTAAAGAGAGTTAAATGAAGCCATTAAGAAATACCATTTCTGTCTACCTTTCATTGATAAAGTCTTAGATGGTCTTGTAGGGAAGAAGTTCTCTTTCCTGGATGGATTGAGTGGTTACAATCAAATCCAGATCAGCCCAAAGGACTAAGATAAAACCAAATTCAGTTGTCCTTGGGTTACCTTTGCTTATAGGGTCCTTCCTTTTGGATTATGTAATTCCCCTGCCACTTTTCAAAGGGCAGTTCTGAGCATCTTTGTTGAGCTAGTCCATGAATCTGTAGAAATCTATATGGATGACTTCACTCCCTATGGGTGTGATTTCCTTGAGGCTCTCTCTAACTTGGGGAACGTATTAAATAAGTGTATTGAAATGAACTTATACCTTAGTCCTTAGAAGTGTGAGTTCTTGATAAATGCAAGGACTGCAATAGGTCACTCCATATTCGAGGAAGGACTACAAGTGGACCCAAATAAAATCGCTATCATAAAAAGGTCCCTACTCCTCAAAACAAGAGGGATGTCAGAAGTTTCTTGGGCTTATTTTCATACTATAGGAGATTTATCAAAGAATTCAGCAAAGTAGCCTCACCATTATTTGGATTGCTATCCAAGGACTCTGAATTTTTCTAGTCAAAAATTTGCTAACAGGCCCTAGAAATCTTGAAGGACAAGTTGACTACTACACCCATACTCAGAGGTCCAAATTGGGATCTTCCTTTCCACATCCATGCCGATGAATCTCACAAATCTATAGGAGAAGCTCTAGGCTAGATAGATGACAAGTTTCCTTATGCCATTTACTTCATTAGCAAAAATATTTCCAAGGCTGAATTGAACTACACTGTGATTGAAAAGGAACTCCTAGTTGTTGTCCACTCCCTAAACAAATTCAGACACTACATCACTGGTTATCAAACCTTTGTGCATATTAACCATGCTTCCATCAAATACTTAATGAAAAAACCTGATGTGAATGCTAGAATTATTAGATGGTTGCTTTTATTACAACAGTTTGATTTAACTATCATTGATAAGCTAGGTAGAGAAAATGTAGTTGCAAATTTTTTGTCTAGACTTGATTTTCTTGTAGGTGAGGAAGGAATGGCTGATGATTAGTTGTCAGATGATAATTTATTTTCTATTTCAGTTCTGTCCCCATGGTTTGATGACATAGCCAACTACCTAGTTTCTGCACAATTCCCTCCAAATCTATCATCCAAGGAAAAGAGAATAATTGTAAGGAAGAGTGCCCCATTCACTTGGATTGGGGGAATATCTTCAAGTTAGGACCAGATAAAATTTTGAGGAGATGTGTCACAGAGGAGGAAGTCTATGAAAACCTTCTAGCCTGTCATGATGGGCCTTTTGGAGGTCACTTTGAAACTAAGAGGAAAACTTTCAAGGTACTGCAAGCTGGCTACTACTAGCCCACTCTCCACCAAGATGCAAGAAGATACACTAGTTGATGTGATCAGTTCTAGAGAATAGGGAAACCTACTCGCAAGGATGAAATTCCCTTGTAGCCTGAGGTGGCTCTAGAGCCATTTGACAAGTGGGGCATGGATTTCATTAGGCCCATTAATCCACCATCAGGACAAAAAAAGTACATAATTGTATGCACTGATTATTTGACAAAGTGAGCTAAAACCAAGGCTGTCAAGGTAGAAACAGAAGAGAAGGTGGTTGAGTTCTTAAGGGAGAATGTATTTTAATGGTTTGGGTACCCTAGATAACTAGTCACCGACCAAGGAGCTTAATTGACATCACATATGATCGAGAATTTGTTGAGGAAGCATAAGATAAAACACAAAAGGTCAATTGCCTATCATCCTCAGGCTAATGGACAAGTAGAGGTCACTAATAGAGCATTGGAAGGTATCCTCACCAAGGTTGTGAGTAGAAACAGAAAATATTGGGTTGATAGACTACTGGATGCCACTTGGACCTATAATAAAACCTGGAAGACAACCACTGGCTTAACCCCTTATGACTTGGTATATGGAAAGAAGGATTTTATCTCCATTAAGTTTGAGTACAACACTTTGAGAATGGCAACACAGTTGGAGTTGGATGTTACAAAGGCACAATAGGAGAGGTTGCTCCAGCTCAATGGTTTGGATTAATTCAGGATGCAACCCTCCCACACTTTGAAATTATCAAGTACAATGGAAGGTTTGGTATGACAAGAATATCAAGGACAAGGTTTTTCAAGAAGGGAATTGGTCTCTACTATATGACTCTGGATTCAAGAAATTCAAAGGAAAATTGATGACGAGGTGGCTGGGCCCATATCTGATAGAGAAGTGCCATGAAAATGGGACTATTCAAATTAGGACCATTGATGAGGAAGGTATTCCCTTAATGCTTTTCAATGGATATAGATTAAAAGCTTATAAAAGACCTCTATCTAGGAAAGAGTTCATTAGTACCATTAGTAAGGATGTAAATGTTATTGGAAGTGTCTTAGCTTCTAGGTCACATAATTCTTGAAGACTTATTTTATTTTTATGAAAAAAGAAAAAAAAGAAAAAAAAATAAGGGGCCTAGATGAAAACCTCTATGAGGCACCTGAGGCCAACTCTTGGGTTTAAAACATCCTTGAGGCATCCCAGGAGTGAAGAAAGCAAAATAAACAGATCCCTAGATGAATACCTCCTTTGAAGCACCTAGGGCAGGCAGGTAGGCTCAAAACCTCTTCTAGGGCAGCCCGTGTGTCTTTCAAAAAAAAAAAAAAAGACAATGAAAAAAACCAAAAATACCATGGCAGGGACCTCAAACCTGCCCACTCATGAATTTTGTGATTTTTCAGGTTTTTGAAGGCAATAAAAGACTCAGAGCTATAGGGAAAACATGCCAAGAATCATTTCATTTTTTCCTCCATCCACTTCATCTCATTCATGCCACCATGTCCCCATCACTCATCTGCATTTTTGGGAATCACAAATCATTTTTTTGGCATTTTCTAGATTGCTACAGGATGTATTGTAGTTACTACAAGAAGATCTTGTAGCACTACAGGATGTCCTGAAATTCTACAGGAAAGGGTTCCCGATAGAGAAATCACTCATCATGCCTATTCTAGTTTGACTTGGGACCCTACACCTAATCATACCTCGCTCATCATCAATGTTCCAAGCCATCATATCCATACCTAGCTCTGTGTCATTAAAAAAAACATAGGAAAATGGAAAAAAATTTAAAAATAGGCCCAGAGGACATGTCCTCCCTTGCCTCATCCATTCACCACTTCATCTAAGCCTTCATTGTCATTCTCCAAACCGTACACCACTACCCAACCACCCTCTAAGAAAAAAACACTGAAAACGGGAAGAAAAAGTTAGTTATAGGATTTCCTGTAACAACTATAGGAACTCCTATAGCAGCCTATGCCATCACTACATCCAGCTTGAGCCTCCATTCTCCTTCACAACCAGAGAAAAGGGGAGCACCAACATCTATGAAGACCATATTTCTCCTAGCTATAGCTTGACAATGGTAGCAACAAAAAGGATGTACCAAGCACCACACAAATGGAACAATAGGCAGTGAGCTACATAAGCTAAAGGAAATAAACATGAATGAAAAAAATGAACACTTACCTGAGAAGCAGCACAATAGTCCAATCCTCTAGCATGCATTGATTAGCAAAGGTAGGCATAGGTATGGTCACTCATCCAACTCTGTTGGGTGGTATAAATGAAAGATTTACACCAACATTTAAATTGTTAATCCAAGTTGGTAAACTTAAAGGTGTAGCACAATATATGCCAGAAGAAGACCTCAGGGATCTGTGGAATCAAGCTCTTGAAAATGATTCAGTAAAAAAGGGCATCATTCAGGAAAAAGGAACAAGACTCTTCAAAGCAAGGTAAACACATTGTGAATCTACTTCCGGCTTCTCTTCTGGGTTGAGTTGACTCCTGCAAAAAGACTTCCTCAGTTGTTGAGGGGACAGGCGAATGTAGATTCCACTCAAAAGAATGTAATTCAGTTTTCAAAACCTCTCTAAGGATTAAATTCTATGTTTGCAAAAATGGAAAGCATGAAATAAAACTAGGAAGCATAAAGCAACTTCATTCCAACTAATATAAGGAAATCATTGAATGCTTTAAAAATAATATAGACTATATGTGCACTGCTTCTCTGGAAATAATTCAGTACTCAACTGTAAGGAAAGTGTGCAATAGAAACAAATAAGATAAATACATTTCTGTTGCTTTCAAGCCCACCTTGATCTTATAAAACCATTAAATACTTTCTCTTCAACACAGAAATATTCAATTATGATGAAAGGAATATCAATCACAACTTTTAACCTCAAGATATTCTAAGATTTTTACTTTGCCAATAAAACAAGATTGCAATTTCTCCTCAAGTTGACCCTGGCATTTAATTATCAAGATTTCACAAATGAATGTTATTTTCTCCAAAGTGCGAGAATCAGTTTCACATCTCAAATAATAACTTTAAGGCAGTCATAAATGCTCAACATAATGCATAATGAGTTAAATCAACCAGAAGTATTAGTAAGCCATAATTTCCTTTATCATTATATTCTGAAAGTAAACCTTGTTATGCAACAAACAGGATTAGGGTAAGTGTCACACTTAACTTGTAAGAAAAATTGGAGATGTAGTTAAACACATTCACTACCTATCCCCCACCTCAGTCTTTATAAAAATACATAACAATATCATTAATCAAAATCGAATGATCAAAGATATGAAAAAGAACTGTGAAATAAAATAACCAGTCAAATGATCAAGGCATAAATAAGAGTTATGAAATGAAATTGAAGAGCTATATTAAATCACACTCACACCATGCATCTATCAAAATACAATGCAAAGAAATCCTGCAAGGTATGGGGCAATGGACTGGCTAGGGGGCCCAAACCACCCAACTTGTTGCCCTTGCAGCAGTTTAATTACAACACCAGAAGATGTAGAATCACTAAAAACATAAATCGAATTCCAATTTTGACTAATGATGAATCTTGTTACATAATCACTGAACAACGCAGTGCTAGGCTCCAGTGGTCCCCTCCAGGGATCATCCCACTAGGCACACAACGCCTCCCTTCCCTGCATAAGGAAATCGACACCCCTGTTCTACAAAAACTGTGACCTATAGGATATAATTCAGGATATTTTTTTCCAGTATGCAACCCTCATGCTTATGACAACAATGCTTCCCAATTACTCGGGTCACATGCATACAATTTTAGAATGGAGGTGAATATAAACTGATCTAGAACCAAAATAAGGAGATTCAATTTTGACTGGGTTCCAATTGGTGCAGGATGAATTTGCTGAATGTATGTATTTTAATCCTCACATGCTGCACTTGGACCGAAGGTTATGGGCACATATATTTTTAGAGTTTGAAAACCAGATTCTCTATAAGAATAAGAAAATTAACTTTTAGTTGTATTTGTATTGATATGGAGATAATCACAACGACCAGTGTTGAGTCATGAGATCTTCCTCATGAGAACTCACGCTGCTAACGACTCTGTGGCTTCTAGAAATAGTTTGACCGTATTTTTTACTTTCACTTTGCACGTTATCTGGAAGACTTGGGTGCGATCAAGGGAACACATCACCTTATTGAACACCTTCTCCTCAAAACCCATATGCTCATTTTCCATTATGACAACCCGAAGTAAGAAAATCGTGGAGGTGAGAACATGATTTACACTGTTGGTACAAGAACTGCACTGTTAGAATAGGAAATGTTCATCTGCCACAAAGAGAGTCTACTATTAATTATATTTTCACATTAAATACTTTTCAAATTAACAAAACAAGAAGAATTCATAAATCAATAATTGTTACCTCTGAATGCATCTAGATAATAGCCCAATAGTGCATAAAAAGGATAATAATGACTATAAACACCCAGTACAGGCATAGAGTGATTAAAACAAAAAAGCATATTTCGATGCAGCAAGATAAGGTATAGGAAAGCAATATTTTGTACAAGACATTATGAAAAAACTAGTGTTTCACTTTCTGATATATACTACATGCATGTTTTCATGTCTCAAATGAACTCCCTGCTTGTCATAGATTTCTTTTTTAAAATTATTTTTTTTCTGCCTAGGGTCTTATTAACATCCTTGATTAAAAAAATCAAATCTTTTTTGAAAAGGCACAATTTCAGGAAGACTACCACAAGATTCTTGCGCTTATGATAGCAATCATGTACCTAGGCCATGTAGTGCTTATTTAGAGATAGCCACAATCAACACACATTATTGTCCATCAACACCTTGTGAGTAGTCATTACTGAGTAATTCATCACTCTAAATACCATGGGAAAAATTGAAGTGAGTTATGATACCAGAAAAGGGAAATAAAAATAGAACAAGATGACACCTTCCTGGACCAATCAGCAAATTCTTCATTGAACATCCTAAATTTTGTTGTCATCTAGATGAAAAACTAAATTTATTCTTAATCCAATACAAAGAATTACCTTCATTAAGGGTACCACATCATTAAACATTCATGATTTTTGAAAAATAGAACTCAAAGCGTCATGCTCAAATCATCTTAAAACCATTGTCCAAGAATTAAAATGATGAGTTTTAGGGGAAGAGAAAGATAACTGAGTAAATCATAGTGTGCAATTAACTTTAGTACCACAGACATAACCCTGATGACTGCAGGCATCTATAGCCTTAGCAGGGATGTCTTTTGACCCAACAAAATGCATGTGTCCCACTTACTAGATATAGATTCATAGTTATTCGATTTAATTTAAAAAGTATATGAAGGCCACTATTCTTGCTTGGTAACCAACCGATGGTAGTTCCACTCACAAGAAGTAACATGGATGATCAGGCCATCTTGTGATGAGACCTCCAGTCTTCCAGCTTTTTGGCTGAAAGCCATTACTCTGGGTTGGTGACCAGTCACAGTAATGTCATACATGTCAAATCTCATGATCGTGGTAGGTCGGCTCATCTTGAGACCTCCTATCCTCCAATCAATCCTTTGTAAACTATGATTATGATTAACTTCAAAGGTTACTTAATAAGTGGGGAGGTAGATCTACTCCTTAAGAGTATGGGATGGTGTGAAAAGTTTTAAATGACTAATCATTATTGGCTAGTTCCTCTACCCTAAAGATTCATTTAAATAAGATGTCCCAGATAATGACTGAAAGATTCTTTGAGTTAATAATGCCAATGTTCTCATGAATGGATCATTATGATCTTTACAAGAGTGGTCCACCATAGGAGGTTTTCCAATGATACCTTCTAAGGGAAATTGAAAATATATATTTCAGATGACAAATCATTAGAGTGATTAATCATGGTCACCTTTGCAAAATCATGAGGTATTAGAGTGAATCATACTCAACAAGACTTACCACAGATGTGTGTGTTAATAACCAATGTGGATCAAAAGCAGTTTCAGTGGCTATCCTTTGGAATTCAAAGCCCTAATATCATTGTTGTAACATCTTTATTCATGGCATTGATTTATTCTTCTACCCTACTCTACCCTAAGAAGTGGAAGACTCCCTTTTAAGTATAGGAGTACTTCCAATGCAACCATGTGCACAACAAGAAGGTAATCATACTCATGTTCAAATTTGAAAAGTGTATTTGAGAAAATACGAGAACATGAGGAACTAGCTAAATTAATTGATGTGATGCTACAAATTGTCTAATGATAAAGGAGAAGTGGATATTGACAGTCATCTGAAACCAATATTCTATGGGATTCATATACTCTTGGTCATTTGATTCATGGGAAACAACCAATACATCATGCAAATCCTCCACATTTCTTTGTTTATCCCCCAAAGTGCAGGTTGGATCAAATGGATGTTCTTTAATCTTTGCTTCTAATGGCTTCTCCTTATCAAGCATGATCCATAACTTCTTGGTTTCCCTAGGAAGATCTTATGGTTCTTCATGAATCTTTTCTTCTATAGGAATAGACCTATTTATAATTGATGCCAAAATGTGTTCTTTCTGAGAGGCAGAGACACCAACTTCTACTAGAATTTGATAGTTCTTGGAATAGCATCACATTTCCCGGCATTTTCGTGATAGATGGAAGGTCTTGTTATCACATGGATTTAGAGAGAGGGGTTATTTTAGCACCAGAAAAATAGAAACACACTTAAAGGAACGAACCAAGATTGTAAACTAAGAAAATCACACTTGCAGAAAAGTAAATCAAATAATCTCAATTGCAGTAAAGAAAGCAACCTAGCATCACACTTTACAGTAAATAAAATTACTCTTAAAAACTCAATTGCAGTAAAAGAAAGAAATCAGGCATCACATTTTGCAGTAAAGGAAATAACTCATTTGCAGTAAAGAAAACCTAGCCTGTGAGCTCTCTGGCAATATCGTCTAGTATGCTTTAGGAAGCAAGGGGAATCTTGTTAATCTAAAAATTCAATTGCGAAGGAAAGGGAAAAGCATTACAATTCGTGAGGGCTTATCCTACGTTGCCTCCCCGACAACAACGCTAAAATATTGGACGATATAAATGCAAGATTTACATCAACATTTAAATTGTCAATCTGGGTGGGTAAACTTAGAGGCGTAGCACAATATACATGCCAGAACAAGACCTCGAGGATCTATGGAATTAAGGTCTTGAAAACAATTCAAAAAGGCATCATTCAGGAAAAAGGAACAAGACTCTTCAAAGCAAGGTAAACACACTGTGAATCTACTTCTGGCTCCTCTTATGGGTTGAGCTGAATCTTGCAAAAAGTCTTCCTTAGTTGTCCAGGGGACAAGAGAATGTAGATTTCACTCAAAAGAATGTGATTCAATTTTCAAAACCTCTCTAAGGATTACATGCTATGTTTTCAAAAATGGAAAGCATGGAATAAAACTAGGAAGCATAAAGCAACTTCATTCCAACTAATCTAGGGAAATCATTGAATGTTTTGAAAATAATCTAGACTATATGTTCACTACTTCTCTAGAAATAATTCAGTACTCAATTGTAAGGAAAGTGTGCAATAATGCAAATAAGATAAATACATTGATGCTGCTTTCAAGCACACCTTGATCTTATAAAACCATTAAATACATTCTCTTCAACACAAAAATATTCAATTATGATGAAAGGAATATCAATCACAACCTTTAACCTCAAGAAATTCTAAGAGTTTTACTTTGCCAATAAAACAATATTACAAATTCTCTTGAAGCTGACGCTGGCATTTAATTATCAAGATTTCACTAATGAATGCTATTTTCTCCAAAGTGCGAGAATCAGTTTCACATCTCAAATAATAGTTTTAAGGCAGTCATGAATGCTCAACTTAATGCATAATGAGTTAAATTAACCAGAACTCTTAGTAAGCCATAATTTCCTTTATCATTATATTTTGAAAGTAAACCTTGTTATGCAACAAATGGGATCAGGGTAAGTGTCACACTTAACTTGTGAGATAAATAAGAGATGGAGTTAAAAACACTCACTACCTATCCTATGCCTCAATCTTTATAACAATACATAACAATATCATTAATAAAACTTGAATGATCAAAGATATGAAAAGGAATTGTGAAATAAAATCACTAGTCAAATGATCAAGGCATAAAGAAGAGTTATGAAATGAAAATTAAGAGTTATATTAGATCACACTCACACCAGGCATCTATCAAAATAAAATGCAGAGAAATCATGAGAGGTATGGGGAAATGGACTGGCTAGTGGGCCCAAACCTCCTAGCTCATTTCCCTTACAATAGTGAAATTACAACACCAAAATATTTAAAATGACTAAAAACATAACTCGAATGCCAATTTTGATTAATGTTGAATCTTATTACATAATGATTGAACAATACAGTGCTAGGCTTTAGTGGTCCCCTCCTGTGATCATCCCAATGGGCACGCAGTATCCTCCCTTCCCTGCACAACGAAATCGATCCCCCTGTTCTACAAAAAATTATGATCTACAGGATATAATTCAGGATCATTTTTCTAGTACACAACCCTCATGCTTATAACAACAGTTCTGCCCAATTACTCGGATCACATGCATACAAGTTTTGAATGGATGTGAATACAAACTGATTTAGAACCGAAATAAGGAGATTAAATTTTTAATGGGTTCCAATTGGTGCATGACACATTTGCTGAATGTATGTATTTTAATCCTCACATGCTGCATTTGGACCGAAGGTTATAGGCGCATATATTTTTAGAGTTTGAAAATCGAATTCTGTATAAGAATAAGAAAATTAACTTTTAGTTGGATTCGTATTGATCTGGAGATAATCACAACGACCAGTGCCGAGTCATGAGATCTTCTCCATGAGAGTATCACACTACTAATGACTCTGTGGCTTCTAGAAATAGTTTGACCGTATTCTTTGACTTTCACTCTATGCGTTATTTGGAAGACCTGGGTGTGATCAAGGGAACACATCACCATATCGAGCACCTTCTCCTCAAAACCCATATGCTCATTTTCCATCATGACAGCCCGAAGTATGAAAATCGTGGAAGTGAGAACATGATTTGCACTGCTGGTATAGGAACTGCATTGTTAGAATAGGAATTGTTCATCTGCCACAAAGAGAGCCTACTATTAATGAAATTTTCACATTAAATACTTTTCAAATTAAAAAAACAAGAAGAATTCATAAATAAATAACTGTTACCTCTGAATTCCTCTATATAATAGCCCAATAGTGCATAAAAAGGATAATAATGACTATAAATACCCAGTAAAGGCATAGAATTATGCAGCAAAAAGCATGAAAATATGGACAAACTGGAGCCTCAACAAAAGCTTCCCCGAGTACGATATGATGAAAATGTATAAATGTTGAAAAGTTATTTTTCTTATAAGTTGGAGGTGGCCAGTTAACTTGGCCACCCTCAGCTCATGATCAAAAAGTGAACTCCCAGTCAGCATGCCATGTTGGAGTGTCAAATCAATGGGAATCAGTCAAAAAGGTGGTCGATTTAGTTATGTGGGAGTGGGTGATGATTACGAGGGGAAAGTGCATGATCACCAGCGGTGGGCCAACGGTCCCAATGAGGAAATCCTATACCACTTCCAGCCAGCACAACGCTCCAAGCCTCGACCATAAATAGCATAAAATTCCAAAATTTCATGCACTTGTTTCTCATTTCGAAATCATAGAGACTAGGACCAGCTAAGAATCCATTGAAGAGTTGAACCTTGCTGAATTCCACAAGAAATCTGCAAAGGGGTGCCTAGGGTCAAACTGTTCAACAATTTTCATAGTTCCAAGCATCACAGTGAAAATTAAGTGGCCCATCTCTCATGTGTTCATGATTTGATAACTAAAAAGAAAAAAAGGAAAATATTTTGCAATATTCTAGTAATTATAGTGGGCTGGAAAATTAGACAGTATTTTGGGAAATTTAAGGGAATTGTGTGGATATTTTAAAGGGTATACATTTCAGTCATTTACCACAAACATTTTAATCTCATAGCCACCCTGAAATGCATACTTAAGCTAGCCTACAAAACCTCCTTCATTTAGCCATAAACAAAGAAGAGAACCCATAGACACATCAAGGATTCACCTTCGTCCCCCTATGGTGGATATCTTTAGGAGGCATCACTCGTTGGGTTTATTTGAGTTGCTCAAAGGGTGAGATGATGATATAGCCCAAGAGTTTTCCATGGAAATCAACCCTTAGGCAAGAACAAGTGCTACCACTATAGTGAGAAGGTTGTCCATTACAATCAACCCTAAGTTGATCAACAGAATAACCGCACTTCCTCAAGGGGTACAATGGAGGAGGGAGGGCAAGGCTAGCATCACCTTTGCTAAGAAAAACTTCTTCCTAAATGATGAAGAGAAAATTGAAGAAAAAAATAGGGTTAGGAGGGAGAGCCTTCACTATCCTTGGGATGAGGTGAGCTACCACATCCTCAAATACATTTCTTGTGAAGGGAGGCTCAGTGTAGTCTATGGCTACCAATTCAGGCTCCTCCATGAGTTGAGATTTGGAGATGATTTACCCAAAATCCAAAGGCTCAATGTGCCTTATTTCCTTTTGTAGTCCATTATAGACATGAGCCAAAAGGTGAAAAAATGGAAACACCATCAATTAGCACATCATGGATTCATTAAGTTGATAATGGAGGATGCCTTGAGCCAATTGAGAAGTCCTATTCTCGAGTCCACATTTAGAAACATGGACAAAGAGCCTGTCCTTTAAATCCAAGACCTTGAATATGGTGGGACCCTAACCTTAGTGATGAAGAGGAACTAGAAGAAGAGGAACAAGAAGAAGTAGAAGAAAAAGAGGACGCAAAAAACAAACAAAATAGAGAAAGAAGGGGAAGAAGACGAAAAATAAGTAGTAGAAGAAGAAAAGTAAGAAGAGAAAAAAAAGGTGAGGAGCAGAAGGCAGAGACCAACCTTGAGAAACATACTAAAGAAGGGGAGAGATCTCCAAGATTGTCTCCTGAGCTCATTGAGAAGGAGGCAACTGCTGCTTTGGCTTCCTTGAGCATACCCATCATGTCTAAGAGGAAAAGACAAAGGCAAACTCCCCTATATTTTAAAACAAGACGAAGCACCATGATCAACTAGAGGAAGCCACAAACACCTACAATAACTCCCATCCTTATTGAAGAGTTAGAAAACAAGTAGGAAGAGCTAGGTTCCTTGGGAATTAAGAGTCAGGAAGGCACATCACAACAAGCAACCCCAAAGGCTCCCATCACGTATGTTAGGAAGCCTGTCACTAGGTCAGCATCAACAAAGAAAACCAAGGCACCTATTACCCTCTTACAGAAAGTAAAAATCATGCCATAGGATCCTCAAACAGTGCTATACGAAACACTACCAGTGCTACAGGAAACACAAAAAGAGTTACAGGAAAGAAAGCATGGGTAGGTAGGGAAGTAACATGACAAGTGGAGGAGGGGGAAGCTTCTCCAAAAGCATTTGAGGGATATTTTCCATAGTTGCAGGAGCCTATCCCACAACCAAATATGACTTCTTACTACAATTTCATTGAGGGAGGCAAAGTAATACCACAAAAATTTGCAATCCCTCTCTTCTTTGAGCTTGAAAAAGAAAGGGAAAGAACACATCGCTGGATGCAAATTGCCAAGTCAAAGAAAGTAGAAGATGTGGGCCATATGGAAGAAAAACTCCTAGAGATGGGAAGGGAGTTTAGTGAGTTGAGAGACAAAGAACACATCATGAGATCTCAATTATAGGCTGAAAACACATGGATGAGGAGGAAGTTGTGGAAAAAAGAAGCCAAGTGGACACTATGGCAAGCCTTTCCATGGAGGCACTTCAGTGCAAGATGCCATCTAAATCATATGCACTATACCTCAAGGATCAATGGATATAGTTTCAAATTAATACATTAGCCCAACAGGGGACCATGTCATTCCAAGACTATACATAATTCATAGAGATATGTGACAAGAGCACCCTGGAAGACAAGACCAAGATATCTGAATTTTACCTACACAACTTTGCCTTGATAGATTTGAATGTGTGGGGACCTAATGCAATGTTGGTGATTGAGGTAGATCTTCAAAAAGTACCAGTGGCATGGTAAAAAGGATCAAAACATAAAGTGGTAGAATATGGATAAAATTAGCATCAAATCGAAGTGCTCGTCATCCTAATTCAAACAGTGCAAATGATACTCAAATTTGAGTTCATATGAAGAAGTTAGAGCAAGTCACATTTTATGTTTCACTTGGACAGGTGGCAGGAGGAGATGACGTCGCAAACACTCTCAGTGAATGGGGAAGCACCAAGTGGTAGGCTGCCATTGGTCCCGCATATCACAAATCGCAGAAGGAAGAGGTCGTAGCTTAAAGAAAATAGGCCCCAAGCAAGTCCTAGTTACGATGCAATATATCACAATCGCAGAATTATGTTGCAATTTGCGATATCACAATCGTGTTTCGCAAAGGGGAAGCAGTTGCATGTTGTACTAATTTTGGTTTTCGGCAATTACGATTTGCGATAAGGACTCCCGTACCCGATATATTATATATTGTGGTTAATTGTTTTTCGATTTCACGGTTGTCGCAGGGCACCTGATGTATGGGCTTTTAGTTTGTCTACCAATTGGAAACACTAATGGGAAAAGTACTGATAGTAAAAGGCTGTTAGGTTAAATGTGTTGAGCCACTAATTTGTCATTATTATTATCACTTTTTAACGTCTATTTCATCCATTTCTATGATTCTTTATCACATCATTTATCATAATCTATCATATAATTCCATTTTATAATTATTTATGCTCTTTTGATTAAATAATACTTGTTCTCCTTTATTTTTAATAAATTGATGATTATTATGCATTATTTTGCCAATGATGGTTTATTAGTGAATTTGTTGTAACATTAATCATGATTTTAGCTTCCAAGATCTTTTCCAAATTGCAAATATGATTTCCAACTCATAATTAAATATTCCAACTCAGAAGTTCGTTGGAATAAGAAGTGACAATTTTGCATTGGATGTTTTAGACAAATGAAGGAGAACCTTGAAAATATGAAACATGGGTTTTGTCCAGAACGGGCTGAATTAGTTTTTCCATGAAAAGTTTTCCAAAATTTGGTTTGTATTAAGAGAAATGCAAGGTTCTTTGAAGACGATTTTTTCATATTTGTTTTTGCGACTGTTTTCCAAATTCTTCCAGTTTAAATACCAAATTCGACTTGTTCCTGCTAAATGTTTATGGAAAGATCTTTCAGATATGATCTTGCTGATCAATTTGTTTTGTACAATCCAAATTTTTAATGGAAATCAGTTTGTAATCAACTTTGTTGTAACTTCCCTTTGCTCTTTGTGTATTTAAATGAAAACATAGATCAAAGAGGAAGGGGGATAATGGGGGGATAATGGGGAGATAATTAAAAGATAGGAGATGGACAATTCTTAGATAGGATGTAGGAGAAGAGATAAGATATGAGAGATGGGAGGTGAAAAATTGTTGAATTGGAGGCAGAGCTAAGAGCTTCATTATGTTGTAATTATTTCTCTCATATATGTTAATAAAGGAAGCTATCCACTGAGTTCTACATCTGTTATTTGTAAGCTTATCTGAGTTATTTCTCAAGACAGAACTGAGTCTTGGGAAGTTGGGCCCACTACCTTGGATGAGGTGTTGCCTTGAACATGTAAATTAGTGTAGTTATGTATTTGTTTATTTGAATTTAAATTGTCATTCCTTAAAGTAGATTTCCTTTCTTTTAACTAATTTGTTGTTTACTGCATTTTTGAGATTTATTATTTCATCCAATTTCTAGATTTCATTTAATTTACTTTTCTAGATTAGAATTTGAATTCTGTTGAGTAAAATAGCTTAAATTTCCAATTCAACAATTTGTGGTTTAATTTAGCAATGGTTCAACTTGTGTGATTAGCATAATTGTTTTTCCTATCATTTAATTTCTTCTTTTTAATTTTAGTTTTATTATTCAAGTCTTACATTTTATTTCTTGTTGAATGAGCTTGATAGTATAGAACATGATCATATAGAAACAGTGTTAGATGTTGGTATTGTTATGCATATATTTTTTCGATTGCCTTGAAATAAAAATATGCTCCTCGAGTTGATAATTAATGTTCAAGTGATTAATTTTTTTTATTATGTAATTAATTTTACCCAACATTTTGGTGTCGTTGCCAGGGAGGCAGTCCAATTTCACTACCACACTAATATCTCGTTGTAGATGCATACCTCACTTTGTGAGAGTTGGATATTGAAGATGAAAGCTAAGAACCTATGTTCGCATCCTGGGGAACCAGTGATGGGTCTACCCTTTGTAGTCAGGCTTGAGTCATATAGCATGCATGATTAAAAGTAGGAACATTAGAGGTAGGAATTGGGATTTTTTTTATCATTTCACTTAAGTGGTGATGTAAGAACCACCAATTCCATTGACCAATTGACAAGAACATTTGAAGGAGGATCCTCAAAGAAACACATGAAGAACATATTCTATTATGGTAAGAAATAGTTGTATATTTTAACCCCGTACATAAATTACCTGCATACGAATTCTAAAACACAGAAAATAAACAATGCGAGAGCATAACACAAAAAACACATATACACAAAGATTTTCCCCTGGACCCCAAAACTAGGACTACCAGCTTGATTTTTTATTATTTTCCTTTCAATGTTACAATACATATTTATACATTCCGAAGCATCCAATACCATGGACCGAAAACCATCGCGTCCAAAACCATGGACCAAAAACCATCGCATCGAAAACCATGTGTGAGAATCTTGCACAAAACCATAGGTAGGTCCGCCCAACCTAACATAGGGTCCAAAACCAAAAATTTTTGGGGTGCTGCCCCAGACCCCATAGAGTGGGGTTACCTACACCCCTCAAACCCACTGTGACTCCCCCTCGCTATGCAATCAGCGCAATGAAGGGGGGGCTCTGCCCCCCTTCTAACCCCCCAGTTAATTACGTGGGATAGTCGTAGAAAGAATATAACACAACCGAACATTCTCCCACTTGTTGTTTTCTTTCCACAAGGGGCCACGAGAGAGCTTAGTCATTTATCCAGCCCTGCAACACCCATTGTTTCTCTACACTAAGATAACTTCTCAGAGCTCACAGATTTTGTCAATGCATCTGCAATATTCTTCAAAGTGTCCACCTTTACCAGCAACACCTTTTTGTATTCTATCATATCCCTCACAAAGTGATACTGACCATCAATGTGCTTTGTCCTTGAATGGTAAGCAGGGTTCTTTGCCAAGAAAATTGGACTTTGGCTGTCACAGTCTATCCTTATAGCTCACTGTACTAACCCCATATTTTAACACAATCTCCGCAACCAAACTGCTTCCTTACTTGCATGAGTGGCTGCCATGTATTCTGCTTTTGTAGTTGATAGTGCCACTACAAATTGTTTCTTACTCATCCAACTGACTGCACCTCCAAATAGGTTAAACACATACCCACTTGTAGATCTTCTGTGATCCAGATATCCAACCCAGTCTGGATCAACAAAGCTATGAATATCCAACACTTTGTCCAATCTTGGTCTTCCTTGGTAGCACAAACCATAATCACTAGTGCCACACAAATATTAAACCTCTGTAATATTGTCTCGACATACTTCCCCTGGTTTAATCAGAGCTTCCTCTTTGTTTGATCTCTTTTACTTTCCATGCCCAAAATATAGTTTGCAGCACCAAGATCTTTCATGTCGAATTCGGAGGATAAATGGGTCTTCAAATCCTCGATAATTTCTTTGTCATTTCCAGCCAGCAACATATCATCCACATACAAGACTAGATAAATAACACGGTCACCAATTAATTTAAAATACACACAATGATCTTCTTTACTTCTGGTGAAGCCAAGTCCCTGTATAAATGTATCAAATTTCTGATACCACATCCTTGGTGACTGTTTTAACCCATACAAAGACTTCTTTAACTTGCATACCAGTTCTTTCTTACCCTTCACCACAAAGCCTTTAGGTTGCTTCATGTAGATCTCCTCTTCTAGATCCCCATGAAGAAATGTTGTCTTCACATCCATCTATTCTACCTCAAAATCAAAAGAAACAACAATAGATAAAAGTAATCTAATAGAAGTTACCTTGGCAACAGGAGAAAAAATATCACCAAAATCAATTCTCAGCACCCGGGAATAACTTTTTGCTACCAACCGAGCTTTGTATTTCTCCACCTTTCCTTCTGCATTTGTCTTCTTCTTGAACACCCATTTGTTGCCAATGGGTTTCCTTCCAACCGGCAACTCCCCCAAATCCCAAGCCTCATTTTTGTGCAAAGATGCCATTTCATCAACAATGGCCTCTTTCTAGAGTTTTCCATCCTCTGAATCTACTGCTTCCTTCACAGTTCTGGGATCATCATCAGTAATAGATAAAGCAAAATTTGAACAGAAAGCAGATGGACTATACCTTTCTGGTTGCCTTCTTTCTCAAACTGATCTTCTCACACCCAGAGTTTGTGGCTCTTCATCTTCTGATTCCTCCTTTGCTGTAGAGTTTGATTCTTCCTCCTTTAGATCAAACTCTATCTTCTCAGGTTCCTTTGGTTGGACTTCATGTTTAATAACATCTTTCACCTCTCCGAACACCACATCTCGGCTGTACACAACCTTCCTTATTACTGGGTTCCAAAGCTTATAACCCTTTAAACCATCCTTATACCTAATAAAGATGCACTTTTTTAGATTTACTATCCAACTTGGTTCGTTTCTCCTTTGGAACATGTACATATGCATCACATCCAAATACCCTCAGATGAGAAAGAGAGGGTTTCTTACCAGTCCATACCTCTTGTGGAGTCTTATCCTCTAACGTTGATGAAGGTGATCTGTTGACCAGGTAACATGCTGTCTCCACTGCCTCTACCTAGAATTCCTATCCTAACCTGGTACCACTGGGCATGCTTCTTTCCCTTTCCATCAACGTCTTGTTCATTATTTCTGCAACTCCATTTTTCGGAGGTGTATATGGAGTAGTCTTCTGCTGTGCTATACCACACTTCTTACAAAATTCTTCAAATTCCTTACTACAAAACTCTCCACCATTATTTGTCCTCAGCACCTTTATCTTCTTCTCTGTCTGGTTTTCCACCAGAGCCTTAAATTCTTTAAACCTATCAAAGACTTCAGATTTCTTCTTAAGGAAATATATCCATGTATTCCTTGAGAAGTCATCTATAAATGATACATAGTACACAGACTTACCCAGTGATGGAACCTTCACAGGTCTAAACACATCACTGTGCACAAGCTCTAATATATGTTTCGCCCTCTTACCACCAGAGGGGAAACTCACCCGATTCTGCTTCCCATATACACAATTTTCATAGAAATCAAAATACAAAGAGCTATTACTCATACCTTCCACCATACCTTTACCATGAAGTATTTGAAGGCCCTTCTCTCCAATATGTCCAAGCCTTTGATGCAACATCATGGTCTTTTCTCCAGATACCACTAGATTTTCTGCTCCACTTTCAGGAACCACGGAACTATTGCACCCATCCACAACAGTGCTACCTTGCATCTTGTACAGAGTTCCAATTCAAACTCCCTGCATCAATACTAGTGCCCCCTAAACCATCTTGCAAGTATCCTTCTCGAACAATGTTTTTACACTTGCATCATCTAGCTTGCTTACAGAAATCAGATTTCTTGCTAATGCTGGAATATGCAGAACACCCGGAAGTGTTCTAACCCTTCCACATTGCAACTTCAACTTTACTTTTCCGCAACCAATGATTCTAGCCTTCCTATCATCCCCCAAGAAGACATCACCACCATCATATTTCTCATACTTCCATAACCATTCTCTATGGGGAGTGAAGTGAAAGGATGCACCTAAGTCAATCAACCATGCCTCATGATCTACATGTGTACTTGAAGAAGCCAAGTACACATCCCCACCTTCATCTGAGGTGGTTTTCGCCTCTATAGAAGAAGCATCATCAGATCCTTTTCCTTTATCAGGAGCTTTAGATTTACAGTCCCTTTTGTAGTGCCCTTCCTTTCCGCATTTCCAGCACACCACCTTTACAAGTTTTCCTAGAGATTTAGATCTCCCTCTAGATTTAGATCTCCCACTCAATGACTTATTTTTGTTTCTGTTGTGGGACCGTCCTCATACAGACAAGGCATCACCACTCTAGCTCTCCATATTTTTCTGTCTCATCTCCTCTGTCAGCAAGGATGAGACTATTTCATCAAACTGCAAGGTAGTTGCATTGCTACCTATTGCAATAATCAGACTATCCCACGAATCTGGTAGAGAACAAAACAAACTAATGTACTTATCTTCATCTAAAATTTTGATATCAACAAATGATAATTTACTTACCACAATATTAAATGCATTCAGATGCTCTTTCATCGAGTCTCCATCTTCCATCCTCAGGTTATACAACTTTTTCCACATGAACAATTTATTCACCAGAGACTTAGATTGGTACAAAGTCCCTAACTTGTCCCACAAAGCCTTTGTCATAGCTTCCCCTAATACATTTATCAATACTGAATCTGAGACACATAATCGTATTGTGCTCTTTCCCTTTCGATCCAACTTCTTCCATTCTTCATCGGACACTCCCATTGGTTTAGTACCTAGATCTACCGCGATCCACTGATCTTTATCCACCAACAGATCCTCCATCTTGAGTTTCCACAACTGAAAAATCTGACCATTAAATTTCTCAATCTCTATCTTTCCACCGGTCGCCATCTTATTTCACCACCAAAATCGATCCGCAGATCTCCCACTGAACAGGGTCTACCACAGGCCTGAGCGAAACCCCTCAGCAACAAAGGCGTCACCTTGAAGCCAAAACAGCTCTGATACCAAATGTAGATTTTAACCCTGTACAGGAATTACTTGCATACGAATTCTAAAACACAGAAAATAAACAATTTGAGAGCATAACACATAAAACACATATACACAGAGATTTTCCCCCGGATCCCAAAACTGAGACTACCAACTTGATTTTTCATTATTTTCCTTTCAATGTTACAATATATATTTATACATGCCAAAGCATCCAATACCATGGACCGAAAACCATCGCGTCCAAAACCATGTGTGAAAATCTTGCACAAAACCATAGGTAGGTCTGCCCAACCTAACATACGGTCCGAAACCAAAATTTTCTGGGGCACTACCCCGGACCCCATAGAGTAGGGTTACCTGCACCCCTCAAATCCCCTGTGACCCCCCCCCGCTACGCAATTGGCACAATGAAGGGGGGGCTCTGCCCCCCTTCCAACTCCCCGGTTAACTACGTGGGCTAGTCGCAGAAAGAATATAACACAACCCAAAAATGGCTCACATTGCTACTTTTGACTTCCGTATCAAAGATCTAGGAAGAGTGACACAAATGCACATAATTCCTCCATCTTGTCTACCGAATTTTCATGGTTTGGAAAATGAAGACCCAGATACATTCTTATTTGAGTTTGAACTACTTTGTAGAGGATATGATTATTGTACTAATGCTCAAAGGTTGAAAATTTTTCCTCTTACTATAAAAGGAGCAGCACTCCAATGGTTTATGAGCCTTAGTTGGAACTGCATCCAAACATGGGAGGACATGAAGAATGTATACTTGAAAAGGTATCAAGACTCTTGTAAGGTCAATGAAGATATTTTCAGTATGATACAAGGAAAAGATGAAATCTTGGAGGACTATGTAGAGCAATTTAAATACAACTTTCAAAAAGCAAAGCATAAGCATTTGAAAAAAGAGATCTTAAAAACACTCCTCATCAAAGGAATCAAAGATGAATTTTTAGAACTCTTAAATCTAATGGGAAAAGGTGATGTTTTTTTAGTTATCATATGATGATGTTTGTGAATGATGCATAAGGTATTTAAGTGGAATCTCCAAGGCTAGTAAGAATTCTAGAGAAGTTTCTTCTTTCTTTTCCAAATATACTACAAGAACAAGAGATATAGGAGGTGAAATCAATGATTTATTTGAAAATTTGAAAATTTATTTCATTAGCTCTCTAAATTCACAATTGGATGTTTTGCAGGTTCAGAAAAATCAAGGAATTGAAGAAGTGTTTTTTTCTCATTGCCAAAAGGACCATCTTGTAGATAGTTTTTCTTTCTTATCGAAGATTGAAGCATCATATCAAATAGATGGGGAAGCTGCAACAAGGTCACAACCATGGAAACCATGGCCTACATGTATGGTTCAAAACACTTCCTCTCCATTTTCTTACTTGCATAATCCATTATGGAATACTCCTTTCTTAGGGAAACCATGTCAATCTTAGTATAACCTCACCAATCTTGTTTACAAGTTTGGCATGGTTCATCTTATGATTACATGGATACTCTCCCACATCTTGTAGCACAAACACATCATCCATATTCTTTTCTAGCTTTTCAACAACATCTTGCTTGTCTATCAAAACCATCCACACAACCAAATCAACTACATCATCAAAATCCGCCATGCCCTACACAATTTCCTTGTCAACTCATTCCACACCCTCACCATAATAAACTAGTACAACATGCTTACAGTCTTGAACTGCAAAATTCACCTATCCTTCTCACCCATTCTATATCACATGCACCATTGCAAAAAACTTATATTGAGATTCAGAATGTTTCAAATCTAAAAATTGTAGAATTTATGGAAGAAAATGAGGTTTCTTGTAGTCTGCATCAACAAACCATTTTAAAAACTCAGGAACTTCATGATATGAAGACTATGGGAAATCAAGAAAGAAAAATATATATTGAATATTTGTTTCACTCCATCCTTTGTTTGCAGCATCACTCCATACTTCAACAATTTTTGACACCATCTTTTCAAAGGAAGTTGGCTTCTCATACCCTACTATTTATGAACATGCATTTTTCAAATTTGGGTATGCACATACTTGAGGCCTTATTTCGAAAATGGCTCTACTAGAAGTACCCTTATACGTAAGCATATTTAGTTTTCAAAGCAGAGTAGGTTAGTGTAGAAAATAAAATAAATAAGGACATAAATAAATACATTTTTTAATGTAAAATAGTTGTTTTTGTTGCAACGCACTATGGAAATCAACATCGGGGATACATTTTTAATTTATTTGTATATGTAGATGTATGATATTGAAAATGAGAGTTATACAAACACTTATATTCCTTTTATCACCAATTTGGAAAAGTTGTTTGAATATCGTATTTTTTGGCTTGCGGGCTTGACGAAATTTCTGAACACAGAGTCGGGACAATCATGTTTTGAGGGAAAAAAATGGAATATTTTTAAAACATGTTTCTATCCAAAGAATCCCTTTATGCATACTTTCCAACCCAATTTGAATCACTCCATTTGGATTTGAAACAAAAAGTTATAACCAAAACATTGACAGGGTGTCTAGTGGGCAGTTCAAGAATAGACTTGGGATAGTCAGTTTTTGAAAGCCTAAATGACTATACTTTTAAAATATATTTCTATGGTATATTTCCCAATGAATATAGTTTACAAGGAAATTTTAATCACTCAATTTCGATATCATATGAGAAAGTTATGACCAAAATACTGACTGTCTATAAATCTGCACTTTAAAAACTCTGTTTTTCCAGTTGTTCACTTGCGTATTTGACCCATCAATTCTTCTTGTCTTTAAAACATGTTTCTATTGGAGATACATAAATGAATATAATTTAATCTCCAATTTTAATCATTTGAATCCGTCATCAAATGAAAAAGGTATGCTTAAAATATCTTCTATTGGTCTAAGCTGGGAAATTGAAAATGGCTCTGTTATGCAGGTCGTTCTAAGTAAATTTGACAAATCATATTCATGAAACTTTTAAAACATGTTTGTATTGGAGATATACCTCTGAATTTAATTTCACTTGGCTTTGGAATCACTCAAATCGGACGAAAAACAAAGAAGTTATGATTAAAACACTTCAGGTTAGCATGATTGACCACTACTCTCCCGCAAGTAAGAAATTAATTTTACTTTATTATTTTTTCCGTGGATTTGTTTTACAGAGTAACTAATTGTTATTTTTTTGCATACTTCTTGGATTAGGGGAGCCTGATCACCTCTCTTTCTCCACGATTTAATGTTTTATTGCAGGTAGACACTTGTTTTTGCAAGTCCCATGAGAATAAAAAAGGTAAATTTATGAATGAGCGATTCTTGAAAGAAATGTTAATTAAACAAGGGCATTTCATCCAATTAATTACCTAACAGATTCATAACAGAAGAAATGGAGACTTGATTTCCATTTGAAGATTCATGTCACTACTGCAAAAACATTTTTCCAAAAATCATTTTTTTCCATTGACAGATTGATGTTCCCTTAGGAAACAACATCATAAATTAATTAATTTATTTACTATTTTAAATAAAATGTTGTTTCTTTTCTGATTTTTCTTATGCTTTTGTGTTTCAGGTGTTACTTCCTTCAAAGTTGTAGTTTTTGTTCCATTGGTGAATGAACAACTGTTGTTCAGTAGAACGAACAAATCTGATTTGTCTTTGGGTGCGTTTAGTAAGTGTTGTTCAATCGATTGAATGATTGTTGTTAAATTAATTGAACAACACTTATTTTTGTATGCGTGTTGCTGTTGAATCGATTGAACGATTTTTGTTCAATCAATTAAACAACACTTATTTTTGTGTGTGTGTTGTTGTTTAATCGATTGAACGATTGCCTTTCAATCAATTGAACAACACTTTGTGCGTTTTGCTGTTTAATCGATTGAACGATTGTTTTTCAATCAATCGAGCAACACCTTATGTGGTTTTATGTTCAATTGATTGAACGATTGATGTTCAATCAATTGAACAACACTTTTTGCGTGTTTGTTGTTCAATCGATTGAACGATTGTTGTTCAATCAATTGAACAACACTTTTTGCTTGTTGTTCAATCGTTTGAACAATTGTTGTTCAATCAATTGAACAACACTTTTGGTGTTTTGTTGTTCAATAGTTTGAACAATTGTTATTCAATCAATTGAACAACACTTTTGTTGTTTTGTTGTTCAATCATTTGAATGATTTTTGTTCAATCAATTGAATAACACTTTTTTGCATTTTTACAATTTTGTTATTCAATCGATTGAATGATTGTTGTTCAGTCATTTGAACAACACTTTTTGAATTTTTTTATTTTGCTGTTCAATCAATTGAACAACACTTTTTGCATTTTTTCAAATTTGATGTTCAATTGATTGAACGATTATTTTTCAATCAATTGAACAACTTTTTTTGTGTTTTTTTCGATTTTGTTGTTCAGCCAATTGAACAATTGCTGTTGAATCAATTGAACAACACTTTTTCCTTTTTTTTAATTTTTTTTGTTCAATCGATTGAACATTGTTGTTTAATCAATTAAACAACACTTTCACATTTTTATGATTTTGTTGTTCAATCAATTGAACAACACTTTTGTGTTTTTTTCGATTCTGTTGTTCAATTGATTGAACGATTGTTGTTCAATCGATTGAACAACACTTTTTCATTTTTTTTTCAATTTTTCTATTCAATCGATTGAACGATTGCCGTTGAGAATAGTTATAATTTATTAAGGAGGGGGAGTGGAACCTGAACGAGGATCGAAGTTGAAGCCAGGGTTTTGCATTAGGGTTCCATGGCGGGATGTGTAGGGTGGAGCGCCGCTCTCTCCTACAATCAGGTAGTCATAGAAGGAGGCAAGGAAGCAAGAGGGAAGCATTTCAAAAAACCATTGGAAAAGATTTCAGAAGCAAAAGGCAAGGAGACAGTTGGAAGAAATGAACCCCAAGGTTAAGAAGGGAATCAACAGGAAATGAGTAAAGAAATGGGGAAGGGAGATGGTAGTGGAAAAACGACTTCCACAAGAACCAAGGGAGTCTGCAAACTCAAATCAAGCATCATTCCCTGAGTCATATTGAGTGATCCAGTGATTCAAGCACACAGGGATCATATGAAAGAACATGCGATTATCTGCAAGTTCATGGGATTATGGCGAACGGAAAGGGCATTACACATTTGGATTAGAAGCCATTGGAAGCCATAGGGAGAAATACATTTACATCTGGGTTCTAAGGGCTTCTTCACGGTAGTGTTCGTGAACCTAGAGGAAAAAGATAGATTGTTTGAAGGGGGGCCATATTTCTATGCTGCAGCAGGACTCTACATGCGACCATGGATGATGAACTTTGTCCCGGAACGTGAAACATTTACATCTATACTAGTTTGGATCAGACTATACTCACTACCTCTGGATTACTGGCTACCAGAATCTTTGAAAACCATAGGCAACAAGCTGGGGAATTTTCTGAAGATATCAGAGGCAACTCTCAAAGGTAAATATACCTCCTTTGCCCGAATATGTGTGGAAATGGATCTATCTGGAGCCCTTCTGGAAGCAATAATTTTAGAGGTATATGATGAAGAGTGGGTGCAAACGGTGGACTATGAGCACATACCTTTTAGGTGCTGCAAATGTCATGAGCATGGCCATCTATTTAGAGATTGCCCAACAAATAGTATGGAAGGAAATGGGAAAACCTCTTTGGATAGAGATCACGAGGGTTTTACCAAGGTGGGGGCCAAAGGGAAAGGGGGTAAACGACCACACAAGAAAAGTAGTGAAGACAAAAATACAAGACACAATAGTTTCAAAATCCTAGAGGAAGTAGAGGAGAATGTGGAGATAGTCCAGGATAGGGAGAACGCATCCAAGGAGCAAGAAATGGAAGCTAAAATGGAGGATATCACAATAAACAACCAGCTGAAGGAGGATCTTCCAAGCGGCATGGAAATCAGTAAAGACTATGAGATGACTCCAAGTGAAGCAGGAACAGAGGACCATGAACTTCAGGAGATTCTAGACAGGGAAAATCTAGATCTAGAACTATTTCTAGAACAAGGCAGGAACAAAGGAGTGGAATCCTTGCCAAAAGAAGACTATGATCGAGTTCAGCAGCTCTTTATATGGAGGGCAAAATCGAAGGGAATTGGTGTCAATAGAAACCACGAAATCCAAGAGAAGAGTGGGGTTAAAATGATGGAGAACTCACAGGCACAATCTCTAAAGAACTCAAGAGGGAAAAGAGGAAGAAAAAGACAGAATGAACTGCTAAATGAATGTGGAAAACTACTGATTAACTCAGGTAAGATGAAAGATCTTACTAACTACTCCTTTACCAACCTTTCTTAATGAAGCTCACAACTTGGAATATTAGAGGCTTAGGTAGTAGAAGGAAACAAAGGAATCTGAGTAACAAAATAAAAGAAGAAAAACTAGATATGATCTTTGTTCAGGAGACCAAATGTTCAATGGAGAAAATAAGAGAAATTCATAATAAATGGCTAATCAAGTATGAGTATTTAGAGGTTAAGGCAAACAACTCGACAGGTGGGATTCTCGTGTTGTGGGATCCATAGAAATTTGGAATCCTGGATGCTAAATATCTATCTTTGGTGTGCAGTCCTGTAGGTGATAAAGAGATATACATGATAACAAATGTTTATGGACCTCAAAAGCAATGGGATAAACTCAAGATTCTTACCTCCCTGGAAGATCTAAGAGCACTATATCCCAACATGCCTTGGATAGTTGCAGGTGATTTCAATATGATAAGATCTCTTTCGGAAAAAAAAGGAGGCACCAGATAGCTAGGCAGAGACTCTAAAGCCTTCCAAGATTTCATCACAAACATGGGACTAGTGGACACCGAGACAATAAATGGAACCTTCACGTGGAATAACAAAAGGGGAGGGGCTTCTTAAGTGGCTTCAAAACTTGATAGATTTATCATTTCTGAGGATATCCTCCTCACAGGACCAGCCATCACAGCATCCATTCTTCCCTTTGGGGGTTTGGATCATTGGCCAGTTTAGCTAGAAGCTACCTTTATGGGCACTTCGAGAAACAAGCCCTTCAGATTCGAAAATGCCTGGCTCTCACACCCCAAATTCACCAGTAGAATTGAAAAATGGTGGAAAGAGGCTCTGAATATTCAGGGCACTAAAATGTACATGCTCCACTAGAGACTAAAATACATTAAATCTGAACTTAAAACTTGGAACAAAAAGGAATTTGGTGATATCCGCAAGGCTAGAATTGAGACTGAACAGAAACTCTAGGATATCAATCAGATCAATATCACAGAGGGCTTCAATGAAGAGAGGCAGAAGTTAACCAACTCTTTGCAGGAAGAATGGGAGGATCGATGCTTACAAGAGGAAACTTTTTGGAGATAGAAATCCAGGATTCAATGGATCAAAGAGGGAGAAAGAAATACTAAGTTCTTCCACAAGTCCACTATGGCCCACAGGGCACATAATAGAATCACAAAGATTAAGGATTCTCAGGGGGTTGAGCTTGTCTCCCACAAGGACATGGAATCAAATCTAGTACAACACTTCTCTAATATTGCAAAGGAGCCAATGGAGGATAGATCTAGGTTCATTGATCAGTTCACCCAGTATATTCCCAAGTTGGTCACTAGAGAGGACAATCATAATCTCAATAGGCCAGTCTCGGAAGAGGAGGTCAGTGAGGTGATCAAGGAAATGCAAAGTGGAAAAGCACCAGGCCCATATGGATTCAATGTTGATTTCTTCAAATCATGTTGAAATACAGTCAAACAGGACATCCTCGAGGTTGTGGAGGACTCAATAAAAAACAAAAAGGTTCTGAAAGAATTGAATGCTTCCTTCATAGCTTTAATCCCCAAAAAGGAAAATGCTATGACTCCAGATGGATTTAGACCTATAGCCCTATGTAATGTGGTGTATAAAATCATATCCAAAGTGATAGCCAACATACTCAAGCCCCTACTACCTTCCCTCATCCCGGAAGAGAAAACAGGCTATGTGGAGGGACAACAAATTCTCAACAACGTCATCCAAGCACATGAGGTGGTAGACTCTCTCAAAAGCAACAAGCAAGCAGGCATGATTATTTAGTTGGACATTGGGAAATCCTATGAGAAAATCAGCTGGTCTTATAATAGAGCTACTCTGAAAGCATATGACTTTGACCAGAATTGGATAAGATGGGTTATGGCACTAGTCACCACAACCAATTTTTCCATTCTGCTTAATGGATCTCCTTCAAATACCTTCACACCTTCCAGAGGGCTCAGACAAGGCGATCCGCTCTCCCCCTTCCTCTTTGTCCTCATGATAAAAGGGCTAGGTAGGGTAATCAAAGTGGCTAATGTTGAAGGTCGAATTCAGGGGATCAAGCTCACCTCGCATGGAGAGGCTAACACTCATCAACAATTTGTGGACGATACTATGCTGCAGGGCATACCCACAATCAGGGAAGCTAGGGAAATCAAAGATATCTTAAACGAATTTGCTATGGCAGCAGGTACAGAGGTAAGCCTAAACAAGTCCAAAGTTTTTTTCTTCAACACTAATTTTGCTATACAGAGAAATATTACCAGGATTCTTGGTTTTCAAAGGGAATAGTTGCCTTCGAAATATCTTGGAATTCCTCTTACTGATAAACCTCTCAGCAAGAAAATATGGGAACCAATTTTAAATAAACTTCAGGAAAAAATCAGAAAATGGACATGCAGATCCTTAAACTTAGCAGGGTGAGTTGTGCTCACACAGGCGGTCTTGCAAGCCATTCCCATTTTTATGTTTGCAGCTATTCATGTTCCTCAAGGTATTAAGCAGCATATAAGGAACACTCAAAGGGACTTTCTGTGGGGTAGAGGGGAAGTGTTACACAAAATATTGTCACCATGACTATTTGCAGTCAGTATGGGTCTATCATCATTCATACTGTCCTCCCAAGCCAAGTCTCAAACCTCAGCTCTTCATGTCAAGCTTTGAAAATGAGAGAAAGACCTTAAAAATCATCAAAACTCTGGCTCCGCACTTTCTCTCACTATTGCCTGCGGTCCCGCACCCTTTGTTCATGTTACCTGCGGACCTGCCCACTCTGTCTCTAAAGGAGTGGGTGCGGACCCCTGTGAAAGTCAAAAAGGCGCAAGTTTATTCTTAAAAACTCACTTTGGGTTAATTCTAGATGATTCTAGAAGGAATCTTGACGTGGATGGTTCGCTCCTAGGTGGTTCATGCATCCCAAAAGTAAAGGAGCTAATCCCTTGATGAGAGGAGCTATCCCTTTGAAGGAGGGCTTTATCCCTTTGAAGGTGGACCTAGTAACTTCCCTCCATTGCACTATAAATTAAGGCATTGGGCTGGTTGCTAGGGAGGTTAGAAGCTGAACATTTTTTAGGGTAAATGCTGGTGGAATTGAGACTTCCTAGTTAATCTTGGGAGGAGAGATCACATACCTTTTGGCTTCATTGGGAAGAGAGTGAAACTTGTCAAAGTAGAGGAGACTTCTTGCTGGACCTTGGGAGGCGCTTGTATAGCATCAAGGCACAGGTTGTAAAGTTCTTCTTTGATTTAAATTAATACAATCAGATTCATTTTTCTCAACAAATTGTCTTATGTGATTTGTTTCATGAATTCCTTGATCATCATGATAAGTATGCTTTATTATATTGGCTTTTCAGGTGCTATTTAATTTGTGTGCTTGTTTGTGTTTGCAGATTCTCTACAATGGAGCTCATTTAGATCAACGGAGCGAGGCTTCCACAAACTTGCATTGGACCCAAGGTAGGCCTAAAACACTTGTTTGCCTTTATTTATAAACTGCATATTTAGAGAAAGATAGAACTTGATTGGTTTGCTTGTCGCTAGATATCATTAGATACTAGGGAGGTTGGTCTTGTCCGCAAGAACGACTCATTCCGTGTGAAAAAATGGCGACTCCACTAGGGACTTGATTTTTTGATTTGCTTTACTTTGACTTGAGAAACAGTGTTTTTGTTTCTGTTTTTGGCTTGTTGTGTGTGGAATTAGGTAGGTTTAGTAGATCTTGGATTATTTTTTGTTTTTCATACTTTTGGGAGAGGACCGCACCCTCTGCTTGTAACACAGTGCAGACCTATCCGCACTTTTGCTTTACACACAGAGCGATACCGCACCTGTGTGGACTGCGGGCCTGCGGACCCTGTCAAAATTTTGAAAAACTTAAGATTTTTCTCTTTCAGTCAGCTTAGGATTTGTTTAGTTGTTTTTTTCCCCTGCCCAGACTTGCATGTGACTTGTCAAGAACTTTTCTTAGGTTAATTCCATTGGCATTAGGGTTTTAGGTGAAATTCCTAGAAGTTTTGGTTGCCGGGCTTGGTTTTCATTTTGATCTTGTAGTAGCTCAGAGCTTAGAAGCCTTAGAAGCCTCAGATCACCTTGGATTTTACTGGCCTTCTTATGAGTCTGACCATTTGCAAAATCTGCCTTTGTTGAGGAATCCATCTTGTGTTTTCTCTTTGCGAAACTTCGAAAAGACTTGTGTTAAAAGTTTTGGATTTCATTTTTAGAAAAGAAAACAAAAATTGGTTGTTTTTTTACTGATTTGTGATTCTGGACAAATTAGTCCTTAGGTTGCTTATAGCTAAGTAAAACATCCTTAAAAAGAAATCTTGTAAGCTTTTACTTCAAATAGTTTTTAGAATTTATAGATCTCAAGATTAGATTTTTCCATAGTTTTGAGTGTTTTATAAAAATAAAAAAAAATCTCTTTTGGAAAAAGTTTGTTTTTGTAGTATTTGAGTGTTTGAAAGAAAAGGGAAATTTTTGTGAGCATAACTAGTTGTCTCGTTTTGAGTGCATTGGAAAAGACAAAAAGCTCTTCTTTTGATTTGTTTGTTAAGGAAAAGATTTGTTTTTACAAGCATTTGCATTCTCAACTCTTTCCTAGCTAGAAATTCATTGAAGGGAAAAGATTGCTTATCATCTTAAGTGCATTTTTAGTGATTTCAAGTCGAGTCTTCACACCATAAGTTTCATCTTCGCATCTCTTGACTTAAAGAAAAACCAATAAAAATAACGCTTAAAGTAAAATCTATCTAGTAATCTTTTTATTTCTAGGGCTCTATTACACCAACATAGCTTAGGCTAGTATCTTGGAGTAGGGAGTAATTAACTCTCCAAGATAGTAAAACAAAAAAGTAGCTGTATCTTGCGGTAGGAGATAAAATCCAATTGTTACATCTATGCTCTGGGAAAGCTCCTCTTAAAGGAGAAGCACGAGATCATATCTGAACCAGTGTGGGAATCAATCCTTCCTCATTGGGAACGATAGAAGATATTCACGTATTAAAAATGGTAAACCTCGGATTAACCATTGTCGAGGAGCCTGGGGTCACTTGTTGGTAAACCTTGGATTATGTCAAGGAGCCTTCAAGGGGATTGAGCTTGTTACTCTACCCTTGCGTGCGTATCGGATCGTAGACTGTTCCCCTAGGTATATTTGTTTCCGTTGGTAACCATAGTGACCATATTCTATAGGATTCTTTCCTAAGGTGACAGTGGAGGGAAGATCCCACTATACCTGGAGCAGACGTCAGCTAGACTCACTTGGATTTTCTGGGGGGTTCTCTTCACTTGAGATGGTTTAGTGGAGAAACTTGTGCCAGTCTATTCATTAAACAGGTTGCCGGGGTAACTGTTCCAACCGCCATTTCTGTATTGAACTCTACGACGTTGGATTTCATCACCAACTAGTGTTTTCAGTACGGAAAGTTACTGTTTGTGTGTGGTTTGATCTCCTAGATTCTTTAGGCGTGTGATTCAAAATTGTTTTGTTCTTTAGAGGCTTTAGGTGGTTTTCATTGAGATTTTTCTTTGTTTGCGTGTGAAGTAGTTAAAATATTTAATCGTGGTTGAATTACCGAGGAAGTCCTGTAGACTTCGGGGCCAACCTCCTGAGTTTTCACCGAGCCAGCCTAAAGGGTTACGAGCCCTTGTAACTCCCAGATACAGTAGAGTTGGGTCACCTGAAGAAGGAGAGTCTTCTTTAGTGGTACATCCTGATTATCAAGCTCTAGTAGCAGATTATAATCCACAATTTGTTTCTGTTTCTGAAGTTACTGGTAGTTTTTCATCTACTAGTGATTTAGGTGAGGAACCTGATATATCTGAACCTGAAACTGAATTTGCTGCTATGCCAACATTGGGATTTGCCTCTCCAACTTCTAGTGGTCCTGGTTCACCCAGGGTAGAAAGAATAATTACCCAAAATCTTCCTTCTGGACTTATAGCTATTGAAGAACTTGCTACTCCGGAAGAAGAAGGTATCCCTATCCCTGAAAATCAACCAGTTATAGAACTTAGGGAGCGTGAATCAATCTTTTACAGTCCACCTAGGAGCAACGCTTGGTATCTTTCATTGACCAATTTTTTGGAAAACTCGGGACTAATTTTTTCACCACCTCGCATTCCTTTTCACCCAACACCTAGGGGTTACTATCCTTTGTTAAATATGTCAAGATAGTCGTCCATGTTTGCTCAATCTCTAGAAACCTTTTTATACGACGGTCCTTCTGTTTCCTCTGGGTATCAGTCACTTACTGGTACTTTTTCGGGAGCATATCCTCAACCTATTGAACAAGGGTTATTAACTGGAAATAATGGAACTAAGCCATTGAGTGTAGAAGATATTCTTATGATGTCAGGTACTATTCCTAATCCTCAACCTCAAGGTGGCCAATTACCGCCTGGGGGGTAGCCTCAAAGTCCTCAATTATCGCCTGGGGGGCAACCTCAAGGTACCCAATTTCTGCCTGGGGGGCAAACTCAAGGACAGTACATACCTACGGGACAGTACGTTCCTCAAGGTCAACTCCAGACTCAATATGTACCTCAAGGTCAACCCCATTATCAATATGTACCTCAAGGTCAACCCCAGTATCAGTACGTGCCTCAAGGTTGTCAACCTCAAGGTCAGTACCCAACCCAAGGTTTCCAACCACCTTCCGGTCAATCATTTGTCCAAGGAGCTGGAAATGTACCTTTGAATTATCAAACCTGCCCTCAACCCGGTTATGGTCTTCAATTTTCTCAACCTGTTATGGGTCCGTAGCCCGGAATGAACTTAGTGTGGGATCCATCTCAATCTCAATAGATCTTGCAACCGAATGTACAATTTTCATCTCAAACTGGACAACCCTTGGTTTCTGGTTCACCCCAGCAACCTGTCGAGTCTACTGTTCAAACTTCTGCACCTTCTGTAGTTTCTCAGTCTGGGCCTAGTATGCCTCGTACTCCGCCTTAAACGACTGCTTCAACTGCTGCAACATCTATTCAATCGACCCCACCTATTTCTAGAGTATCGATAGCTTAGGTTTCTACTGTTCCTGTATCAACTCCTCAGACATCTTTACCTCAGTCTGGATCCACAATTCAGACTTCGGTTCAAATGCCTGTAAGACAACCTGGTCCAAGTACAGTTGTCACAAGTCAACCTCAATTTACTTATCAACCGTACCAAGGACACTACCAAGTCGGTCCTGCTATGCAACAGCCAGTCTATCAGTATCAACCGTACCCTAGGTATACATATCAACAACCTCAACAACCCCAGTACGATCCGGTTAATCCTAGTTTTCCGGGAGGATATAATATCCCAAATGCAATTCCAATTCCTTGTTATCCTGGATATCCTCCTCCTGGGGCTGGTCTCATGACCTAGGGTTTCAAGGACCCTAATCGTCAGTTATCGTTTATTGCAACTTTGGACTTGCCTGACTTGTCGCGCCTTACGAACGATCCAATTAACTATTTTCCGTTTTAGCCGCCAATGCCGAATAAGTTTCCTAGTGATATTCCTAAGTTTGAAGGCAAATCAGGAGAGGACCCGTCGAACCATGTGATGACTTATCACCTCTGGTGTGTGTCTAATTCCATTTCAGATGATTCAATCCGTTTAATGCTTTTCCAACACACTCTAATTGGTCTTGTGGCCAAGTGGTACATTGAGTTACTGCGAGCCACTTTTCATAACTTTAGTCAGTTAGCTACTTCGTTTTTGACTCATTTTCAGTTGCCAGTCAGATATGACAATGGCACGGAATTATTAACTTCATTAAAGTAGTCAACGTCCACTTACATTTCAGATCACATTCATGAATGGAGACGTCGACGGCATTTAGTGAAAGTTTTTATCCCGGATCAAATCTTAGCTGAATGGTTTGTAAAGTCTTTATTACCAAAGATCACTGAGGATGTAGCTAAGGCAGGAGTGGTTACTGAAGAGAAAGTAATTGCTCAAGCTCAATACCTTGACTTAGTTTATATGCAGTCAGGTATGTTACACGAGAAAATCCCCGACCTTCCTAAACAAAATCAAATAACTGCAGCTCCTTCAGGGTCTCATGTCGCTGATGGTATGATTGATACGGTTAATACCAAAAGTAAGAATAAATCTTCCAAGAATTCTTCTCCTATCATAACTTTACCAGATTCCCCGACAGGAGATTCTTCCGCAGAAATTTCTGTCGATATTCATGTTGTAGAGTCATCTACAACCAAATCAAAATCCGGCAGTAAGAAGAAAGGGAAGAAGAAAAATAAAACAAATAAAAATTCGAAAGAGAAACTAGAAAAAACGGAATCAACTGATGAGAAACGCAAACCTCGTTATCCTTATCTCATTTGTGATGAAGAGCATTTTACAAGAGACTACCCTCATTGTGCAGAGGTTGCGAAAATTGTCAAAGGTTACCAAACGCCTGCTGTTTTGAAGGATCCTTTTCCTAGTCAAGACAGTAAGATGACAGGTTCTTCCTCAAATGCCTCCGAAGAACCCATAATGATGATGTCCCATGTTAGGATTGCGACTCGATCACATGATTATGGAAGTAAAAGTCCTGTTGATGGTAAGGAAGTAGAATCTTCTCATTCGAACCCATCAACTTCAACTCCCGGTTTCGATCTGCTACAGATCGAGAAACCTAACCCAGACTTAGTAATCAAACCGCCTGCCAAGGGTATACTTCGAAAGTCAGCTTTCAATCCACATGCGAGAGCGGCTCAGAACTATAACATTGTTGAAGATTTGGCTATTTCACCTTCAGCAATGTCGGCTTTGGAAGTGCTGCAATCATGCCTAGCACAGCGTAAATTGCTATTGTCGGCAATAGGAGCTGTTGACGTTCAGGACTCTAACCTTATAATTTTCGATCTAGAAAATAGGAAGAGAAAAAAAAGTGGGCTTTAGTTGCCTGGGACAAGCTCTACAAGCCCAAAAGCCATGGTGGCTTGGGGCTGCATGATCCGGAAACTCTCAGTAAAGTTTCGGGAGCTAAGCTTTGGTGGTGATGGATAAAGGAGTTGAATGCCCCCTCGGCCAAGCTTTGGAAACAAAAGTACGCCAAGCACTGGCAGGAAAAGGATCTTATTAGAATGACAGGACAAATCAGGGGCTCACACATATGGAACCTTGCTTGGGAGAACAAAAGCATTGCTCAGCAGCATTGTTTTTGGGAAATCTGAGCAAGGGACCAAGCTTGATTCTAGAAGGACAACTGGCAACAGGAACCCATCCTTAACAGGAATGACCTGGCAGCCCTCAAAAGAGACACAAACAGCAAAGGCCTATTATTGCTAAGAGATTTCTGGGATCAGGGAAGGAAAAATGATAAATGGAGGAAGTGGAAGGAACCAAGTTATAGTGATGAGTGTCCTTTGAAGGCCATGGCAGAGGCTCTCACCATGGACTTAAAGCACAGACAGATTTTGGTCTCCTCCTCAAACAACCAATTAAGATGGGGGAAGAATAACGAAGGTAACTTTAACCTCAAAGAGGCAAAACAAGCAATCATAGGATTCAACTTTGTAAATGTTGATAAAGTCTGGAAGGAGCTCTGGCAAACTCCTCACTGGATGAAAATAAAGTTATTTATCTGGCTTGTGCACCAAAGAAAGATCCTAACTTGGGAAAAGCTCCTAAAGAAAGGCTTCAGTGGCCCTTCCAAATGTCACCTATGCAGCTCACATGAGGAAACGATTGAACACCTGCTCAACCTCCGCTCTTTTTCTAATAAGGTGTGGGACTGGGTGGCCTCAAGCTTCCGACAAACCATTAGGGACAGTCTCAGCATATCCAACACTCTAAAAAATTGGAGGAAGAACTTCTCAGAGAATGAAATCATCAACAAAGCCTAGATGCTAGTACTAGGCTTTGTCATTTGGAATGTTTGGAAAGAACACAATAGGCAGATCTTCATAACTAAAGCTAGCGAGGCACAACACATAACCAATCAAATTCTAAAACAGCTTAAAGAAACAATTAAGAGCCTTTTGAGGTCAATTCCCATGAATCCTCCTCTGCCTCATGAGGAGATTATTATTCTTAATTTGAGTCTTCAATCCATCAATCCTCAAGGAATAAGCATGGAAGTGAGAACAATTAACATAGAGGCCAGTAGATGGCAGCCCCCTCCTCAGGGCTTCTTCAAAGTAAACATTGATGGAGCTTCTAAGGGCAATCCAGGGGAAGCTAGCTTTGGGGGTGCTATAAGAGATCCTCAGGGGCACACAAAATACATATTCCATGGCCACTTGGAAAAGGGTACCAATAACATGGCTGAACTTCTAGCATTAGATCAATGCTTGGAGATCCTGGTGGAGGCAAATCTACAAAATATTATCATTGAAGCAGATTCGGATTTGGTCATCAGAGCAGCCAAGAAGATTCATAATGGAACTTTGCCAGATAAAGTGTCAAAACACTGGAAGTTGCTGCAGGTTTTTCACCGTATCCACTCTCACTTGCAGACCCTTAAAATGATTAGATTTGTTCATGTTAGAAGGAAGGCAAATATGCTTGCAGATCGGTTGGCCAACGAAGGTGTGGCCAATAAGGAGAGGGATTCTCGGCATGCTTGGGGGTTGTTCCCTGAAGGGAAACTACGAGAGGATTGTTTCATCTTGGCATCCAAATATTGGGATTTATGGATGAACAGTGCTGATCAAAGGGATTCGGGAGACAGGAGTGAGGATGATATCCCCTAATTTGTCCAAGATTTTGGGATATGGTTGCTCTCCACAACTTTGTTCACTTTTAGATGAATGACGAAGGTTTCAAGTCGGGAAATGATACAGAATGGACTGCCTGGGTGTGTTTGGTTCAATTGGTTTCTGTTGGCGACTCCAGGCGGAAGGCTCAGCAAGGTCTGTGGGAATGTTCCGGCTTTTCTGCAAAACCATGAACACAATACCATAAGTGGTATTTCGTGCGAGACTTAGATGACATATGGTATTTTGGTAGGCGCATGTGATTCCACTCAGCAGGTAACATGTGGCATCAAGAGGTGAGAGAAAACCGCTCTCATCGCGCGGCTAACCTCCGCGCTTCTCGTTCGTGTGATATCACTGATGACCGTTGGATCAGGATTATGTATTCAATGGCTGAGATGGATCAGGCTTGTTGCCTCAGGGCTCCGGACCTGTTTCTGTTTTTTGGATCCAGTTTAGAGTTGAGTTTGGGTCCATTTTGCAAGGGGTAGTGGGGTCCACGGCGGGCCCCTGGATGGGCTCTGGGCTTTCCACGAAACCATGGACACAAAACCCTAAGACCGTATTTGGTATATCGCACGGGACATGGCTGGTGTCTGGTTTTGTGAAATTTGCATGTGATTCCACTCAAGGGGTAACACATGGCAACGAGAGGGGAGAGAAAACCACTCTCATCGCGCAGTTAATCTCCATGCTTCTCGTCCGTGCGATGTCCCCACTGGCCATTAGATCAAGACTTTGCTTTCAACAGTTGGGATTGGTTGTGCTGGTTGCCCAATGGTGGGTCACTTTGTGGGTCCGTTTTCTTGTTGGTTGTTGGATTGGGGTTATGTCTTCAACAACGAGGATTGGTTCATGCCTGTTTCCTGTGGGTTTCGAACCCATTTTACTTAGTGTACGTTTTATTGCTGCCATCAGATCCGTCTGGTGGATGCGGTAGGAACTACTTTTTGCTGTTTTTTAGAATCTTGTAAGCTTCGATCCCTGGTTTTTTGCCACCCTTGTTGTTTGGGGCACTCTATATATTATTTAATTTGATCAGATTAATAGAAGGTTCATCTCTTACTTATCAAAAAAAAGATTGAACGATTGTTGTTCAATCAATTGAACAACACTTTTTGTGTTTTTTCAATTTTGTTGTTCAATCGATTGAACGATAACTGTTCAATCAATTGAACAACACTTTTGCGTTTTTATGATTTTGTTGTTCAATTGATTAAATGATTGCTGTTCAATCAATTGAACAACACTTTTGCATTTTTTTTTCGATTTTGTTGTTCAATCGGTTAAACGATTGTTGTTCAATCAATTGAATAACACTTTTGCGTTTTTTTGATTTTGATGTTCAATCAATTGAACGATTGTTGTTCAATCAATTGAACAACACTTTTGCGTTTTTTTCGATTTTGTTGTTCAATCGATTGAATGATTGTTGTTCAATCAATTGAACAACACTTTTACGTTTCTACGATTTCGTTGTTCAATTGATTGAATGATTGTTGTTCAATCAATTAAACATCATTTTTTGTGTTTTTGTGTTCTTGTTCAATCGATTGAACGATTGTTGTTTAATCAATTGAACAACCCCGATTTTTCTTTTTGTGTGTTTGTTGTTTAAATTAGTAGAATGAATAACTATGATTTCTCTTTTTTGTTTCATCGCTGGTCATTCTCTTCGCCCTTTTTTTTCTCTTTTATGTTTTGAATAAAAAATCATCTGGTTGAATTCGTGCCTAAGATAAAGGAAAATAGAAATATTAATACCATTATGACTTATAAAACCTTTTGATGGTCATGTCTATTTTAAAACTGACACGATTCATCTATATAATGACTGGTTGAATATCTTCTCTTTGGACACATCATAAAATCTTTTACTATCTTAATACCATGTTGATTTATCTTTCACACTTCCAAATGGATAAACCCCTTTGATATGATGATATAGGGATAAAAGAATAACTTTCATTGACATTTTTTTTTACTTCTTATGTCATCTCTGACTCTTAAGGAGTAAATGAGCCTCCCTCCCTTTACAATAAAAACATGAAAATATGAAAATATAGAAATATGAAAATGCAACAAATATTGTCTTAAAGAGGATAGGAGGTCTCATTACGAGCCAGCCTACCATGATCATAAGGATGTAACAAGTGACATTCCATTATGGCCACCACACCAGGGTAATGACCTTCTAGATAATCAAAATTGTCAAAAGGACAAGAGGTCTCATCATGAGCCAGCCTGATCACTTTGTTATATCATGGTGAATGGCACTATTATTATCTGGTTACCATGCCAACATATTGGTCTATTTATAGCAATAAAAAATTAAAACCATCTAAATACTAAATGGAGGACTCTAGCGCATTTTTGAGTTAAAAAGCAACCCTGTCGAGGCTATGAATGCCTGCTGGCAACAGTGGCTCTGCTTGTGGTATTGAAGTACTATGTTACACTGCCAAATACTCTCTATCCTATTACTCCCTATGGATTCATTTCTAAAGGTGAATTTACCATTTGAACAAAATTTCTAATTCAATTAGCCAATATGCATGGTAAACTATATCTTTATATGCATCATATCATTATTGTCCAATCACTTGATACCAATAGTCATCAACATTTATCACTGGTCATTTGTTCGTCACCTTTCCACCTAAGGTAAATATCTATTTACATAATGATCAATCTATGTTTCATTCTTTTTACGGGCATTTCAAATCTTTTGACCTATACTGCTCCGATTTCTTTTGTCGTATTTACGCCGTTTTAATTGATTGTCCTACCCCATTTATGAAACCCCAATGTCCTTTCCCTTTTTCCCATGCTTTATGGTCTTGGATTCCCTTTTTTGATTGGAGGGGGGAAGATATGCATTATGGGATATAATGCGTAATAATTACCAAAATCCACTATAACTTGGTGATTTGACAAATATTATTATTGCATTTATACAAAAAAAAATAAAAAAATCTGATTGAAATTTTTGCATGCAGCTTATCTGTTGTTGTTCAAAACTAAAATTGTGGATTCAAGAAAATTGCATGAAGAATAGTGAATTGTTTACAAGAGAACAACAAGTATGGGGGGAAACTTTATTCACAGCGAGCCCACACTTATGCAACTAACAGAAGAGGCTCAAGCAACTCATGAACATGAACAATTGTTCAGACATGATGTGCTTGCATGGCTTCCACCTTTTGCATCACTTTTAGCATCAGCTCAGCCTACATCAGCTCCAACAAATGTGAGCCCATACATGTCATTCCACATTTTTTTCAAAGGTAAAATAGCATAAGTTTCTGATTTATTAAAAGTTTAGGAGAATTTTATGAAAATTCATTGAGCATTATTTATCATCATTCATTCCACATCTTTACCACTTCCCCCCTTTTCAGAGACATAGAAGCTTTCAGTTTGGAGGAGTGTTACTTTCATTCATTTATTTATTATGACCATGACATCATCCATCAATCTTCTTATTCATTCTCAAAACCTCCATTATTCCATGTTGTTTTACACTAAGCATAGATTTCAACAATTATTGTAGCAACCACCTCAATTTTTTTCTAGTATTGCATGAGAGCATGCTAATTCTCCAGTTTGGGGAAGGAAATGTTACACATGATGGATATTTTCTTCTTTCTCATTTAAGGCATAAAATTTCAATTTTATACAGTGCATAAATTGATTTGCATATATATTTAAAACTATGAACTGAATTCTTGTGATTTTTGGACAACAAAGACGTATCATTAAAATACACAAACCCAGAAAATTCCAAGTTAAATTAGTTTGTAAATTTTTAGAAATCATGCATTGTCACCTACAACCGTTTTGCTTATATCTCATGATCCGTGCATCAAAACAATTTGATTTTTGGATTAGAGAAGCATTAATATAGTAGAAATTTGCTCACAAAATTTCAGCAAAATCTGGTTTGTAGTTTTTGAGAAAATGGTTAATGAAGTTTGCCGTTACTTATATCATATTTTGCTGCAACTTCATATACATATAGTTGAAAGTCAATGTGAAAATTGCTACTTCTTCATCAACATTGCTAAAATTGAATATTCATTATTTGAGAAAGAACTCATTTGTTCCATTAATTTCATGAGTTGGGATGAACATTTTTGTATTATAGCTTGGTTAAGGCAGAAGCTTTGGGTTGCATGAGGACATGCAACATATTCAGTTTAGGGGTATGTTGGGCCACTAATTTGTCAATATTATTATCACTTTTTAACATCCATTTCTACCATTCTTTATCATGTCATTTATCATAATCTATCATATAATTCCATTTTATAGCTATTTATGCTCTTGTGAGTAAATAATACTTGTTCTCCTTTATTTTTAATAAATTGATGATTCTTATGCATTATTTTACCAATGATGGTTTATTAATGAATTTGTTGTAACATCACTCATAATTTTAGCCTCCAAGACCTCTTCTAGATTGCAAATATGATTTCCAGCTCATAATTAAATATTCCAACTCAAAAATTCACTGGAATAAGAAGTGACAATTTTGCATTGGACGTTTCAAACAAATGAAAGAGAACCTTGAAAATCTGAAACATGGGTTTTGTCCCGAACATACCAAATTAGTTTTTTAATGAGCAGTTTTTGGAAATCCAATTTGTATTAAGAGAAACAGAAGGTTCTTTGAAGAAGCTTTTCTCATATTTGTTGTTGCAGTCATTTTCCAAGTTCTTCCAGTTGCAATACCAAATTCGACTTGTTCCTGTTGAATGTTGATGTAAAGATCTTTCAGATATGATCTTACTGATCAATTTGTTTTGTACAATCCAAATCTGTAATGGAAATTAGTTTGTAATCAACTTTGTTATAACTTCCCTTTGCTCTCTATGTATTTAATTGAAAACATAGATCAAAGAGGAAGGGGGATAATGGGGGGATAATTGGGAGATAATTAAGAGATAGGAGATGGACAATTCTTAGATAGGATGTAGGAGAAGAGATAAGAGATGGGAGATGGGAGATGCACAATTGTTGAATTGGAGGCAAAGCTAGAGCTTCATTATGTTTTAATTATTTCTCTCATATATTTTAATAAAAGAAGCTATCCACTGAGTTCTACATCTGTTATTTGTAAGCTGATCTGAGTTATTTCTCAAGGAAGAACTGAGTCTTGGGCAGTTGGGCCCACTACCTTGGACGAGGTGCTACCTTGAACATGTAAATTAGTGTAGTTATGTATTTGTTTATTTGAATTTCAATTTTCATTCCTTAAAGTATATTTCCTTTCTTTTAACTAATTTTTTGTTCACTGCATTTTCAAGTTTTGTTATTTCATCCAATTTCTAGATTTCATTTGATTTACTGCTCTAGATTAGCATTTGAATTATGTTGAGTGTAATAGCTTAAATTTCCAATTCAATAATGTGTGGTTTAATTTAGCAATGATTCAAGTTGTGTTATTAGCATAATAGTTTTTCCCGTCATTTATTTTCTTCTTTTTAATTTTAGTTTTATTATTCAAGTCTTACATTTTATTTCTTGTTGAATGAGCTTGATAGTATAGAACACAATCATATAGAACCAATGTTAGATGTTGGTATTGTTATGCATATATTTTGCCGATTGCCTTGAAATAAAACGACGCTCCTCGAGTTGATAATTAATGTTCAAGTAATTAGTTGTTTTTAATAAGTAATTAATTCTACCCAACAAAATGCATGGTGAAGAGTTTTGCCATATTTATGAGGTTTGTTGCCGCATATTATGTGGAACCCGAGATCCTCTGTATTAAAGGAAATAGACCCACCTGCTAAACTTGTCGTTGGTTTTAGAACTACCTGGGAATTGAGAGATTTACCACCAGCATATATAAAGAACTATCTGCGTCGGAGAAAGAGGGAGAGAAGTTGTGGAACTTCTGAGAATACCATTGTAGAGCAGTGGCACCTACTCCTGGTAGGCTGTCGGAACCTTGCCTCAAGTATCTAAAGGTTATGAAAGGTGTAGGAAGCCCGATTATACGAATTGGGCATTCAGACAGGCATTTCTGCGTGATTTTTCACCAGGATTTCAGTGATGTTGTCTATTTCTACAACTGGGATCTCCATTTGTCATCTATATTCTAGATTGGAGGTATAAGGGTGTTTACGTAAAATCTACTTGTAATTCTTCTCTTTTCATGCCACTTAATAAATGAAGGCCTCCCACTATTGAGCCGGGCCCGGAGGCATAGTCCAAATTGGACGAACTCCGTAATCAAAACTCTGTGTCTTGATCTCATGCGTGATCATGTCTCTTTTATATTCGTTTTATAAGCTTATGTTTCATGGCTTTTAATAAGCTCAGTTACATGTAACTCTGATGCATCTATAAGAAAAAAATCCTAGATTAAATGGTATATGCTAAAAACAGAAATAAGCCTCAAAGGATGTGCATCACAAAGAGGAGACATGTAGTATACCTAGGGGAGATAGTATGGAGTACAGAGGGAGGTACCTAAGGGAATAATGTAATAATAGAGCCATAGTAATAAATAAAGTGGTTAACCTGTATCATGTAAGGGACCACAAGTAGTTAGCAATAATGTAATAAGCCCGTGGTATTAGATAGATGGTATTGAGGGAACCATGGTAATGACCCATGGTATTGTATGTATGAGGCCTATATAGAGGCTAGGGACTCCCCATTGAGAGATGTCAAGGATTATTATATGAACAAGCATATGGCTTGTGGAGCTTTCTCCTTCCTTAAGGAGTGAATGTATGGTGTTGCCCTACTTTAAGGGTTTGATTAATAAATAAACATTTCTATCTATTCAGATATGGTTATTTCTTTGGTATATTTCTATTATCATATATTTTTGGGTTAGATCTATAACAAGTGGTATCAGAGCACTTTCTTGGTCAAAGTGGAGAATTTTTTAAATTTTTGCAGCAATTTTTTGGGCGGCAAGTTTGCAGATCATATTTGTATGTTCTGGTGCAAAATTTGTAGAATCTAATTGCAGATATGGGTTTTTTGTGAAAAAATACCCAATTTGAAAAAAAAATCGGCTAAATCGGAGTCCGGATGAGGGAGATATCGCTGATTTAAAAATTAGCTGTGTTGCAGACATTTTTCAGGGCGGCGAGTTTGCAGATCAAATCTGTATGTTCTGGGGCAATATTTGCAGAATCTAAGTGTAGTTTTGGGTTCTTTGTGAAAATATACCCAATTTCAAAAAAAAAATTGGTCGAATCAAAGTACGGATAAGGGAGATATCACTGATAAGGGAGAAATCTAGTGTGAATCTGAAATTCCAGTGCCTCCATCGGAATTTGATGATGATGTACAAATTTGATGGCTCTAATCCAGCAATATGGGTAGCACAAATGGAACAATATTTCACTCTGAATCACATCATAGATGATGAAACTAAACTACATGTGGGAGACCTATACTTGGACTAAGAAAGACGGCAATGGTGGCAAGGGTATTCTAAATGCTATCCAAGGACAATTACCTTGTTAGGTCCCTATATTACTAGTGTAACCCCTTATTGTTATTACTACAACCCCCTTATTATATTGTTGTGACCATGTAGTCCCATATTGTTATTATTGTGCCTCAATAAAGCCCACTATTGTTATTATTGTGTCCTTACATTATTACTGTTATGTCGGCTTTGATTATATTATGACCCCTTAGACTCCTATATATAGAGAGGAGGTCTTGTCATGTGTATCATCCAAGAATTGTTCATTTATGTAATGTAAAGGAGGTTTCCCCCTCGAAGAGTCTTATTTCTAAGGTGTTGATATATCTTTTCTATCTTTTTGTGAGCTGGTTTCATAACATTTGGCATCAGAGTTTTGGATTCTAGGGTTTCGCTGCTACAAACAGGTCATCGTGGCATTTTCGCTACAAATTTTTTTCTGTGACATTTCAGAAGCTAAAAAAAACCCATTTGAGCTGAAATTGCACTAAAGCTCACGTCTGAATTTCAAATATTGTCTCGGTATATTTTCAGAGATATGTTTTGAGGAAGTTAGGGTTTTTTGCAAGCTCCAGAATTCCATCTCAAACAGGTCATCGTGGAATTTTCGCTATAATTATTTTTCTACAAAGTTTTAGACTCTGAAATTAAAACCCATTTGATCCAAAAACATGTTGAAGCTTGGCCCTGAATTTCAGATCTTTTCTCGCCATATATTTAGATATATGATCTGAAGAAGTTAAGGTTTTTGCAAGATCCAGAATTTCATCTAAAACATGTCATCGTGGAATTTTCGCTATACCTCTTTCGCTACAAAGTTTCAGAAGTGAAAAAAAAACCATTTGAGACAAAATCTTTCTGAACCACAGCTCCAAATTTCAGATCCTATCTTGCTATATTTTCGGAGATATAATCTCAAGAAGTTAGAGTTTTTGCAGAATCTCGAATTACATTCCAAACAGATCACCTTGGGAAAATCGTCATAACTTTCGCTCTGAGCATCTGATTGAACTTTTGTAAGAAGTTACAGAAAGAGGATGGACTATAGTTTTTTGGGTATTATTTTCATAACCAAAGGTTGAAATAGTGACCCGTAGCACGTCATACAAGTTCGCTCTACTGAACCAGTCTATAATTAGCTCATCTTGGGAGATTGTTCATAACTCTTTCTTGGAGAATCCAAGTTCAATTAGACTAGTGGCATAGGAAAGAGGACACAAAGGGCTATTACAGAATGAAATTTTAGAACTTAAAGATCCGAAAGTACAAAGTTACAGTCACTTCAAGATTGAGCTCCTAAAATCAAGAAAAATCGAGATGAGGAAGTTTGATGGCAAGGATCCAGTAAATTGGATACTACATATGGAGAAATATTTTGATTTACATGGTGTACCATTGTTACAAAAGGTATGTATTGCATCTTCATATTTAGAACAAGATCAATTTTTATGGTATAAAGGGCTTTTTTCTCATAAACCACTTGTTATGTGGTCAATTTTCACGGAGGAAATTATAGCACATTATGAGGATACAAAGAGCAATACCTTCTTTAGGGAAACACCACAACAATTGGAAGAAAAAAGAGAAAAATGTTTTTGTTACAAAGTGGAAAGAAAAATTATGGCAACAAGGAAGTCTACCCCTCACAACTATAAATATGGAAGTGTTGTTTCTCCTAGCCTTCCACAACCTACAAGGGTTACACCACAACAATTGGAAGAAAAAAGAGAAAAAGGGCTTTGTTACAATTGTCATAAAAAATGCACTAAAGGTCATAAGTGTGCTGAGAATAAATTATCTTACATAGATTATGAAGAGGAGGAAGAAAAGGATCAAGAAATGTCAAAAGAGGATGGTATACACCAGGAACCAACCCTAGAGAAAGAAGAAGTGAATCTAACCATATCTTGTAAAACATTGGCAAGAATTACCACTCCTCAAACTCTCAAGATAGAAGGACATATCAAGAAGAAAAAGTTTCAAGAAGTGAAAGATAACATCGAGAAAGAAGAAATGAATCCAACCATATCTTGTAATGCATTGGCCGGAATTATCACTCCTCAAACTCTTAAGATATAAGGACATATTAAGAAGAAAAAGGTTCAAGAAGTGAAAGACCACATCAAGAAAGAAGAAATAAATTCGACCATGTCTTGTAATGCAATGGCTAGAATTACCACTCCTCAAACTATCAATATAGAAGGACATATCAAGAAGAAAAATGTTCAAGAAGTGAAAGATCACATAGAGCATCAAGAAATGAATCCGACCATATCTTGTAATACACTGGAAGAAATTACCTCTCCTCAAACTCTAAATATAGAAGGACATATCAAGAAGAAAAAGATTCAAGTAGTGAAAGATCACATCGAGCATCAACAACAAGTTCTCCAACTTTTAAAGGATGATGCCACTTTGGTGCAGAATTGAATGAAACAACAGGCAGATCAACAGCACAGTGAAAGAAGTTTTGATGTAGGCGATTGGGTATTTTTACGGTTACATCTCAAGCAAGCTATTTATGAGAAGGAAATGTTGGCAATACTACATGCACTTAAGAAATGGCGACCTTACCCAATGGGAAGACACTTCAAGGTAAATATGGATCATGATAGTCTTAAATACATTTTAGAAGAAATATTATCTTTAGAAGAATAGAAAAAATGGGTCACAAATATGTTGGGTTATGACTTTGACATCATCTATAGAAAAGGGAAGAAAATTTTTGTTGCAGATGCACTCTCAAGAAAGGATGAGGATGTGGAAGCATTGTTTTGTGCTATTTCTATTATCCAACCAGATTGGATAAACAAAGCAAGGTATGAATGGAAGAAGGACGAAGAAGTGTGGCCACTCATTCAAAAGTTGCAGAAGATCCCAGTTCAAACAATATTGCCAGAACTTGACGAGGAAGGAAAAATCATTTTGGAACCTGGAGTAGTCACAGAAACAAGAACTTGATAGCTATGAAATTGATCAATTTCAGAGTATCTCATTAAGTGGAAGAACTTACCCGCTAAAGATTCCACACGGGAGGACAAGAATTTTATACAGAAGCATCAAGAACTACTCAAGCATTGAGGACAACATTTTTTGAAGGAGAGGGGCATGTTAGGTCCCTATACTACTAGTGTAACCCCTTATTGTTATTAGTACAACCCCCTTGTTATATTGTTATGCCCATGTAGTCCCATATTGTTATTATTGTGCCCCAATGAAGCCCAGTATTGTTATTATTGTGCCCTTACATTATTATTTTTATGTCGGCTCTGATTATGTTATGACCCCTTAGACTCTTATATATAGAAAGGAGGTCTTGTCATTTGTATCATCCAAGAATTATTCATTTGTGTAATGTAAAGGAGGTTGCCCCTTCGAAGAGGCTTATTTCTAAGGCTTTGATCTATCTTTTCTATCTTTCTGTGAGTTGGTTTCATAACATACTTGGCAGATGTTCGCAAAATCCATTTGTGACCGTTTTGACCATGAATCTAATTTTTTGGGTCATCTTACTAAGCTTAGACAGACAGGCACAAAACCTAGCAAAGATTTAATTTTTATAGGAAAGAAGGAAACCAAGAAACCTAAAGGGTTATTTTCTACTAGTATATCCTTATTACAGGTTCATGGATTAATTCAGAAGGAGAATATCTTTGTGTCTATAAATCTTAGTTGCAAACATAATTTTATCAATGTTAATTTGGCAAAAAAATTGCAAGTTCCAGAAAAACACATTGAAAACATACAAGTTGATAATGAGGATGTTCAAGTTTATAAAGATTTGAAGCTTTCTATGGATAAGTATGTGTTGCATTGTGATTTTTATATTTCAGATATGGATAACATGGATGTTGTTTTGGGATATCCTTGGATGGAATCTGTGGGTACTACCAATATTAATGTGCAGAAGAAATTCATGAAACTCTTGTATAAAAAGAAGAAAATCACATTGCAGGATATTTCTATTAAGACCCAAGCAGAGACTATGGAGGCAAAAGCACAAAGCTCTAATGACACTGACACATCATATGATGAGCCTTTAATGGTCAACAACCAAACACAAACATCAAACCAGGGACCAAAAAGATAGGGAGAATCCAAGGAGGGTGAAGCAGAAAATGTTACAAGTACTGATATATCATATGAGGACTCAGTGGTTGAAGTAATATTAGAAGATAAGAAACAACAACAGACACTACAACATGTACCAGATGCTAATCAGCCTCCATTAGGTGGTGAATTAAAGAAAGATACACCATTGGTTAACACTTCTGCATATCACCACCCACATCACCCCACAAGAAACCAACCAACAAGATGACAACGAATTAGCCACAAGGACAACAACCCCCGCATGACAAATAGAGAGGGGCACTGATCCACCTACTACACATCAACATAGAGGAGCTGCCAGGGTCAACTTCCATCTCAAGTGAGCAATGCACCAAGTAGATCGAGGGTTCATCTTTCTCTGAGATGGCTAGATGCATGTGCATGGTGCCAGTGGACTACTCTTTTGATTAGATCTTATAATTTATATTCTTATTATGTTTTGGGGACGAAACATGTTTAAGGGGGGTGGAATGTAGTATACCTAGGGGGGATAGTATGCGGTACAGAGGGAGGTACCCAAGGGAATAATGTAATAATGGGATGGGCCATAGTAATAAATAAAGTGGTTAACCCGTATCATGTAAGGGACCACAAGTAGTTAGCAATAATGTAATAAGCCCATGGTATTAGATAGATGGTATTGAGGGAACCATGGTAATAACCCATGGTATTGTATGTATGAGGCCTATACAGAGGCTAGGGACTACCCATTGAGAGATGTCAAGGATTATTGTATGAACAGGAATATGAATTGTGGAGTGTTATCCTTCCTTAAGGAGTGAATGTATGGTGTTGCCTTATGCATCTTCCGATGCTTATGCATCTTATTCATTACCTTCCTCGTCTTCTCGTCATTCAAATGAGGAGATTAATCAGAAACTTCAAGAAGAGAATGCCAAATTAAAGAGGCTACTACAGGAAGAGAAATAGGAGAAACAAAGGTTGTTACGCCAGCTGCTAGCTAAGGATGAGGCTTTAGAAAAGATGCAGCATAACTCTAGTGAGGTGAAGAGTAATTCTTCGACTCCATGAATTTTTCATGATGATGATTTCTATTTTTGAAAACCATACCATAGGAATTAAATCCAAATAATTAAAGAGAATGGGCTATCAGGGAAAGGGCCTCGACATTAATGACCAGGGCATCATAAAACCCATCCAATTAGAGGAATTACCTCGACATATAGGACTTGGATATGTTAGGAAGGAGTTTCGGGAATGTGCCAAAACAACGAGCGAACCATCAACAACAGATGATGAGAAGCCCTCACCAATTCTTTCCAAATCGACCATGGAGGTAAAAGATGTTGATTTATCTTCAGTTTCATCTTCACATAGTATAATTTCTATTGGAAATGTGGAGATACCCATTACAGGGACAAGCATGAGACTCCTTAACAAGATGAGGTACAAAGTAGAAGGACTTGGTCCTAATGGCCAAGGCATAACTAAGCCATTGGAGTTTGAGCAAAAACCGCAATTTGCAAGTTTGGGGTACACTGAAGGACAATTATCGAAGGTGTCAAAAGCTTCCATGAATTTTTTTAACCCATCGAGGAAAGAGGATGATGAGAATACATCACCATCAACCTATGGCAATATGAATTGCAGAAAAAGAGCTGAGGCAAGCTCTTGTTACCATGATTGTACCAGAGACCAATAGGAAGGGTATAACAAGTGTCGGTATTCTAATGTTCATTTTGTTTACAACCATATTGTTAATAATGAATGAAAATCATGGCATAGAAGAAATTGTAGTTTTTGTGGATTGCATAACCATGCGTTTGCTAAGTGCTAGAGGAGAATGGTAGCATGAAAGAGGATGAGGCATGAGAGACCCTCTACAAGGTAGGGAAAGAAGAAGAATGTAAAGTAGATCTAGAGGAAGAAGACTTATTGTAGTCCTTGCGGTAGAGGTGGTCATCAAAGAGCCACATGTCGAAGGCTCCATCGAAAGTAGTGTCGCAAGGACAAAGCATCCATGCACAAACCAGGTGAAACAATTGTTCGACAAATAAATGCACCACAAGGAGATGAATCGTTCACTTTGAAGGTGAAAGATGGCTTTTCTAGGTGTAGTAGAATGTCATGACCTTGTTTTTAAAATCATGTGTTGTGTGTTAAACTGTAAAAGTGATGATGTGTTTTCCATCACTTTTTGTAGCAACAATGATGTTTGGCCTTATTTTTGTAAATTATATGTTGTAGTGATGAGGTGTTTTCCATCACTTGTTAAATAAGCAATGGCATTTGGCATTATTTTGTAAGTCATGTGGAAGCAACCATGATGTTTGGCCTTGTGTTGATTGTTGGAGTATTGTTTCCATTTTTATGTAAACTTGACCACAAAGTATGTGTTATAAACTCGTGGCAAGTATGTGATGCTTGACTTGTTATTGGCCATAGAATTAAGCATGTAATTTGCAAGAGTATTGTACAACAGGTTTATAGGGGATGTAGGTGTTGGCTCATTGCTTATGGCACTAAAGGACAAAGGTGAAGGAGAAGGAAGGATAGACCTGTTAGCACACTTGTGGTGCAGACAATGTACATAACAACTGCAAATTATTTTAATGCTTTTGGAGGACCAACAACTTATCAATGGGGAGGATTGATCCAGGTGGATCTTCAAAAAGTACCATTGGCATGGTAAAAAGGCTCAAAACTCAAAGTGGCAGAATCTGGATAGACTTAGCATCAGATCGAAGTGCTTGTCATCCTGATTCCAATGGTGTGAATGACACTCAAATTTGAGTTCATATGAAGAAGTTACAGCAAGTCAAAGTTTATGTTTGACTTGGACAGGTGGCAGGAGGAGATGGCATGGCAGACACTCTCAGCGAATGGGGAAGCACCAAGTGGCAGGCTGCCATTGGTCCCACATATCGCAGATCACAAAAGGAAGAGATCGCAACTTAAATAAAATCGGCCCCAAGAAATCCATGGTTGCGATGCGATCAAATCGCAATCGCCCATCGCAAAAGGAGAAGGTGAAAGAATTGGCCAATGAAGCAAGTCCTGGTTGTGATGTGGTATATCACAATCATATAATTATGTTTTGGTTTGCGATATCACAATCGAATTTCACAAAGGGGAAGCAGTTGCATGTCGTACTAATTTTGGTTTCTGTCGATTGCGATATGTACTGCCGGACCCGATATATTATATATTGTGGTTAATATTTCGTCGGGTCCACGGTTATCGTAGGGTGCCTGATGTATGGCCTTTTAGTCTATCCACCGATTAGAAGCCGATGAGAAAAACACCAATAGTAAAAGGCCACCGAGTTAAGTGCACGGTTAAGAGTTTTTCCATACTTATGAGGTTTGTTTCCGCATATTATGTGGAACCTGAGATCCTTTGTATTAAAGAAAACAGACCTGCATGCGAAACTTGTCATTGGTTTTAGAACTACCCAAGAATTGAGAGATTTATTGCCAGCATATATAAAGGACTATTCGTGTCAGAGAAAGAGGGAGAGAAGTTGTGGGATTTCTAAGAATACCATTACAGAGCAGTGGCACCTCCTCCTAGCAGGTGGCCAGAACCTTACCTCAAGTATCTAAAGCTTTTGAGAGGTGTAGGAAGCCCGATTATCATATTTGGGCATTCAGACAGGCACTTATGCATGATTTTTCACTAGGATTTCAATGATGTTGTTTGTTTCTAGAGCGGAGCTCTCCATTTTTTAGCTATCTTCTAGATTGGACGTATAATGGTGTTTATGTAAAATCTACTTTTACTTCTTCTCCATTCATGCCACTTAATAAATGAAGGCCTCCCCACTGTTGAGTCGGGACCAGAGACGTAGTCCAAATTGGATGTACTCCTTAATCAAATCTCCGTGTCTTCATCTCATGCATGATCATGTCTCTTTTATCTTCGTTTTATAAGATTATGTTTCATGGGTTTTAATAAGCTCAGTTACATGTAATTCAAATGCATCTATAAGAAAAAAATCCTTGATTAGTTGGGGGACTTGTAGGTAATGGCCCTTGCATCTTGGATGATTAATGAGGAGTCCAAGGCTAAGGAAGTAAACAAAATTTTAGAAAAAGAGGAAAGAGATCCCCTTTACATCATAATAGAGAAAAGAAATTCCATGGTTGTCATTAGTAACCACAACATCATTTCTAATGATGCCCAACTTGCACCAAAATACATGACTACACAAGAGCATGCCATCTCCCATTTTGATAACACTTTAAGGTTGCTGGGGAGTGAAAGCCAACAAGCATGATAGAGGAGATGGAGCAACTTGCCACACTATCTAAGGATCAAAGAGTACCACACCCTTGAGAGGTTGAGAAATGCATTGGAAAGGACCCCCCTGTATAAGAATGCCATGCAGAGACTAAAAATGAATTTGATTGGACTAAAACCTACTTCGCCCTTCTTGTTCGGTTTGTTAGAAAGTGGGAAGGAAGAAGAGGAAAGAAAGCAGTGGGAAGAGATAGAGAAAAATGCAGGGTTCTATCCTCAAGAGGAAACTCCATCAACAGAGGCCTGGGATGTTAGAGAGGCCACAAGAGCTATGAAAGATATGGATATAGACTAAGTTTCTCAAAGGATGAGAAACACTTTTAGTAGGGGGTGACGATGAGGCTCATCAATAGGTAAACTATATGGGTCACAATGCCACTCTCCAGCTTATTAAAAATAACTTTTCTCACATTTATTTACATATTTTGTTATATTTTGCTTAGTGAGAAGGGTGAAGGTGAGTTACTATGTCATCTGGCCTAATATGTATTAAATGTAGTAATTGGAGTAGTTTTGGGTTAACTTAAGTGCAAGAACTCAAAGTGGACAAGTATTGGGCATGGAATCCCCCCACAACATGTTTTAGGGCTCAAAGCCCATGTTTTGAGTTGATATTATTGTAAAGCTCCATGAATTGCGGGCACGAAATGTATGTTAGAATCATAGGGTTGTCCGCCTGTTGTGGGCAGCAACAACCCCCCTTCTTATTTGGTGTTATTACTAATACTAAATAAGTGGGGACCCTTAGTCAAAAATTTAAAAAATCAATTAGTGCTTGTATTTCCTTTTTAGTAAAACTTACCATCATAAACTTAAGAAAATACCCTTGAAAAATCTAAAAAAGCTTAAGTTTTATGATAAAGTAGAATTATTCCTTAGTAAATATCGCATCGCAAAATGATAATAGGATACCTCCTTGCAAGCCGAATTCTAAGACTGCGAGATCGCGATACGGGACTACAAACATATATCGCATCACATGCCTCAAAGACCGCTTACGTTGAAAAACTTTAAGCTGCCGATATGCGATGGTGCATATCGTAGAAAATAGATTAACGAAAATTGTCATATGTCATGTTTCTGCGATATTGCGATATTGCGATTTTGTGATGTAGCGATAATGCGATATAGCGAGCTTGCAACCTTGCAATGTTGTGATTCTGTGATGTTGCGATCTGCGATATTGTGAAGCAAATCACAAAATCGCTTCATTGCAGATCTTTCAGGCTCATTGTTCAAAAATAAGTATTTTCCATAAACCGACACCTGGTTATGCACTTTAATGCTAATTAATGAGTTAGTTGCCAGTTATTAATGGAATATGGTTTTGTGCTTATCAAAAAGTCATTTCACGTAAGGTGGTATATTTTATACATCTGCAGCATTTAATACTTTCCCGTCACCTTTCCATATCATTATTCTCACTTCACTTGTAAATTGCAGGAACGAAGAACAGAGAACAATACAAAGCAGTACACAGGATACCATGGGGAAGAAAGGCAAAGCCCCGAGCTCTAAAGAGAAGGAAATGGTGCCCTTGTATACAAACACCGCCTGTAACAGAGACGCTGGTATTGCTACTTGGGAAGGCATGTATAATCTACTTGAGGAAGAGAATTCGAGAGTAATGGAGGTTGAGGCTACTGTAGGCTCACATAGTTCTTCTGAGGCATCCATTACAGAGCTGGCTTGTTCATTCTTACATTGAATAGCGGGACCAAATACAAAGACACCTGCAAGTGATGTACAGGCAACAAAAGATATAGTCACAAGAACAATTAGCAATGTCCCAGAGATGGAACATATTCCCATCACCCCATCCTCTGAACTTATCCTCAAGATAGAAGAGATTCCTCCTCTTGATGTATTTTATAGTCCACAACACAAGGCAGTAGTGAGAAGACAAAGGAAGAAAAGGAAATTGGAAAACGTGCTCTCTCATGATGCAGAGAAATTAGATGTCCTATGGCAAGATCCTACTACCGATCCCACTGAGAATCTCACCAAATTATCTCAGATCGCAGGAGCATATGCCTCTGCAACCATTGATAAAGCATCTGAGGTACAACAACTGCTAAAAGAAAAGGAAGACCAGATACAAGTTTTGCAACAATAGTTGCAACAAGCCAATGCCAACAACGAAGCACAGAAACAGCTTGAAAGACTACAGCAGGACTTCCAACGAATGTAGATAGGCTACCAGAACAGTTTGGCTAAGAAAGAAAAACAGTTGCAGGATATGCAGGAGATGCACAAGGATGATCCTAAACTTACAGAATTCATCACAGAATCCATTTCCTTGAATGATCAACTACTACAGCAACAAGAAGCATTGTGCCAAAGAATATTGCAGTGGAACTCTTATTGTGAAATAAGTGATAAAATCACTAATCAAGTCGTAGATTTACGAAATGATTATGATTTAATTGATAAACGAGTTATTGAAGATTTGGCTTGGCAAGAAACAGAGGAGGGAAAAAGAGTAGGCGCACCAATAATCAATGACAATCACAAAGAAATGCTCTTTAACAAATGGGATGCACAACTCAGGAAAGCAGAACAAGTAGCAGAAGAAGCGGCCACGGCAACAAACAAAGTTATTGATTGTATAAATGAAAATTTTCATAGAGCAAACCTGATCTCAGAAACCACTCCAGGGTATCTACCGAAAGTACAACAACTACAGACATACTGGAGACAGAAGGCTCAAGAAAAGGCAAAATCAATCTAAAGGTTAACAAGTTGAATTGGGATTGTTACTGGATGTACTTGGTAAAGCCACACAGTCAGTGGATGACTCTCAAGTGTATCATCAATTCTGCTGAGAAGATGGCGCTAGCTCTTGCTAATTCTATTTTCGCAGCACAGTTAAAATCGGAATTCGGCCAGCCAACTCTTCTCAAACAGATGCTGAACGCGTGCAACTTCAAGGAGCAGATATAGAAATAGTTAGTAATTTTAGTTTTAGATTCAGTTTTAGTTTTAAATTTTGTTTTATTTTTTCCCAAAATAAGGACGGTCATTTAAACTGCATCCTACATTTTTGTAATAAGTTATTTTTAGATTTAGTTAGTAGTATTTAAACCCTTCTCATGCATTTAGAGAAGGGTCCTGAAATTTGTCAAAAACTTATCCCCAGAACATGTACTTTTGTACCCTCTGAGGATGTTTTGATGAATGAATGGAACAGGATTTATTGACATCTATATTTAATATCTGCTACTGATGTTTCACTTCTGTACTCTTAGTGGATGTTGGATTACGAAGAGATAAATCATTATCGCTTGAAGCTCATGAGTAGGACTATTTATAAATGGTACTTCTATCTCTTAACTATTCCTCCCCTTGTGTTAAAAGTGATATTCAAGTTCAGTTATTTATATATTGATGCGTGAATGCTTGAGTTATCATTTAGCACTTTTGTACGGTGATAGCTATTTATTTATGCTTAATGTATGAATAGCTTATTATGCAATATGCCTTTCACAACTGTTTCGTCTAACTTTTTATATGAAGTTGTTTATCTGTATTGAATTCTTTTCTCATAACAATTGAATGACCTTTATTACCAATTGTTATCTGAAATCATTTTAGATCGCATAATAGAAGGATTACACCCCGGGTTAGTGTAAACTTAGATATTTTTTCTTATTAGAATACCATTTACATGTTATTAGATTAGAATTAAAATTAGAGCATCTCTTTTAGGAACTTTTAGAAGGGAAATATCAATTCTTCACACATATACACATAAATTGGGAAACTGGTCCCATTTCCCCAGTCGGACCCACTATACCAAACAGAAAAGGCACTGCTAACCAAGGTCCGAACTAGGTGGGTATTCCCCTTGTTGTAGACCCAAATTTCAGGCCTTCAACACCACCCTATGTGTGAATGTAATGTTGGCCTACCCATGGTCTCCGGACCATGGGATTGTATAAATAGAGCGAGGTTCTGAGTTGTAAAGACATCATAGAATCTAATGGATAAAAGGAGATAACGAAGCATAGAAGAAGAGTCTAAGTGTGTCTTGGGTCATAGTAGTAGAAAGAGGCTCTGCAGTTGAGTGCTCAGAGGCCTAGTAGAGTCCGTAGCTGAGTGCGCAGACCCTTGGAGCTGAGTGCGTGGGGTAGAGTTGAGTTTGTAACCGGAGAAGAGATTAATAAAGAAATATTTTTTTACCAATTATGTGCATCTATTCTGAATTATTACATGTTCGATATCATTTGCAATTATACTATTTATTTACTGCGCACACTTGTATGAATAGAGAATATTGTTAAGTATAACTAAAAGCATATAATAAGCTAAGTTAATCAACTAATATCAGGTTACTAGTAAGGACTTGGGTAGTAACACTGTTCAGCACTCGAGTAGGGTTACACGAAGGGAGCATCTCAGGTTGCGAAGTACGGGTAAGTGTGCGTAGCGACGTGCACGTAGGGTCGAACTACGGACCACTTGAAATCATCAGACATCTCTAGGGTGCAGAAACTTGGTTCTAGCACTCTCCCATACTACTTCGGGTGAGATCTCAATCCGTGCTCCATGGAATATTGCTAAAAGGGCCAGTAGTATCGGAATTTGTTTGGCTAAATCACCTCTGAACCTGGGTCAGGCCCCAACAAGCCAAAAAATGTTTCCATTGTAGGGACCGGGATCTGCATAAGGGATGTCTAATGTCGTGTCACCAGAATCCAACAAAGAATGAAATTGAAGAGTGGTTGGACAAAAAGATTCACGAGTTCGCGGCACAGGAAAACAAGAATCCACGAGTATCAAAGGAACAGTGGTTGGAGCACTACTTATATACGGAAGTCCATGAAACTTTCTTTTCATCCTTCCCCTCTGAATTGTATGAGTGGATCATGAAGCTAGCAGACAATCAGGGAAGGTGTAGGCTCGACAAACTGATTATGTGGACTCTAGAATTGGTGCGCAAACTAGAACCATCGGAAGATAAGATCACGTGCGTTGTGAACCATTCGCTCGATATAATTATAGGAGGGTTTATCGCCGAGTTCATGGTAGACACAACAAATAGCTACAACGAGGAAGAATGACGCTTCCTCAAAGGACCGCGAGGTAAGTACATTAAATCGTTGAACACTTGGATTAAAATGCTATTGTGTGAAAAGCAGGTTATGTGAATAAATTGATGTTTGGGGCTACACGAAGTGGGAGGATCTATACAAATGAAGGTAGCATGGAAATAGAAAATATCCCCTTGATTTCGCCGCGACGGGAAAGTCAGGAAGAGCTCGCGAAAGTTTCTCTGAGAAGCGCGATCAGTCTGATAAGGAAGCGAATTCTGCGCATATCATCCCCACCTACAATGCCACCAGTTTCACCAAAGTCACCTCCATCTCTGCCTACACCACTTTCGCTACCACGACAGTTCGATATGGCGAGCACGATAAAATTGTCAGTATTCAGAGGAGTAGGGAATGAAGATCTAGACCAATTTTGGTTCAGAATAAAGGCTTTATGGGAAGCACAAGGAATCGTGGATGACAATATAAAGAAGTCAATGTTGGTAAGCACATTGCAGGAGCATGCACTGACATGGTACATTAAGCATTCTAATGACCACCTAAACATGGGGATCGCAAATATCTAGGTCACACTGAATAGGGAATTTAGCAGGCCAAATGGGAGACACAATTGATTATCGGGTTTAAGGAAGTCGCGATGCTTCTAGGCAAGACCCCATGGGATCTGGATCAGAGACTGAAGAGTATGATTCACGAAGCCAACATGACCTTGACAGATGGGCAACACCATGCATGGTTTGTAGCATCACTAACACTGCATTTAAGGATGACATTGTCACAACAGAAGTTATCCACCTAGGTTGAAACTTTGAAGATTGCAATGAGACTGCACGAGACCCCAATACAAGATCCTGGCTTGGGAGTCCAACAAATCCATATGAAACTACAAAATTTGTGGCTGGAAATGTAGAGTTTGAAACAGAACAAGACAACTCACCCAGAAGCGTGCGAGGAGGTATGGTGCATAAAATGCAAAGGCTAGGGGCATGAAAAGGACCATTACCCAGTCTTCGTGAATTAATTGGTGAGAGGAGGGTTGATGCCATTAAGACCAGAGGCACAAGCAGGACCGAGTGTAGCGCCTGCACTATGGTGGCGATTTGTCAAATGGGAGGAAAACATGCTACGGATAATTGTCATCTATTACAAAAGTATACGCAAATGTCCCAACAATTGTTATGTAATTTCTGTAGGTCAGTAGGCCATGATGAATGAACCTGCAGAAGTTAAGAATTGATGATGGATTAGACTCCTACCTACAGAGTGCAGATCAAAACATGAGCCCTCGATCCAAATGTAGGGATGGCATGCGCAAGATTTCAGGGGCGTGGATGAGGTTGAGGTGGAATGGGACCAGGAAGGGATGACGGAGAACTAATTTGCTACAATTTCGGAGGGCTAGGACATTATGCCTGCAATTGTACAAATCCGACAAAGGCATCATGTTTATATTGTACCCAATTTGATCATGAGATAGAGGACTGCCCTACAATGATAGCAAGGTTGCGTGATAAAGTAGTACTCCAAGCTCCCTCGACTTAGAGCCTACAAATGATGAGGTCTGAGCCGTGCGAAGAGGTCTCGAATGTAAACATCGTGCCTCGAAGTGGTATCACGATGGGAGAGGACAAAGGTAAGTAGCTTGAAGAAAGTGTAAAGGTTCACAAGGCTCCTACAAAGGAACCTGAATTTGATTTGGAGAGTGTAAAGGAGACATTCATGGAAGCTAAGAAGAGCTTCATGGAGGCCTCCACTTCAGGTAGTAAGGGTCCACTAGAACTGGGGATGGATCCTTCAATGCTCACTACCTTTCTGGAGACATGTATGAAGCTGCTACACGACAGCAAGGCTATGAAAGGACTGCAGGAACTGATCACTAGGTGCGCTGGGTTAGGAGAACTGCGCGTAGTCCGGAAGCTCGGGAAACATAGATCACGAACAGGAAGGGAAATGAGATTGACTAAACAAATCGAGGAGTATGAAATGGATCAAGTGATTCTGGATCTAGGATCGGATGCAAATGTACTGCCAAAATAGACATGGGAATGCATGGGCAGGCCTGCTTTGCAGTTATCTCCTATTCAATTACGAATGGTGAACTAGCAAAAGATCCTACCGATGGGAAGGTTGCAGGGGATAATAGTAGACATCAAAGGCGTGAGCGCACTTGCAGATTTTGAAGTGATAGAGATTGTCGATGACAACAATCCCTATCCCTATCTCGCACTACTAGGAATAGATTAGGCCACTGATATGAACGGAATGATAAATCTAAAGAAGCACAAAATGAATTTTGAAAAAAAATCACTGCGCGTAGTGGTACCTTTAGACCCTGCAGAAGGATCGCACTACACAGAGCCAGTGCACGACAATGAGAGCGACGATGAGCTAGAATGTATCTACAAGATAACCGCTCAAGAACGGGATTGGGTAAATCCTACAACAGATGGCAGGATTTTGTGGGAGCACGAGAGCTCCTACATCAGATTCAGCTGAGGAAACAGGATGATGGCAGAATCGGTTACACGAGGTAACCATGCTCAATTGCAACATTATGATAAGATCACTGTGTTGCGTGACAACAGAGGTAAGGGATCTGCCTATGTACGATGGGTTGATAGCAGTGGATGAATTCCTGAACAAATTTGAAAGTGAAGTACCAGAACAACATCGTTAGATGCTCTAAAATGGGAACTGCGTGCTACGCCCACAAGGTGGTGGGGTACGAATCAGAGAAGTATTGCGAGATGGAGCGAATGCAGAAAGATGATGCACTTATGATTTCGGGAGCCTCACATGTGGATGGAAGCCAGGCACGATGAAAAAAACAGCCTGTGCGCCCACCTTTCCAGATGGGTACATACATATGGTACGCAGCCCGCACAAATGCACATCGCTCTCACGATAGGAGACAGGAACAACAACCAGAAGCAGGCAAGACAAACGCACGAATGGCAAAGTATGATAAAACCTAGTGTGCCAAAAATCATACACAGGGAAGCCTTTAAAAAGGTGTGCAAAGTGCTGAACAGGGTCCACCATGTGAGACACATAGACTGGGACCTGCGCATACCAACGGTTGTATGGGCCTATAGGGTCATGTGCAAAACTCTGACCATGCAACCACTTCCGAAGCTAAAGTATGAAGCAAGGGCTATAGTTCCTATGGAGCATGCAAAGCTGAGTCCACACATAACATCACCCGTAGATACGATGGTCTGCACAGACCGAAATGAATAAATCACACAACTACGAGAAATAGAACATACAATACTTGAGGAAGAAATCTGACGGGGAAACTTTAGACTTCGTGAACTTGAAAAAGACCGGGTATGGCTAAAGGAGAAAAGTGCTTTAATAGACGTAGAGGTCAAGAAACTGGAATACGAAATAAAGGAAGCATTTCTCGTTGAAAAACTGAGGATGGAAAGGCAAGGTGCATATAATAAATACTGACAAATTGGAAAACTATCATCGTGAACTGGTTAGTCTGCTGCCTTGGCTTGGACTGCATATCGCCAAACATAGTGACCAGGGTAGCGCATTGCAAATAGTAGAGTGCACGATGCCGATCATCACAATGGAAGATGGGGATTCTCCATGAACCATGCTGGAGGACGAGATGGAACCCCACACGGGTGGTGCGACCACCTTACTAGCTATAGGAAGAATAGTCTTAGTGCTCGAGGAAGTTGAAAGGGAGTGCGGGACTATAAAATATTCTGCTTGGGAGTTGTGTGACATTGGAAACGCGTGCAGAATCATAGCATCACAGGGTTCATGACCATGAATGGAGGGTTACGCTACCACACGGGTTGGTTGGGAAGTGACCATTAGTGTCACTATTCATGATGGGATGTTCGATTTGAGGCCAAATGGAGTTGGTGTCGGGCATTTAAGATGCGAGTTATGGGCAAGATTTGTGAAAATCTACCACCATGAAAGCATTAATGGCCTGAAATTGGGGGGAACGGTTGAATTCGAATTCGAAAGGCACTATAAAACTCAAAGGGTTGGCCAGTGAACAACACTTGGTCATTTGAGAATTGAGCACTTGAGCAGAGCATAGAGCATTGAGAGCTGAATGATATTTGAGCCCCTACGTTTGCAAGTGACAGAATACAGCCTAGCTATGATGAAGGCCACTAAGGATGGGTTGGGAATTGAAGAAGTAACCGACAGCGAGGCTGCACAGACCCAAATGGCGGAGGATGTTCTAGAAGGCGTTGGGCTTGTGATAGAAATACCCAAATCACCGCGAACACTGAGGCCCAAGAAGGATAAACGGGCAATGGGTCTAGTACGCATGTCCCCAAGGAATCAGTGGCACAGAAAACTATCCATGGAAGAGAAGGGGAAAGTAGTCACAATAGAAACAAATGAGGAAGAAGAAGACTTGCAGGCCCTGATCGCTGCAGCAGAAGAAGAAGACGATGTGGAGGAGGACATCCAACCGTTGCGGTCTAAAAAAAAACTTCCCGCGTATGTCCCTCCGCAGAAAGGGAAAAACAAAATGCTGAAGGATTTAGATGAAATGAAGAGTTCACTCCAGACCCCACTCCTCCACAATGGCATTGTATCTGAGGGCACACACCTAGGCCGTGTGCCAACCATGAAATTTGAATATTGGGACCTCGCTGATTGCGAGAAGTTCTCGCACCTAGAGACCACGAATCTGATGAAGTAGAATACTGAGGGGGCAGTGATAACGTTAGAGATGCGAAAATGGCCACGCTGTGTGGAAAAGGCTGGGTTGCTACACTTATTATGGATACCACATTTCCACCACGCACCCATCACCATTTTTGTCATCAGGCAACTTCTTTGCCTGGTACATGATGGGTATCTCTGGCTGGAGGACCAACAACATAACAACTGCAAATTATTTTAATTCTTTTGGAGGACCAACAACTTCTCAATGGGGAGGATTGATCTAGGTGGATCTTCAAAAAGTACCAGTGGCATGGTAAAAGGGCTCAAAAGTCAAAGTGGCAGAATCTGGATAGACTTAGCATTGGATCAAAGTGCTTGTCATCCTGATTCCAATGGTATAAATGACACTCAAATTTGAGTTCATATGAAGAAGTTACAACAAGTCAAAGTTTATGTTTGAATTGGACAGGTGCCAGGAGGAGATGGCGTGGCAGACACTCTCAGCGAATGGGGAAGCACCAAGTGGCAAGCTGCCATTGGTCCCACATATTGTAGATCACAAAAGGAAGAGGTCACGGCTTAAATAAAATTTGCCCCAAGAAATCCATGGTTGCGATGTGATCAAATCGTAATCGCCCATTGCAAAAGGAGAAGGTGAAAGAATTGGCCCATGAAGCAAGTCCTCGTTGCGATGTGCTATATCACAATCATAGAATTATGTTGTGACTTGCGATATCACAATTGCATTTCACAAAGGGGAAGTAGTTGCATGTTGTACTAATTTTGGTTACCATCGATTGGGATATGTACAGCCAGACCTGATATATTATACATTGTGGTTAATATTTCGTCGGGTCCATAGTTATCGCAGGGTGCCTGATGTATGGCCTTTTAATCTATCCACCGATTAGAAGCTGATGGGAAAAACACTGATAGTAAAAGGCCACTGGGTTAAATACGTGGTTAAGAGTTTTTTCATATTTATGAGGTTTGTTTCCACATATTATGTGGAACCCGAGATCCTTTGTATTAAAGAAAATAGACTTGCATGCTAAACTTGTCATTGGTTTTAGGACTGCCCAGGAATTGAGAGATTTACCACTAGCATATATAAAGGACTATCCATGTCAGAGAAAGAGGGAGAGAATTTGTGGGATTTATGAGGATACCATTGCAGAGCAATGGCACCTACTCCTGGCAGGTGGCTAGAACCTTACCTCAAGTATCTAAAGGTTCCGAGAGGTGCAACAAGCCTGATTATCATATTTGGGCGTTTAGACAGGCATTTATGCATGATTTTTTGCTAGGATTTCAGTGATTTTGTTTGTTTCTAGAGTCAAGCTCTCCATTTTTCAGCTATCTTCTAGATTGGAGGTATAATGGTGTTTATGTAAAATCTACTTGTACTTTTTCTCTATTCATGCCACTTAATAAATGAAGGCCTCCCCACCGTTGAGTCGGGACCAGAGACATAGTCAAAATTGGATGTACTCCTTAATCAAACCTTTGTGTCTTCATCTCATGCACGATCATGTCTCTTTTATCTTCATTTTATAAGATTACGTTTCATGGTTTTTAATAAGCTCAGTCACAGGTAATTCAAATGCATCTATAAGGAAAAAATCCTTGATCAGTTGGGGGCCTTGCAGCTAATGGCCCTTGCATCATGGGTGATTCATGAGTCCAAGGCTAAGGAAGTGAAGAGAATTTTAGAAAAAGAGGAAGGAGATCCCCTTTACATCATAGCAGAGAAAAGAAATTCCATGGTTGTCATTAGTAACAACAACATCATTTCTAATGATGCCCAACTTGCACCAAAATACATGACTACACAAGATCAGGCCATCTCCCATTTTGATAACACTTTAAGGTTTTTGGGGAGTGAAAGCCAACAAGCATGATAGAAGAGATGGAGCAACCTGCCACACTATCTAAGGATCAAAGAGTACCACACCCTTGACAGGTTGAGAAATGCATTAGAAAGGACCCCCCTGTATAAGAATGCCATGCAGAGACTAAAAATAAAGTGGATTGGACTAAAACCTAGTCCACCCTTCTTGTTCGGTTTGTTAGAAAGTGGGAAGGAAGAAGAGGAGAGAAAGTAGTGGGAAGAGATAGAGAAAAATGCAGGTTTCTATCCTCAAGAGGAAATTCCATCAACAGAGGCCTGGGATGTTAGAGAGGCCACAAGAGCTATGAATGATATGGATATAGACTAAGTTTCTCAAAGGATGAGAAACACTTTTAGTAGGGGGTGACAATGCGGCTCATCAATAGGTAAACTATATGGGTCACAATGCCACTCTGCAGCTTATTAAAAATTACTTTTCTCACATTTATTTACATATTTTGTTATATTTTACTTAGTGAGAAGGGTGAAGGTGAGTTACTATGTCATCTAGCCTAATATGTATTAAATGCAGGAATTGGAGCGGTTTTGGGTTAACTTAAGTGCAGGAACTCAAAGTGGACAAGTGTTGGGCATGGAACCCCCCCACAGCATGTTTTGGGGCTCAAAGCCCATGTTTTGAGTTGATATTATTGTAAAGCTCCGTGAATTGCAGGCACAAAATGTATGTTAGAGTCATAAGGCTATCCACCCTAAGTGTGAATGTAATGTTGGCCTACCCATGGTCCGCAGACCATGGGATTGTATAAATAGAGAAAGGTTCTGAGTTGTAAAGACATCATAGAATCTAATGGATAAAAGGAGAAAGCGAAGTATAGAAGAAGAGTCTAAGTGTGTCTTGGGTCATAGTAGTAGAAATAGGCTCTGCAGCTGAGTGTGCAGAGGCCTAGTAGAGTCCGCAGCTGAGTGCGCAGACCCCTGCAGCTGAGTGTGCAGGGTAGAGTTGAGTCTGTAACCAGAGAAGAGATTAATAAAGAAAGATTTTGTTACCAATTATGTGCATCTGTTCTGAATTATTACATGTTTGATATCATTTGCAATTATATTGTTTATTTACTATGCGCACTTGTATGAATCGAGAATATTGTTAAGTATAACTGAAAGCATACAATAAGCTAGGTTAATCAACTAACATTGGGTTACTAGTAAGGACTTGGGTAATAACACTATTCGGCCCCCGAGTAGGGTTGTGCAAAGGCAACATCTCAGGTTGTGAAGTACAAGTAAGTGCGCGTAGTGACGTGCGCACAAGGTCCAACCGCAGAGCACTTGAAATCATCAGACATCTCCAGGGTGTGGAAACTTGTTTCTAGCACCCTCCCATACTACTTTGGGTGAGATCTCAATCTGCGCCCTGTGGACTAGTTCCGAAAGCACCAGTAGTACCAGGATTTGTTTGGATAAATCACCTCTAAACCTGGGTCAGGCCCCAACAAGCCAACAAATGGTTCCGTTGCCAGGACTGGGATCTGCATAAGGGATGTCTGATGTCGTGTCACTGGAATCCAACAAAGAAAGAAATTTAAGAGTGGTTGAATAGAAAGATTCACAATTTCACAGCGCAGGAAAACAAGAATCCGCGAGTATCAAAGGAACAGTGGTTGCAGTGCTTCTTATATATAGAAATCCAAGAAATTTTCTTTGCATCCTTCCCCTCTGAGTTGTATGAGTGGATCGTGAAGCTAGTATATAGTCAGGGAAGGTGTAGGCTCGACAAACCGATTATATGGACTCTAGAATTGGTGCGCAGACTAGAACCATCGGAAGATAAGATCGCACGCACCGTGGACCATTGGCTAGATCGAATTATAGGAGGGTTTATTTCCGAGTTCATGGTAGACATGACAGTCAGCTACAGTGAGGCGGAATGATGTTTCCTCAAAGGACCGCAAGGTAAGTACATTAAATCATTGAACACTTGGATTAAAATGCTATTGTGTGAAAAGCGGGTTATGCAAATAAATTAATGTTTGGGGCTCTACGAAGTGGGAGGATCTATAGAAATGAAGGTAGTGTAGAAATAGAAAATAGCCCCTTGATTTCGCCGCGGCGGGAAAGTGAGGAAGAGCTCACGAAAGTTTCTCCGAGAAGCGTGATCAGTCTGATAAGGAAGCAAATTCCGCACATATCATCCCCACCTACATTACCACCGGTTTCGCCATCATCACCTCCATCTCCGCCCACACCACTTCCGCTGCCACCACAGTTCAATATGGCGAGCACAATAAAATTGTCGATATTCAGAGGAGTAGGGAACGAAGATCCGGACCAATTTTGGTTCGTAGTAAAGGATGTATGGGAAGCACAAGGAGTCATGGATGACAATATAAAGAAGGCAATGCTGGTAAGCTTGTTGTAGGAGTGCGCACTAACATGGTACATTAAGCATTCTAATGACCACCCAAACACGGGGATCGCAGATATCCAGGCCATGTTGTATAGCGAATTTAACAGGCCAAATTGGAGACACAATCAATTATCGGGCTTAAGGAAGTCACGATGCTTCTAGGCAAGACCCCATGGGATCTGGATCAGAGAATGAAGAGTATGATTCGCGAAGCCAACATGACCTTGATGGATGGACAGCACCGCACATGGTTTGTAGCGTCACTAATGCCGCATTTAAGGATGACGCTATCACAGTAGAAGTTATCCACCCAGGTTGAAGCTTTGGAGATTGCAATGAGACTACACGAGACCCTAATACAAGATCGTAGCCTGGGAGTCCAACAAATCCATGCGCAACTACAAAATTTGTGTCTGGAAATGCAGAGTTTGAAATAGGAGAGGACAACTCACCCAGAAGCGTACATGAGTAGGTATGGTGCATAAAATCCAAAGGCCAGGGGCATGACAAGGACCATTGCCCAGTCTTCGTGAATTACTTGGCGGGAGGAGGGTCGATGCCATTAAGACCAGAGGTACAAGCAGGATCGAGCGTAGCGCCTGCACTATGGTGCGCGATTTGTCAGATAGGAGGAAAACATGCTACGGATAATTGTCATCTATTACAAAAGTATACGCAGATGACCCAACAATTGTTATGTAATTTCTATAGGTCAGCAGGCCATGATGAATGCACCTGCAGAAGTTACGAGCTGATGATGGATCAGACTTTTGGCTATAGAGTGTAGACCAAAACGTGAGCCCTCGATCCAAATGTAGAGATGGCGTGTGCTAGATTTCTGGGGCGTGGACGAGGTCGAGGTGGAATGGGACCAGGAAGGGGTCACAGACAGCTGATTTGGTACAATTGCGGAGGGCTAAGGCATTATGCCCGCAATTGTACAAATTTGACAAAGGCATCATGTTTATATTGTACCCAATTTGATCATGAGATAGAGGACTGCCCTACATTGATAGCAAGGTTGCGCGATAAAGGAGTACTCTAGCCTCCCCCGACTCAGAACCTACAAATGATGAGGTTTGAGCTGCATGAAGAGGACCTGAATGTAAACATCGTGCTTCGAAGTGGTATCATGACGGGAGAGGACAAAGGTAAGTAGTCTAAAGAAAGTGCATGGGTTCGCAAAGCTCCTACAAAGGAACCTGAATTTGATTTCGAGTGCGCAAAGGAGACATTCACGGAAGCTAAGAAGAGCTTCACGGAGGTCTCCACTTCAGGTACTAACGGTCCACTAGAACTCGGGATGGATCCTTCAATGCTCACTATGTTTCTGGAGACATGTATGAAGCTGATATGTGACAACAAGGCTATGAAAGGACTGCAGGAATTATCACTAGGTGTGCTGGGTTAGGAGAACCACGCGTAGTCCAGAAGCTTGGGAAACATACATCGCGAACGAGAAGGGAAATGAGATTGACAGTGTAAATCTACGAGTATGAAATGGATCAAGTGATTCTGGATCTAAGATCGGATGCAAATATACTGCCAAAACAGACATGGGTATGCATGGGCAGGCCTGCATTTCAGTGATCTCCTATTCAATTATGAATGGTGAACCAGCAAAAGATCTTACCGATGGGAAGGTTGCAGGGGATAACAATAGACATTGAAGGTGCGAGCGTGCTTGCAGATTTTGAAGTGATAGATATTGTCGCTGACAATAATCCCTATCCAGCACTACTGGGAATAGGTTGGGCCACTGATATGAACGGAGTGATAAATCTAAAGAAGCACAAAATGACTTTTGAAAAAAAATCACTGCGCATAGTGGTACCTTTAGACCCTGCGAAAGGATCACGCTACACAGAGCTAGTGTGCGATGACGAGAGCGATGACAATCTAGAATGTATCTACAAGATAACCACTCAAGAACATGATTAGGTAAATCCTACAGTGGATGGCAATATTTCTTAGGAGCGCAAGAGATCCCGCACATCAGATTTGGATGAGGAAACAGAGCGATGGCAGAACTGGTTACACGAGGTAACCACGCTCAATTGCAACATGATGGTAAGATCACTGCGTTGCGTGACAATAGAGGTAAGGGATATGGCTATGTACGATGGGTTGACAGTGGTGGATGAATTCCTGAACAAATTTGAAAGCAGAGTACCAGAACAACAGCGGTTAGATGCTCTGAAATGGGCACTACGCGCTACTCCCACAAGGTGGTGGGCTACGAATCAGAGAAGTATTGAGAGCTATAGCAAATGTAGAAAGATGATGCACTTATGATTTGGGAAGCCTCAGATGTTGATGGAAGCCAGGCATGATGAACAAAAAAGCCTACGCACCCACCTTTCCAGATGGGTACAGATATATGGTATGCAACCCGCACAAATGCACACTGCTCTCATGATAGGAAATAGGAACAACAAGCAGAAGCAGGCAAGACAAATGCATGAATGGTGAAGTATGATAAAACATAGTGCACCGAAAATCATACACAGGGAAGCCTTTAACAAGGTGTGCGAAGTGTTGAATAGGGTCCACCATGTGAGACACACTGACTGGGACTTGTGCGTACCAGCGGTTGTATGGGCTTATAGGGCCATGTGCAAAACTCTAACCATGCAAGCACTTCCAAAGCTGAAGTATGAAGCAAGGGCTGTAGTCCCTATGGAGCGGGCAAAGCTGAGTCCGCACATAACATCACCCGTAGATACGATGGTCTGCACAGACCGGAATGAAGAAATCACACAACTACGAGAAACAGAACAGATAAGACTTGAGGAAGAAATCTGATGGGGAAACTTTATACTTCGTGGACTTGAAAAAGACCCAGTATGGCTAAAGGAGAAAAGCGCTTCAATAAACATAGAGGTCAAGAAGCTGGAAAATGAAATAAAGGAACCATTTCTCGTCAAAAAACCGAGGATGGCAAGGTAAGGTGTGTACAGTCATACTGACAAATTGAAAAGCTATCATTGTGAACTGGTTAGTCTGCTGTCTTGGCTTGGACTGCATATCGCCAAAAGTAGTGACCAGGGTAATGCATTACAAATAGTAGAGTGCGCAATGCCGATCATCATAATGGAAGATGGGGATTCTCCACGAACCATGTTGGAGGACGAGATGGAACCCTGCACGGGTGGTGTGACCACCTTACTAGCCATATGAAGAACAGTCTTAGCGCTTGAGGTAGTTGAAAGGGAGTGCGGGACTATAAAATATCTTGTGTGGGAATTGTGCAATATTGGAAATGCACGCAGAATCAGAATGTCACAGGGTTCGTGACCACACATGGAGGGTTGCGCTACCACGCGGGTTGGTTGGGAAGTGACCGTTGGTTTCACTATTCATGATGGGATGTTCGATTTGAGGCCAAATGGAGCGGGCAATGGGCATTTAAGACGCAAGTTATGGGCAAGATTTACAAAAATTTGCTGTCATGAAAGAATTAATGGCCCGAAATTGGGGGGAATGGTCAAATTTGAATTCGAAAGGTGCTATAAAACTCAAACGGCTGGCCAGTGAACAACACTTGGTCATTTGAGAATTGAGCACATGAGCAGAGCACAGAGCATTGAGAGCCGAACGATATTTGAGCCCCTAAGTTCACGAGTGACAGAATACAGCCTAGCTATGATGACAGCCACTAAGGATGGGTTGGGAATTGAAGAAGTAACCGATGGCGAGGCCGCGCAGACCCAAATGGTGGAGGATGTTCCAGAAGGCACCGGGGTGGTGACAGAAATCCCCAAATCACCACAAACACTGAGGCCCAAGAAGGATAAACAGGAAATGCATCCAGTATGCATGTCCCTGAGGAATCTATGGCACAACAAACTATCCATTGCAAAGAAGGGGAAAGTAGTCACAATAGAAATAGATGAGGAAGAAGAAGACTTGTAGGCCCTAATATATGTAGCAGAAGAAGAAGAAGACATGGAGGAGGATATCCAACTGTTGCACTTTGCAACAAAAATTCCCGCATATGTCCCTCCACAGAAAGGGAAAACCAAAATATAGAAGGATCTGGACAAAAAGAAGAGTTCACTCCAGACCCCACTCCTCCCTGATGGCATTGTATTTGAGGGCACGCACCTAGGTCGCATGCCAACCATGAAATTTGAAGACTGGGACCTCACTGACTATGAGAAATTCCCGCACCTAGAGACCACGAATCTGATGAAGCAGAATACTGAGGGGGAAGTGATAACGTTAGAGATGCAAAAATGGCTGCGCGGTGTGGAAAAAGCCGGGTTGCTGCACTTATTATGGATACCACATTTCCACTGTGCGCCCATCACCATTTTTGTCATCAGGGAGCTGCTCTGCCTGTTGCATGATGGGTATCTATGGCTGGAGGAGCCTATTCCCATCATGATAGACCTCATTCATTGTATTTCTCGGCTCCCCCATAGAGGAAAGGACCCCGCGACTATAAGATGGAGAAGAAGAAGAGGGGCTACGCCATCTCTAGCATCAAGGACAAAGGAGTGTGTGTAGAAACTCAACTCCTGGCCAGTAAAATTACGAGAAAGTGTCACGCCAATGAGGTACCAGCGCTGGTGGTTGCACTGACCGAGCAGTGCATGGAAGGGGTCCAATTCAACTAGTCTGAATTCCTCTACAAGGAATTTTTGACAAACTGTCATGAAGCCTAGGAGCAGGGTAAAACCTTCCACTACGTGTGGTTGCTATTATGCATATTGCTAGTAGCAGGACAACTTCTGGAGGACAATCAATTCCCCAACATTAACAAACTTACCAGAGGCCGCAAATTACGCTTCGCTCTAGGCCACAAAGGATGCGAAACGTATTCGTGACACCAAAATTTTATGGGTGCTCATGGAGGCGAGCATCCGGATGTGGATCAATCGGAGGCGATGCTTGTCACCTATGGTGCACAATAGTATGTAGAGTTTTGCAGACTTCAAAGCTGATATGCAAAACATTTATATCAGGGTGCGAAAGGATTTGGCGAAGCAGTGGACAAAGCTACTGTTTGTAGCCACTGATGACGCGATTTTTACTATCTTGGAGACATGGTCTCTCGAATGGCGTGCCCGAGACCTAGAAGAACTAGAGAAGGTGGCAGCCTAGAAGAAAAAGGATGATACTAAGCTGCGCGCCACTCAATTGGCAGAGAAAAGGTGGAACAAAAAAACAGAAGCTGAGGTAAGGGCAGCATGGGAAGCGACACAGAAAGTCGTGGAACAGAAGAAGGCCGCAGAAACAACAACAGTAGCACAGGCAATAGAGGCAGCAACAGTATAGGCAGACGAATGCCAAGCAACATCCTCAGGTCAAGAGGCAGAGGAAACTGAAACATTAGAAGGGAGTGCGGATCTAGGGGTTGTGTCCACACAGTTAAAGCACCCCTACATCACATTGAGATTGGGCCCAAGGAAGAAGGTCAAGGCCTTGAAATTGGCCATTAAACCGATCACCTTAACCGAAGGTGATCTGCATGACATCGGCGAGATGGTCCATGATGTCACAAGTGAAGTGCTTTAGGAGTTCATGTAGGAGCATCAGATTGTGTTGGGGGCCCTTAGGGTGTAGCTGTAGGAATTATAGGTGTGGCCCCCTTAGGAAGGTACCCTGTCAACACACGTTGCAGCAGGAACTTCAGCAGTAGAGAAGATGTTGTGCGCAAGGATGGAAAACACAATAGTGTTGCCAGAGGGAGCTCTAGTGTCATCCAATGCGATGAATCAGATGTTTATTAGCATGATGAAAGGCCTTGGCCTTAATCTGGCTGCCCTTCCTTGGGAAACGTTGTATCATTTGCAGGATGGGATAGTGACAGAGTTGTGCACTAGGGAGAGCCACGTGATCCAGGTTCTTAGCGAGCAAAAAATAAACGTAGAACAACTCAGCTTGCAGCACGATGAATTGGTGTCGTAGAATCAAAAGTTGGTGCAGATGGTAGATGGCACTTGCCTACGCATCTCGGAGATGGCCATCACAGCATATCTACAGGTAGAAGTGTGGATCCACAGTTTGGCAACTGGAGTCCACGAGGCCAGAGAAGAGACGACAGAGGTTCAGTTGCAGCTGAATCTTCAGATCACCGAGCTGCGGTTGAAGGCGCAGCCTTCCACTCCCTCGGAAGCTCAAGAACAGTGCGCTAGTGCTATCACAGCAGGGTTGGAAGAAATTGGAGGTGTAATGCGCAACTACACCAACATGTTGGAACAGGCACTTGAGGTCCTCATGAATTTGTAGGAGGACCCCAACATCCAGCGGTTGGAGACAGAGGTGTGCGAACTCCAGCAACAATATTACAGTGTCAAAGGAACTACGCAAACAATATTCATCACTCAGCGGCTTGTGAGGATGCAACAATCCAAGGCATTAAAGGAGTATGTAGATGCGGCACGCCATAAGGAAGAAGTTCTCAAAGCACGCATTCAACCATGGACTAAAGAGGCCTTCATGATCATGACAAATATTGAAGGGAAGCTCACGCACATTCAGGGGATGCATGTGTAGATGTAGGACAGCATGCCAGCCACAGAGGTCTCAAAAGAATGGATGCAACAAGCTCAACAAGCAACAACTCAGTGCGCTGCAGACATTAGTACCATTTGAGAACAGTTGGAGGGACTCCGTGCCAAGATCACCGCGCCGATAGAGTGACTCAAGGGTGAGTCACGATGTTTGTGTTGGGGCGTGTTGGGCATGGAACCCCCCCACAACATGTTTTGGGGCTCAAAGCCCAAGTTTTGAGTTGATATTATTGTAAAGCTCCATGAATTGCGGGTGCAAAATGTATGCTAGAGTCATAGGGCTATCCGCCCTAAGTGTGAATGTAATGTCAGCCTACCCATGGTCCACGGACCATGGGATTGTATAAATAGAGCGAGGCTCTGAGTTGTAAAGACATTATAGAATATAATGGATAAAAGGAGATAGTGAAACATAGAAGAAGAGTCTAAGTGTGTCTTGGGTCGTAGTAGTAGAAAGAGGCTCTACATCTGAGTGCACAGGGTAGAGTTGTCTGTAACTGAAGAAGAGATTAATAAAGAAAGATTTTGTTACCAATTCTGTGCATTTGTTCTGAATTATTACATGTTTGATATCATTTGAAATTATATTGTTTATTTACTGCGTGCACTTGTATGAATCGAGAATATTGTTAAGTATAACTGAAAGCATACAATAATCTAAGCTAATCAACTAATATCAGGTTACTGGTAAGGACTTGGGTAATAACATTGTTCGGTCCTCGAGTAGGGCTGCTCAAGGCATCACCTCAGGCTGTGAAGTACAGGTAAGTGCACATAGTGACGTGTGCACAGGGTCGAACCGTGGACCACTTGAAATCATCAAACATCTCTAAGGTGCGGAAACCTAGTTTTAGCACCCTCCCATACTACTTCGGCTGAGACCTCAGTCCGCGCTCCGCAGACTGTTGCCAAAAGGGCCAATGGTACTGGGATTTGTTTGGCTAAATCACCTCTGAACCTAGGTCAGGCCCCAACAAGCCAACAAGAAGAAATAGAGATTTTAGGATATTGGCCTCCCTCCTCAACTCCTCAAATCATTCAAATATTCCTCCACCATGTCTCATTAGCTTGGAGTTCCTAGCAGCCAAGCAAGCCAAGTCATTGGCAACCAAGCCAATGGAAATTAAGAAAGATTCATCCTCTAGTTAGGGATACAAGTCTCCCTATTTTCTAGGGAGTTGTTGGAGCTCAAAATTTGTATAAATAAGAGAGTGAAGGGACCCATTAGGATTCGATGTTTTGTTGTAGCCAAGAGGCCATTTTGAGCTAAAACATTGTGACTGTTATTGTTATGTTGTATTTGACATTTTGATGATAATGAGAAATTCTACCTTGATCCAGCACTAAGTTGACTTAGAGGGTTGAATCTCTTATGTTATGGCCCAACCCTAGTGGAAAAAGTTCCTCCTTTTGTATATGTATTGTTAGATTAAAATGATAGTTATCTACTGAAGTTATTTATGTTTTGTTTAGCTTAACAAGTATTTGAATTATTTCTTAACCTAGTTTCCATTAGTTTGAAGAGGTAGATCAGTGGTGCAATAGTGAAGGAAAGTACTTTAGAAAATCTTGTGACAGTGGCATCTATCTCATCTCCCTCATGGGATCATGATTAGAGGGCCCCACTCTCACAGCCTCAAAAACAGAGTTTGTCTTTTGGTCATTGCATAACTTATGTTTAATTCTTAGCTAGTTCACCATTTATGATTCCTTGGAAGCACTTGCAGTTGTTATCTTGTTTCCTTAATATTGGTTTAGCTTAAAGGGAATTCCATTTCATAGATCTAGTCCTTAACAATAGATATATCAGCTTTCTCAAATTCAGTTCATCTTTTCCATGTTGACATATAATGATGCATAAATGAAAAGAAAAACATGTTTTATTGCAGGAATTATTAATCTGGAGGGAGGAACTCATCTAACCAGCTTCACCTAGGTCCTATCCAGCTTATGCCAAGGCATGCCAACCCATAGTCTGAACCTCTCTTGTGCAGCCACCATGAGAAGGCCACCTTAGGCCAATCCAACCTCCTTGGCATGTTGGGCTTAGTATTGGGTAATGTGCACCTTCCCTACACCTTGTATCACCATCATACATCTCTTGAGCACCTCATCTCAGCTTTATTTCTCCCCTAAGCCCTTAAACTAACTTCCTGTAGCAAACCAAGACATCCAGCAGCAAATCAGGACATCCTGTAGAATTTTCTTATAGTAGTTATAGGATCTCCTGTAGCAACCTATTTGACCCTGTTTTAACCAAAGATGGTAGTATAAGAGTAGGTTGGGCCCTCATCTTGGATTACATAGCCTTCAATGCCACTCAAATCAACCTTCCCATTCCTTTTCCTCCTGTAAGATTGGACAGAATAGCATAGAATTTATATTTCTAAATGTAGGAATTAAAAGAATTTTTTTCTGCAAATCAAATGAGATAGTGCATGTATGTATGACTCCTAGAATGGTAGAACAAATTTTCATTTCCAAACAGTCCTAATAGATAGAGGATAAATTGCATGGTTAGAATAGTTATTTTCTGCAAGTAATTTGTTTCATTCCCTAGCTAGATGATTTATGGAATTTCATAGCATTTACCATTTAGTAACTTTCATTTCCTAAATAGGCAAGCATTTAATTTCCTGCATTAGAACTACCTTTACATTCACTATCATTAGTCAGACTCATTCTGGTCAATAGAAGACTAGTATAGAATCCTAGTGGTATTGTGCCCCAGTTCAGAAGTGACATGAGTAGAATGTTGTATCTATTGTGTATATAGCATTGTCACCTCCAAATTTTTACAAAACCTCAGGTTGATAAAGTAAAGTTGGTAGCCCTAGGAGTTGCAACATCCTTACTGCAATACTGAGGCTTACACTATGGTCACAGGTCTTTCTTATCTTACTGATGCAAAGGGAGTCGACATCATATGGCACTTACCTACATGTTCTTACTCAATTAGCCCTATATTTTAACTCAGCACAACATTACTCTAATATAGAAACCCTAGCCCTATAGTCTTAATTAACTTTCATCCCTATTAGAGGTTTTGCTTGCATGAGGACATGCAAGATGATCGACATAGGGGGATGTCAAGCCTTGGAATTGCCAAGTTTAATTCACAATTTCACCCTATGGTTAATCATAGTTTTCAATGTTATTACTATCATTTTACCCAATTGTTGGGCTAGTATCTTAAACTTGGAGCACGATCAGGTAATTGATCATTATTTAACCTATTTGCTTTATTTCGATAATATTTGCATCAAAATGGTTAACAATGATGGTCCTTGGGTTGTTTTAGGTTTTCAAAAAGGTGTATGAAATCATAGTCAAATATACACATGCATCAACAATTAATTGCACCAAGTTATGTTCCTACACCAACATTCCTACACTAGCATGCTTACACCAATTTGGGGCTTTGATAGATTGGCACACTTTCGAGGAAAATTGAAGATTTTTTTTCTCCAAAATGATGTTCTAACACCTCCACATCAGTCAAAATGCACCCAGGTTGCACGTGTGAGTTTCTAGAAGAAAATTGACAAATCAGCCCCAAAATTCTCACAGTTTTCAAACTGTGAACGTTTTCCTCTATTTATGTGTAGATAAAAGCAAATCTCAAAATTCCAAAAGATGGGTTTTGTTCCAAATATAGGAAGTTGATTAAGCCTCAAATGGTTTTCCAAAATTCGTCACATTTTGGGAGATCCAAAGAGATTGTTAAGGCAGATTTGTAAAAAAATCATGTTAAACCCATAATTGTAAAAGTATTTAAACAATCAACTTTGGGCACAATTTCTGAAGAAATTAAGTTGAATTAGAAAATTCCAAGAGAAATTTCTATTGAAAACCTAAAAAATTAGGCTCCCTTATAACATTTTTCCAAAATTGATCAGGGTTTGAGAGTTATGCGGGATTCTTTGAGGTCAATTTGTTAAAAATGCAGAATTTTCTAGAATTGAGAAATTGGGTTGTGAGAGCCAAAATTCGCCTTGTAACCTTCATAAAAATCCTAGCCATGGTCTGTGAGAGAGGATTTTGTTATTATAGTTTGAAATTTCTGGTTTGGGAGCTTGGAGTATGTGGCCTCAGATGTAAAACATTGATTTGCTTTTAACACAAGATTGTTAATGTCAGGTTTTTCTTCTCATTTCTAATGTGTTTCATGGTTATTTTGACTTTGTAATATCATTTATTTTAATAGGAAACAAGCTAGTTGTGAGGCCCCCACAAATTAGCTTGTTTTCATTTATCATCATCGCTCCTATACATTATTTTTATTGGATTAGTTTGTTAACTTGCTAAAGTGTGTATGATTCTCTTCTAAGGTGTGTTCACTGACAAGATTTACTTTCAAACTTAAATAGATTTGAGTGTGAAATTTATATATTTTTCTATTGAATTTGAAGACTGTTGATCCAAGTTAAAATATCTTTGAGACAATTTTGAGAAACTCTAATGCAACTCTATCATCATTTGATTTATTCCTGCAATAATAAAAACAAAGTTTGTAGACTTAATCAGTGGTTGTTTTGTCCAAGAGCTTGCATATTATTGTTGTTATTTAAATCCACAGTGTATGAAAGATTCAATCTCTTATAAAAATTATCTATATTCATGATACACACTTGTGACCTATGATGAAAATTGATGTCAATAAGTATTATTGTTTGAAGGAAATCTCATATCTAAAGCCATACATCTAAAATTTGTTTCCATAGTTGCTACAAGTTGAATTGTATTCCCATCACAATACATTGGTAATATTTTCAAGTATTTATCTACATGGTATTGATACATTGTATTTTTGTAGCATCTTTAAACATTCGAAGATAGAAATATTGGGTTGTATTTCTTATATGCCTGTGCCTTTTCCAAGTTTTGGTTTATAGGGTTATTGATTGTTATATGTTCTTATTGCACTGGTTTGGTTAACATAGTATTTCCAATTATAAACAAACTAGGGTTTTGTTTTGTAGGTTGTTGATGTCTCTCTTTGGAATTTACAGTGCTACATCTCAAATTCCACGAACCCCAGATTGACATTAAATGTTGGTCCATTCATATACCATACACTACACCCAACAGAGCCTCAGGGTTTGAGATCAACATTCAGGTCAAGAAATAAGGGAGCCAGGACTCGGAGTTTTTTTTTTTCTTGCAGATGGATGTCTCTTTTTAGTTGTGTGAGGACACCCAAAAAAATTTGGTTAGGGGGAATTTCAGGCTCTATAATTGTCGAATTTTTTATACCTAATCTTATAATTATCCTTTGTTTTACAAGCCCTAAGAAGACCTTTACGTACATATTTTGGTTCCCACTATTGTATTCATAAATAATGTGGACTTGGGGTTGCTTATCTCTAAAAATGTTGGTAGATTAGTGTTTTTTATGATTAATGTTTCATTTTATGTTGTCTTAAGGATTTATTTTATCTTATGTTAGCCTTTAATGAATTGTGAAGCGCACGCATCAAAATTAGGAAATATGTATTTTGACTATGGATTCTTGCACCAAGTTTTAGATTCCTACACTAGGATTCAGATAATGGAAAATGAGTTATCTGGAATTTTTGTTAAGATTTACTTGGGCTCTAATGAAGGCAAGGTGTGCTTATCTCCCCTGATCTTTAACAACAAACTCCATATTATAATATCCTTTTGAATGAACTCAACTCAATTTGGAATCTTACTGTTTGATGGTAGTCGAATGAAGATTTGTTGTTGAATACTATTAGATCAATTTATATTTTCCTTTCCTGTATAGGCTGACTATAGCCATGATTATTCATTGTAAATGTTTATAAATTCTAGGCTTCAACATGTAATAGGTTGGCTATACTATTTCTAGTTGTTTTTAGGTATTTAAGTTGAACTCTTGTATCGCTCAGGACCTTCTTGGACTTAACCACCGAGCATGTGATGTACTGAAATGGGTTTTTATGATCAATAGAGGAAGCTCTAATGCTAGGTTTAATATATATCTGATTTAATAGACTTATTAATATTTTTGAATACTCTTTCAGTACGTAGCACATTGTGTATGAGTTTCTTGTGAATACATTTGTGGAATGCAGAGATGATGGTATTTATTGTTTGACATAGTGTGTGCAAAGTAATTATATACTCTGATTATTAATGTCTTTGGTTTGAGAGTGAGATAATCCATATTTCGGATGAATGATGTGAATCTTAAAGAGGTTTATGGTGTTATTTATTTGTCTGAGTCTTGAGTTTAGGATATTCTTCTAAAGTTACTATGAAAACTTTTTTTAATAACTTTCATTAAGTGATTTACTATGGTTAATGTTAGATTCAAGTCATTATTTTAAATACTGAGAGAGATTGTCAAGGTTAAGGGTTTGGTTGCATTAATTTCATCATATATTTCCATACCCTGCTTTCTTAAGTAAATCTTGAAGTGGCTTTTGGTATTTATATTCTCCAAATGAATGGTTTGTATTCTTGAGATCTGAGTGATCTTGGATTTAAGGTTACAGGATTACTTGGTATTGTTCCTTTAAAGTTTCATGTTAAGAATATCAATGAAATCAATTTAGGTTGGTTATAAGCAAAAATACAATAACTTTGGAGGTTACTCTTTAATGATTAATTGTTGCCTTCTTAAGGAGTTTTGTGATAATATTCGAATGAAGGGAACTTAACCGGGTTATCATACCAAGAAAATAAATAATTTTAGGAACCTTTAAGAACTAATTTAATCTTATTATAGTACAGGAACAAAATATTTATAAAAAATCTTGATTGAATATCTGGTCATTAATATTATCTTGAATTTTCAAAAACAAATGCCAAGTCACTAGTAAACATTCTAAGGGTTAATTATGATTTTTAGATTTTCTAGTCAAGAGTAAGAACAAAGAATGTTGTGAAAATTTGATGAATAATAGATCCTTTCAATTTCCTAAGAGTTGGTGTGAAAAAATTAAACCCACTATCATTGATTTTCCTAAACTTGACTCTTGCTTAACTAGACTTCTCTAGTTTCTTTTTCCTCGTTATTTTGGAAGCACAAATTTTGGGGTTTGGATTTGCTAATTAGTTAATTTGAATAGAGTGACTGTTTTTGGTACTGTGCATTCCTTATCATTCATTTGACTCAAGTTGACATTAAGTCTTGAGCATACAATGTGTGAAGAAAAGAGTATTAGGAGGATGAGACATTTTAGAGTGTAGGAATAGAATTATTAAAAAGAAATAACTAGTGCAAGAATGAAAAGATTGTTTTTCTTGGGTGGATTTTGAAAACCTATGTGCATTTTATGAGACTTCTTATTTCTTTGATAAGCTCAATCTGTTTGAACTTTTCTTTTCAAAGGTGGCTAGTACCAAGATTGGTCAGGGTGTTTCCAAAATACATCAGCGCAAGAATAACATATTAGATTTTTTATTCTTCTTTAGAGAGATTGATTATTCATTTGGAGATAGGATTTGTTTCTGCATGTTTTCTAGACCTTCTTGTCATTGACTGTGATATGCCTCGAAGTATACGACCCCTTGGTATGACAAGTAATTGTTGAGGGAAATCTTAACAAACAAAAATTACCAAGAAGAATCTAAGAGTAGTCGTTGTGGTGAATGTAGCCTTTATAGAAGCCACAAAGAAGAATACTAACTTCTTGATGAAAGAAAAGAAAAAATTGGCAAAGGAATTGGCTTCTGCAAGGCACCACATTGATCATATCCTCATTGAAACTCAAAGGTTTTCTTCCACTAATTCTAAAAAATTAGAGTTAAATGAAGCTATATTTGAAGAGCTTTACACTTTGGGAGACAAAACAAGGCAAGTATAAGAGGAAATGATCACTCTTCACAAGGGAGTGGTTTCCTTTCATGTAGTACATAAAGGATCGTAGGAGAAGGTGAAATTTTTTCAAGACAACTTGCATGGACATAGATGTGATTCTTGAATGGGGCAACAAATATCGCAATGCACCCATAATGCTGGTTAGGAAAGCAAGGTTGAATATTGATATAGATAGGGAAGATATTGGAATTTTTATACAAGTATATGAATAGCTCAAAAGTTATGTAACCAACACCATATCATCATATTCACAACTATACCATGGACTGCATGCCTTGGTGAGGATGCACAAGGTACCTTTTGTTAGTACATTTACATAACTAAAGGGAAGAAAGGTTATCTGGAAAGAGATAGAAGAGTTCTAGAGAAAAATTAGATAGGTAACCACTTAGGATGATTTAGAAGTAACAAAAGGATATTTTCTACAATATGTAGTGGAGCCGACCAAATTTCACATAAAGTTATTCTTATTATTGAATAACATACAAATAGGTTCCAAGACTATATACCCAGATTCATTGGAGGGAAATATGAATATAATTCAAATCTTCCTCTAAAGCTTGGAAATATAGTAGTTAAATATAAATCTTGGTACCAATTTGTTACAATGGAGCTACAGGTTATGGTCATGTTGACGGTGTTGGACCCACCAACATTTAGGGGATCTCCTTGATATGAAGTCCCGACTAGATCTCACACTATTTGGAGTAGGAGTCCCAGCAATGGGTGGAAATGTTATGCCTTGACTAAGAAAACACGCAAAGTGAAGTACGGTAACTTTGGGTGAGAGAAAGTGTGTGACCTAAGGAACCTCAAGTACGATGCATGAAGGTTCTAACACATGAAGGGAAAAGAAACTGTGCCCCTTGGAATCCTATAATAGTATGTAGCGTGAAAGGAACACATGAGCATAATGACATCACAAGCTAAGATGTGGAATAGTGCACAAGTTAAAGCAATGAATTAATACAACAACACACATTCAAAAATATTCGCACAAATGCAAATTAAATAGTTCATAAGCATAAGCATAAGTTAAATAACATAAAGTGCAAATACAACAAGAATAGTCCTACTATATTCAAAACATATGCATGAAATTGTGTCAACTCTTATTTTATTATAAGTGAAAGTTACATTCATACATACATCATTGATGGACCACTAGCCCCAATAGTGGAACATTAAAGTCAAGAACACCTACTCCTCCAAAGAAGTATACTCTCTCTACGCTATGGAGAAGCCAATGATCTTCACAATACTCCCAAGCTCCTTCTAAGCCTAAGCCTATCCAAACACTTGGCTCCCAAAATCCTATTACATGAGTTATGAGGAAATATTTATAATAAAGGGGGTGACTCTTCACATTCCCCTTTATGACTCGTGGACTCTGCCCATGACTCTTCAACTACTTTACAAGATGATTCATTACATTACAATATGACTCTTCACATTCCAATATGGACACTTGGAATTTTACTTTTACAAATAATTGCAAATAATTACCAATAATATTACGTTTTCCACTCATACCCATATGAGACAAAATAGGGTAGAGACAATTTGACAACCTAACAAGACAAAACACTTTGATGTTTGAGTTTGGGAACACTCTAGCTCGGTAACTTCTAGTACTTGATGCTTCTTGGTCATGTATCGATGCCAAGCATGGTACTATGCAATGAAATCCCCAAAATGCATGACGGTTTTAGGGTGGAAGTAAACTCTAGCCTCCATAACATCTAGTTACAATGATTTGGAACCAGTCTTAACTTATTTCTCGAGCAGGAGCAACATGTTTCTGATCTGGAGAGGACCACCAATGGAGTTTTGCATCTTTTGTATGTTCAGCTCTAAATCCTCCTTGGTGGTAACCTATCTCAGCTGCTCCAATTACTCTTCAATCTCCTGTCAGACTCGATGTTTTCATTTAGCTTCAGTGAATGATCCAACTGATGGGATATTGTGGTTTCTCACCATGAAATCCAAACTATTATATATATGTTCATATGGGTCCTTAATACTTCCAATGAAAGAGGTGATTTTCTTGTTGTTCTGGATCAACAATCTAACCTTCTCTTGCGTGAACTCAACCTCTGGCTTCATTTCTTCACCACGGTAAGAAGTGCCCCCTTGTATCGCATTTTCCATTCTTGCATGGTGGTGATGGAAGCTTACACATTCTTAAGAGTCTTGACAAATTATTTTCTTTATTGTTGCAAGTCATCCAAGAAGACAACTACCTTATGTATGGTCATAAGCTCCTCTTAGATGTCCCACATGGTCTCTCCAAGTGTTGATACTTCACCAAGTATTGCTACTCTCATTTCCTCTAAGTAGACCAGTGTGGAAGTTGAATTCTATGCTCCTTCACAAATTTTTTCTACCTCTTGCAGGGAAACCTATATATTCCATACCAATTTCTTACTCTTTTCCATAAAATACTAAGTGTTTGATCTCATCACATCCATGAAGGCCAAGTTGGCTTTGGCAATGGCATTTGGATTCCTACTAATGTCCGAAACTATCAATGTTTCTCTAATGAATGCGGGTGATGTATGATCATCCAAAATATTCTTTCTTTGCACTGTAAAATCCTCTTCTAGAGTTCATTATAAGACATATTGTACACATCCATTACCAGATCATCATCATGAGGAACTATGTCCCCTTCCTCGCTTAGGGCTAACTCTATAACGTGAGGTGGTGGAGACTAAACGATGACCTATGGTGCACTAGAAATCAAGTCAACATCTTCATCCCGCGGTTTCGGCTCCAAATCCATGTCCCTAGCTTCAATCAAATCTTCAATTTGCTAAGAAGGCTCCTGATCTTACATCTTCTTTCTCTTCCCCTCTTCTGTTGTTTGGTTTTGTCCTTGCTCTTCCACTTGAATCAACGTTGTTTCTCTCACCATTCTGCCTTGCCTTTATTCTTCTTCTTGCATTTTCTTCTCCTCTTGTTCTCTCCTCATTTGTTCCATTTCTTCCCTGAGTTCTTGTTCTTCTTTCCGTGCCCTCATTTCTACTTCCTGCAAGCTCTGCTTTTCTCTCTTCCTTTGCTTTGCTCTCTATATCCTCTACTTCATTTTGCTTCTGCTGCCAAAGTTGCTTGCATGAAGATTGAATTTGCTTTCATCTTGAAACATTATTCCCCTTTTATATTGCCCAAAACCTTTCTATTTACCTTATATTGTATTGGGTTGCTTCCTTCTGATGCCGTCATGTTAGTGTTGACACCTTTGCTATAAACAATTGAGTATCTGCATACACTGGCAAGTTAACTGGTGTTTTCTCAACTACTTCCCTAGCACTACTTTTAGTGGTATATTTTGAAGTAGCCCTCTTTAGTGCCATGGTAACAATGACTGTTGGAGAGAAGCACTTCAACAACTCTAGTACCTGTGGGACAGAAAAGGCACTCATGGCAAGCAAATATTATCCTTTTACAAATCTAACTTCAAAGCATGATCAAGCAGTAAACTGGGCAACTGATGACAGGGATTGCACAGTTTTAAATAACAAGAGGGACTAGCTTCCTATGGGAACTATGCACTGCATTTTTCCAATAGCCAAGGATGGAGCTTGAGGCTTGAGACTATGCAATGCATAGTTTAGCTTGGGCAGAGATTGGGAGAGACTGCGCATTGCGTAGTCTCAGTGGCCAAGGTGATAGGATGAGCACTGGAACTGTACAAAGCATTGTTGGGTTGGGTTGTACTACACACTACATAGTTCTAGAGGCCAAGCTTGTTACTGGAGCCTTAGGATTGCGTAGTGCCTAGCTAGCAAGGCAAGATCTGGAAAAAGTAAGTGCAGATTTTCTCGATGGAAGTGTGAAAAGTGAGCAGAACTTAATGATGATGTGATCTTGAGTGAAAATTTGACTAATTATGAATAAATAAAGATAGATCAAGTACGGAAACTGAATAAATGGGAATAAAATCAAATCAGTGAGGAGAGTTGCCACAAAAACGACCATTGGTGAAAAATCAAAGAAACCGATGCAACACTTGTGAAAGGAAAACAATAACTTGAAACAACACTTCTACAAGCTAAAAAAAATTTAAAATGCTAGCAATCATGAAGAGAAACAAGAAAAAAAACACTCACACAAGAAAAATGACAAAAGGCGATAAAAGTGAAACTCACCTAGAAAATCGACGACAACCACATCAAAGGTTCCTTGATATCCTCAAGAATTCTAGAGATCCAATATCGAGTGTGAAAATGATCTCTAGGGCCGTCAATTAAGTAGATTTGAGCAAATTATGGTTTAGGACACGCATTCCTAAAATCAAATAAAAGTGACACTTGGTGGAAACATTTAAAAATATCAATTTTCCACCTTCACGAAAATAATAATGGATCCCTACTTCCTAGGGATGCTTTTTTTCCCTTTATTTTTCTTTCCTTTCTAGGGAAACTTACATGCACACTTTCAGGAAATATGGCACAATTTTGGGGAACTAGGCAACTTTCCGGCTCAGTACACTGTGTAGTTTCAGATCTCAATGAGGGATTGTGCACTTTCTAGGCTCAGTGCTAGCTTGTCTTCCATGACTGTGAAATTTTTGAGCTCAAGGCTGACTGCTAGTATGAACTACACAATTCTAATCATCAAGGTTGACTGCCTTCAAGGATGGTGTAGTTTTTCGAGACAAGCCCAAAACTATTGTGTGACCAAGTCAAGAGGTTAGCTTATGACTTAGAAAGATTAGCTAAGTGTAGAAAAACAAGCAAATACAAGAACAAATGAAAAATATAAGCTTCAGTCAAATCATGAGTACTTGACAACAATACAAGACAAGCTCCTGTGGATAGGAAGGAAGGCTCCAAAATCAAAGCATAAGCGAAATTTTGGAGGGTGTTTGTAGTCGCTAGAACAGGTCGTCGAGTTGCAGTTTCCTCAAATTTGAACATGAATTATTCATTTTTTCTTATAGTTATAGCCACATTTTTTCCGATGTAATTTTGTAGTTGAGAATAATAAGAATATGTAAATTGTGAGTGTGGAAGACCAAGGGTCACATAGGGAATGTGAAGAGTTATTAGGGAGCTCAAGAGTCACTTGGTAACTCAAGCACCATTTGGGATCCCAAGAGTCATGGAGAATGTCAAGAGTCACATGGGGAGGTGATAGGTCACCCCATTTGTTATAAATAGGCCCTCATGTGTCATGTAAATGACTTTTCGAGAGTTAACATTGGCTTCTCTAGTTTAGCATAGGAGATAATATCATTATTTAGAGAAGTGAGTGGTAGCTTCACATTCCTCTATTCATTAGAGAAATTTTTAGGTAAAAAATGGGCCTCAAAGAAAGAATATACAACAAAAATCAACTTTATAAGAACCAACAGAATTCAACATGATCATGTCAACCATGGGGGATGATTTACCATTTTTGGTCGAAAAATGTAAAAAAGACAAAAAAATAAAAAAAACTACTTTTTCAACTCATATTTTCAACTTATCTCCCTATAATTTTACTCAAATTTTGAGTGGGAGCACTCGTTGGATGTAGAATTTAATTTTTCATCCCAGTAACACTCCCACTCGAAATCTGAGGAAAATCATACAGAGGTAAATTAAAAATTTGAGTTGAAAAAGCAGTTTTTTCTTTTTTCCCTCCAAAACTTGATTAGATAATCTAACCTTATTTTATTATTTCCACTATTATTTTATAATATTCATTAGGAGGCCCATTTTAGACCTCAAAATTTCTCTAATGGGGTCTAGTGTTACATCATTGTAATTATGTACTTAGAACTTTCACTTAGTGATCAAAAGCTTTCAAAGCTGCAAGAGTTTCATACATGTATCATGGATGTTGTAAGATTATTCTTTTAATGTTTGCAATATATGTTTGTGTTCGTACATACTAAATAAAATGAACTATTTCATTGGCTTTGGTATATATCTTTTTGAATGTGTGTTTTTATTTTCTTTCGTGATTTTTTTTAACTTGTGAACTATTTTCAGGTTAGATAATGATTCTTTCTTTGCTCATGTGTGTCTCTTTTAGGATAATATTATTACTTTTCTTCTAGAGGCTCACTCTCTCTTTTCCCTCTCATAAATACCTCTTATAGATTACAATTGGTGTTTCACGAAGCTTACTCTCTTGCTAACTTCAAATCTATGTGTGTGAGATCTTATGTTGTTTATTGCAACCAATGTGTATCACTAAGATCGTTGTAATGGTGGTTGGGCCCATATTTTGGATGGGGATCTTATCCCAACTGGCATGAGCTCTAATTGGGACTTCATACTAGGGATACTCCCTACTGTTGGTAGCCTTCAACACCATTAACAAGTTTGCACGCTAGAAGGAGGGCCAGATGACAAGTTTATCCCGTGAATTCTGGTTTCAATCTTTCATCTCAAATGGATTCTTCCCAAATCATAATCCACATATTTTTTTTTCTTAAAGAATGTAAATCTTAAAATTCCCGTGAGAATAATTCATAACTTATTGAATTTAAGGTTTAATGGTGAGGATGAAACAACCATTCTTGAGCACACTCTTCCATTTCTTAAATTTTGTGATTCTTATGAAGTTAATTATGAAGAAGTTACTTATATATTATTCATCCTCACTCTTGAAGTTTGTGTTAAACGATGGTGTCATATGTTTCCATATTCTTCCATTCCTTCATTCAAGAATATTTTCATGGAGCTTCATCATGTTTTTGATATGTATAGTTATCAGAATGTGTATAAGAATATTATTTGACTTAGAATGAAATTTGATGAATCGTTAGAAGATTTTATTGATCGCTTTCTTCACTTTTGTTATGAATTTTTAGAGGAAGATGTGGATTGGGATTTTATGAATGAAAAGTTTCAGTATTTAGTTCAGAATTCTTTGGAACCATGTCAATTTGAATCATCTTCAAATCTCCTAGCTTTTCTCAGTCATGGTACACTTAAAATTTCAAAGGAAGAACCTACTCTCCCTTTTGTTCTTTCTCCCCCCCTTTTCCTTCACTAGATAAAGTAGTCTTTTGCGTTGATGTGGAAATTAGAAAACTTGAAACTCAGATTGTTGATCCACTTGTCCCACCTCCATCTTCCCTTCATAACCAAGATATTAATGCATATAAGTTAAATCTTGAATCTACTTTGCTCAATGATACCATTATTTCAAGAGATGCCTCTTGTCCTCTACCATCTAAACCTTATGATCCCTTGTCTCTTGATCCACCTGATCAATTATTTTCATTAATAATTATTTCAAACTCTCTCAATTCTCAATATTTTGATTCAAATAGTGGTCAAGTACAAGATGACTCTGTTATTAGGATAGTGGACGAAGAGGGAAAATATAGTTTTCATGATAATTATGTGTGGGATTCAAATTTTGAACACAAATAAATTATAATTGATGACCCTCCATATGAGTTTTCCACTCCCTCTTCACCCTTAATATATTATTCATTATTTCCCAATATTTTTAATGAATCTCTTATACCATATTTTTCTCTAAATGCTCTGTATCCTTATCTATTTGGTCTTAATCACAATCAGGTATGGGGTGTGCTGATTCTTGATTAGAAGAGGAAAATATGAAATTTTTTGTACATGACTTCTTTCATTCCTTGTCTTTAATACGTGAAGAAGAAGGGTTTACAACTCTAAATGTTCAAGAAAATCCTTCATTCAATTCATCTAGATTCTTTATTCATGAAGAGTCCCATGTGCTAAATGTCAAATCTTATCAAGCTAGTGGCATTGAAAATGTATTTATTGATACATATATTGATAGTTGTGCATACCCATTGATTAAACTTTGTAAGCCACCTATATTTGATGATTCACCATTTGAGAGTTCAAAAACTTGTCAAGAAGTCGAGGCACTTCAGCCTTTACTGATGGTTATATCAGGATCTTGTTATCTTGACAAAGTTTATGAACATGATCAGATCAAAGTTTCTTCATGGGATAATCTTCATAATTTGATTAGGCAGATTGGAAGGTTATCTTCTCTCCAATTTTAATATTCTTAAATGGTTTGTTTTCAATATCATGATCTGATTGTTGAATGGTTAGAATAATCTTACTTGGCAAGCTTTGTCACTAATAATAAGTTTCAATCTTGCATGATGTTTTCCAAGATTGAAGACATGAATGAATGTACTTTTACGAGAAGTTGTCAAGGTTTGTATGGTCATTAAGGAAAAATGGTAGACAAGTTAACAAAAGCATTTATGTCATATCTTTTTGCCAATGTGGCATGCCTTCAAGTCAATGTGCAAGTCTTTTGGGTTAAGTTTTTAGTTCTCCACTTTGTTTCACCATGCAACTTATTTGTCCTACCCTCGTCCTTACAGGCCAGGAGATGATTTTGTGGGTACATTGGAAATTTTATTTTACATAATCTTGACCTTTCATCTGTTAGTTTAGGTGTAGGTTCTGTTTAGTTTTCTTTCTTGCACTATTTTAGTTTCACAATTTTTATTTTTTTTATTTGTGTTTGAGTTTTGTCTTTCCTACTTTCTTTTGATTTTGTACATAAATAAGATTTGTGTGAAAGTTGTGTTATTTGGCTCTAGAGTAATGAGGCAAACTTCAAGAGGATACTGTGACAACTAACAATTCTTGGTTAAATTTTGGTCCCATTATTTTTTTGGGCCTAATATCTGGAAGAATCCATGATGCTGAGATGGAAAATACATTTCATTCCTAATGCTAGCCTTAATGGATCTACGATGCTCATATCTATAATAGGATCATTTTTCCTTGAATTGTCCTTTTATATTAATCGATTCAATATTTCAACTCAGATGAGTAGAGAAGGGAAAAGAAGAAAATTAAGTGAGTAAACCAATTTTAGAGGTATATACAAAAGAGTCTCTGCAAAAAAAGGAACAACCTCTCCTTCTCATAAAATCAGTCAAGATCTCTCTTTCTTCTATGGCAATATAAATATCGATAAAATTCCAATGAGAATAATTTAATAAGAAAATAAAGGATGAAAGAAGAAAAAGGCTTCGTGCATAGAGAGGTGAAGCAAACAACTTCATTGGGATATTGAGTAGGCTTGCTGGAGGCAAAGAAGTGCTTGTAATTTTTTGAAGTAACATTGTCAGGGTATTGAACAGACCTGCTGGTAGTGGAGAGACACTAGATATGGAATTTAAACTTTGACATCATAAGCTCACATATTTTACATACTCCCACTCCTTAATTGAAACAACTAAGGTTCGACTAGTTCTATGAAAGTGTGAAACCAACAAGAGAATAAAAAGAGACAACATTGGTAACCAGGCTATGTAAGAAACCTATGGTGATCTATAAGATGAGACAATACTTCTCGAAAGCTAGACCATATGTGTAAAGTTGGACCTAAAAAGAGAAGTTGGGGTTCTTTCAGTGAATCACCAAGTGTTGTAGTTGCTACAACACTTCAAAATTTTTTCCTATATTCAAATTTTGGAGCCTCCTTTTGTTCATATGAACTATTATTTTAAGTTGTTAAAGTCATCCTTGGTCTTACTTCTCTAAGTGATCAAGTATTATTTTAGGAATCTCAAGTGTCGTAACTACTTTCCCTCACATGCCTAGCTTGTATTCCCTCAATTGTGCAATTCTCTCAAGCAATTATTGCGTACTTCATGACGGAAGTTAGTCCTTGTCACTAGTAACTACACACTTCCTCATGATAAATAGTGTGCACTTTGTGAAGACAAGCTTGTGCATGTCTCGATGATAGTGATTGGGCATGCCTTGACAATAGGGATTGTGCAATTCTATGAGGCAATCAATTGGGCAACTTATTGTGACAGTTAACTACGCATTCCCTTGTGACAATTAGCTACACAATTCATGGAGGTAGTTGTCTATGCACTTCTTAATGACATATAGTGTGCACTCCCTATGGAAGACCAATGTGCATCACTTGATGACAGTGTGGGCACACTTTCTAAATTTGGTGTCGTCACAAGTAGCATTTAACTAACTCTAGCTCCTAGACTTTCAACATGCATGCGAAAACCCTAACCCTAATTTTATCAGTGCTCACCTATATAAGAAGATATCCCATATCTCATTCTCACACTCATCTTTGGAGCTTTGTGAATTTCTTAAGCATAAGGAGCTTTTGATTTCAAGTGTATCATTATTTCTGGTAAGTTTTGTATCTGTCACTTTTTTTCTCTTTTGTCATTTTAACTTTTGTAAATGTCGATTTTCCCTGATTTTTACATTACAAGTGTCACTTTTTCTATTTTTATCTTTTGCATGTGTCGTTTCAATTTTTCATGTTTTGTTTCTAGTGCCTCTTTGTATTCTAAGACCTTTCACATCCAGGAATCATTGCAGGTGAATATATGAATGCATGTTAGTCTTCTCATTCTCATAAGTTCTCCTTGCTCCTTGTTTTTTAATACTTAGTTGAATTTTGAGTTGCTCTGCATCCTCAGTTGAATTTTGAGTTGCTCTGCATCCTCATCTCTTCATATGTGCATTTCTCTCTTCTAAGCAACAGATCTCAAATCTTTCCGACTATTGATGTGACATGTGCACCTTTCAATACTTTTGTCTCTTCAACTACACATTATGCAACTCTAGCAAGCAATAGTGCCATCCTTTCTCACTATGATTGCAAATTACGCAAGGCATAGCCTAAAATTATGCACTATGCACTTCCAGTTAGCAGTTTGTAACCCTCTATCCAATGTTAATGTGAATTGTGCAATCAAAAGGCCCACTCTCTTAGCAATTGCGCATAGCGCAATCCTAAGGCCTAGATCTCCAACCTTTCCTATCACTAACCCATCATGTGCATTTATATCTTCTAAGCAGCAGATCTCAAGTCTTTCCCACTAATGATGTGACATGAACACCTTTCAATACTTGTCTCTCTTCAACTACACATTATGCAACTCTAGCTAGCAGTAGTGCCATCCTTTCTCATTGTGATTGTAAACTATGCATGGCCTAGCCTCAAATTATGCACTATGCACTTATAGTTAGTAGTTTGTAACCATCTATCCAATGTTGATGTGAATTGTGAAATCAAAAGGCCCACTCTCTTAGAAATTGTATGTTCCACAGTCCTAAGGCCTAGATATCCAACCTTGCATATCATTGACCCATCATGCGCAGTATCTCCTCCTTGCCATTGTATAGTGCACACTTCTAGTGACCATTCAGGTCATCTTGCCTCAAGCATACCCTCTTGTGCTCAAATCTTGCGTAATCCTCCCTCCCAGTGATTTCTTTCGCCATTTGATAGCTTGATAAAATATGTGAACTTTTTTTTTAAACTGACTTCATTTTTTCATGAGTACATCGATACTTCCAGGTACTGTAGATCAAGAGAATATCATCCTCTCATCCTCTTCTAGCACAATGCATTTAGTAACATACCATACCATCCAAGGAGGTTACTAAACGCAGTACCAAAGGTGTTGTGGAAAATTCTAGAACATGAGTGCCTATTATGTCAGATATCGAGTGTTTCATTGAGAAGTCCACTACTACAATATTATTTTTTGGAGAATCATATGTGTTCTAGCCATAAAATTTGTTGGAGATGCTAGAATACATGATATCTCCAAAAACCAGAAATTGTTTTTGGAAATTCCTCCTAGAAATGAATTAATTGTATTATTAACCAATTTTTAAATATCTCCTAAGTCTAAACTTAGGGAACATGGTTAATTAATAAGTATTAATTAAGAGGTTATAATAATATAGAAACTCACACAAATCGATCAAAAGATGATCCTAGCCATTGATTATGTCTTAATATTGGTCATTGGTACTCCAACAAAGGATTACAAGAAGAGGTCTATGTGGTGATGGATAAATAACTCGAGACACTTGAGCAGTTCAATTTCTTGGAAAATAAATTTTGAGAGTAGAAACAGTCATTTATTAGAGAGAGCCAGATATTAAAGCAGTCTCTGAGGGGCAGAGACAATGAGGTTGTAGGAGGCATTCCAGATCTAGCAAGTACATTTATAGAGAGGTAGAAGAGCCATAGAGAAGCTTACACAGGGGTAGCGTAACAACTTTTAGAGGCAAGTTAAATTTGTTGAGAAGGAGAGACACCTTCAGTTCCAAAGGTTGAGAAGGAGTCCCAGAGTGCCCAAGAAGCATATTTCTAGCCAACAGAAGGCAAAAAAACTTCATCAAAGACATTTCAAAGGCTTGACATCCAGCAAGCTACGTAGAGTAGTGCAGAGGCTAACATAGAGGCTAGAGGGTCAAGTTTATGAAGGCAATTTATGTTGGGAGATTGTATGTGGGGTGAGGAAAATTCCTCAATATATTTTTTCTAGTACTTTTCTTTGTAGGATTTCCAAATTTCGACATCCATATGTACTCAGAATTTCTCACTACTGCATAATAATAAAAACCCTCACTGTTGCACCAATTTTACCAAGTTGGGTTTTTTCAAGGACATTTGTCCAAAAATAATTGTCTCATATTTTATGTGTGTGTGCTAGCATTTCTCAGTTTCTAGCGCATTATTTTTCCACAGAATTTTATTTTTGAAGGTTGCAGTGTGATTTATTTAGTATTTGCCATAGCAAAAAACAAATAAATTATTAAATAAAATTAACAATTAGGAGACTAATTTCTAGTTGTTGCAACAAGATTTCAATTTAGAATTTTCACATGGTATCAAAGCATAGTTGATTATCTAGAGAGCTCAGAAATAAAATGAATGAATGTCATTGCTTAGTGTCGGCAGCAGGCCAAAATTCCAAAGGGCAGCATAGTCTTTTTCCAAAGAGGTCGAATTTCTTGAGGAAGACTGGTTTTTCTAAGAGAGGGGCCGAGAAATTCAATCCTTCCAGATCGAGTGATTCTATATGTAGATGGATCAGCTCATATATTTTCTTGAGAAGATCTCTAGCTACACGTAGTGGTTTTTGCACTAGTTCGCTAGAGGAGAGCCAACATTGGGGTGGAAGAGAGAAGAGAACACATAAAGGGAAGTTTTTCTTTAGGGAAATTCAAGTCTAAAGAAGTTCAGTTTTCCTTGCATATTGGTAGTAGTTGTGAGCATATATTCACACTCCATAAGGGAGTACAAATAGCAGAGAAATATTCGAGGAGAAGGAAATAGGATGTTTTCGACAATTTGTTGAGATGGCCACTGCTGGCCTTTATGATCAGGACAGGTTGGTTGGAGCTTCGAACTACGTCATCTGGAAGGCAAGGAAGTCTTTCCTTAGACTAGATGAATATGGCTTGAAATCCTATATTGATGCAGTGGTGGTGGTTCCTTAGGATGTAGATCGACATAAAGAGTACAAGAAGGAGATGGCACAGGTGAAACGGTTGATCCTAGATGGAGTCTGGGATCACGTTGTTTCACATGTCGCTGAAAAAGATACTGTCGAGCAGATGTGAGATTCTCTCTTCATGTTGTATCAATGTACTTCTATGAAGCAGAAGATGTACCTAGAGGAGAAGCTGAGACTCATCTAGATGCAGAAAGGGGAAGGCATAGACCCCTTCCTTACCAGGATTCAGGAGGTCCAACACTAGTTGTCAATTGTTGGGGCAACGACTCAACCCATGGAGCTAGTGTGATTAGAACTCAACAGTTTCTCAAAAGAGTGGCAGGTCTTTGTCCAAATCATATTGGGCAGAGATAGGCTACTAGACTAGGATATAATGTGGGTCAATTTTCATCAGGAGGATTTAAGACGAGCTCTATTGAAGAGCTCCATCAATGGAAACACCAACGAATCAAAGCAGGTAAAGGAGGAGGAGGAGAATGTGACCCTCGCATCTAATGGTCCTAGTTAGGGGCATGGGAGAAGAAGAAGAAGAAGGACATATATAAAGTGAAGTGCTTCAGGTGTGGCGAGCTTGGCCACTCCAGTACTCAGTGTCCTCTCCGAAAGAAGGACAAAGAGGAGAAGTAGGACTAGGAAGAGACACATGCTGAGATAGATAGGTTGTCCTCCAGGTTGGAGGAAGACTTCACTATGATGGTCCACATACCTCTAGGAGTGAGGTGAGGTGACTTGGAGTTGTAGCCCCAGAGAGCTATGGAGATGGGAAGGATACTTGAAGAGTCCACCTCATGAATCAATACCTTGCAATAGGGACCCTCAATATTCAGTAGCGGCATGAATCAGTGGTCATTGATGCAGTGACAGTTGTAGAGACTAGTAGTAGTCACATGTTGGGGAGCACAGTGTAGAGTTCGAAGCAGTGAAGTTGGTGCAGTGCAGAGTCAACAACAACGTAGATTCTTTAGTGATAGTGCATATGCTAGTCGCAGTCAGGACTCGGGAGATAGATTCATCATACTGAACATAGCTGATTCAGTATTTTGCTTGCTTTTCACTTGCAAATGTTTCATTTGCAACAACAACAGATGAGAGAGAGTTGTAGTGCAGATGCAGTGTTGGCAGCAGTATTGCGGATTCAGTAGGAGCACAGATGCAGGGTATGTCAGATTTGTGAAGTGGTTGGTGGGAAGTATGGCTAGACATCAATAACGTGACAGGAAATGATGTAGAGACAATGTGTTGTGATAGGGAGGGAAGCACTAGAATACATTCCTCACTAAGAGGGAGTGTTAGTGTTTATAACATCATATGAGTTATAGCCACACAATTTGGTGGAGAGGCTAGAATACATGAGATCTCCAAAACCAAAAAATTGTTTTTGGAAATTCCTCCTAGAAATGACTTAATTAGATTATTAACCAGTTTATAAATATTTCCTAAGTCTAAACTTAGGGATTATGGTTAATTAATCAGTATTAATTAAGTCAAGGTGAGAATCATCTATAAACTCACATGGATCGATCCATAGATGATCATATCCATTGATTATGTTTTAATCTTGGTTGTTGGTGCTCCAACAGAGGATTATAAGAGGAGGTCAATGTGGTGATGTAGAAATCACCCGAGACACTTGAGAAATTTACTTTCTTGGCAAATCGATTTCTAGATTAGTAGTAGTTAGTTGATTGAGAGAGCTAGAGATCAGAGCAATGAGTGAGGGGAAAAGATAGTGAGGTTGGAGGAGGAATTTCAGATCCAGCGAGTGCATTTGCAGAGAGGCAGAAGAGCCAAAGAGAAGCTGACGGAGGGGCAGTGCAACAACATCTAGAGGAAAGTTCGATTTGCTAGAGACTCCACATGGAAGATAGTCAAGGATTATTGTATGAACAGGCATATGGCTTGTGGAGTGTTCTCCTTCCTTAAGGAGTGAATGTATGGTGTTGCCCTACCATAAGGGTTTTGATCAATAAAGAAGCATTTCTATCTATTTTGATCTTGTTCTTATTGGGTATATTTTTTATTTCTCATATAATTCTGGGTTACATCTACAACAATTGGTATCAGAGCTATTTCATATCAGATCTACAACAAGTGGTATCCGAGCTATAAGCATTTCTATCTATTTCTCTCTTATTGTTTATGGGTTTATTGCTATTATCTTATATCTTCGGGTTAGATCCACAACAAACTATCTAGGAAATGGAAAGGCTAGGAAATCCATTGTCAATCACGTCCATCCTCCATGCTAATGACAGATCACAGATCAATATTTAGCATTGGTGCATGTGTCAACAATTGCTTAAGCTGCTCAAAACTAGCCTCACACTCCTCTATCCATTCAGACTTCTTACCTTTCCTCCACAAAAACGTGATAGGATAAGAAATCGGTGAGAAGTTCCTGACGAACCTCGTATAATATCATGCCAAGTTCGTGAAAGATTTCACCTCATCTACATTCCCGGAGCTACCCATTCTATGATGGCCCTTATCTTTTTGGATCTACTGCAATTCCCTCCTTGGAGACAACATGCCCCAAGTAGTGTACCTTAGTTTAAAAGAAACTACACTTGTTGAGCTTAACATACAATTGATGCTCTCTGAATAACCTCAACACTACTGCTAAATGCTCGTCATTCTCTTCCTGATTTTTAGAATATACCAATATGTAATCAATGAACACAATAACAAAATTATCAAAATACGGATGCAACACACTATTCATCTGTTACACAAGATATTGTCACCATGACTTTCTGCAGTCAATGTGAGTCTATCACCACTCATACTGTCCTCCTTTGCAAGTCTCAAACCTCAGCTCTTCATGTCAAGCCTTAAAAATGAGAGAAAGTCTTTGAAAATCTCTAAAACTCTGGTTCTGCACTTTCTCTTACCATTACCTGCGGTCCCGCACCCCTTGGTCATGTTACCTGCAGACCTGCCCGCTCTGTCTCTAAAGGAGTGGGTGCGGACCCCTGTAAAAGTAAAAAAGGCACAAGTTTATTCTTAAAAACTCACTTTGGGTTAATTTTGGACGCTTCTAGAAGGAATCTTGACATGGTTGGTTCGCTCCTAAGTGGTTCATGCATCCTATAACTAAAGGAGCTAACCCCTTGATGAGAGGAGCTTATCCCTTTGAAGGAGGACTCTATCCCTTTGAAGGTGGACCTGGTAACTTCCCTCCTCTGCACTATAAATTGAGGCATTGGTTGGTTGCTAGGGAGGTTGAAAGCTGAACATTTTTTAGGGTAAATGCTGTTGGAATTTGGACTTCCTATTTGAGCTTGAGAGGAGAGATTACATACCTTTTGGCTTCTTTGGGAAGAGAGTGAAACTTGTCAAAGTAGAGGAGATTCTTGCTGGACCCTGGGAAGAGCTTGTACAGCATCAAGGCACCAAGGTCGTAAAGTTCTTCTTTGTTTAAAGTTAATACAATCAGATTCATTTTTCTCAATAAATTGTCTTCTATGGTTTATTTCATGAATTCCTTGATCATCATGATAAATATGGTTTAATATATTGGCTATGCAGGTGTTATTTGATATGTGTGCCTATTTGTGTTTGTAGGTTCTTTAAAAGAGAGCTCATTTGGACAAACGGAGTGTGGCTTCCACAAACTAGCACTGGACTCGAGGTAGGCCTAAAACATCTATTAGCCTTTATTTATAAATTGCATATTTAGAGAAAGATAGAATTTGTTTGGTTTGCTTGTCGCTAGATATCCATAGATACTAGGGAGATCGGTCTTGTCTACAAGAACGATTTATCCGCCAGAAAAAATGGCGACTCTGCTGGGGACTTGAATTTTTGGTTTTTGCCTTTTCTTTTACTTTGACTTGAGAAACTGTTTCTCTCTTTCTGGTTTTTGCTTGATGTGTGTGGGATTGGGTAGGTTCCTTAGATTTTGAATTATTTTTTGTTTTTCAAGATTTTGGAAGAGGACCACACGTTCTGGTTGTAACACAGTGCGGACATCCCCGCACTTTTGCTTTACACATAGAGTGGTACCGCATCTGGTTGTACTGGGGGCCTGCGATCCCTGTCAAAATTTTGAAAAACTTAAAATCATTTCATTCAGTCAGCTTAGGATTTGTTTATATTTTTTAGCCTCTGCCTAGATTTGCACGTGTCTTGTCATAAACTTTTCGTAGGTTAATTCCATTGGCATTTAGGTTTTAGGTGAATTTCTAGAAGTTTTGTGTGCCTGGTTTGATTTTCGTTTGGTCTTTGTAGTAACTCAGAGCTTAGAAGCCTTGGAAACCTCAGATCACCCTGGTTTTTGCTGGTCTTCTTATGAGTCTGACCGATTTGTAAAATCTGCCTTTGGTGAGGAATACATCTCGTTTTTCATTTGCAAAGCTTCGAAAGAACTTGTGTTGAAAGTTTTGGGTTTCATTTTTAAAAAAGAAAACAAAAGCTGGCTGTTTTTTGATTAATTTGTTATTCTGAACAAGTTAGTCCTTAGTTTGCTGATAACTAAGTAAAACATCCTTGAAAATAAATTTTGTAAGCTTTTACTTCAATTAGGTTTTTAGAATTTGTAGATCTCAAGATTAGATTTTTAATAGTTTTGAGTGTTTTCTGGAAATTAAAAAAAAAAAAATCTCTTTTGGAAAGGATTTGTTTTTGTAGTATTTGAGTGTTTGAAAAGAAAGGGAAATTTTCATGAGCATAATTAGTGGTCTCGTTTTTGAGTTTATTGAAAAAGACAAAAAGTTCTTCTTTTCATTTGTTTGTTAAGGAAAGATTTTTTTTTTTCAAGCAATTGCATTCCCAAACTTTTTTTAGCTAGAAATTCATTAAAGAAAAAGGACTGTTTATCATCTTAGGTGCATTTTTAGTGTTTTGGAGTCGAGTCTTCACACCATAAAGTTTCATCTCCACACCTTTTGACTTAAGAAAAAAACCTATAAAAATAACGCTTAAAGTAAAATTTATCTAGCAATCTTTTTATTTCTAGGGCTCTTTATCACCAACATAGCTTAGGCTAGTATCTTGGAGTAGGGAGTAATTAACTCTCCAAGATAGTAAAAAATAAACAAGTAGTTGTATCTTGCAGTAGAAGATAAATTCCAAATGTTACATCTATGCTCTGGGAAGCTCCTCTTAAAGGAGTCAAGCACGAGATCGTATCCGAACCAGTGGGGTAATCAATCCTTCCTCATTGGGAACGATAGAAGATATACACGTATTAAAAATGGTAAACCTCGGATTAACCATTGTCGAGGAGCCTGGGGTCACTTGTTGGTAAACCTTGGATTATGTCAAGGAGCCTTCAAGGGGATTGAGCTTGCTACTCTGCCCTTGCGTGTGTATCGGATCATAGACTGCTCCCCTAGGTATATTTGTTTCTGTTGGTAACCATAGTGACCATAATATATAGGATTCTTTCCTAAGGTGACAGTGGAGGGAAGATCCCACTGTACCTGGAGCAGACGTCGACTAGACTCACTTGGTTTTTCTGGGGGGTTCTCTTCACTCGAGATGGTTTAGTGGAGAAACTTGTGCCAGTCTATTCATTAAGCAAGTTATCGGGGTAATTGTTCCAACCGCCATTTCTGTATTGAATTCTGCGATGTTGGATTTCGTCACCAACTAGTGTTTTCAGTATGGAAAGTTATTGTTTGTGTGTGGTTTGACCTCCTAGATTCTTTAGGTACGTGATTCAAAATTGTTTGGTTCTTTAGAGACTTTAGGTGGTTTTCATTGAGATTTTTCTTTGTTTGTGTGTGAAGTAATTAAAATTTTTAATAGTGGCTGAATTACCGAGGCAGTCCCGTAGACTTCAGGGCCAACCTCCTGAGTTTTCACCAAGCCAGCTTAAAGGGCTACGAGCTCTTGTAACTCCTAGTGACAGTAGAGTTGGGTCACCCAAAGAAGGAGAATCTTCTTTAGTTGTGCATCCTGATTATCAAGTTCAAGCACCAGAGTATATTATTGAACCTGTTTCATTTTCCGAAGTTACTGGTAGTTTTTCTTCTACTAGTGAATTAGTCGAGGAACCTGAAATTTTTGAACCTGAAACTGAACCTGCTGCTACTCCATCATCAGGATTTGCCTCTCCAACTTCTAGTGGTCCTAGTTCACCCAAGGTAGAAAGAGTCATTACCCAAAATCTTCCTTCTGGACTTATTGCCATTGAAGAACTTGTTACTTCGGAAGAAGGTATATCCATCCCTGAAAATCAACCAGCTATAGAACTTAGGGAGTGTAAATCGATCTTTTACAGTCCATCTAGGAGGGATGCTTGGTATCTTTCATTGACCAATTTTTTGGAAAACTCGGGACTAAGTTTTTCACCACCTCGCATTCCTTTTCATCCAACACCTAGAGGTTATTATCCTCCTTTGAATATGTCAAGACAGTGATCCATGTTTTCTCAATCTCCAGAAACATTTTTATATGGTGGTCCTTCTGTTCCCTCTGGGTATCGGTCACTTACTGGTACTTTTTCGGGAGCATCTCCTCAACCTGTTGAACAAGGGTTATTAACTGGTAATAACGGAACTAAGCCGTTGAGTGTAGAAGATATTCTTATGATGTCAGGTACTATTCCAAATCCGCAACCTCAAGGTACTCAGTTACTGCCTGGGGGGTAACCTCAAGGATAGAACATACCCTTGGGATAGTACATTCCTCAAGGTCAACCCCAGACTCAGTACGTACCTCAAGGTCAACTCCAGTATCAATATGTACCTCAAGGTCAACCCCAGTATCAATACGTGCCTCAAGGTTATCAACCTCAAGGTCAGTACCCATTCCAAGGTTTCCAACCACCTTCAGGTCAATCATTTGTCCAAGGAGCTAGAAATGTACCTTTGAATTAACAACCCTACCCTCAACCCGGTTATGGTCCTCAATATGCTCAACCTTCTATGGGTCCATACCTCAGAATGAACGTAGTGTGGGATCCATCTCAATCCCAATAGATCTTGCAACCGAGCATGCAGTTGTCATCTCAATCTGGACAAGCCTTGGTTTCTGGTTCAACCCAGCAACCTGTCCAGCCTACTATTCAAACTTCTGCGCCTTCTGTAGTTTCTCAGCCTGGGCCTAGTTTGCCTCAAACTCCGCCTCAAATGACTGCGGCAACTGCTGCAACATCTGTTCCATCTACCCCACCTACTTCTGGAGTATCGACGGCTCTGGTTTCTACTGTTCCTGCATCAATTCCTCAAGCATCTTTACCTCAGTCTGGACCCACAATTCAAAATTCGGTTCAGATGCCTGTAGGACAACCTAGTCTAAGTACAGTTGTCACAACTCAACCTCAATTTACTTATCAACCGTACCAGGGACAGTACCAATTCGGTCCTGCTGTGCAGAACCCAGTCTATCAGTATCAACCGTACCCTGGATACACTTATCAGCAACCTCAACAACCCCAGTATGGTTCGGTTAATCCTGGTTTTCTGGGAGGATATAATATCCCAAATGCAATTCTAATTCCTAGTTATCCTAGATATCTTCCTCCTGGGGCTGGTCTCATGACCCAAGGTTTTCGAGACCCTAATCGTCAGTTACCGTTCATTGCAACTTTGGACTTTCCTGATTTGTCTGCGCCTTATGAACGATCTGATTAATTATCTTCTGTTTTGGCCGCCAATGCCGAATAAGTTGCCCAGTGACATCCCAAAGTTTGAAGGTAAATTAGGAGAGGATCCGTCGAACCATGTGATGACTTATCACCTCTGGTGTGCATCTAACTCCATTTCAGATGATTCAATTCGTTTGCATCTTTTTCAACGCACTCTAATTGGTCTTGCGGCCAAATGGTACATTGAGTTACCGCGCGCCACTTTTTATAATTTTAGTCAGCTAGCTACTTCATTCTTAACTCATTTTCAGTTGCCTGTCAGATATGACAATGGCACAAAATTATTAACTTCATTAAAATAGTCAACGTCCACTTACATTTCAGATCACATTCATGAATGGAGACGTTGACGACGTTTAGCGAAAGTTTTTATTCCGGATCAGATCTTAGCAGAATGGTTTGTTAAATCATTATTACCGAAAATCACTGAGGATGTAGCTAAGGCAGGAGTTGTTACTAAAGAGCAAGTAATTTCTCGAGCTCAGTACCTTGACCTCGTTTATATGCAGTCGGGTATGTTACACGAGAAAATCCCCGACCTTCCTAAATAGAATCAAATAACTGCAGCTCCTTCAGGGTCTCATGCCGCTGATGGTATGATTGGTACAGTTAATACCAAAAGTAAGAAGAAATATTCCGAGAATTCTTCTCCTATCATAACTTTACCAGATTCCCCGACAGGAGACTCTTCCGCGGAAATTTCTGCCAATATTCATGTTGTAGAGTCATCTACGGCCAAATCAAAATCCGGCGGTAAGAAGAAGGGGAAGAAGAAAAATAAATCAGATAAAAATTCGAAAGAGAAACCAGATAAAACGGAATCTATTGATGAGAAATGTAAACCTCGTTATCCTTGTCTCATTTGTGACGAAGAGCATTTTACAAGAGACTGCCCTCATCGTGCCGAGGTTGCGAAAATCATCAAAGGTTCTCAAACGCCTGCTATTTTGAAGGATCCTTTTCCTAGTCAAGACAGTAAGATGATAGGTTCTTCCTCAAATGCCTCAGAAGAACCCATAATGATGATGTCCCATGTTAGGATTGTGACACGATCGCAATATTATGGAAGTAAAAGTCATGTTGGTGGTAAGGAAGCAGAATCTTCTAATTCGAACCCATCAACTTCAACTCCTGGTTCCAATCCGCTACAAATCGAGAAACCTAACCCAGATTTAGTAATCAAACCGCCCACCAAGGGTATACTTCGAAAGTCAGCTTTCAATCCACATGCGAGAGCTACTCAGAACTATAACATTATTTAAGATTTAGCTATTTCACCTTCAGCAATGTCGGCTTTGGAGGTGCTGCAATCATGTCTAGCACAGTGTAAATTGCTATTGTCGGCTATAGGAGTTGTTGATATTCAGGACTCGAACCTTATAATCTTCGATTTAGATAATAGTACACCTCACTTACCTCATCAAATGGCTTTCCAGATTCCAGTGTTAGTAAAAAACAGACCTTGCTATAGGACTGTAATTGATGAGGCAGCTTCAACGTGTATTATGTCAATCCAGTGTTGGAGATCACTTGGTTCTCCTACACTTAATCAATCCCCGATGATTCTAAAGGCTTTTGATGGCTGTGGGTTCCATCCTTTTGGCATTCTACAGGATTTACCTATAGGGGTTGAAGGTAAAACTGTTAATCTAGATGTGGAAGTGGTTGATGCCCCTCTAGATTACAACCTTCTCTTAGGTCGTAGTTGGTCTTACACTATGACTGTTGTTGTTTCATCGGTCTTTCAGCTTATAAAGTTTCCTCATAATGGAAAGATCGTAACTGTAGACCAGCTAACTTACTTTTCATCCAACCCAGTCTCTTCTGAAAGTATCCAGCATGTCGGCAAAACAACTATCCCTTATAAGGATGTTGGAGTAGGATTAGTTAAAAATTTTGGTTTACTAGGAACTTTTTCTTTTCCTCCTCCTAATGTATCGCCTTCTACTGCAACCATTCATATGATTTTGTCAGACACTATTGTTTATGATGATCCTTGGGTCATACCTTCCGAATCTGAAATGGATTCATTTGGTGATGCTATGCCTTTGAGTCCCTATGAAATTGCGTATCAGGCCGTACAGTCATTTTCCGACCCTTCTTCAACCGAAATTGACTTAATGAATGTGGTCCATGAAGAATCACTTTCAACATCAAACTCAGATTCAATAGCTTTTTCTAAACTTTTTCATATTGATGAGCAGATTCGGAAAATTTTGTTTATTGATGATTTACCATGGGAAGATCTTCATCATAAATCTTCGTTTCTACCTGAGATTGATCATTTTGAAAATGATTTTTCATCTATTTTTACAACTGATTATGTCAAGGAACCTTAGAATCCATTGAAAAATCCTAATTCTAAGTTAAATTTGGGAAATATTTCTCGAACTATTCCTATTGACATTTCGGTTAAGCCTGGAATTGTTGAAAACATTCATATAGGTGCCTCCTGTACGGAAGATGAAATTCAAACATATAAGGCCCTATTTCAAGAATTCCGCGACGTGTTTGCCTGGTAATATGAGGAAATGCCAGGAATTGACCCAAAAATTGTTGTTCATGAAATCAAAACTTACCTCGATGCTAAACCCGTCCGGTAACGTTTGCGTCAAATCCACCCGCGAAAAGTTGCTGCTATTAAAGCAGAAGTTGAAAAATTACTTAAAGCAGGTTTCATTTATCCAATTCCCTTAACGGAATGGGTATCGAATATCGTTCCTGTTAATAAAAAGCAAGGGACAATAAGAATATGTATCGATTATAGAGATATAAATCAAGCCTGTCCAAAATACAATTATCCAACTCCCTATATCGATCAAATAATTGATGATTGTGCCGGCAGAAATATTCTCCTTTATGGATGGTTTTTCTGGTTATAATCAAATCAATATTCTACCTGCTGATCAACCAAAAACGGCTTTCATTTGTCCAAGGGGGACATTTGCTTATTGCAAATTACCTTTTGGGCTAAAGAACGCTGAAGCAACTTTTCAAAGAGCCATGTCTTACGCGTTTCATGACATCAAGCACATTGTGCAACCCTATCTCGATGATTTACCTACTCATTCATTACATAGAGCTGATCATCTCATTCATTTACGAACAATCTTTATGAGATGTAGGCATTATCGAATTAGGTTGAATCGACACAAGTGCGTTTTCTGTATAGAAATGGGTCGGTTACTGAGATTTGTTGTTTTGAAAGCTGGAATTCGTGTCAATCCCTCGAAGGTTGAAGCTATTGTCAAATTGCCTCCTCCTTCGACTTTTCGCCAACTCCAAAGTTTGCAAGGGAAAGCAAACTTTTTACGTCGATTCATTCCTAACTACGCCGAGATCACTAAGGGTTTTACCAGGTTGTTGAAACAGAATACTCCATTCTTTTGGGATGAAATAGCTGACAAATATTTTGATGCACTAAAACACGCGTTGACCCATGCACCATTATTGCATCCTCCCAACTACAACCAGGACTACTTATTATATCTTGCCGCCTCTCATTCCACCATCGGGATGGTGTTAGTTCAGGAAGATGAATTTGGTAGTGAACATGTGATTTATTACCTTAGTCGCACTTTAAATCCGACTGAGCTAAAATATTCACATGTGGAGAAATTGGCCCTGGCAGCTGTTCAAGCTGTCCAACGTTTTCGTCATTACATTTTACTACGCAAAACTACTGTAATTTCCGACTGTAACTCTATGATCTATATTTTGACAAAAACATTGGTAGGGGGCAAGTATTCCAAATGGATTGTAATCCTACAAGAATTTGACTTGGAGTTTGAAAAATCTAAGTCAAAGAAATCTTTAGTTTTTGCGGAGTTGATGTGTGACTTCCCGCATGCTGATACTGAAACTGTGGTGGAAGAGCCCATTGCGGACGAATCCTTGTTTCTAATCAGCACTCTTGATCCATGGTATGGAGATATCATCGTTTATCTCCAAACCCAATCCTTTCGGCCTGAAATTTCAAGATCTCAGCGTCAGAAAATATGATTCCAATCCCAACAATTCAAAATTATTGGAGATACACTTTATCGTCATGGGGCGGACTCTGTTTTTCGACGTTGTTTAATTCATGAGGAAGCTAAAAGGGTTCTAAATGACTATCACTCTAGAGCGTGTGGTGGTCATATGTCTGGGTTTGCCACAGCCCAAAAGATATTGCGCGGTGGCTATTTATGGCCGTCTTTGTTTAAAGATTGTATTAACGCGGTCCGAAAATGCCACAGCTGCTAAATTTTTTAACGAAAGATGCGCGCTCCACCTGCTCCTCTCCACCCTATAATTGCCATCGGTCCTTTTGCGAAATGGGGTATCAATTTTATTACATGTAACCCTCACTCGACCGGGGGGCATGCGTATATCATCCTTGTGGTAGATTATTTTACCAAGTGGGCCAAGGCGATGCCTACATTTTCGGCAGACGGAAAAACTGCTGCAATTTTCGTTTTCAATCATATAATTGCTAGGTTCGGTGTTCCACAAGCGATTATCACTGATCATGGGTGTCATTTTCGACACATTATGATGACTGAAATAACAGATCAACTTGGCCTGCGTCACGATAGTTCTACTCCATATTACCCACAGGCTAATGGTTTGGTTGAAGCCATCAACAAAGTTCTAGTCATTATGATCCAACGAATCATTGGGATTCATAGGTCGAATTGGCATAACATGTTATTTTCAGCACTTTGGGCGTATCGAACCTCAGTAAAAACATCAACTGGTTTCACTCATTTCCAACTAGTTTATGGTTTGGAAGTTGTGTTACCCATTGAATGCGAAATCCCGTCATTGCAAATGGCCATAGAATTATTTCCAGCCACTTTCGAAGAGGAGAAACGTTTGTTGTACTTGGCTCAGCTAGATGAGAATCGACATGATGTTGCACTAGCAATCGAAACTCATGCCAAACGTATTAAAGCTCAGTACGATCGAAATGTTACACCTCGTAATTTTTTGGAAGGAGACCTAGTCTTACTGTACGATCAAGCAAATGATAAGTTGGGCACTGGAAAATTCGTACCCATGTGGCATGGTCCTTATGTTGTTAAGTGAAAGCTAGCAAAAGGGGCCTATGAATTGGTAGACTTTGATGGAGTCTCTTTAGGTAAACCCAGAAATGGTCTTTACCTGAAGAGATATTATGCTTAAATCTGGGTGTGGAGATTTTAGTTAGGGTAGTTTTCTTTCTAGCTAGTGTGCTTTAGATTAGAAAAGTGTGCTTAGTTTAGAGAGTGTTTTTGTCATTATTCCTGCTTATCTTGATTTTACTCTTGATATTGCAGATGTCGACGTCTCTTCATACATACATTGGTTTTGCTGATGGTACTTGTCGTAATACACGGAACATTTCTTCCGCAGCTTCGATTATCTATTCGCCCTCTGATGAGTTGGTATCTATGCATGGGGTAAGCCTCGATCAAACAACGAACAACATTGCAGAGATAGTGCAGTGATTGAGTTATTATCTGAATCCATCTCATTTGGGATTCGGAGTTTGATTGTGAGGTTAGATTCTGAGCTCGTTGTATTGCAGCTTAATAGAGTTTATGCCATTAGAAATCCAGTGTTATTGAGATTATTTTTTAGAGTTCGTCTCTTGGAATGTGAGTTTGACTATATTGAATATTAGCATATTCCAAGATATTTAAATACATTAGCAAATGCAATTGCTTCTCGAATGTTAAGTAGACATTTGCAATAACCAAATAGTAAATTTAAAAACATTCCATAACATGTTTTACAAGATAACTAGTAATAGTGATATAGCATAGCATAGAAGTGTGTCATATATACATCGTCTTCGATCATAGGTTGAAAAACACCTTATGATTGGCAAAAATGATTGTACAAAAAGCAAAAATGTCATATGAGTCTACAACAGACGATCATCCTATCACCAGTGATGATCACGATAATAAACCACTATACGGGTCACCCTACAAAGGAACCTCCTAAAAGGTCCTCGGACCCCAATCACATAGCGCTGTAGCCTAAGAGGAATGTCATCTATGCTAGTCTTTGGAATGTCTGCTGTCAAATGCTCTAGATGGTTTTCCAATTCGGCCAAGGTCTCTATAGATTCATCCCATGGGGCTGGTGCTGCTGCAGTTGGTTGTTTCCTCTCATAGGGCCGGAGAGTGGCTGGTCGCCGTGGACCTACATCTGCATTTGAAACTTTTTACTATCAATTTTTGGACGATTTAAAAACAAAAAAAAATTAAATTATAAAATGTTGAAAATGATTTTACCGGAGTCATCCCATTGCTCTCCTGGTGGAAGAGCCATGTTTGGGTCACCACGATAATCCATCCCAGCATAAGGAAAATCCTGAATCGTGAAAACTTGGTTCTCCAACCAATGAAAATACTCAGGAGGAAATTGAACAATCTCTGAACCATCCTCAGGATGACAGGCCATAACTGCAACCCAACGCATCTGCTTGGGCTCTCGGGGAAGTCTAGCTTCAACGGAAAGATGCTGTGGGACCAACATTAGGACCCTCTCTAGACCAAAGCTCACAACTAAGAAACCATATCCAAAGTTATTTAGTTGTCCGTTCTTTGCTCTAGTCAGTTGGCCTTTTACATTAGCCAACACAGCTTCGCACCAGTTGAAGATGGTGCCTCGAAAGAAGTCTACTGCCATCTGCATTTGGGATCCAGTGGCCATATGTAGTGTTTCGCTTTCGCAGAGCCTGGTGACAGTAAATGCAATCACTTTGAGTTTAGGACGGGAGATGGTTTTCATATCAATCCCTTTTTCCTTGGTTTGGTCGTTACAAAACTCTAGCCAGAGGCTATCGACAGACTGGCCACCTGGCCTAGTCCCGAACAGAGTCAATTGTTCACCTCTCTTAGGCAAACCAGTCAGAAAGTAAATGTCTTCCGGCTCCATTTCGAGCTGGTGGCCACCAATAATGAAACACTGGTCCTGCACATTCCACCTGTCTACCAGCCACTGCAGAAAGTCCACTTGGGCCCTCATGCTAGGTATGGCCTAGAATTTAAATAAATCGCATGCCTTTAATGCATCAATTGAAGGTTGATGATTGATTGTGGCGAGGTCCACATCCTCGTGCTCCCATTCTCGCCAGCTAAGCATGATGTATACCCTACATTGAAAGAAAAGGTGGATTAGAACATTTTAAATCGAAGTTTTTGGGGAAATATTGGAAAAAATGGAATTTTAGAACATATGCCACGAGGACTGCACCCTCTAAGTTAGAGATAGTGCGTAGGTCCGCACTTTGCCTATACAACGGGTGCGGGCCCCTGTCTTTTTTCTGCATACGAAAAAGTCGGGGTCCGCAGGTTTCGCATGCTGCGCCTACGGACCCCCACGAGCGGGTTTTTAAACAAATTTCTTCCTAAAAAATCAAAGTAAAACCCTAAAAACAAATTTTAAATGGTTGAAATGCAAGAGTAAGGTGATGTGGATTACCTGGAGGTTACGGTGTTTGATTCCAACGGATAGATTTTCCGCAATCTTCACGGGAAGTTTCTTACCCAAAAGCTCTCTTTCTCACTCTGAAGTCAAACGGTAAAAATGAATTTACAAAAGCCCTTTTTATAAGCTTTTTTGAATAAATGAATTTTTAATTTGTTTATTTTTCACTTTAAAGAGGTAACTTTTGAAGCATTTTTATTTATTTTAAACAGGTATGAGTAATGTTTGAGTTTTTGTGCAGGATAACGGATTTTTCAGGCAAAATTGATCATTTTCGACAAAAAACATTAGAGTCACCTTTAAGCTCTTTTCTGACTCCTAAAATATGAAAAGATTGCCGAGTTTTTCTTTTTAAGCTCGTTAAAATGGAATTAAAAAGATGGTCCACTTACAGCTCTTTTCTGACCGTAAAAACATGAAAAGATTGTCGGATTTTTGTCGTTTTAAATTCGATATTGGTTATAAAATGACGTGTCATTGATCACTTTTTTACTTTTTCGAATCAGAGACACTAATTATGAAAATTACTCCTTGATCATTATGGTCAAGCGGTTCTCTCAAGTATTATTTTATACTTTTTCGGGCTTGGGGGACACAAATTTACGAAAAAGGACAACCATGTAGTTTTCTTAAGTTTTTTCAGACTCCCTAAAATTGAAAAACGCTGAGTTTCTCCTATACTGGACTCGTTAAAATTTAATAGTAAAGGACCTGTTCAATTACAAACAGGAATGGACCATTCCTTCTTAGGGTTCGAATTTAAACGAAGTTGGACTCATCCGAAGGATGAGCTTATAATCAAGCAAATGTTATCCTCCTCAAGCTTGTCAAAAAATAAAGAGGTACTTGCCAGAAATGGCGGGGGAAAGAGAGGAAAATGAACCTGCTTGTCATACTTTATGTCTCAGAAAAACATTTAACCACTCTTGAACGCGACACTTTTTGTTCACCTGGGTTGGGAAATCCTTTGCCTAACAGTTAATCAAACCATATTGAAAGTCTTCAGCTAGTTTCTGGGTATTAGCTTTGGGTCAATTGTCACCAAACCATCTGCAGTGTCATTATGTGTTCAAGAGGTCAGTGTAAATAAACCATTCATCTGCAAAATATCTATCATCCATCTTGACCATCCCTGAGTCTGTCCTTGCAACTATATTTCCTCAAACTTGATCTATGATTTCGTGTTGTGGGCTTGCCTATGACAGATCGCTTTTTATCGACTTCAGCTCATTATCTAGAAAGATGATCTAGAAATCGTGAGTACCTTGGGATCTACATGCCTCAATGGCAGGTTTATTGCCTTCGACGATAGGTTGCATCATTGACCTTCGATCAAAGGATTCCGTGACATGTTCGACATCAACACATCTATTCACATTTCATGGATTGTACTGAGTACTTTGAGAGCCATTGAAATTAATGGTGGTTTCTCTCACACTTGTTAATAGTTTACATCATTGACTGGTAATCAAGTGATTTCTACCATGTTCGACTTCGACACATTCATTCACATGGATAGAATCGTACTATTTCGGGAAGTATAAATCAAGACTCTAGATCTAGTTTCCACCATCCAGGTTGCGAGGAATTTTGTATTCATTATACAGTGGACTATTCATAAATAGATGGTTGCATCCATACTATGTTTACATGTGTCTATACTTGTGATGTATTGCAAGGTCATTCCTATATCAGACCAGTTTAGTTAGTTTTCTAGTCAGTTTTGATCTGAGTATGGGAATGCCTACCTCAGCGATGATATGATCTCATATATATATTTTGCATTGAATGTTTTTACAGGTTCCAACCAGGCTCTCCACAAGATGATCCTCGAAATGATAAAGTACTTCACTCTTCTTAGATGATAAATGAAATCCTCATCTAATACAGACTTCGCACTTTAGGGGGAAATCTGTTACACAAAATATTGTCACCATGACTTTCTGCAGTCAGTGTGAGTCTATCACCACTCATACTGTCCTCCTTTGCAAGTCTCAAACCTCAGCTCTTCATGTCAAGCCTTAAAAATGAGAGAAAGTCTTTGAAAACCTCTAAAACTCTGGTTCCGTACTTTCTCTTACCATTACCTGTGGTCCCGCACCCCTTGGTCATGTTACCTGCGGACCTGCCTGCTCTGTCTCTAAAAGAGTGGGTGCGAACCCCTATAAAAGTAAAAAAGGCACAAGTTTATTCTTAAAAACTCACTTTGGGTTAATTCTGGATGCTTCTAAAAGGAATCTTGACGTGGTTGGTTCGCTCCTAGGTGGTTCATGCATCCCATAACTAAAGGAGCTAACCCCTTGATGAGAGGAGCTTATCCCTTTGAAGGTGGACCTGGTAACTTCCCTCCTCTGCACTATAAATTGAGGCATTGGGCTGGTTGCTAGGGAGGTTGAAAGCTGAACATTTTTGAGGGTAAATGCTGTTGGAATTTGGACTTCCTATTTGAGCTTGAGAGGAGAGATTACATACCTTTTGGCTTCTTTGGGAAGAGAGTGAAACTTGTCAAAGTAGAGGAGATTCTTGCTGGACCTTAGGAGGAGCTTGTACAGCATCAAGGCACCAAGGTTGTAAAGTTCTTCTTTGTTTAAAGTTAATACAATCAGATTCATTTTTCTCAATAAATTGTCTTCTATGGTTTATTTCATGAATTCCTTCATCATCATGATAAATATGGTTTAATATATTGGCTATGTAGGTGTTATTTGATATGTGTGCCTGTTTGTGTTTGCAGGTTCTTTAGCTCATTTGGACAAATGGAGCGTGGCTTCCACAAACTAACACTGGAATCGAGGTAGGCCTAAAACATCTATTAGCCTTTATTTATAAATTGCATATTTAGAGAAAGATAGAATTTGTTTGGTTTGCTTGTTGCTAGATATCCATAGATACTAGGGAGATCGGTCTTGTCCGCAAGAACGATTTATCCGCCCGACATCATCAAACACATAAATGTAGCTCGAGCATTAGTTAAGCCAAATGGAACTACAACAAACTCATAATGCCCATACCTGGTCTAGAAAGTTGTATTTTAAATGTGCTCCTCTTTGATGTGTACCTGATGATATCTGGATCTCAGATCAATCTTTAAGAAAATTGTTGCTCCCTTCAATTGATCGACGAAGTCATCAATCCTTGTTAATGGATACTTTCTCTTGATGGTCACTTTGTTCAACTACCTATAGTCAATGCATAGTCTGAGAGTACCATATTTATTCTTCACAAACAATATAGGTGCACCCCAAGATGATATACTTTGCCTAATGTATCCCTTGTCCAACATTTGCTTCAACTGTAGCTTGAATTGTACCAACTCAGGTGTGCTCATCCTGTAAGGTGCTTTTGATGTTAGAGCTGCCCCTAGCACCAACTCAATAGAAAATTCTACCTCCCTGTGAGGTGGAAACTCTAAAATATCCTTAGGAAATACATCCTTGAACTGTTGTAGAACTGGGTACCTACTCAAAATATCTGCATCCTCAACTTCCTTACCTTTGTCACTAGAAATGTGTATAGAAAATAACACACACCCTTTTTTCTTTTATTGTGCTTGGATTGCATAGCTTTTACCATCCTGATGCAGGGGCACGAGGCTTGAAGACAAAAGGCTTCGAATTTATTCCAAAATTACAAAGAAAAAATTACAAGCAAAGGAGTGGGATCTTTTAGCTGTCAATTTACAAAGTTTTCTAGATAGGATTTGAGCTAGGATTTAGGGATTAAGTGATTTTATAATTGATTCAAGCTGTTTAGATTCAGTTGAGATTCTCAAGGAGAATATCAACCAAATTATATATTATCTAAGATTAGGCAGATTTGATCCATGGATTAAGAATCTGATTGTTAGAATGAAATAATATTTATGTAAGTTCTGAATGATTGTAAAGGGATTTTCACTAATTTGGCTTGATTAGGAAGTATAATATTAAGTTACAGAAATTGTATCTCTATGTATTTGTGTATAATTGGTCAATCCCGGAGGCATTTTATTCCTTTGAAATATCTCTGAGTTCTGTTGATTTCTAGGTTGTCTTTTGAATTAGAGTGTGTAAAACCTGTATTATTTCGCCAATCTTGCATTTTTTTCCGCGTTTTGAAATAATTTGGTTATGTTCTAAAAACATCGGAGAGTATGGGTTGAGACAAGTTAAATGTAGCGGAGGTGTTAAGTTTGGCAGAACGGAGAAAAGAAAACCTAAGAAAATCGTGTTAACCCAAAGGAGTCTAGAACCGTCTGATCTATAGATCCAATAAATATACCAGTCATCGTGCGTCAATAAGCTCGTGCGTTAGTCAAGAAGAAAAGCGGTTTTTTCAGTGTAGCTGTTTATCAGTTAGTGAAAAAGTGGTAAGTTGTCTTTTGAAATTCTAAGTGATTCCATTAATCCACCAACACATAGCACTAGGGTGGAGAGAGAAACCCCCTTTATTGGGTGGATAAACATCGCGCAAGATCTCCATCCGATATCATTGTTAACCGTTGGATCAAGTATGCCTTGATTAACGGTGGAGGATCGCCGATTAGTTTTGTTGATCGAGTGAACCAACAACTGTCGGATTGGAAGGTAAGATCAATGGTGGAGATTTAGCCTGATAACGTTTGTGGAAAATGCGGATGCGATAAGGAATTAACCAAAAGTTTGAATTCCTTTTGATTTCGTGGCAATTGAAAGATTGTCATATTGTGGCTAAATTAAGCAGTTCTGCTAATTTAGAAGAATATATAAGTTTGGAGGTAGATGACTGATACTCCAAAGGAAATCTAAGAAGAAGTTCCACTTGAACTTGCAAAAATCATTTCTGGATTTGAACGATTATCCATTACACCTGCACCCAGACCACCATTTGTGGTACCAGAGCAGCCTACTGACACTGAACAGGATCTCAAGGATCAGAAAAGGAAATTCAACATGGCTTTCAGAGTTGGAGGAAGAGGTGGTGGTCGAAGAAGAGGAAGACCCATTGCAAATGCTGAAGTGTTGGAAGCTATGCAGCAGATGCAAGCTAGATTGGAAGCAATGGAAATGGGAAGAGATGCACATGCTGGAGATGTCAGTGAACCTAAACCTGAAGCTGCAAAAGAAGAAGAACTTGCAGATGTAACTCCTAAAATGAGATCCTTTAAGTCAGTATTGAGATCCACATCCAAGCCTAGACTTGAAGTTTCAATATACAGAGGAAGCTTAAGCCCCGAGGAATTGATAGACTGGATAAATGACATGGAGAAATTCTTCAATTATGAATAAACATAAGAAGGAAAGAAGGTGAAGTTTTCTGTCACAAAACTGAAATGACATGCAGCGCTTTGGTGGGATGGAGTGCAGGTAGAAAGAAGAAGACTTGGCAAACAACCAATAAATAATTGGAACAGGATGGTGGCAAAACTGAAAGGTAAGTTTTTTCCAAGTGATTACCAGCAAAAATTATTTAGACAGATGCAGAATCTTAGATAGAGGTCTATGACAGTAAAAGAATACACAGAGGAATTCTACAAAGTGAATATAAAAGTAGGACAAATCGAAGATACAGATGAGAAGGATGCAAGATATGTGAATGGTCTCAAAATGGAGACCCAAGATGAGATAAGTGTACTGTCTCCCAAAACAGTAGAAGAGGCTTATCAGATGGTATTGAATGCTGAAGAAAAACTCATAAGGAAGTAGTCCTGCCAGAAATAGAGGTACTTTTCGAGGTAAGGGGAGTCAAGGTGGTAGAGGAGGATCTACAACACCTAGAGATGGAGCTAGCAACAGCTCAAGTTAGCATGCACCCACAAGAGGTGATGCAAGTGGCAGAGGGAGTTTTTCTAGAGGAAGAGGAGGAAGAGGTATAGGAAGAGAAATCAGATGTTACAGATGTAACAAGCTAGGACACAGAGCTTATGAGTGCCCAGAAAATATAGGAATGAATCAGAGGAATGAAATTGTTAAAAAAACTGAAGAGGAAAAAACAAAGGTAATAGAAGAAGATAATGTACCATAGAAAGGGGAATCTTTGGTAGTAAACAAAATTTTGTTAAAACTAGCTAAGGAATTGTTGAACCAGCACAGAGAAAAACCTTGTTCAGGACTGTGTGTAAGGTTCAAGGGAAGTGTTGTTAGATGATAATAGATAGTGGTAGTACAAATAATTTGGTCTCCACAGAAGTGGTGGAGAAGTTGAAGTTGAAAACAAAGAAACATCCAACGCCTTACAAGGTGTCATGACTTTAAAAGGGATATCAGTTGGTAGTGAATGAGCAATGTGAAGTGGAGTTGCAGTTTGGTAAATATAGAGACAAAATTCTGTGCGATGTGATGCCTATGGATGTGTGTCATATATTGTTGGGTAGACCTTGACAGTATGATAGAGGAGCTATGCATGATGGAAAGAAGAACACATACAAATTTAGCAAAGATGGTGTCAATCATACATTTCTACCAATGGAAGAAGAGGATACATCAAAGAAACCTGATCCAAAGACCCTTTTGCTGAGTGCAAATGAGTACTTGTAGTAGATGGATGAAGATGAGGTAAGTTTTGCATTGGTTTGCAAACCCAAGGTAATAATTACTTCCACAAAAGTTTCTGATTTACGAATTGAAATTCAAGAGATGTTGGATAGTTATTGTGATATCATTGTAGATGATTTGCCTGATGAGTTACCACCCATTAGAAAAATCAGTCATCACATAGAAAAATGTACCTAATAAAGCAGCTTACACGATGACTCCCACAGAGAATGAAGAGATCAGAAAATAGGTTCAGGAACTGTTAGACAAGGGACTGATTAGAGAGAGTTTGAGTCCTTGTGTAGTGCCAACAGTGTTGAGCCCAAAGAAAGATGGAGGCTGGAGAATGTGCATCGATTTAAGAGCAATCAATAAGATAACAATCAGGTACAAATTTCCTTTACCTAGAATTGAAGATTTGATGGATTGTTTTAGTGGAGTTAGATATTTTACAAAATTAGATTTAAAAAGTGGTTATCACCAAATCAGAATTAGACAGAGAGATGAGTGGAAAACTACTTTTAAGACCAATGAAGGATTGTATGAATGGATGGTAATGCCTTTTGGATTGCTGAATGCCCCTAGTACATTTATGAGGCTCATGAATGAAGTTTTGAGAGAATTTATTGGTAAATTCTTAATAGTATATCTGGATGATATATTAGTTTATAGCAGATCAAAAGAGGAACATGTGAGACATTTAAATTATGTCTTACAGAGGCTACAACAAGAGAAGTTATTGTTAAATTTAAATAAATGTTCATTCATGAAGGAGGAGTTGGTGTATTTGGGCTTTGTTGTTTCTGCTGAGGGGTTAAAGATGGATCCAAAGAAGATCAAGGCTATCATGGAGTGGCCTTCACCAAAAGGTGTCTTTGAGGTAAGAATTTTTCATGGTCTTGCTAGTTTTTACAGGAAATTCATAAGGAATTTTAGTAAGATCAATGCTTCAATTATTGACACAATAAAAAATGACAGACAACCATTTAAATGGACTGTTGAAGCAGAAAAGAACTTCCAGTTGTTGAAGAGAAAGATTATTGAGAAGCCTATTTTTATTTTTCCTGATTTTAATAAACATTTTCAAGTAAAGTGTGATGCCAGTGGAAAATCCATTGGCGCTGTTTTAAGTCAGGAGGACAGGCCTGTAGCTTATTTTAGTGAAAAGGTGAATGAGTCAAAGAAGAAATATTCTTCTTATGACAAGGAGTTTTATGCAGTGGTGCAGACTTTGAAGAAGTGGAGACATTACTTGATGTCCAAGGTGTTCATACTGTATTCAGATAACCATGCATTACCGTACATTATGCAAAAGCCAAAGCTTAACCAGAAGCATGCAAAATGGGTATAATACCTTCAAAGTTTTAATTTTTTGTTAAAACATATAACTGGTCAATCAAACAAAGTAGCAGATGCCTTAAGTAGAAAAAGAATTTTTGTTCAAGAAAGTCAAATTCAAGTGTAGGGCTTTGATTTTCTTAAAGAGTTTATATGAGACAGATCTATATTTTAAAGAGGCATTTGAAGCTTGTAGAAATCCTGTTTTGTTAGACAGAAGCAAGTGGTTGGATTATTTCCTGCAAGAGGGACTGTTGTTTAAAATAAATCAACTGTGCATACCAAGTTGTTCTATGAGGGAGAATTTAATCAAGGAGAAACATAGTGGAGGACTTGGAGGAAATTTTGGTGCAGACAAGACTTATGAACAGTTGAACAGGTTTTATTTCTAGTCGAAAATGAGGTCTCAAGTGGAAAAGTATGTGAAAAATTGTAAAGTTTGTCAGTATGCAAAGGGAAGGAGCCAAAACACAGGTCTGTATGTTCCATTACCTCTTCCAGATTGGCCTTGGTAAATGGTAAGTAGGGACTTTGTTTTGGTTTTACCGACAACTCAAAGGGGACATGATTCAATTTATGTTGTTGTTGACAGATTTTCAAAAATGGCACATTTTATTCCATGTTATAAAACTAGTGATGCTACTCACATTGCTAATATGTTTTTTAAGGAGATTGTAAGATTACATGGGTTACCTAAGAGCATTGTTTCATACAGAGATACCAGATTTGTTGGACATTTCTAGAGGACATTGTGGAAGAAGCTTGGGACTAAACTGAGTTTCAGTTCTGCTTGTCATCCTCAGACTGATGGACAGACTGAGGTTGTAAACAGAAGCTTGGGTAATCTTCTGAGAAGTATTGCAGGTGAACATCCAAAATAGTGGGATCGAGTATTGGCAAAGATAGAATATGCTTATAATGATTATCCGAATAGGAGTACAGGGCAGAATCCATTCTGTATAGTTTATGGAATGCACCTAAGGGGAGTGTCTGAATTGAGAGACTTGGGAAAAGCTGAAATGAGAAGTGCTAAAGGAGAATATTTTGCTACAGAAGCTCAAGCAATACATGAACAGATAAAACAACAATTACAGGATAGAAACATAAAATACAAGAGCAGAGCAGATTTGAAGAAGAGAGAAGTTAATTTTGAAGTTGGAGATTTGGTTTTAGCACACCTAAGGAAGGAAAGATTTCCAAAAAGGAGGTATAACAAGCTAAAGTTTAAGAAAATTGGACCATGCAGAGTCTTGAGGAAATTTTCTGCAAATGCATATGAAATCGAATTACCCCATGACATTGGAATATCTCCAATTTTCAATGTTGTTGATTTGTATAGGCATGAAAGTAGAAATGTAGATGACACAACAGAGGATCAAGGAGAACAAGAGATTGATTGGGTAAAATAGTTACCTATAGCAAAGGAATTGAAGTTAGAGAGGATTTTGGACAAGAAATTGTTGAATAAGACAAGAGGATAGGAGTATTTACAGTATTTGGTCAAATGGAAGGATCAACCAATTGCTGAAGCTACTTGGATGACAGATGCCATACTATAGAAATTGGTTAGTTCTATGGAAGAGATCATGAATAGGATCCCATTAAGAGTTTTGTCCTTAGGAGACTGATGCAGGAGCACGAGGCTTGAAGACAAAAGGCTTCGAATTTATTCCAAAAATACAAAAAAAGTTTACAAGCAAAGGAGTGGGATCCTTTAGCTATCAATTTACAAAGTCTTCTAGATAGGATTTGAGCTAGGATTTAGGGATTGAGTGATTTTATAATTAATTCAAGCTGTTTAGATTCAATTGAGATTCTCAAGGAGAATATCAACTAGATTAGATATTGTCTAATATTAGGCGGATTCGATCCATGGATTAAGAATCTGATTGGTAGAATGAAATAGTATTTATGTAAGTTCTGAATGATTGTAAAGGGATTTTGACTGATTTGGCTTGATTAAGCTGTATAAGATTAAGTTACAGAAATTGTTTCTCTGTGTATTTGTGTATAATTGATCAATCCCAAAGGCGTTTTATTCCTTCGAAATATCTCTGAGTTCTGTTGATTTCTAGGTTGGATTTTGAATTAGAGTGTGTAAAACCTGTATTATTTCGCCAATCTTGCATTTTTTTCCACGTTTTGAAATAATTTGGTTATGTTCTAAAAACATCAAAGAGTATGGGTTTAGACAAGTTAAATGTAGCGGAGGTGTTAAGTTTGGAAGAACAGAGAAAAGAAAACCTGACAAAATCATGTTAACCAAAAGGAGTCTAGAACCATCTGATCTACATATCCAATAGATCTACCAGTCATCACGCATTAGTCAAGGAAGAAAAGCATTTTTTTCAGTGTAACTATTTATCGGTTGGAGAAAAAGTGGTAAGCTATCTTTTGAAATTCTAAGCGATTCCATTAATCGACTGAAATGTAGCACTCAGGTGGAGAGAGAAAACCACTTTATCGGGTGGATAAACATCATGCAAGATCTCTATCTGATGTCGTTGTTAACAGTTGGATCAAGTATGCCTTGATTAACAGTGGAGAATCTCCGATTAGTTTTGTTGATCGGGTGAACCAACAACCTTCGGATTGGAAGGTAAGATCAACGACAGAGAGTTAGCCCGATAACGTTTGTGGAAAAAGCGGACGCAATAAGGAATTAACCAAAAGTTTGAATTCCTTTTGATTCCGTGGCAATTGAAAGGTTTTCATATTGCGGCTAAATTAAGCAGTTCTGCTAATTTAGAAGAATAGACAAGTTTGGAGGTAGATGACTGATACTCCAAAGGAAATCCAAGAAGAAGTTCCACCTGAACTTGTAGAAATCATTTCTGGATTTGAACGATTATCCATTACACCTGCACCCAGACCACCACATCCTAACTGATGTGGCTTTCTTCTTTTCCTATAAAAATCTTGGTTCCCCATTGTCATCCAAGCACTCAGTGGAATTTTCATAGCAATACACCTTGGTTCTATGAAGGTACAACCAATCCATGTGCAAAAACATACTATATGATCCCAACGGTAATACATTCAAATGTGTTGCGGTAGACATGCCATTCAAATCAAATGCACAAGCTCTTACCCAATGGTGAACTTGCTTCTTTGTACATGTAGCCAACTACACTAATCAATATTATGCATGCAATTCCTTACTCAAACCACACTTATCCACCAAGTCAGGACTAACATGGCTATAATTAGATCCAGGGTCAATCAAAATAGAAACAACTTGATCATAAAGATTACCATCCATCCCAATGATAGATGGTTGATGGTATGCTTGTTTGTTATCAAATGTTGCATAAATACGAGGAATGATCTGACCAACATCCCCAATAGTTTGTGTACACTGTGCATTATAAATATGAGGCCTACCACCCTGATTCTATGAACAATCTCTCATGCGATGATATTTGCCACAAGTCCATCACTCTATAGGCTTCCAGCCTACATCATTGTTCTGATCCTCAGATCGATGTCCCTGTCCTCTGTCAGATGCATTGAACCTATTAGGTCCTGCAACATTCTCCTTATTACCTGAATCATGTGGTCTTACTTGCTTCCTTTCCCATTTTCCTTCGTTATTTGCATTACCTTTTCAGTTTGGATTAGTCTCATATTTGCGCTTCGAGTTTACATAGAAACGCTTTAGATTTTGGATGGCCTGCTCCAATGATCTAGGCTCATCGAACTCAATCCTATCCTTGAATGCCATTGGTAACCCACTGGTGAATATCTAAATCTTGGCCTTTGTTGAAATGTGGCAATAAGAATATTCCAATTTTAATTTGTCCTTGAATTAAAATTCGAATTTAGTCTCACCAGCTGCTTGAAAAATAATTAATTAATTCATTATGGATTAATTAGTTGGAGAAATTCAAGTTAGAAGTTTTTCTGAAGTCATGCAACAGTTATCCCTTAAATTAAGGAGATTATCCCTTAATTAAGGAGATAAGATTGAGTTGTATTTGAGTTGTAATTGGTTAGCTTAGTTTACTGAGTTAAGTCCAGTTAAATTAGTTCCAAACTATTTGAGGAACTAATTGTGAGTTCAGTCAGTTAATGCATGCATGCTTCCAACTACTGTACTCTAGATAACTAAATATTCTCTCATCATTAACTCATGCATGTCTATTCTGAGAAAGACCCAATTGAGATTAAAGACAGGGATAGTGTACTATCAATTGCATGTGTTTTCATATAAACAAAACTCATGCATGCAGAAGGAATTCATTCCTTGAGTATTGCGCAGTTTTACAGGGTGTGAGATCAATGTGAGTGATCAATGTTACACTTGGTAACAGTAGGATCACCCAGGAGAAACAATGCAAGGAAATAAGAGCTTCGAGGGTAGAGGTGTTATAGACATTTTTGTGCCTTACATCACTGAGCATGAAATGTCAATAATTAAGGGATCCAAAGTCCCTAAACATGTTGTTCCTACCCCTAGAGGAACAAGGCCAGTAAACCATAGCAATTCACAAAAGTTCTCCACCTGAAAACACTCAAAAACAGGCCATTTCTGGATCATGTCAACTGCTCCATTGAGCATCTGTGCTGAATGTCAACTGCTCCACTGTCTACCTATGCTAAATGTCAACTGCAAAGAAGGCTACCTGCGCTGAGCGTAACTGGACAAGTGGCAGACTCATTTCTCAAGGTGTCAATGCCCAGGAAGCTTCCAAAATGACACTTGGATCAGGGAATTCGACTGGTGATGAGTAAGAGGTTCCAAATCTCCAAGTGGAAGCAAGAACCTCCAAGTGGACTCAAGAACTGAAGTGGGAGAGGACACTAGTCAGCTCCATGCCAGCCTCAAGCTGACTCATCCTTTCTCCAAAACTCCTATATATAGATCTCTCTCAGGAGGTCAAGGGGGGTTGGAATATTGTATTTGCAAAGAATTGATGTTGGTTTTTGGTTAGATCATTGGGTGTTTATGCTTTGAAAGGGGCTGAAGAAGGAATTCCATTCTGCTGGGAAGGAGATGCTGGGTTGGAGCCCTTTGGGTTGTATCTCTTCCTGAACCTTGTTTATCAATCAATAAAGCTTCTTGGTTCTTTCCTATATGCTGGTGTTTATTGTATGATTTGCATTAGTGTATTTGATTTACTTCTAATCCTGAATCATTTATGAATATGTATATTTGCCTTTGTATTGTGTCCTTCTCTTGTTGCATGTAGTTGTTCTCTTGTCACAAGTAGCTGTTCTCTTGTGATCTCGTGGGAGCAAAAGCGAGGACGCAAGTAGCTGTGGACACACAAAGAGGAGAGGATCTAGATTGAGGGACAACCGAAAGATAATGGTAAGTCTACCAATCTCCTCTCTTTCATATTTCATAAAGGAAGAAACCGAAGTAGCTGTGTTCGTTTGTTGCTAAGGTACTGTCACACCTTAGGTGGATAGGATCGTCCTGCATAGGCATTTTTCCCCACAACAAATTGGTGACTCCGCTGGGGAAGAACTTTGTTTTAGTCATTTTTTTTGTGTTTGCATCATTGTTTACCTCATAGACTCAACAACAACAATCGAACTGCTTTGCAAAGTAGAATGTTGCTGCTTTGATCCTTCACTGGGTTTTTGTCTATGATCTCAACAATGGACACACAAATGACTTGATGATCCTTTGTGATAGTCTTTAGTACCCTCTCAAAGCATCCCTCTATTTATACCTTGCTTATGCTTCTGATTTGGCCTGAAACAGTTGATTTTTGAGCATTTTATGACCCGGAAACCAAGAGAAACGAGAGTTTCTCCTTTCAGCGCAGACACTGTGAAGGCAGTCTGCATTTCAACGCAGGTCCCGTGAAGGCTACCTGCGCTGAATGTCAAACTGACAGTGTTACACCTGCGCTGAACCAGTGTACCTTTGTGCAGCTGGGGTTCCTTGCTGTCTTTTGCCCTGTTTGATCTCTGTTTTTGCAGCCTTTAACCAGCATAGGTACCACCTCTGAAACCCCTTTTCTTTGCTTGAATTCCGCCTCATTTTTGTACAAAGAGACTATAAGTGTTTTTATGTGTTTGTGGCGCCATTTACAGTTTTCCTTTGCATGAGCGAAATAGTCATCCTGTAGCCTTGATTCAGATCTGATTGATTGATTGATTGTGATCTTAGGAGAGAGTTCATTGGTTGTTTGCAGTTTGATTATCATTTGCTTTTGCTTATTGGTTTGAATTTGTCACTTTTAAGTGTCGAAACGAGTATTCCTTTCGAAAAAATCGCAAAGTGCTTGTAATCTCTTCTACCCTTGCTGATTTTGGAAAAAGTAAACTTGTTTATTTTTCAGTCATTTAAAAGCAAATTCAAAGTTGTACAAAAAGCTTTCTTTGTAGGCATTTATACTAAGAAAGTGAAAACAAACACCTGCATTGTGCATTTGCATTTTGATAAGTTTGCATGTGTGATTTAGGAAGAGTGCATTAGAGTGTGCTGATTACTCTTTGAGAAAAGATAGTCGCTCTCTTTTCCCTTAGTAGCTAGGATTTTCAAAGTTGAAAGATTATAAAGCTTGCTTATCATCTTACACTGCATTTAGGAATTTGTACCAATACATCTCGTGGTGATCCTGAAAGACAAACTTTAAAAAGATCAACTTAAAATATATTGAATGAACCTAACAACACTTTGCAACATAACGCACAACATAGAGGTCTAGGTAGAGACGTGTTCCGGCGTCGTTAAACGTAGTGACTGTCGATCTCTAAGAAGGTGGGTGATTCCTCCTGAGGGACGATTGCACTAATATGGACTTGTGCTCCCACGTACCATCGCGTATATATTGGGAGACCCCTATAGGCATATATCCTTTATCCTTAGGAAGCCGTGTCGGCCGCCCTACTGATCGCAATGCAGTGAACACAGCATTCACGAAGATCGACCACCCGTACTGTAAAAAGTATTCTGTGGTTTTGGGAAAAGTTTGGCACACCCTCTGCCTAGATCTCCAGAGCAGTTTCTTTTGGCCTTTTTCAGACTCTATAACAGAAAAAGTCCATCCGAGCATTTGTCACTTCGGGCTCGTTAAAACATCGAAGGAGACTAGAGTCATCTTTAGCTTTTTCTCGACTCTTTAAAAGTGAAAAAGCAAGTTGTGTCTAAAAGAGTCTAATAAAATTCATTCAATTCGGAAACATAATTTCCCCTTTTTGTATTTTAGTTGATCGAGTAATCCGCAACCGTGGAAGAAAGTCAATTGAAACCCCGTCGTTCGCGGAGGCTTGCGAGTCAACCGTCTTTGTCTCCGGAATCGAAAGTAGTACGGACAAAGCGAACTCGTTTAACCGGTTCAAAATCTCCCATTAAAGTTAGAACAAGTGTTCCGACAACATCTGAGATTCCGGTTACTCCAAGCATTTCTGGAAACCCTACCTCTATTGAAGAAGTTCAACCGCCACAGAGGGACAGTAACACTGATCCTAGTCTGAGAGCAAGTACTTGCGTTACTGAACCTGTTCCATCTATTACCGGTCCAGAGAGTATTGTTCCTCAAACAACTGTCGTTGTCGAAACAACCCCTTCTTCGGCACCAGAAATATTTTACGGACCTGACGGTCTTCCTCTTCCACTTGGTTTGATTGCGATAGAGGAAATTATAGAGGACCCGCAAGCAAGTACTCCAACTCATTTTGGAGTAGGGGTCACTCTTTTTCCTGCAACATCAGAAGTTTGTCCATCACCAATGGAAGTTCCTGTAGAATCGCTAGGAAATTTATTGGATAGACTTAAAATGTCTGAGCAACCGTCAACGTCTAGGACTATGTCGAATGACACAGCGATGGCAGAACTCCCTGCCACCACTCCGACGATGTTTGCCGGTGTACCATCTGTCCCAACTAGCTCTCAACAGCTAGAAGGAGTCCACCCAGGGACTATTTCGAGAGTGTGGTCTGTTCCAGTTTGTTCTTCCGGAATAATATCCGATAATTCTTATGTTGAAACTAGACAAATTGATCCCTATGGAGGTCAATTTGGGCCATCCAGTCCCCAAGGGCAAACCATACCCTTGAGTTCCGGATTGCTACCGTATGGGGGGCAGTACGCCCTTTCATTACCCCCTCCGGGAGGATACCCATATGGCAGTTCTCAACCGTATTCAGGTTATACTGGAGTTTCGACGAGTGGTTGGGTACCTATGCTACCCCAACAGCCAAGAGTTGTGTATTCTATGCAACAATGTGTACCTGTATCAAACATCCCGACGACGCCAGCTATTGTAACAGTGTCGCAAGTTCAAACGATGCCTGTTGTGTGTCAACCTCAGATCTCTCAGGTTGTAATGCAACAGCCCCTTGACCCTGTGACACAACCACAATCGCCAACTGCCAGGACGACACAGGTCCAAATGGGTACAATTACCCCACATCTTGGTCCGTCGGTTAGTATAGCACAGCAGAACATGGCTTCACAACCATGGCTAGTGCAATACCAACAGCCACAATTCCAGCAGGTGTACCAAGGATCTGAGTAGCAGATCTTTGCGAATAGTGGACAACCGTATGTTCAAAACGGGTTAAATCAACCACTTTACAGTGGTCAAGTCCACCAGCCGTATCAATCATACCAGCATCAATTACATTATGCCGGTATGCAGAGGCCTACTGCTCAGGCGATTCCATCGTATCCTGGGTACGCCTCGCCAAACCTGAGTCAACAGTTACCATTCGTGGCAACTTTAGAATTACCAGATTTACACCGATTAACGAACAACCCAATTGCTTATGCCCATTGGTGGCCAGCGATTCCTCACAAGCTTCCATCGGACATTCCTAAATTCAATGGAAATCCTGGCGAGGACCTGTCGAATCATGTGATGACTTTTCATCTGTGGTGTTCGTCGAACACCTTGAATGATGATTCGATAAGGCTTTGCCTCTTTCAGAGGACATTGACAGGTCCAGCAGCTAAATGGTATATTGAATTACCTAGGGCCTCTTTCGACAATTTCAGTTCTCTAGCCACGACTTTCTTAACCCATTTTCAATTACCTATAAGGTATGAAACTGGAACTGAAATCTTAACCAATTTCAAGCAGACGACGGCCACACATATATCCGATCATATACATGAGTGGCGTCGTCGTCGCAGAATGGTGAAGACTTATGTTCCAGATCAGCTATTAGCTGAGTGGTTTATAAAGTCACTTCTTCCTGCTATAACAGAAGATGTGGCCAAGGGGGGAGTCGTAACAGAGGAGCAAGTTATTGCTCGTGCACAGTATCTAGACTTAGTATATACTCAGTCTGGCACGCTCTATGACAAGATACCTGACGCCCCTAGACCGAAATTTTCAATTCCTCCTCCTCCTGGATCAAATAGTGACTCTCATGCCGGTGATGGCGTGATTGGCACAGCAAACGCAAAGTCGACAAGGGATTCGTCTAAGAAAGCCTGTAAGACTACGAATCAAAATGCAAATCAAGAAATTCTTGCTTCGGAAATAAACGCCATATCAGCAGATAAAGGCAAAAATTCCAATCAACCAGGAAGCAAGAAGAAGCAAAACAAAGGGAAGAAGAAGAAACAGGGTGAGTCATCCCCTGAGAAAACTTCTTCAGACCCTCCTAAGAAAGGGAAACCAAAAAGTCCATGTTTTATATGTGACGAGGATCATTGGACAGGGAATTGTCCATACAAAGATGAACTTAAGAAGTTCTTCAAAAGTTCACACACCTCAGCTGTGTTAACTGATCCGTTTCCCAATCAAGGTCAAAATATGGTTGATAGAGGAAATGCTTCCCCGTCGCAAGTGCTAATGTTATCGATCTCTAAGCAACAAAATGATGCTTTGATTTCGACAAGGAATAAAGATTACGGGAATCCCCCGGTGTCGAACGACAAAGGTAAAGATCAACCTAGTAGTTCGACAACAACTTCGGCAGAAGTTGTACCACCCATCATCCCTGAGTTAACAATAAAACTGCCAAAGGGAGTAGTACACAAGTCGACATTTAATCCTCGCGCCAGGGTGGCGCAGCATTATAACATAGTGGAAGATTTGGCCCAATCGCCATCCGCTATGTCGACTCTTGAGGTACTACAAAATTGCCCATCCCAAAGGCAGGCGTTGTTATCGGCTATTGGTGGAGTGGATCCTAAAGATTCCAATCTTGTATCCTTTGACCACAAAGGATATGATCCTCAGTTACCAGCTCAACTAGCTTTCCTTATCCAAGTGAAAGCCCTCAACAAAACTGTTCACAGAACAATTATTGATGAGGGGGAATCTACATGTATCATGTCGATGAGTTGCTGGAAAACTCTCGGATCTCCAACCTTGTCGCGATCTTCGACGACATTAAAGACATTCGACGGAAGGACGTACACCTCGTACGGCATCCTAAATAACTTGAAGGTTGAACTAGGAGGAAAAACAGTGGAAATTGATGTTGAAGTCATCGATGGCAATCTTGACTATAACATCCTACTGGGAAGACCATGGATATATGCCATGGCAGCTGTAGTGTCGACTTATTTTAGGAAGATCGCATTCCCGTTTGAAGGAGGGATTACGGTCGTCGACCAACAGAACTTCCTCCCTAATGGTTCACAAGTTACAGGAAGCATTCCCATGATCCATGGGAGCGACCATTCAATTCAAGACATCGGAGTAGGACTATTGAAATACCCCACAATGATGGGAGCTTTCGCGCTACCATCTCCTATCTATATAGGAAATATACCGTTTGTAGCAACCTGCAACATGATATCTTCCACGAAGGTCGCAGAAGACAAAGTCGACATGGATCATTCAATGGTTTTGCCCCCAAGCCCTATAGAAATATTGTAGCAATCAATGTTTCGGGCATGGGAGGCGAACCCAAATCAACGCTCGTCAAGCGTTTGGGTAGATAAGTCTAGATAATATGGTACCACATTAGATCCTTGGTCAAAAGTGCATGGGACTGACGAAGGGATCTTACAATCAATGTTGATTGAGGGGGCACCATGGAATGATCACCACCATCGTTCCCTTCTTCCAGAGTGTGAAGAAGATACTCAACACGACCTTTACCACCCTTCAGTTTTTGAATTCCTAACAAATACTGTAAATACGGTGGATTCCGAGTGAAACTTATCCAATATTGAAGAGACTATAGCCATAAATATCTCGACTAAACCAAATGTTGTAGAGAATGTTTATGTCGGCAAAGGTTGTTCCCCTTCAGAACTGGAAGTATATAACGCTCTTTTTCACGAATTCAGAGATGTCTTTACTTGGTCATATGATGAAATGCTAGGCATTGACTCGAGTATTGTTGAACATGAGATTAAAATGTATCCTGATGTCAAACCAGTAAGACAACGGCTTCGGCAGGTACATCCAAAGAAAGCTGCTGCCATTAAGACAGAAGTTGAGAAACTTCTCCATGCTGGTTTCATCTACCCGGTTCCTCTAACCGATTGGGTATCGAATATTGTCCCTGTTATGAAGAAACAAGGGACAATTAGAGTGTGTGTCGACTATAGGGATGTAAACCAATCTTGTCCAAAGGACAACTACCCTACACCCTTCATCGACCAGATAATTGATGAATGCGCCGGATGTGAAATCTTTTCCTTTATGGATGGATTTTCCGGGTATAATCAAATAAATATCCGCCCACAGGACCAGTCAAAGACTGCATTTATTTGTCCGTGGGGCACATTCGCTTATAGAAAATTACCCTTTGGTTTAAAGAACGCAGGGGCGACGTTTCAGAGGGCAATGAATTATGCCTTCCATGACATCAAGAACATCGTTCAACCATATCTCGACGACCTTCCGGCTCATTCGCGAAAGCGGACTGATCATCCGCAGCATTTAAGAGCGATATTTCTACGTTGCCGACACTACAAGATACGACTCAACCTGCACAAATGTGTGTTTTGCGTCGGGTCTGGTCATTTACTTGGATTTGTAGTCTCTAAGGATGGGATTCGTCTCGACCCTTGCAAGGTTCAGGCAATCATTAATTTGCCTCCACCTTCAAATTTGCTTCAGATTCAGAAACTCCAAGGGAAAGCAAATTTTCTGATGAGGTTCATTCCAAATTACGCAGAACTTGCTAAAGGTTACACTCGTCTTTTGAAAAAGGATGTGCCTTTTGTCTGGGATCAGGTGGCGCAAGCTTCCTTTGATGCTCTGAAAGATTCTCTAGTAAGAGCATCATTAATGTATGCCCCAGACTATCAAAGAGATTTTAACCTGTATCTGGCTGCAGCGGATACGACCATTGCGATGGTTTTAGTTCAAGAAGTCGATGGAATAGAACATCCTATATATTATTTAAGTAAAAACTTAAATGATACAGAGAGTAAATATTCTTATGTTGAAAAACTAGCGCTTGCAGCTGTTCAAGCGATTCAAAGGTTTCGACATTACGTCCTCTTTCGGAAAACTACCATTTTATCAGATTGCAACCCCATGACGTATATACTGTCGCGACAGTTGCTGGGGGGCAAATATTCAAAATGGATAGCGATCCTTCAAGAGTTTGATCTGGAATTTGTAAAATCCAAATCAAAGAAAGCTCTAGTTTTCGCGGAATTATTGTGCGATCTCCCATCGTCGTCCAACGATGAAACATCGGAAGAGTCAATCGTGGATGAAAATTTGTTTCTGATATCTACAAGCGATGAGTGGTATGGAGATATCATAGTTTATCTCCAAACCCAAAAGTTCAGGCCTAACACCTCTCACTCTGAACAGAAACGTATACGATACCAAGCTAAAGACTACATGATCGTCGGTGATACGCTTTACCGTCGTGGTATCGATACAGTTCTGAGGAGGTGCCTTACCCATGAGGAGGCCGAGAAAGCCCTGAACGAGTGTCATTCAGGCACGTGTGGGGGGCATCAATCTGGATATGCAACAGCACAAAAAATCTTACGAGCAGGATACTTCTGGCCAACCAGGTTCAAAGATTGCATAATTGCAGTCAGAAGTTGCCATGCATGTCAGATTTTTGATAGCAAAACCAGAAGACCACCCGTACCTTTACAGCCAATAGTTACTGTTGGGCCTTTCGCCAAATGGGGCATCGATTTCATGCAATGTAACCCCACCTCGACCGGGGGGCATGGGTATATTATAGTCGTCGTTGACTATTTTACCAAATGGGCCGAGGCAATGCCTACATTGGACAACACTGGTGAAACAGCTGCCCTTTTCTTTTTCAATCATGTAGTCGCAAGGTTCGGCGTACCACAGGCTATAGTTACAGATCATGGATCGCATTTTCGCAATCACATGATGGTTGAATTAGCTGCCAAGCTAGGGCTATCTCACGACAGCTCTACCCCGTATTATCCGCAAGCCAACGGACAAGTTGAGGCAATCAACAAGGTCCTGAAGCATATGTTGCAAAGGATGATCGGAGTTCACAAAAGAAGATGGCACCTAATCCTGTACTCCGCCTTGTGGGCTTACCGAACATCGGTAAAAAATGCCACTGGGTTCACACCGTTCCAATTGGTGTATGGCCTGGAGGCAGTCTTACCAATCCAGTGTGAAATTTCGTCTCTTAAACTCGCAATTGACCTCCTCCCCGGAACTTCGGAAGAAGAGGCTCGTTTCTTGGAATTAATCCAGTTGGATGAAACCCGTCGTGACGCCGCTCTGGCTAACGAAGCCCATAAGAAACGAGTCAAGGCGCAGTTTGACAAAAATGTCAAACCCCGTGTCTTCTCCGAAGGTGACTTGGTCTTGCTTTACGACCAAGAATCCGACAAATTGGGAGCAGGAAAATTTAATTCTTTATGGATGGGCCCCTATATTGTTAAACGAGTGTTAGCAAAAGGAGCCTACGAGTTGATGGATTATGACGGAATCCCACTGGCGCAACCCCGCAACGGGTTGTACCTCAAGCGTTACTATGCCTAAATAGTAACCTGAGTGCTTTTGTTGTATTTTGTTTTCGCTAAAGTGTTTGTTCCGGTAGAGTAATCCGCCTTTTTTCCATTTGTTGCAGATGTCAAACTTTTCTGAGACATGTGTGGGATATGCTGACGGAGCGAGTCGTAGTTCGCAGAATCTATCCTCCGCGGCCTGGGCCATTTTTGATCCAAGCGGCGAGTTAGTGAGTTTCAGAGGTGTGTGTATTGGGCAATCAACGAATAACATCGCTGAGTATAGCGCGTTGATAGAACTCCTCTCTGATGCCATCGCCCATGGTATACGCCGACTAATCGTCCGGCTAGACTCACAACTTGTGATACTACAACTCAATGGTATATATTTTGTCCGCAATCTAGCTATTTATCGTATGTTTCTAAGGGTTAAGATTTTGGAAAGACAGTTTGATTTACTTCAATACCAACATATTTCCAGGAACTTGAACACATTAACCGATTCATTAGCAAACTATGTATTAGATAGACATTTACGACATTTATAAAAAGAAATGCATCAGTGTTATGCAAGTGGATCACGCAAATCAACCAGAATAAACCTCAAAAATCAAAATATATAAAAGTTGTTTATCGTTTATACATAATGTTCTGTAACCAAGATAAAAATTGGTCGCATGACCCAAAAACTCAAAAGTGCTAGGGGGCACCCTAGCCTAGTGGTGCTCATGATAGCACGTCACGGCCTGTGCAATCATGTGCAAGAGACGCGTCCATCGTCTAGGCACACTAGTAGTATGCCGCTGCAACTGTAAAGGTAACTCATCGATCCGTACATCCGGAATACCGAGAGTAAGGCTCTCAACCTGCTCCTGCACAGCTGTAAGGGTCTCAACGTCGTCAAGGTCGTGAAGAATAACTCTCCCAGCAGGCTCCACTGCCGGGGCAGCAACTGGCGGTCTCGGACGAACAGGACCAACATCTGCATGCACCCAAGAGTTTAATTAGAAGTCTTGACAGAATAAAGCACAGCAACATTATGAATAAAAAACAGTAGACAGTGATATGGTCAGAGATTTTACCAATAGCGCCCCACTGTTCGCCATCCGGTAACACCAAATCCGGATCACCTCGGAAATCCATACCCACATATGGATACTCGGAAAATACCATCTCCTGGCGCTCGAACCACCTGAAGAAGGCATCAGTGAAAGTAATCTGAGGTTGACCAGCATGCCTAGACATGTGATCGACCCACCTCTGCATGCGTGGCTCGGTCGGAGAAGGCAAGTCGAGTACAATATACTGAGGCTGCATCAGTGGGATTTTCTCCAAGGCGAAGGCAGTCAGAATAGAACCAAATCCAAAGTTCTTCAGCTTCCCGTCCTTTACCTTGGTCAATTGACTTTTCATCTGAACAAGTACTGCATCACACCAGTTGAATACTTTCGGTTGGAGACACTCCAAGGCGTTCTGCACATAAGACCTATTGGCAACATGCAGAGATGCACTACCGGCGATCCTACCAATAGTATACAGAATGGACCTGAGAGACCTATCAGTAATCTCACGGATAACAACCTTGCCATCTCTGCTCGGCTGGGAACCTTCCCTGCAGTACCGGCGAACATAGTCTCTCACGGAGTCATTCCCCCGGGCCGAACCTGACAAAGAAACGGGGGCACCCCGCCTTGACAACCCAGTCAAGAAGTAAAAGTCTACTATGGTCAAGGGGATGGATTTTCCCCTAATCTGGAATACTTGGTTGATGGGATCCCAAGCATCAAGCATATACTGCAGAAAAGTAATCTGTGCTCTCATGCTAGAGATATGGAAGAACTTCAGCAGGCCACAGTTCCGCAGTGCGTTTACCGTGACAGGGTCATGGAGAGCAATCATATCTTCTTCTTCATGTTCTCGTTCTCGCCATGTAAGGGACATTTTGCTCAAATGTTCCTGCAAAACAAACAAGAGAATGAGTAAGATCCTGGATTTGATGAGAAACTAGCAAAATTTCATCAAAAACTGTGCAATAGGACTGTTTTTCTATGATCAACGCAATTGGCAAGTGTCCTACCTGCGTTGAAGGTCAAACTGCCTTAAGGCAGCTTGACATTCAACGCAGGTTTCGAATGGACTACCTGCGCTGATGGCAGAGCGCCCTAGCAAAACCCCAGGGGCTCAGGAGAACAGGAAAACAGGCACAGAATGGAAAAATCAAACCATGAAAAGAAAGAGCTAGGGTTTAGCTCCTACCTGGTCCAAACGGCGCCGAGAATCGTCCACAGAATCTCCCGAAATCAGCTGATGAAAATCGAGGGGGAAGAGGCACCTCCAAAGCTCCAACAAACCAAATGCAAATGAAATGGTAAAATGAGAGGTAAAAACACTTTTTAATGGCTTTTTACGTAGTTCAAAGCAAAATATTAGGGTTTTCATCTCATGATTATGTATTTCTAACTAAGTTTGATGCAACAATTGAAAATGCAATACTATCCTTGAAAAGAGAAAAGCTAGTAATGGTAAAAAATCAAAATTTGACCATATAATCGAGCAGTTTTACTGCGGAATTTATGCTCGTTAAAAAATAGAAAAGCGAGATCCGAGCAGTTTTAGCACATAGTTCATGCTCGTTAAAATAAATAATAAACATAAGATTGAGCAGTGTTTTTGGTGCATTCAAGCTCGTTAAAAAATGAACCCATCCCGGTAAATAACCATTGAAGTATGTAACCTGATCAACCATAAAAGCCTTGGTCGTGTTTGTGTACCGTCACCTCCACTTTTCATTTGGCCGATCGTTTACCTCCATATGATTATTTACCCATTTTGAGGAACAGCTGTGAAGAGTGATTTCACCTAGCCATCCTTGTGACACTGCCGTGATTGGAAAATTCCAACCTGTACCTGGAATCCACTGCTCTCCCTGTTCATCACTCGTTCCTCGAAAGACGAGTCTTCTTTAAGCTCTTTTCAACTGACTCGTAAAATATGAAAAGATTGCCGAGTTTTGGCCTTCCAGCTCGTTAAATGACCGGAAGAGCTATCCCTCCTCTAGATTTTAATCTTTTTGGACCTGAGGGATTATTGCACAAAAAGATCGAGCGCTTGTTTTGTTCGGCTTGTTAAAACTATCGAAAACTCATCCCTTCTGTATTGTTTTATACTTTTTCGGACTTAAGGGATTAGATGACGAAAAAGGAATTTTAGAGTTAACTTTATGTACCTTTTCAGACTCTCTAAAAATGAAAAGGGCCGAGTTTTCCTTGTCGTTAGACTCGTTAAAATCACTAAATAGTGACAAACTTGTCTTTAGACGAGAACGAGTTTCCCTATCGCTAGGCTCGTTAAAACATAGCGATGGGCTTGCCCGAAGGGCAGGTTATAGAACAAGCATATGTTATCCTCCTCAAGCTTGACAAAAATAAAGAGGTACTGGTCAGCAATGACTGGGGAAAAATTGGGAAAAATCAAGAAGTCTTTGATGGTAGCAGGTCGCTCTTGAACATGACACTTTTCTTCCGTACCACATCGGGTTGGGTTGTTTCATTCACCGGTCACATCACCATGGTCTTTGCCACACCATCCATACTTGGGGTAATGCTACCAATCCATCGCATCAGTGTCACCATATGTTCAAGAGAAGTCGTTCAGAAAGAGTCAACCAGGTCCCATCCACTGCCATACATTATCCTTCATCCATTTCATGACCGCCACCCTGAATCATATGTCACAGATTGTTTTCACCTCCATTAAAATCATTAGCTCCGTTCCATGTCACTGATGTGGGATTCATTAAGGCCCTCCTTTGACGGATCGCTTCTTGTCGACATCAGCTCATTATCCAAGAAGTTGATCTAGGAACAACCCCTTCAGTACTTTGAAGCTTGCATGCCTCAATGGCAAGTTTCTCACTTCCGGCGACAGGTATACATCAATGACCTTCGACCAGAAGATTTTGCGTGGTGTTCGACGCCAAGTCCTTTATTCACACCACGTGAATTGTACTGCAGTACCTTGAGGGTCATTATCATTATCGGTGATTCCTCTTGCGCTTGTTAACGGTTTACATCATTGACCGGTAATCAAGCGATGTCTTTCCATGTTCGACTTCAGCGCAATTCTCACATGGATCGACTTGTACTTAGAGTGAAGATCGAACAAGATTGAAGACCCCGGATCTAGTTTCATCCATCCAGGCTGCGATATATATTCAGGAAATATAAAGACATTTGACATGTACATTATTGCAGCAGATGATCATCCTACTCAAAGGATGATAGTTTCGCTAGAATTATCAGTCTACCATCAGACGATCGTCTGTTCTATGTACCAAAATGTATTTATAAAGCTGAGCATGGGAATGCCCGCCTCAGCTAGATCATGAAAGCTGTATGAATCATAATGTATTGTATTGTATCTTATTACAGGTCTCCTCCCAGCAAATGGATGAACTTCGGACTCCCCTGGATAAAGCATTTCACCTGATAAACAGCCTCATACTTTAGGGGGCAACTGTTATAGACATTTTTGTGCCTTACATCACTGAGCATGAAATGTCAATAATTAAGGGATCCAAATTCCCTAAACATGTTGTTCCTACCCCTAGAGGAACAAGGCCAGTAAACCACAGCAATTCACAAAAGTTATCCACCTGAAAACACTCAAAAACAGGCCATTTCTGGATCATGTCAACTGCTCCACTGTCTACCTGCGCTGAATGTCAACTGCAAAGAAGGCTACCTGCGCTGAGCGTAACTGGACAAGTGGCAGACTCATTTCTCAAGGTGTCAATGCCTAGGAAGCTTCCAAAATGACACTTGGATCAGGGAATTCGACTGGTGATGAGTAAGAGGTTCCAAATCTCCAAGTGGAAGCAAGAACCTCCAAGTGGACTCAAGAACTGAAGTGGGAGAGGACACTAGTCAGCTCCATGCCAACCTCAAGCTGACTCATCCTTTCTCCAAAACTCCTATATATAGATCTCTCTCAAGAGGTCAAGGGGGGCTGGAATATTGTATTTGCAAAGAATTGCTGTTGGTTTCTGGTTAGATCATTGGGTGTTTATGCTTTGAAAGGGGCTGAAGAAGGAATTCCATTCTGCTGGGAAGGAGAAGCTAGGTTGGAGCCCTTTGGGTTGTATCTCTTCCTGAACCTTGTTTATCAATCAATAAAGCTTCTTGGTTCTTTCCTATATGCTGGTGTTTATTGTATGATTTGCATTAGTGTATTTGATTTACTTCTAATCCTGAATCATTTATGAATATGTATATTTTTCTTTGTATTGTGTCCTTCTCTTGTTGCATGTAGCTGTTCTCTTGTGATCTCGTGGGAGCAAAAGCGAGGAGGCAAGTAGCTGTGGACACACAAAGAGGAGAGGATCTAGATCGAGGGACAACCGAAAGATAACGGTAAGTCTACCAATCTCCTCTCTTTCATATTTCATAAAGGAAGAAACCGAAGTAGCTGTGTTCGTTTGTTGCTAAGGTACTGTCACACCTTAGGTGGATAGGATCGTCCTGCATAGGCATTTTTCCCCACAACAAGAGGAGAAGGCATATGAACAGTCTATTTTGTCTGTGAGCATCTGTGAGGGATTGTATTAAGAGCTAGCTAGCTATGAGAGCTAAGGCTTTGTGTGATCCTGATATATTTCCACTTGTATGATAATACAGATAGTGGGGTTTTTAGCTAAGGCTTTCCCCTGAGTATTCTTCTGTGTTTCATGTGCATTGATTCTTCTTGTGGTTATATGTGTTCAGCTTGATCTTGCTCAAATCTATTAAGCTTCTACAAGTTCGATTGTAGAAGTAGATTAAAGTATTTTTCTTTAGTTATATTGCATTTTCAGGTTACTCTACAGTCAGAATTTCTACAGCCTTCTCCTCCTTGAGGTAAGGCACATACCTCAGTAGCTCCAAGAACTTTCTAGTGTACTCATCATGTGTCATATATCCCATCTTTAGTTCATAGAATTCCTTTTCCCTATCATCAAAGTATCTATCTTATAGGTACTTCCTTTTGAATAGTTGCTCAAACTCATTCCAAGTCAAGTCCTCCTCCGGTATACCTCTGACATTTTTCACATCTTCCCACCAAATGTTTGCTTTACCTATGATACTGAATGTATGTACTCTGGCTTTCAAGTTCTTTTAATAGTCATGCAACCTAAAGAACTTCTTCATACCACACAACCATCCCTTAGAATCTTGTGATTTATTCATCTCTCCGTCAAATGTAGGTGGCTTTGTTTTCTTAAACTCATATGGAAAGTATCCCATATCACTCCTCTTGTATAGACGATAACGATATCAATCATCATGCCTTTTAGAACCATAACTAGAATGGTACCTATGTCTTCCCTTCTCCTATCCGGAGTGTCTAAGAATCTCCCATCTCTAATTGTGTTATTTCTATCTGACCTGTGACCACCATACGACCTACTACCATATGCCCAATTAGTTTTGTCCTCCTTCTCATGGCTGATCCGAAGTAGTCCTTGTCGCTACAAATTTGACAAGCTCTGAAGTATCACTACATTTACCTCTGCCAGCTTCTCCTGTGCCTGTATGATTCTGTCATTATCTGCCTTACAACTCCTTATTTCTTCCTTTAAGATTCTTAGTGTATCTGCCAAATTGGAAGAGTTTCCAACACCATACTGCTCATCTGATTCATAGGGAGAGTCTTTGTAGGCTACAACATTGCTAGCCATTTGATATTTCTTCCTGTAAGCATATAATGTCGACTAAACCAAATCGTAATAAAATAATGTACCTTAGTATAGCTCGGGGAGGATATCTTGTCCGCAAGATCAAAAAATCAATGTGATACTGTTGAAAAGTGTGCAACAAGAAATGCTAAATTTAGGAAGTGCTAAAAATAGCAGTTTGGCCAATGAGCATTTTGGCCACCTTGGGTGAGAGGTGAAACTGCTAAAAATAACATCTTCTAAAAATAGCATTTCTGGGTCCCTTCCTATTTATAGTAGTCCCTGGTCTATCTATAGGAAGTAAATTCGAATTTGGTCTTACCAGCAGTTTGGAATATTAATTAATTAATTCTCCATGAGTTAATTAGTTAAGGAAAAGCAAACTTGAAGTCTTTGTGAGAACATGCAATTATTTCTCCACTAATTGGGGAATGTATCCTTGATTTACTCCACTGGTTGAGGAGTTAAGGATGAGTTATATATTGAGAGGATCAGATGACATACTTTAACTTAGTCAAGTTTAGTTAGATTAATTTAACAAGTTGTTAAATTAATGAGATATAGTTTGTTAATGCTTGCATGCATGTGAGAACTATTATTTTCAGACAACTGTGTATTCATTCATGGATAACTGATGCATGTCAGTTCTGTCAGAGACCCAGTTGAGATCAAATATGGAACAGTGTACTATCAGATGCTAGGATATTTCTAGTAAGTATTCCTTGCATGGGGAAGGAAGCTTCTTCCTTCTATGACTACGTAGTTGGACCTGAGGTGACAGCAGGTATGATCAAGCCAATTTACATGTGTTTTGTAGTTGGACCGCAATCAAAACTATGCAAGGAAATAGGATCTTGGACTTGAGGTGCAGCCTTTATATACAGGGCTAGGTAGTCCATGAGCTTTATCATCGGAGTACAGAGAGAGCAGGATAGCTTTTGAGCTAATTCTTTTTGTATGTTGTTGAGGATTTCCACTTGATTGATAATACAGTGTTGGGGTTTTATGTTGGTGCTTTCCCTGGTGATATATTCTATGTTATGTGTGATTGATTCCTTCTTATCAGTTATATGTGTTCATGCTTGATGTTGCTCATGGTTGATTAGCTTCCGCAAAGTTTATGGTAGATGTAGATCTAGTATTATGCTTTAGTACATTGCATATATCAGTTTGATCTGCAGGTGAAATTTCTACATGATATCAGTGAGCTAGCTGATTTGTAGAGAAAATTCTACATGGTATCAGAGCACAGGTGATCAAGGAAGAACAGTATACAAGAAGGAATTCGAAGTTTATTATTCAGGATATAGATCTCAAGTTCTTATCACATCTATTTCACCGATGGCATTCTATGGTTTGAGGCTTGAGTATGCCCTTGATGGCAGCTCAAACTATATAGCTTGGAAGGATCACATGGAGGCAGTATTGGAAGATAACAGCCTTAAGGACTTCATTGATCAAGAAGTCCCTAAGCCTACTGATGCTACTCAACTGGCGGAATGGAAGAAGTGTGTGGCTAGAGCTAGGAGAATTCTCTTGGAGGGAGTGCGAGATCACATTGTCTCGAGCCTCCATGGGAAGGAGACTCTGTTTGCAATGTGGAAAACATTGAAAGATTTATATTAGAATAGTAGTGATTAGAGGAAGCTGGCACTGAAGGACAAACTTCAAAAGATCAAGTGTGAAAAGGATGAGACGATCTCTATGTATCTGACCAAGCTCATCACATGCAGGGATGAGCTTGCAAGTGTAGGGGTCATGACAGTTGATGATGATATGGTGAGTCTAGCACTCCTTAGCCTTCCTAAGAGCTGGCATAGCTACTAGGACTCGGTTAATGGAAGGGAGAAACTGCCAGATTGGGAATGACTATGGTCGGATTTGATGCAGGAGGAGATCAGACGGAGCACCAGAGACGGTTCTTCATCCATGGAGGATGAGGAGAATTGTGCCTTAGCGAGTAAGGCAAAGAAGGGGAAGGAGAAGGTTTCTCTTTCCGAATCCAATTCTTCCAATGGTGGGAAGAAGGTTGACAAATCGAAAGTGCGATGCTTTCGTTGTCATGAGGTGGGCCATTATGCTACAAATTGTCCACAGAGGAAATCCAAGAAGGGATCCGGGGAAGGATCTGAAGGTGAGGCACTTGCTTCACAGTTTGAGTTGGATTTCACACTCTTCGCATGCATGGTTTCATCCATGGTGGGAAGTGGTTGGTTTCTTTATAGTGGAGCTTCTTTCCACATGACCGACGACAAGAGTTTGTTCAATACTTTGGAGGAGAAAGATCTCCAGATACTCATAGCGATGGGTAATGATAAGAAGTGTAGTGTCTCAGGTGTAGGCATGGTTATTTTTCAGAGGGAGCATGGAGCTCGCCTTACCTTGACCGATGTCAAGTATGTACCAGGATTGAAGAGAAACTTGGTGTCGATCGTGATGCTGGAAGACAGAGGCTATGATGTAGTCTTGAGTAAGGGAAAGGTTTTCCTTAGATGCATCATCACTAGACAGGTGAAGCAGATTGATTCACGGGTCAAGAACCTGTATGCTCTTGAAGTTCAAGATGCATGCAAAGCCTTGAGCAGTAAGGTGACTGATGGAGACTTGGTGGTTGAGAGGGAGGGTATGTTACCTCTCAACATGCAGTGCCAGAAGAAGTCTCAGATAGTTGTGGAGGAGCCACGATTAGTGCAACAACTTCATGAGATTGTGGAGTAGCCAGAACAAGGGAAGTTGAGTGGAGATCGAGTAGAGACATCTACTCATGCTGGGACCTCCAGTAGGGGGAAGCTTCGAGCTTTTATTGAGTTTTTTCATATGAGTGAAATAGATCAAATGCATAAAATAGTGAAAACAAATAGAATCATACACAAGTAACAATAAACACAAATATTTTCTCTAGGAAATCCTTATAGGAGAAATCTAATCTAGAAGGTGAGGTTTATTTTCTCTCTCTTCTCCCATATGGAAATAACGCAATTATAAAGGAAACGGAACAATCTATTGAGATACCTAAGACCTATGGCTTGTTATGCCATATAAATATTATCCTCATCTATTATCATCTCTAACTCCCACTCCTACCTTCTATGCTTGATTATGAAATAAAATACCATAGCAAAAGATGCAACCCCTACTCCTCCTCGTGGCCCAATGTTAACATAGTTTGATAACCAAGGCTTATGTTTGACTCCTTCAACCCTCAAATATAGTTATAAATTTTACCCTTCTAGAATATTATTCATTGCATGAGTAACTAGGGCTGCCATGTCATGCTCTCGAACCATGGTGGTCAAACCGAAAGGACAAATTTCAAGGGGCATAACTTTAACATAAAAATTCCAATTCACATATTTTTTTAGACTTTGGAAAGACCAGTAAATATATAATAATTACAAAGGTTTGACATAAGCAAGAGCCTTTAGATACCTAAAAACATTATTTAATTTCTCAAGATGGCCCTAAAAAGTTTCGCACCCAAATTCTCCAAACTAGAAGTTTTCTATAGTTTTCATATTTCTATAATTTTTCCACTCTAAAACCATAGAGATAAATAACAAATAATATAATAATCCAATCAAGATCATATAGTAATGTTGTTTTCTTGATGATAATGGGCATGAAATTCTCAATACTATACTTACATTTATGATTTATGATTCATAATAATTATGCTGTGGGCTTTCGATGTCCGAACACTGTTCACTGCAACGAATGAGAAAGCTTAATTTTTGTCTTCCTCGCATCTATCCAAGTTCGACACATGGATGGTTTTTCAGTCGTCTGGTGTTTACGTTTCTTCTGTTTGGGAAGGCCTAGATATTCGAAACCAAGGGAAAAGTTGTTTGTCGTAAGCAAGCTCCATGCTATTCTGCTCAGGAGGTCATCCCACTAATGGCCGAGACGCTTATTATTGACCTGTGGAAAGCGAAATTGCCTTCAGTTTGCAGGATCATTTTTATTTTTATTTGAAGGCCTCACAAAGGCCACCAGTCTCAGCCTCAAGCTTTGTATCTACACCTGCTATTGAGGCATTTCTTGGGTGAGTTGGAAGAGATCTTCGTATGGTAGAGCAAGGGTTTCTTCTTTCAGGTTAGAGGTTCGATTCCTTAAAACATTTTTTTTCTTGGAAGAATTGAAGAATGAGGCAACCCGTCATAATCCTTTGTGTTCCTGCAGCGTCCACATCTACAACATTCATTGCTCTCAGTGACCACAAGATAAGAGTCATGGAATCCTCTTCTTCGGTCAATTAATACTTCATTCTAACGTCAAATTTTTTGATCCATTTTCATTTCTTTCTTTTCTTCTTTACAACGCTATCTGAAACCGACCAATTTAGAGGTTTTCTATGTTATTTAGAAGCCAAATCCATGAACGATGACATGGTTCTCCATTAGAATTTAAATTCTAAGACCGTCGAGGAGGCGTTCGCGCCTAAGTTCGATGGACTGCGATTTATCAAAACTCTCGTGACTGCTCATAGATAGAGAAAAGGAATGAATACTGATCTATTGAAACCAGAAGAGGAACTTACGGCGATTTTATTTTACCTTCTAAATTTAGAAATTCTCTTCTAAACCACTGGACTTGGGTGGATTTTCAATTAAAGATGTTTCTAAATTTAGATAGCCAAGAATTTTTAGATGTGGCTGAGTAGAATAGCTATCGCAGCTAAATATAGGAGAAAAATTAACAGTCATGAGGATGTGTGATATTTTTGTTGTATTTACCTGCAAATCTGCCCATCATACATTGTATTCTGAGCAACATCGCCAATTGTGGGCTACTTTTGCTACGAAGGGCTGAAGGAGTCCCATAAAATTTCGCGAAATTGAAATTTAATGTTAAATATAAAACTGCTGCGTACTTCGAAGTTACAAGTGTTCCGCTCCATCATCATTAATATTATTATTTTTGTTTTTGGGTCTCAAACAGTTATTGCTAGTGGAGTTTTTTTTAGGTGCTTAAGTGGTGACCATGATAAGTATGCTAATATTTTTGTATTATGTTTTCTTTCAACAGTAAGCTCTATGTTATATTGTACATAACTCACAACTATTATTTGTTGTAGTAGATTTTTCATTTTTTTTGGAATTACAAGTTTGAGTTGATTGTACAAGATTTTTGAAATATGTATTGAAAAACTCGGTTTAAATTACAGAAAATAAAAGAAAATTGATTTTTAATTCTCTAATATCTAAATGGTTCAATTTTAAAAAAAATGCTAAATCTATATATCGAATTAAAAACTCAATTTGTTAAAAAATACTTAAGAATTGTCTCCAAAAAAATTCACTGAATTTAGAAAAAAATTATAAACATTTAATAATTAGATAATATATATTTTATTTTTTGATATTGTGGAGTCTTTATTAAAGAAGTCGACTCCATATTTGTCAGTGGCTTTTTTCCATGAATGGTGAAACTTTGCACAAATTTCTAGAGGAACTACACTTTTGGGATTTTCATCCAAACCGAAGTCCTAAAATTTAGGAACTCTTAGTGACGTAGGCGAACTTTTCATTAGGGGTTAGAATTTAGGTGCCTGTGATGACGTTTCATTTTGAAAAAGTTTGGACAGACAAAAATTGCATAGGGTGTTTTGGCCAATCCAATTAAATAAATAAAATAAGATAAATTTATAAAAAGAAGGTGGTGGTGGTTAACGTCCACTGAGACCAAACTTTGGTCTATCAGACCTAAAGAAACAAATTATTTAGTTTGATTTAAGATTTTATTCCTATGCTCAAAAAGCTTGGAGAGAATCCTCCCAAGCTCACTATAATTTTGACATTGTAAAAGGCTAGGAAGGTCAGTATTGCAACAAAGATTTTGAAACTGAGATCTAATGTGGTTGTATGCGCGACACTCTAAAAGGAAGTGATTTTCATCCTCGATGTTCATATTCTCACATAGATGGCAGAACCTTTCCATCCATGGTGTTTTAGGAACTGCCCAACAACTTGTTTCACTATGGAGCTCATGAGAGTTCGTTCTAATCTTGGCTATATTAATTTTCTTCTTTGAGCTAGTTAAAACAGAGAGATACTTTTGATCTTCTAGGGTGGGGTTGATGACCTCCTTATAATATCTTAATTTTCTTTTAGCTGCTAAATCTTTCTCACACCACATTTTTTCTTTGAACTTAGAAGTAACAATATTTTTAATGTTATTAATGTTTTGCAATGCAACATTCTCGTCGATCTTCCAATGGTTTAACGAGGCCCTAGTGTCTTTATACCAACCTCGTTTGAGCCTTAGGTGGTTTTGGTTGGAATTTAAAGCTAGCTTAGGAAGTCTATGGTCTCTTATGTTATTGAGTTTGTGCTTGTACAACAGAAGCCTAGTCATAGCTAGGCTCTCGATAAGGGAAAGACCCACTTCTATAAGGAGAATAGGATAGGGTGTATTGATTTTAATTTTGAGGTTATACGTTATAAAACGCTTCTGGATTTGCTCAATCTTTCTCCAAGATTCTCTAGAGATGCTACAACCCCAAAACTCACATCCATATAAGATAACCGGAGTGACTAAAGTTTCAAAGAGGAACTTCTTTCTATCCCACATTACGAGGTTTGTCGTTTTACAATTATTTTCATGACCAAAATAAGCTTTCCATCCCCCGTTAATCCTTTTCTCAATGCTATAGTTCCAGTTAAGCTTGTGATGAATATCAATTCCTAGGTACTTGTAGGAAGACACTTCCTCCAAGTTACTATTGTGATACATAAAATTAGCATAAATGTCTTTCTTGGATTTGATAATCATAACTTTTGTTTTGTCAGTGTTAACAATCATACCCATGGTAGAGCATAAATCCTTAAGAAGTATAAGTTTCTTATCAAGATCAGATGGGCACCTTGCGAGAAGAACAATATCGTCAGCGTAGAGAATAAGGATGATGACTATCCTAGCTAAGATCGTGCCAACACATCCTGCTTCCTCTAAACAACCTTCTAGCTTGTCGATGTAAATGCAAAATAGTGTAGGGGAGAGGAGGAAACCTTGTTTAACTCCGATATTACACTTAATATATTTCGACCACCCCTCATTGCTCTTTAACTTGGCAATTACATTCTCGTATAGCCTTATAGCGACAACTCTCAACTCAAAAGGAACCTTTAGCTCTTCTAATCTGTTCCAAAGGTTGTTTCTAGGAACTGTATCGAAATCCTTTCTAAAGTCCACAAAGTAACAAAAGAGATTGGATTTATCATTGCGACATTCCTCCAAAATGATCCTAAGCGTAACGAGGTGGTCTGTTGTTGAGTGCTGCTTTCTAAAACCCACTTGGCCTTTAGCCTAGTTACCTTCACTTTCAAGCCATATGCTCAACTTACTTTCCAAAATAATACAATATAACTTGGCTAGGAGAGGGCTGATCATAATTATCCGATAATTAGAAGGGTTATTTGTATCCCCACTTTTAAAAATAGGGATAATGAGGCTTTAAGTCCATGGTTTAGGGAACCCTTGCTTGACCGCTTGATTGAAAATCTTGTGAATGTGGGGGATGAGGACATGACCTCCAATTTTTAATATTTCTGCCTAGTAACCTTCAATGTCCTTAGCTTTCCCATTAGCCAAGCGATTAACCCCAAAATCAATGTCTTCTAATGAGAAAACTTCTTTCGTTGTGAGCAGAGTTTCAAAGTTATCCATGACATTTGGAGATTCATAAAGCTTTATAAGATAGGAATTCCAGTCGTGTAAAACCATTTTATTATTATCTTTAGTTTTCCTAGTTAGAATCTGCCTCCAGAATTTGTTAGGAGATACCTTAGAGAGGTGTAAGAGATTCTCTTGTCTTTTACGAATATACTGCCTTTTTTTCCTTTTAGTTAGGGCTTTGTATATTTTTATCTTTCCTATTTTAAGAGATTCATCAACAACTTCCTTAATTGCTGTCCTCGCACTTTTACAATCTTTGTCATACCATGGGTTGGTTTTTCTATTTCTTTTATTACTTGAAACTTCAATTGATAACTTGTTAATAGAATATGAGAGGGTTGTAGTAAAATTATGATAGAGATCTTCTATGTTGTCTATACTAGATAAAGGAAGCAAATTAGTTTTTAATTCATTTAGAAAGAGATCTTTTTTTATTTCTATCAAAGATTAACTTCTTTTGGCTATAAGGATTATCTTCTATGGGATCTCTATGCATGACAAAATTGAGAGTTATAAGTAAAGGCCTATGATCAGAGTCAGGCTCATGGTCGTTTAAGATGTCAAAATTTGTTATTTCATTGTATAGAGGGAGATCAGAGATAACATAGTCTACCACGTTGCTACCAAGCCCATCGATGTAGGTCATCTGGCTAGAATTGGGCCACTTCTTTAGACTGTTGCAAATTATGAGATCCTGAGCACTACAGAGCTTGACTATCTCTGACCCAAACAAATTCTCCCCAAGGTCTTCAGAGCTCCTTTTGTACCGGCTAGACCCAAACAAATTCTCCCCGAGGTCTTCAGAGCTCCTTTTGTACCGGCTAGCCAGAGGAAGGTCTTCATCTAACCAAAGAGGATTAGGGTTGGAATGATTTCTTAGAAGAATAGCTTGGTTGCTTGAAGTTCGAGCATTAAATTCACCCATTAAAAGGATATTGCCTTCATTCCTTACGCTAGAAATATCATTCTCTAAACCATTGTAAGGACTATTTTTATCTAGATTCCTTTTCTTATAGAAGTTAGAATTGATGGGGGGGGAAATAATAGATTGCTATGTAGGTATTTTTATCATAAATGTCAGTAATTTCTATCCAACTATATTGGTTGTAAGGGTCGTTTTTGTAAATCCTAGCATGGGGAGAGATGTTCTTCTTAATGTAACAAGCTATACCCCCAATGCCTCTATGGGAGGATTGCTTATTCTAGGTAGACCATAATGTAAAGCCATCTATGTTAGGGACCTTAGATTCTTCGTGCTCCCAAGTTTCAACAAGCAAAATAATATCAACATCATTCGAGATCCAACTTAGCTTGGGGCCTTTGTTCCATGGAAAGCCCCGACAGTTCCAAGAAAGAATCCGAAGCATGTTGAATTTCTATTTATTATTATCTTTTTGGTTTCTATCTCGAAAAACGGCTTTTATATTTCTGATTATTGCCCATTTTCCTTCCTTCCTAGCTTCCTTTACCTTTTGAACCCCCTTTCTCAATTCTGCTTGATCTTCTGGAATGAGATCTTCATTTATAAATATTCTCGTTCTTTTTAGACTTGAGGTTTTACTAAGTATGTCATACTTACGGTCAGTAGAGCTCACCTTTATTCGGATCGACCTTCCTTTATTCTCAGTTAGTTTCCCCAACCTTGTTGCTTCTGTGAGACACGTTGTTTCAATTTGTAATTTGTTATGTAATTTTTTCTGGGCTATGGCTAAGGTATCCTCATCTACCTCCTCTTTCAAACTGAAGATTATAAAGTTCAAGGCCCTTTTGTTACGCTCATGGTCTAATTCTATCAATTTTTCCATTTCATCTTTAATTGGTTTGATATCTAATTTACCTGCCACACTATTTAGGGTGAGGCGGCTATTAAATTTTTCTTCTAGCTCTTTAATCAGTCCTTCATTTTAAGACTCTCTAAAGTATTAGCATCTACTTGCTAGGATTTTTGGTTCATATCTTGGTTTTGTTTTTCTATAACCTGCAACCTAGTCTCCATTGCATCCATATTATTCTCCAATAGTTCTATTTTATTTTCTATTTCTTTTTGGATCTTGTCTTCAAGAGACGTGAATTTATTTTCCAACGTGGCTACTAACTCTATTTGTAGCTTGACTTCTCTTTCTTCTCTACGTTTCTCTAAAGACTCTATATACTCATAGAGGCTCTGTAGAGTAACTGTGCTAGGTGTACCTTTGGTAGTCTTTGGTAATTGTGGTGAATTATTCATACTTGAAATTATATGAGCAGATATGTATTAGAAAAATATAAGCAATGTGTGCACCTGATATCAACAAATCAGACCGTAGATACACTTGCCCTAGCTTGTTTTTCTATTACTGCAAAGAGATCATGAATTATTACCGCATAGAGATCGTAAATTATTACTAAGCTTATTTTAGTGTTTTGTTTTATAATTATAATTTTAAATTTAATTAAAATCTATTAAAATTATATATTTGAGTTGGACAATTTATATAATTATTAAAAATTTAAATCAAATTTATTTATATATTTAAAAGCATATTTTAAGTAATTAAAATTATAAGAAATCATTTTTTTTTTGTTAATATTAGGTGGCTAGAAAATAATTTGGTAAATATTATCCCTTCAATGTATGGGTTAAAATAAATTGTTTCGAGGAAGACAAAGGATTACTGGACCAAAGGGAAACATAAAACAATGGAATAACACCCATTTTAATAGAGAATTGGCAAGTTTTCCACTAACTCACCCTAATCAGTTTTGCAATCTAAATTTGTCATGAGATCAATCTGCCAAAAAATTTATCATGAATATTACTTTACTATCATAAATATTCACTTGTATTAAAGGGTGTATGATTACTTTTAACATTGAAATTTTACAAAGTATTTTTATAACATTTTATAATTACATGGTTAGTTCAATAACTATGTTTTTTCCTATCTTCTATATGTAAGCCAAATATATTTGATTGGTCTTTGAGGTACTCTTGAGACTGAATAAGAATGTTCAAAGTCATCAAAACAAAGTTGATCATGTCATTTGTGGGAATTAAACTTAGATGGAGAGAATAATAACCATTTTTCCCAACCATCAAATATAAACACAATTTCTCTTAAGAGGTCACAGGTTAAAAAATAGAGCAGGGTAGGAAAGAGCATGTATGCCTTCTTAGACTTTAGTAATCAAATCATATAGATGGTTCCCTTATCCCATAAATAAACAAGGGGGTCTCATACACCAATTTGATGTCTAACTTTGCCATGACCTTAAAATTGGATGATGATTAAAACGAAAAACTAACATCTTCAAAATATTATAACCTTACATATATGACCATGCTAAAAACTTAAGTAAATTATGCTCAATAAATATTAAGCACCATGTACTAAGCCAAATGTTTGACTCACTGCCCTTACATCTTGTTTGTTGGATGAGAATAAAGTGATATTCAATGGATATGATAGAAAGGCAGTAAGCCAATTATTGGCTTAGTGCATGGTGCTTAATATTTAACATGAATGCCTTTACATATCTAAGATCACAAATAGAAAATTCACCATACAACTCCTAAATAATGAATTTTAATGTGTGTTATTGACAACCATCCAAAATCAAAAATTCACCATCGACAACAACAAAAGAGCATTAATTTATTTTGTCTCAATGCATAAAAGTACATATTGCACACTATCTCTATGCGATTAAAGTTTAGGTTATCGAGTAGAGAAAGCAAAGAGCTCTACAGTTGGGAGAGAAGAAATGTGCTCTCAGCAAAACCAAGTAATTGAAATCGTTATTTGGGTATCCTTGATATTCAATGCAAACATAAAATTCTTCAGTTGGATAATCTTGCAAAGAACACAATGAAAGAAAACTCCATGTGGGCATTGCAAGAATAGATGCTTTAATGAACAATAATTGAATAAACAAATATTTTGTTTCAATACTCATATCAATCAATTCCTTTGATAGCACAACATCTGATAATTTTGAGGCATGTACTCCATCTTCGCTCTTTTTTTGTATATGACAACTTGATTAGTCAATTGAGACAAAGCGCCCTTCCTACGAGCATATAACACCCCTAAAGCTGTGAAATTCTGATTCTTTTAGCATACAATTCCCCATTTCGGATAACAGTATGACAGAAAAGTTCGATAATGTAGACGACGAAGCATGGTAGGCTATAGTTACTAATATTTGGTATTAAGTTTCAACAAAGACCCCTAAAATCACAAGTCATCTTGCAATGTTGCAATCACACAACCACTCTATCGACACCAAAAAAAAGTAAAAATGGAAAGGAACATAATCTTACTATTTTTCTCCATCTAATCTATTATTAAAGAATAAATATACCACATACATGGTCACTTCGATCTTTTCTTTCCCAAAACAAAATGAATGCAATAAAAAAACTAAGACCCAGATGATAATCATATCAAAAGAGATAGACCTAATTTCTCAAATTTGTTGGAGAAAGATATACATCCTTATAGTGTTTTTCCTATACTACTATAGTCCTGGATAAACAAACCAATATTTCCAAAATGGTTTAGGGTTATATCTTTCTTTCCATACTACTACAATCCCGGATAGACAACCCAAGTTTTGTAAAATGGGTTAGAGCTATATTATTCTTTTCTTTAAATTGGTTGATATTGATTATCACAAAAAACAAGTGAAATGTAAGAGGCCCAAAGCTAAATCGAAATTTTGAACACCTTGAAACCTAAAATTTCTCATCTAATGCTTACACATCAATCATGCTCACGACGGTTTCATATATCACCTTACACCATTTCTTTTGTATTGTTATAATATTCTAACACATACCTCATCAATTCTCGCATGTGTACTTAGTTATTCATAAGCATAAGGACACATGAAAAGTATTACATAGATCCCCCCCCCCCACCCCCAAAAAAAATAAAAAATAAAAATAAAAATAAAAAAAAATTCTACCATTTGTTCTTCCTTTCAGAATGCCCAAAAATCTTGTCGTGGTTTTTATCGAATGTCATGAATATGTCATTTGTGTGATTTGGCCTTTTTCCAAATTGGAGCACATGCCACTGCTCTTTCTAATTTTCTTCAATCCCTCTACACTTGCAACTGCGCATCTGATTGAGGATTTTATGAACTCCATTAAGTATTGTCAAGTTCTCACAAAAAATTGTATAATGGGTCTGAGGGTCCCAACATGATATGGATTATGCCACGACTGACACTTCAATTTTCTCCCCTGTGTTTTTTTTCATGGCTTCTTGAGCTTTCGACATTCCTTTACACCTCTCAGTGCTAATGTTAATTATGATGATTGTAAATCCCTTAATGTGTGGAATCTAGTGAATGGAGCTTTCTTTATTATAATTAGATGGAGTAGGCTGTTAATTGTTGTGGTGCATTTTATGATTTTTTGACTCCCTATTCCCTTAATAATTACTCTATGAATTATGACCTATATTAAGAATGATAGAAGTTTACTTAATCTTTATCATGATATTTCCTTTTCCAAGTGTTTGTTAATGTAGTAATAACCATCAGTTATTGTCTTGATGTTGAAATACATGCATCCTCAATGTTATACTTGTGTTTTTTATGCTTTATGGATCATAATAATTATGAATCACATATTTGGTGTGTATATAAGTGTATCAATGTTATCGGAAAAAGGATAAATATTATGTAAATTGAGGAAATTGACAAAGTGGTGGAAATTAAGGATACTTATATTCAATGTGTCTAGTAAAGGGAAAAACAACTTTAAAATTTTTGCTAAAGTAACCTAGGGTAAAAAATGTGAGGGGAATGAGTTGTAGCTCACTTTTTACCTTAGTTAAGGCACTTGCTTTTCTACATGTGAGGCTAATTTCTCCCCATGTATGAATTGATATAAAGAACAAGAAGGTGAAATATGTTGTTCAAAGGGAGCTAGTATTCTTGAGAGATTAAAAAATATGTTGTTTCATTATCTAAGGGCGCCATATATGGCAAGATTATTATTAAATTTTTTATATTTGTAGCAAGATTATTATTAAATTGTTTCCTTGAAAAAGAAATATATTTAGATTATGAATTTTTGGGGAAATATAATAGGTATTCTATCCTAATATTTATTGGTAAATAAAATTATAGTGGACCTTTCAACTAGCCATTTTTTGACTCATGATCATTATGGTTGGGATATTGGGATGCTATTATTATGTATGATTCCTAAACATATTTGGCTTTCATTAGGGTATAAAATTTGTGGTTAGATTCATGTATTAGTTCATCATTTTCAAGTATGATGCTTGATCACATATAGGATTTTAATGAGGGTTAGAAGTAGTGATCATGTAAGTATAAAAGTATCTCTATGGGTTAGAAGTGGTGATCATTGAAGTCTAAAAATATCTCTACCAAGCTTGCACAATCAATCATAAATTTCATCCTTGAGATGAACTATGACTTCAGTGAGCTGCTTGTTGACTGCTCTATGTTCCTATCCTACATTTCATTGAACTTAATCCTTGCTTTTATCTGGGGGGGGGGGGGGGCACATCAGGGAGGTAACACTTAGATTATGTCGATGCATCTATAGGGTGGAAAACTAATCACAGGTGCGATTTCATAATAATGGCTACATTAAAAATCACTTATGTGATTCCAAATTTAATATGATTTCATAAGGAATAAATTTTCATTTTATTATATCATGTATAATAATCTTGTTTGAGCAATTTTTTTATGCTAGTGTAACCAAAATGAGACAAAAAGTTCTCTAACGTCAACTCCCAAACCATAATGTATACAAGACAACAATAATAATAAATTTATCATCGACTCAATTTTAAGCTTTTGTAAATGATATATCAATAACTAAACTATTGTTAATTATATGAAAGATAATCCACTTAGGTGGCAGTGATGGTGCAAGAAATATTGAGGTGGTGTTGGGGGAAATATCTAGAGGACAAGGGTGTAGGAAATATTGGGTAAATTATAATAATTTACCCAATATTCCCCATCTCACATATGAGAGAAGGGCAGAGGGAAATATTGTTCAAGTTGTTATAATTTACGAAGTATTTCCTCCACCCCTACAAGAGCCCCCACTTATATGGGGTGCAAGGATATTGAGTGATTATAATTTACCCAATATTTTCCCAACACCAACTTATCATCATGATTGATTTCTTTACAAATATTTAGCAACAAAAGATCACAATAAACTCTACCAAAATGGCAAATAAACCTATTAAAAATAGATATATGGTAGTTAAGAAGATTAGAAAACAAGTAATCATAAAATATGATCTCACCTTATATGAAAACCCAATTTAAAAAAGAAGAGGTTATGATTGTATATAAAAATTATAACCATAATTTACACATTCTTAAACTTATCAATAATTATCCTAAAATATTTTTTAAATAAAAAACTATGAAATTTATTACTTTAAATATATAAGTCTTTAACATAAAAAACAAATATCAAACATCATACACAAAACATAAATTAATTATTATATATTTAAAACCATATTTTTTTGATGTTTTACTATATATATATATATATATATATATATATATATATATATATATATATATATATATATATATATATATATTCAAGTAAATTATTTATAAACAAAACAAATATTAACTTATAAAACTAATTTTTATGAAGATAGCAAACTTATTTTAAATATTAATTATTTTACTTTTCACATCATATTCCTTTTCATTAAACTATCCTTGTTCCCTTTTCTTTTTAACACTGGTTAATAGTAATATCAAATTATTTTGGAATAAGTATTTATAATGTAAATTTTTATTTTTATACACTTAGGTTAACACATTTATCTACCAGTATAGATTCATTTTAAGCATTAATGTAATAAGAACTAAGAGGGATCAAATTTTTTTATGTGCAAACTTATTTTGGAGTGCAAAAAACAATGTGTAATTTTTCATTGTTTAAATTATATTTTTGAATGTTATAGAGATTACATGATATGTGCATTGTGTCATTTTATAAGCGCACATTAAAATATTTTTTGTGTTATTAATATATTTTTAAGTATATGTGGATATTAATTCAGATTAAATTATTTTATTAAGAACTCACATAGGATATTTTATTCTATACAACATACAATATTTTCTTTTAACATTTTTTTCACACACACACACATATATATGTATGAAAATTGATATCGTGCATCAAAATATTTTTGAAAAGTATAAGGTTTAAACATTTTACTCACATATTTCTTGAAATTATATTAGGTCATGTGGACAACTAGTTAAACATGCATAGCATGTTATTTTATTATAGTTGACACTGCATATCTATTTAGTGAATATTTTATTTTTATTTTAATAGGAGCACATGTCAACTCCAAGTTCTGGATAGGCATACTTACACATCCCCTTTATAATGGACTGTAGAATAAGACTCTAGGCTCAATGATTCAAAGTTCAATTGTGAACCTTTCAATGAATAATTATCAAAAAATCTATGATTTATTTGTTTACTTTGTCTCTAATAAAAGTAAATGATTGATGAAGAATTTTTTGATTTATTTTTTTCCATTATATCATAGGTCTGAAAAATTTAGATAAAAAATATAAATTTTATATTTTATATATTTTCATAAAATTAAAATTTAATGTTTTATAATTTTAAATTAAAAAAATAAATTAAATATTCACATATTAAGTTTATGTACTCGTAGTGTAAAAGTAGTTTATGGAGAAGAAAATTATGTGATAACAAATTGAAATGTCACTGTTTCATAATAGTTCATTGATCATTAACAAACTAGAAGCAAAAATAACATTGGGTGAAAAGAAAAAAAAGGACCTTACTAATAGTGTTAGTGGGCATAACCATGGAAGATTAATATTTTTAACCCATCTACCAAACAATTGAAGTTATACGTATATTTCACTAAACCATATTCTACACCTCTTCCATCATGTTGTTAATGTGGACAAGCACTAAGGATTACTATCTAACTTATTTACCGAACATTTTTACTTATGGTTGTAACTTTCCTTGATCCCTCGTACCTTGAGGAGCCAAGGTTTTAAAGAACGTTCCCTTTGGCAACTGCCTTCCCACACACCTGACAACACTTTATCGTCATGTTCAAACTTTTCCCAATTGCCTTTGCAGCCATGATTCAGTGAATGGTCTCTCCTTCCCAACTGTGACATCGACCTCTAGTGCAACTGATCATCCACACTTGAAAATTTAGGATTCTGCTGCAAACATCAAGCAAGCCTGATAGATGAGACAAACCCAATGTGCATATTGCCTCACTCCACTCATATGTAAAACCCATAAAAACCAAGCTTGTCACAGATCCTCTTTATGAAGCTATCATGGAAATCTTGGGGAAACTTAGCTACAACAAAATGGCCTCTCACCTCATGAATAGCAGCAGCATTAGCAACTGTTGGTGTTCAAGTATGAATCATGCAATTCACCCAATCCACATTTAATTGTCAACCCAGGGTTCTACCAGTTATTTTAAGGATATTGTTATAGCTCCAAATCTCACTCTTATGGTTTGTGATGCTGTACTCATGGCCTAGGGCAACCCCTCCTTCCAGACCTGGTCCTAAAATTTAAAAAAACAATGTTTTATCCCTTATACGCGACATTTCCTTGAGTTAAACACGTGTATACGCGGGTACGTGTATAGCCAACCCGCGTGTATGTATTAAAACACTTAAAAAAATATAAAACTCCTTATTTTCAGGCGGGGATCGCGGGTTTTACCTGCTGATCACCTGTTAGTGCCCGTGGCCCAACTGTTCCCAACCAACTCCTAACTAAAAAACTACTTTGGAGATGGTATAAAAAGACCTCAAAGGGAAGGCCTAAGGGAGGAGAGAAGAGAGAGAAAGGTTATTATGCTGAGATTTTTCCCTTGACCAGGTCTGAAGTCCCTTGTGCCTTCTGCACTTCCCCCATTTTGTACAGGAAACCTTTGTTTCCTTGTGTGTTGATGTTCATCCACCATTTATGACATCATGGAGAGAGTCATGGAAGGAGTTTTGTTAGAGGCTTGAGGCTGGAACGGATCTGGAAGGAAGCTTTGCTTGGATCCTGCTGAAGCTGACTCAGGTGAAAATATTCCCTTTTATGTACTTTAGTTGTCTATAATAAAAGAAACACATGTCTTGGTTCCCGAAATGAATCTTCTTTATGTTAATGATATTCATGTTTAGAATTCATATGCAAATGGTTGTTTGGATTTCATAACTAGCTACCTTTCCTTATAACATGAAGATGGTTTCTTTATAAGTTTTTGTCCATGTACTGTTGTATTCTTTGAATTGGTTGTTTTGCAGGACAAAAGAGAAGAAGGGAACTCCAAGAAGGGTTTGGACCCTAAAGGCCTTCTCAAACATAGGACCAAAGGTACGTACCCTTATCATAGAATTTGCTTATAATAGCATAATGGCTGTATGAATGTATGTTTCTTTGAACAGATGACTTTCAGTCTGCTAGGGTTTCAACCCAAAAAACCCTAGGGGAACATTTACCTCTATCAGAACCGGCGACTCCACTGGGGACAAAACTCTTGTTGTTCCTAGTTTGGGTGTTTTTCAAGCCAATAAGGGCTCAACTGCCTTGTCTGCTTGCTGTTACTGTCTGGTCTATTTTGAACTTTAAGCCTTGCCAGTTTCTTCAGTTTGTTTTTTTATTTTTCTTGAATCTTTTCATATACGCTGTTTTTCTTAGATACAGAAGCGTATATACGCTTGTTTCTTTGAGTGAACCCGCGTATACGTAGGTTTCCTCAAACACAGTCACGTATACAGGCAATCTATACATAAGTACAGTCGCGTATATATTGCAATTTTCAAGATCTATAAATCTTTTTAGTCTCTGAAGGTTTGTCTGGTCGTTTGAGTCAGTCTGAAACAGTCATTTTCCAGTATCAGTTATTTGTTTTACAGCGAGCATCTTGTTCCAAATTCTCTATGATTATAAGGAGTATTGGTCTTGTTTTTTGTTGATTGCAAGCGTCATCATCTTTTGCTAAAACACGCAAGATTTCTTGCTAGGAATCTTGGCTGCTCTGCTTCATCAGGGTAGGAAGATTGAATTCAATCTTTGTGTTAATCTTGCTTTTAGGTGACTTTTTGTTTGCTTGACAAAACCACTTTGTGACCATCCACTTCTTTGTTTCATGAAAGTTGTTGATTGACACTTTCTTGGAATTTGTCTTTTTGATCTTTTGGTTTTCATTGCCAAAGCTTTCATTGCTGCTTTTGATTGTTAAGAGCGATTTCAAACACATTTATTTTTGTTGAGTCTTCATCCATTGTGTGGTGTCAATTCGAAAAAGTGTTTAATTGCCTATTCTTCAATCACAAGTTTCAGTGTTGTTGAGAGCATTTTTTTAAAAGACTTTTTTGTTTGTTGCTTTGAAGAAAATCTTTTGAAAATCTTAATTTTGCTTTCTTGAACTTGCTTTTCATTTGGTTTCCTTTTAGTAAGTGAAAGTGCTTTATGTTTGTCTTAGAACTTGTTTTTAGTGTTTAGACGAAATGAATGGTAACATTCCATATTCCATCTAGGCATTTTAAGTGGCAAGATAAAGATTGATAAACAAGCAACTTTCATTTTTTGTTTTTAGAGTAGTTTTGAATCTTGCATCCACATATAGTTGTTGCATTAGGATAGATTTGCATCCCCTTTTTAGGCATACATAGCTTTGTTAGCTTTTGTGAGTGTGAAGTGTGTATTAATGAAAAGAAAAGAAAAATTTGTTTTATTAGAAGTACCTCTGAACCCTATAGAAATTGCTCTTCATCGAAAAACGAAAAAGTGCATGTGCATGTAGTTAAGTTTTTATTAATTTCTTTTGCGTCAAAAAACACCACTAGTTTCACTTCCGTTACCTTGTGACTTAAAGAACAACCTATTAAAATCAAGCGCTAACTAAAATTCACTAGAACTTTTTGTTTTAGTCAGTTACACCAACAAGATTAGGATTTTAGGGCCTTGGATTAGGCGAGTGGAGAGTTAACTCTCCAAGGCCATATAAACGTCAAACGTAGGAATCTAAATAACGAGAGAAAATCCAATAGTGTTAGGAAGACCAGGAAAGCTCCGGATCTGGGAGTTAAGCACGAGGGTCTGTGAAGACAGGGAAGAGAGATACCCCCTCTCCTACTTGTCCGAACTTACCTCACGACTGTTCCGCCTAGTTTCTGCGACGAGTTGGTATCCATAGTTGCTGCTCCTAGGGAACTACACAGGTGGCTGCGGAGGGTAATCCCGTGGCACCTGAGGTTGACGTTGCATCACTATCGACAGTACTACTAGAGGGCACCCTCGCGAAGCTTGGGGGCTTGCACCGGCGCAGGCTGTTGTTAGGAGGTCAGCGTAACTTCCTCTGATACCTTCGCTGATAGGACTGGGCCCTCATCATCCTAGACTATCCTCAGAAGGCCCCTTATTTCACTTTCTCGTATTTTGGTGTCCGGTCCTAATCACCCGGAGCAGAAATACTTGGAAGTTGTTTGACTGGCTGTATCTTTAGGCACTTTATAGTGTGTGCTCTGTGCTCCTAGTTGGCCTAGATTTCAATTTTTTGAGTCTTTAGTTAGATCATAACAAAAAAATTCAAAGTGGCTTACCGATCTCCTAGACGGTCTCGAAGACTTCGTGGTCTTTCGCCACCAAGTTTAGAGCCTTCTCCTAGAAGGCGCAGAGGCAATACTACCAGTGGGTTCCGTCCCACGCCGGTTGACGCATCGGGGATTGATCCTCCTCTCGGGGGCATTAGCGGCCAAGCAAGGCCTGGTACTTCTGAACAAGAGAGGGACACTCCAGTCCTTTCTCGAGTTCTCTTTCAAGCGGAGAATAACATAGAGGTAGAAGAACTTTCAGAGTCATTAGCGGCTCCAAATTCTCCATTACCATCTAGTCATCGAGACGTACTGCAATACGTTGGGACTTCGACGCATAGACCGTCAAGTCCAGGTTACGCTACGCGCTTACCATCGATGACCACTACTGGAAGCATGGCTTCTACAAGTGCTACGACTATGCAAACCCCAACATCGGTGCAAGGGGGGGGAACCATTTCCATCTCCTTTGCTTCCTTGTTTGGATCTTTTGCTAGCACATCTTTAGTTGGGTCTACCTCCATTCCGTCCACGAGTGGAAATGCCCAAACCAATGCTTTTGGTACTGGATTCTTCCCATTTGGCACCCACTCACAGGGTATTCCATCGGTTCCGTTTAGTGCCGCTACGTCTATGATGGGCAGATCGGCTTCATTCCAGGGTTTTCCTTTCGGAGGTGGTCATATACCACATTCCAACCCGACGGTAGGATCCATGCCTTTTTCTTCTGGAGGACAAAGCAACAATCCTTTCCAAGGTTGGAATGACCCTGGGGTTAGTAACGCGGGAACCGGGAATCCGTTTATCGGCCAACAAGGGAATAGGCCGTACTCCACGGTTAGTTCGTTCCAAAGTATTCCTCCCCTAGATTTGGCTTGGAATCCGTATCAGGGGTTATCAACTCTTTAAAATCCTTTAGGAGGAAACTTTGCTGGTTATGGAGGCTATACGGCTGGAGTTGGTCAAACTCCGAATTTTGCTGGACCACAAGGCTTTCCTTTTGGTTCAGTCGGTTCTACTGGTTACTTCGGGCAGCCTGGTGCCTCCCAAATTCCAGGACAATCTTTTCAGAGCTTTGGGAGTTCTGCCCAATCTGGGTGGAATCCCCAAGGTCCTCCTAGGCTTCCATTTCTGGCAACATTGAACTTGCCAGATCTCACTAAGTTAACAAATAACCTAATGAAGTACAATCCAGCCTGGCCTCCGGTCCCAACCAAACTCCCTTCGAACATTCCAAAATTCGAAGGGAAGAGTGGTGAGGACCCAGGTGACCATGTAACCATATTCCATTTGTGGTGCTCATCTAACTCCCTTATCGATGACTCGATTAGGTTGAGACTCTTTTAGCGCACCTTGACTGGTAATGCGGCCAAATGGTATATAGAGTTGCCAGGGGGCAGCTTTACATCGTTTGCTGACTTAGCCAACATTTTCTTAAATCATTTCCAGTTGCCTGTCCGCTATGATGCCGGAACTGAACTTCTGGCCACCTTTCGTCAGGATAAGGCAACCCACATTTCTGACCATATTCAGGAATGGAGATGGAGAAAGAGGCTCATTAAAGTCGAAATCCCTCCGGAGTACTGTCTCGAGTGGTTTTTGAAGTCGTTACAACCCGAGATCTCCAAGGATGTCTCCATGTCTAGGGTCTATTCTGAGGAGCAAGCCATTTTTAGGGCCCAGCAATTAGAATTGATCTACTCTCAGTCTGGGATCCTACAAAAATACTTGCCAGATGCTCCTGGATCTACGGTTGATGTAGCTAAGTCGAAGCCAGGTCCGCACGCAGATGGTATCGTTGGGTCAGTAGACACAACTACAGTGAACTTGTTGAATCAATTGCAACAGTTGTCCTTGCAAGCTGCTTCTAACAACCAAATCACATCGTCTAATCCCCCCGCTTCCCAAACTTCTTCAATAAATGCCGTCCAATCTGATAACCCCAAAGGAAATCAAAATTCCAATGGGAAAAAGAAAGGACGAGGTAAGAAAAAGAACCAGGATGGGAAGCCTGATGCAAATAAATCTGGCAACAACGTTGGTGGTGGTAGAAATGAGTCGAGAAAGAAAGTCAAGTTTCCATGCAAATTGTGCAGTGGAGACCATCTAACTCATCTCTACCCTAAGATTGAAGACGCTCAGCGCTTGTTAGGACAGCAAGGAACTTCTAGTTCTCAAGCTGTGTTAACCAACCCGTTTCCCCAAGGGCAGCAACTTCTTGCTGGCGCAAGTTCAAACCCTGGAACCTCCGCAGGGGGCAACCAGGTAGGGGACAAGTCATCAAATGTTTTCATCATGGGTGTTCATGCTAATGTGACCACATGGTCACGCGATTATGGTGAAGGTGAAACTTCCAAGGGTAAATCAATTCCCGAAACTAACAACCCACTTCATATTGAGCGACCTTCTGTCGAGACCATACCTCGGATACCTAAAGGTTCTGCAAAACGCGTGACTATCAACCCTAAGATTAGGGCAGCCCAGAATTACTCCATTGTTGAGGATCTGGCTCAGAGTCCATGTGCTATGTCCACTTTAGAGGTTCTCCAGTCGTGTCCTGCTCAACGAAGTGCCTTGCTATCGGCAATGGGGGTAGTGGATCCAAGTAATTCTTTAGCTCTCACTTTTGATATGAGTAATGTCAAAAAGAGACTTCCTCATCACATGGCTTTCTAGATAAAGTCTACCTACCAGAAAACGAATATTTTTCGGACGGTTATAGATGAGGGAGCTTCCACGTGTGTCATGTCTATGTCATGCTGGAAGGCCATTGGATCACCGTCAGTTGTTCCTTCACCTACCCTCTTGACAGCGTTTGATGGTCATTCTCATAGGCCATACGGGATTATCCCGACCTTTCCTATATGTGTTGGAGGAAAGGTCGTTAATATTGAAGTAGAGGTCGTAGATTCTAACCTAGACTATAATCTCCTCTTAGGAAGGAACTGGGTCTACGAAATGGATGCCGTTGTTTCGACTCTGTTTCATGTCATTTGCTTTCCTTATGAGGGGAAAATCGTTAAGGTTGATCAATTGGACTATTGCCCAGTTGATCCTCAAGCAGTCTCTGACTCTACTATTCCTTTAGTGGGTAACCCCCATCCACCTACTGAGAGTCTAGGAGTCGGGATGTACTCTTCATTGATGGGTACGTTTAATCTTCCCCCTCCTACAGCTGGGATAGATACAATTTCATCCTCCAGGGATCCTTTATGGAGAAAGCTTGTTCAAACTCCTTATTCTTCGAAACCTGGAACCTTACCTTCATCTGTGACCACATCAGGTGACGACAAGGTGGGTGGAATAGGATCTCTTATGTCTGCAGTAGAGCTTAGATGTGAATCTATCGATAACTCTGTAGATAACCATTCTACTTCTTCCTCTGGGAAAGAGATAGATGGTGATGTGGCTCATTTTCGGACCCTCGATTCCACCTCTGCATCGGATTGCTTGGATATTGTTTTTCCATCGGATGAAGTGATATTCAAAGCAATGACGGCTGTAGATCGACCTTTGGAAGATTTACATCGTCAGTTACACTTTCATTCCCCTGTGCATGAAGTCGAATCTCAGTCCTCCAATTCAACTAGCGATGTTTGTACGGTCCCTTTGGCTCCAGCAGATTCATTTGCCGAAGGAAGTATATTGATTGGTTCGATCATCGTACCTATAAACATCCCTAGGAGTAAGTTGGCAGAGCCCCCTGACGGGCTCTACCTAAGGAAGTGCTTTGCTTAGCTTTGGCCAAGCAATGGCTTCTTTGTACTTTATGTATATTTGTACATATTTTATCGAGAGTTTTTCTGATATCAGCACTTTTTTGGTCTACTGTGGCAGGTGTTGATGGATGATTCGGTCTATTTTGGGTTCGTCGATGGTGCTAGTCGGTACACTCAGAATCTTGCTTCCACAGCTTGGGTACTCTATTATCCAACTGGTCAATTGATGGCATCAAGAGGCGTGTGCATCGGTCCTGCTTCAAACAATATGGCCGAGTATACTGCTGTTATTAATTTGTTATCCGAGGCAATCTCTCATGGGATCGACTCGTTGGTAGTATATCTTGATTCTCAATTGATAGTGTCTCAATTAAATAACATTTATCGGGTACGGGATCCATCTTTATATCGCCAGTATTTAAGGGTGAGGTTGTTGCAAAGATCATTTATTTATATTAATTATTTGCACATTCCAAGATCTCATAATTGGTTAGCTGATTCTATCGCTAATCAGGCATTAGACTGGCACATCAATCATTCATCATAATAAAATCAAGCATCAAAAAGTCAAACTGTATATATATATATATATATATATATATATATATATATATCGTAAATCGTCTCGAGTGTACATATATGTGTCCAAAAAATATACAAAATTGGGACTCAAATGCCCATAATCATGTCCGGCATATCTAATGCCTCGCTCAGGATGACCGTCTAAGTATGTCACTATAGCATTGGCCACACGCCGAAAAATGCGAACCCAGTCACGTGGCATGCCAACCACATGACGTTGCATATCCTCAGGAAGGTCCTCTATGACGGCCATCGGTACTCGGCAGCTCAATCTCGCCAAGTGTCGCTGAACGTTGTTTAGTGTCCGTTCTGTATCAGCAGCCGCCTCTTCGGCTCCTCAGCCGCACCGTCCATGCCGTGGGAATCCATCTGGTCGTACAGTCCCGATGTTTGGAACATGATCATCATATCAGTCATTTGAATCTCATCAAAAATATTTTTCAAAATTCATTATTATATTTGAAAAATCCAAAAAATCATAAAATCAAAAATCTTACCGATTTCGCCCCATGCTGCATTTGGTGGTAACACTAGATCAGGATCTCCTCGGAAATCCAGCCCAGCATAGGGGTAGTCATCCACGGCAATGATCTGCTGATCCCACCAGGTGAAGAAGTCATCGTCAAAGGCAGTCCTTGGGACCTCCCCACCCCCCAGACGTTTCATCAGATCAGCCCACCGGCCCATGCGTGGATCGCGTGGGGTGCTGATGGAAACTGCTACCCTGGGGCGGAGTGCGGGAACCTTCTCAAAAAAGAAAGTACACAAGATGCTCCCATATCCAAAGTTTTTAATCTGACCCCTCCTGATAGAAGTGAGCTGGCTGTTCATGATGGCCAGAAGAGGAGTACACCAGTCGAACACAGTGGTGAGATAGTCAACTGCCACGCTCATGTTTTTTCGTGACGCCTGATGCAGAGAGGATGATCCGTTCACTCGAGCCATGGTAAATAGGATTATCCTAAGTGATAAACACACCACATGTGTGATGGAAATCTGGCTCCCAACCTTCTTGGGATGTCCCAGGCAGTATATCTGTACATAGTCCTCTATCGAGAGGGCACTCCGTGTCCTGCCCCGGGACTGTACTACCTCTCCCCTTCAGGAAAGGCCCATGATAAAATAGATATCCTCCACTTCTACCCTGAGCGGCATCTGATCGATCATAAAAGCTTCCTCATCGACATCCCAATAATTAATGAGCATCTCAAGCAGACGCGTGTTCGCTTTCATATTTGGCAATTTGAAAAATTTAAGCAAACCGCATCCCCATAGGGCATCTAATGCTTCTGGACTGTTCATAACTTCATTGTCTACCACTACGTGCTCTCTTTCACGCCACGTGACAGGCATCCTGAGAAAAATTGATTTAAGACCGTTAGTTTTTTATTTAAAAATGTTGCGCGGTGTATATGCGGGTCCCTGTGCACACAGTCGCGTATAGGGCCTGCGTGTATGCAGGTTCAATATGATCAACCCGCGTATACGCCGCAAGGAAATTTTGGACAAAATTTCAACGGTGAAACATCAATCAAAAATCTTAAAACCAGTCATAATCAATTGCAAGCTAAGTACAGGAGTTACCTGGAGGTTTTCGACGAGTTTGAATGGTTGAATCTGGCTGTGGGAAGTTTGCTCCTTTTACTCCAAATCTTTTGCTCTCAAACTCAAATGGTAAAAATGGTGAGTCCAAAATGCTTTTTATAAGTTTTGAAAATGCAAAATTTTTTCAAAATTTTATTTTGTTTGGCCTCATGTGAATTTTAACTTGGGAGCTTGGAATGTCAAGATTGGTCTGTTTTTCAGGACATTTTGGATGATTTTCAGTTTCGAGGTGGTTCCATGACTGCCGACCTGTCATGACAGGTATCGTGTTCTTACTAGCATATAGGGACACCATTTTTCCGTTGCATTATGCATACTAGCCTCTGTTTGACCGATACATCTGCCATAGGGTCGATCCCATCGTGTTATGGTTCGTAAGCCATCTTCACTCACTGATTATTTAAATCATGACACGATGGTAGAGCCATCCTTTACATGGGCATCCTGGTTAGCACCTCACTGACATTTGTTTCTCATGCTGCTCCGATTTGAGTAGGCTCGGGAGTCCTCTGTAGTCTGGCCATGACTTATGCGTTGAAGACTCATTCCTCTTAGCTTCTCCGCTTTGTTCTGGCCTTATACCCTAGAGGTTCCTTTGTGTTGAGTTGTACTACTGCATTGCATGTTGACCACTTGCACCTTTTGGCCTAGAGCCGGCTTCACTTGGACTCGTGTTTAAGCCAACTTTTGACCATGACATCTGCAAAATCAACCTTGCATACCTTTGAATTCTGCAGCTTGACACACCTTGACCCATGGAAGGAACATACCTTTGAGTGTCACTGACCAGTTTTCACCTCCCTGCATTGAGCATAGGAATGTTCCTTTCCCAGGAACTAGATCATCTATTTCACCGACACTCGTTCTTTCCACTGTACCATAGCATTCTTTTATTCTTTTTTTGGCTTAACAGAAAAAGACAAAAAAATTAAATATTCCAAAAAGAGCGGGAAAGGGACATTATTTCCATGTATTGTTGGCAGCTAGAGTCAGTCGTGTCGCCCTTGAACAAAGCACTCAAAACAAAGTCTCCTCCGTATGGGTGGGATTTAGTTTGACTTAGGTACACCATAACCTTGTTATTGAGTCAGTTCTCCACCGATTGGTTATCTCTTCTAATCATATGGGGGGTTCGTTCGTGCCTCCTGCATGGTGAACTTATACAGAGTCATCATATGCTCCCACATAGTCACATTGGGTCATGCTTTTTTTCAAGGGAAGTTAGCCCGAGTCGGCCTCTCTGCGGTGTCTCTTGACTCATTTTTCAGTCGGCCATCCCTGGTTGTCAGTGTCATGTCTATCATCACATTAGTTATATTGGTCCTTTACTCGTGCCGGTTTGAGAAGGTCCCCATTGACTTCTTGCTGGCGGGTCTTGTCCTTATCGAGGACGACATATTGCTCTGAGGACAGGCCTAGAGCTGCACCCTGGCCCTATTTTCATTATTGATAGGTTACCTTGTGCTCAGCATCGATCAGTATCATGGGTCTTTAACTGAGTGGTTTCCCTTGTGTTCGACATCAGCTTACATTATCACACATTGGGATTTGTGCAGTACCTTGGTTTCCATTTGACCCTATTGGTGGATACCTCGCCTCTGTGTCAGCTTTCATTATTGGTTGGTTCAGAGGGTTTCTGTTGTGCGCTAGCCACATCTTGTGTACGCCGGAAACGTACTTCGGTTGGGTTACTACATCTTTTTCATTTGATTCCTTCCACATTATTGGCCTACGGGTTACACTCGCGCTAGATTGATGAAGGATGCCTTAATGCCTTCCTTCTAGCAGATCTTTCCCTATCGACTCCGACTCATTGCTCTGGGGCAAAGATCTAGAGTCCATTTGGCAGTACCTTGGGGTTTGCAGTCATTAGTGGCAAATCCTTCGCTATCGACAATGGGAAACCATCATTGTCTCCTGATCGATAGATTCTTACAGGTGTTCAACTCCAGCTCATCTATTCACACTTATTAGATTGTACTAGGTACCTTGACGCTCATTAACATTATCGGTGAGTAGTCTGGCGTTTGTTAACGGTATACATCAATGACCGGTAATCAAACGATTTCTCACATGGTCGACTTCAGATCATTTATTCCCATGGTGTAGAAATGTACCACGACGGTCAGTGAAGACCTCGGGTTGTATCAACATTCATTGTTTCACTTGACAGTTGCTCCTATTGCTGCTAGTTGATACCACTCCACTTTATATGTTGCAGTCAGTCATGGCGACATTCTATATGCTGGCACCTGAGTTTGCAGTGTAGTACCATCCTATTCCATCATGTTTAGTTGGTACCTTTTGGGGATCAATCTTTGATATCAGTGATCTGTTGCATCTTTCAGCATCATTGACAGTCTTATATGTGATATTCAGACATTTACTTGTTCATTATGATCAGATGATCCATTATGTATCTTTCAGTCATTTATACTTGTATACTTAGTGGATCCGCTTGTACTTGATATGCGGACATGCTTTACTTTTTCTGAGCATGGGTATGCCCGCCTCAGACAGTGTTTCTTTCTGATCTCCTTTGGTGGTTTGGCAGGCTGAATTCTGGTGAAGTCCTCCTCGGTTTTTGACAGACTTCCTTTCCATGTACTCACATAATATATTTTGGCCATCATGTACCCCTTCTGACCTCATATATTAGGGGGAATCTGTTATAGCTCCAAATCTCACTCTTATGGTTTGTGATGCTATACTCATGGCCTAGGGCAACCCCTCCTTCCAGACCTGGTCCTAAAATTTAAAAAAACATTGTTTTATCCCTTATACGCGACATTGCCCTGAGTTAAATGCGTGTATACGCGGGTACGTGTATAGCCAACCCGCGTGTATGTATTAAAACACTTAAAAAAATATAAAACTCCTTATTTTCGGGCGGGGATCGTGGGTTTTACCTGCTGATCACCTGTTAGTGCCTGTGGCCCAACTGTTCCAACCAACTCCTAACTAAAAAACTACTGTGGAGATGGTATAAAAAGACCTCAAAGGGAAGGCCTAAGGGAGGAGAGAAGAGAGAGAAAGGTTATTATGCTGAGATTTTTCCCTTGACCAAGTCTGAAGTCCCTTGTGCCTTCTGCACTTCCCCCATTTTGTACAGGAAACCTTTGTTTCCTTGTGTGTTGATGTTCATCCACCATTTATGACATCATGGAGAGAGTCATGGAAGGAGTTTTGTTAGAGGCTTGAGGCTGGAACGGATCCGGAAGGAAGCTTTGCTTGGAGCCTGCTGAAGGTGACTCAGGTGAAAATATTCCTTTTTATGTACTTTATTTGTCTATAATAAAAGAAACACATGTCTTGGTTCCCGAAATGAATCTTATTTATGTTAATGATATTCATGTTTAGAATTCATATGTAAATGGTTGTTTGGATTTCATAACTAACTACCTTTCCTTATAACATGAAGATGGTTTCTTTATAAGTTTTTGTCCATGTACTGTTGTATTCTTTTAATTGGTTGTTTTGCAGGACAAAAGAGAAGAAGGGAACTCCAAGAAGGGTTTGGACCCTAAAGGCCTTCTCAAACGTAGGACCAAAGGTACATACCCTTATCATAGAATTTTCTTATAATAGCATAATGGTTGTATGAATGTATGTTTCTTTGAATAGATAACTTTCAGTCTGCTAGGGTTCCAACCCAAAAAGCCCTAGGGGAACATTTCCCTCTATCAGCTATTGTGCAATGTATGTGCATGCCACAATTTACCTACCCAACATTGAACATTAATTATAAACTCATCAATGTGTAACAACAAGCAATAACTGTAACAACAAATAAGAGTAACAACAAGTAATAACTATAACGACAATAAGAGTAACAACAATTAGGACTCAATGCACACACTGATAAACATTCACAGCAACAATAAACTCACAGAAATAAACCTAAACACACATCTAATCCAGTAGCACCTGGTTAGGAGAGTGGGCCCAACTCCCTGATCAGGGTTGTGGTGAGATCAACGAATCACAATATGCTCAGAAGATCAAACTTTCATTAATTAAAGAAATATTACAAGTATGTTGTTACAGACTTAGAGTTAGAGTATTTCTCCTGTAACCTTAACAAAACTTAACAATGATAGCTTTCAGAGCCCGTAAGTCTACTTTATACATTTTGTCAATAATATAGTTCCTAGAATTATGACGTTGTCTGCCTTTAATTACATGGTGGTTTTCAGAACGAAACATAATGTAAAAGATAACAACATGTCAATCGAGAGATTGATTCACCATTGCAGCCAATGTTCAAGGATAACACTGCCAACTTTGATGATATCATTCAGTGAATCATGGTCCTGGTCATTCTTCCTTCAAATCTGCAAAAATAACTGAATTAGCAAGTCGCTTAGGTAATAATCCCCTACGATTATCCTTCATTGACCAATAATCCATAAATACATGACAAGAGGTATACCAATGCATTTTAAGATATCGATTAACCATTATTGGCATGAAATGGGTAAAAAGAATAGGGTAAAAAGGTGAGTAGAAGTATGCAAATATACCCACCAACATCTCCTCCCAACTGACCTTACTGCATTTCCTATTGCAGTTCATTGCCCACGCAAGTCTGGGTTAGACTGTTGTGATCATCATGAAACTAGGCAAGATCATATTTTGCAGACATCTCTGTTCCTGGGAGCTTATATCCATTTGTCCTGATAAATTCCTTCCACCAATCCTTGGGAACCACGTAAGCTGGAATATAGTCATCAGCTGGCAACCAGATAATGGGAAATTTGAATCTCAATCCCATCCATTGGACCCCACGAAGCTGCATGCATGCAATGTATCATGGGACTCTGTCCAAAGCCCGAGCAAAGTTGGGGCCCCCAAAAGGTTCATGTGTCCTAACAGCTGTTGATGATAACACCCACCACTTTTGATAGTTGTCCCTGACCTCATCCTGACAACTAATAATTTTCTTTGTACAGATGTCCACACACCATTTTTGGGTCACCAGAATCAACCCTCTTCATCCTTCGATGGGAAAAAAGGTGCAGTGTCTATTATAGACATCGGAAGACTAGCAATTCTCCATCTGAAGGACAAGTGGCATGTTTGCATGATTCTCTTCGAACGTGTCGAAGGCCTTCTTCCATTTAACATGATTAACTATGTAGGAGGTAAATTTTATCAATTGAATGTCTCCCACGTATGGCAGTAGGTTAAATGATTAATCATTTCCCAAAAACTAGTCATGTAATAGAGTCTGCACATAAAGTGCTGATCCAGAATATTGTGGCATCTCAAGATGCGCAAAAATGGCATTGAATCTTCTATCTCATGACTGATTTCCTAGTGCACACTTTCTAAATAAATGAATAAGAATTTCCGAAGGAGGAACAAAGTGTAGCTATGAGCAGGGGGTCGGCAAGCCATTACCTATCGCGCCAAAGTAAAAATTTCTTCCTTATTTACCTTTAATAGCTTCACCTATTCTTCACGTCCCTCAATTCACTTCTATTGTCTCTCTTGCTTCTGCTTTTCCTTCTCTATCTGTTCTATGTAGTTGGAGATTTTTTTTGCAGCTTGCTCGTGACTTTCCCTTATTCCTGCCCGGTGTGCTTCTAGAGAAATGGACCCCTGTTGGAGGTGAGCTACAACAACTTGCCATTTCCGAGTCTCTGTAGCCATCACGAGTTCTCGAGACTCAAATAAATGCAAGAACGACTCAGTTTGTGCAACCTCTAAAGTCGTGGGTCTATCTTCAGTCTGTGCTGCCACTGAAACAGTTTCAGGCTGGGGCTTCAAAGCGTTTTTCTTGTGCTTCCTCCCTCTTCTTCATAAATTCCGTACCTGTTTTCTCAATTTAATGATTTTCACTTTCATCTGCACATTTTTCTTGAATTGTTACTGATATATTTCCTTAAGAGGGGGTCTCCTTTTTGCACATTTATCGATGAATTCCTATTTTATAGCAACTTCTTCCACAGGCCTCACAGCTGGTCTAGGGCTTGGCGAGTTGACGTTGACAAAGTTGTCAACTGGTTCTTATTTTATTCTAATTTCTTCCGTTTGTTCCTCGACTCAGGGGACAACCCCACCATCTCCTTCTTCAAGTCTCAGCATCTCTACGTCTTCCCTCTGCATTTCTGGATTCATTGCAGGGTCTTATGGGATAATGTCTTTGATACCCTCTTCTTGTGGTTTCTCTAATGCTTGACCGTCCTCTTCCATCTGCTCAGGAATTGTCTCTAGCCCTTGTGGGTCAGTCTTATCAGTAACATCCTCCTCTAATGGTTCTGTAGAAGTAGTACTGGCCATCACTTCTTCATTTTTTCCTTCACTCGGTACTTGTTCTTGTGTGGAAGTTTTGGGCACCAACCCTTTAATTTGCTCAATTTGTTCACCAATCGACACTAGTTTTTGAGTAACAGTGTTGATAATGGTGCCTCTAACTCTCCCAACAACTTTTAGGATTGAGGGAGAAGATTTTTCTTTCTCCATGCGTCTAGGGGAATATAATTTCCTTGTCCCTTTTGGCAAAGACGCAAGAAAAGGAGAGCGAGGAATAATTTCATCAATTTCCATTCTCATAATGCATGCTAATGCATGCCCTCCTTTTTCTTCTTCTATGTTCACCAACTGTTCTATGCTCCCTTTTTCTCCTTCTTCCTGTGCTTCTTCCAAATTGTCCTTCTGCCCAACAACTGACACTGGTTCTTGTGGAGCAGTATCGACTATGACCCTTGTTTCTTCCAACGTTTCCACATTAATTTGAGTAGGTGCTGGTTCTTGTGTGGTAGCACCACCTACATTTCCATCCAAAGGTTCTTCAACTGCTTGGATAGGCGGTGCCGGTTTTTGTGTGTCAACCCCACCTACATTTTCAACCAAAGGTTCTTCAATTGCTTGGAGAGGTGATGCTGGTTCTTGTGTGTCAGCACCACCTGTAATTGCATCCAAGGGTGGTGATTATCCTCTTAAATTGGCAGTCAACGTTGGTTCTTGTGGAGCAACGTTGAATGCACTCTCTTCTATCTCCACTGTGTCTATTTCTATTGGGCCAACAAGCAACACTAGAGCAGCATCGTCTATGGCCTCTTCTTCCACTGCTAATTCTTCTTCCTCCTCCCTTGTAGGCAGCATAACTGCAAGTTCTTCCTCCGCTAGCTCCGTGAATTGTGGCCAAGCCATGGAGGTTCGAGATAAAGCTTTCACGACCAATAATCTAACCAACCCATGATTTGTGAGAACCGCTAATGATTGTCGAGACCGGTGTGTAGACTCTGACATTAATTAAAGGTTGTTCCATAGAAAATATGGCATGTCTAAAGAATGAACCTGTGCATGTTGAAACCAAAGGCATGCAAGGAGTTTGAAATGGTATTTAAACAATGTATAAAACCAACCTTCGCAAGTAACATACCTCATAACAAAATACGCCACCTCAACCCATAAGTATGGCAGAGATTTACAATGATACCCTCTTCCTTTCTAGACCGCTATCTCCCGATTGTGCAAAAACAATTCCGGAAAATCTGGCAGAGGAGACTTCCAAGAAAACCATTTTTTGCCTCCTCGCTGAAACCTGCTGATAATTGAAATAACTTCCTCCGTAACAGAAATATCCATCCCACGATCTAGAATGATTTCCTTCCAGGTTTAAGGCAAATTCAACTATGATAGCTTCGTCAAATCCTTGTAGCCTCTCAAAATACACATGCCATCCTAAATCCAAGAATACTTTCCAAACATCTACATTGCGTCGAACCTGCGATGTGCTTTCTGGTTCGTCTCTCATAGCTTGCCCACCCATTATGCAACAACTCTATAACAACACTTCGGAGTGACAACAGACTGTCGAGGAGGAGTGCGGTAGGTAGATTTGCAGTGAGAGAGATGTGATAGCCATGGGGTGGAGTGAGAGTGAAATACAGGAGTGTAATGGTGAAATATGGAGAAATCCATGGAGGACAATGGAAATAATGAGTGGTAGTTGTGGTAGTTACTTCACAGCATTGGATCCCCCCAAGGCAAGTTTTGGGGTTTAAAGCCCAAGTTTTGACTAAGTCCGATGTAAAGACTCCGTGATTTGTGGGCACAAAGCATGAAGTTGTAATTAAGTCATAGGGTTGTCCACCCTTACTTTTGTAATGTAATGTCAGCTTGAGAGTTCTACCCATGGTCTGCAGACCATGGGATTGTATAAATAGAGCGAGACTCTAAGTTGTAAAGAGGTAGAAGTTAGAAGAAGATCTAATGAGGAAGCATTGAGTCTAAAGTGTAAAGTCGTGTCTTTGGGTCATAGAGTAGGAGAAGGCTCTGCAGCTGAGTGCGCAGAGGCCTAGTAGTCCGCAGTTGAGTGCGCAGACCCTTGCAGTTGACTACGTAGGGCAGGTTGAGTCTATAACCGATTGAAGCATTAATAAAGAGAGGTTTTACATTATTTTGGTGTATCTTTTCTTGTTTTATGCATTGAAGTATATTGCGTATAATTTCAATTTCACTAGTTATTTGCTGCATGAACTTATATGAATGCATTGAATAAGTGAATATAAGATAAATTATCTGTTTACATGAAGATAACTAACTTGTATAAGAATATAAGTAAGATCTATGGTGTAACTTGGGGAAATAACACAGATCGTGAAAGCTCCTCAGCCCCTGGTTAGGAATATCCGAAGGCGATTATAACAGAGCGCGAAGGCCTCGCAAGTCGGGATAGTGCACAAAGTGACCTGTGTGAGTGTATTCATAGTTGGACTAAATCGACCCCTCAGACATATCAAGGGTGTGGAAACTTGTTTCCAACATCCCCCCATACTGCTTCGGGTGAGACCTCAGTCCATGTTCCGTGGACTATTTCCAAAAGGGCCAGTAGTACAGGGATTCGTTTAGCTAAATAACTCCGAACTTGGGTCTGGCCACTCAAGCCAACAAATGGTTCCGTTGTCGAGACTAGAATCTGCATAGAGATGTCTGATGTCGTAGAACTGGAATCCAACTAAGAAGGAAATTGAAGGTTGGTTGGACAGGAGGATTCACGAGTTCGTGGCACAGGAGAATAGGAATCCATGACTATCAAAGGAAGAGTGGTTAGACTGCTACCTGTACACAGAGATCCAAAAAATTTTCTTCACATCTTTCCCTACTGAGCTATACGAGTGGATCGCGAAGCTAGTAGATAGCTAGGGAAGGTGGAAGCTCGATAATCCTATTGTGTGGACCCTAGAGTTGGTGCGTAGATTGGAAGCATCGGAGGATAAGATCACATGCGTTGTTGATCACTGGCTCAATTAGATTATAGGAGGATTCATTTTTGAGTTCGCAGTAGATACTTTAGTCAGCTATAGCGAGGCTGAGTGACGCTTTCTCAAAGGACTGTGAGGTAATTACATAAATTCTATGAATACTTGGATTAAAGTGTTATTGTGTGAAAATAGGGTTATGCAATTACCTGGATGTCCGGAGCCACACGAAGTGGAAAAACCTACATAAACAAAGGAAGAAAGGGACCAAACAATAACCCTTTGATTTCACCTCCGCGAAGGGACAAGGAAGAGCTCGCGAATGTCTCGTCATGAACTGCGATCATTTTGATAAGGCAGAGGATTCCGCGCATACCATCCCCACACACACCACCACCAACTTCACCGCCTTCACCTCCATCTTCGCCCGTACCACCTCCGCCACCACTGCTAGTCAATATGGCAAGTGCGATAAAGTTGCCTACGTTCAAGGGAGTAGGAAATGAAGATCCAGACTAGTTTTGGTTCGTGACAAGAGCCATATGGGAAGTGCAGGGAGTTATAGATGATATTATAAAGAAAGCAACGTTGGTTAGTGCTCTGCAGGATCATGCGCTGACCTGGTATATTAAGCATTCTAATGACAATTCGAATGTGGGGATCACAGATATCCAAATTTCTTTGAACAAAGAATTTAGCAGGCCAAAGTTAGAGGCACAGTCGATCATTGGATTCAAAGAGATCACAATTCTATTAGGTGGATCTCCTTGGGAGTTGGATTAGAGACTGAAATGCACAATTCACGAAGTTAATATGAATATGACGGATGGAAAACACCACGAATGGTTTGTAGCCTTGCTAATGCTGCATTTGAGGAACACACTGTCACAATAGAGGTTAACAACTCAGGCAGAGGCCTCGGAGATCACGATGAGGCTGCATGAGACCTCGATACAGGATCCCAACTTGGGAGTTTAGCAGATCCACTTGCAGTTAAAAAGCTTATGCCTTGAGATGCAGAGTCTGAAACAGGATAGGACACCCCGACCAGAAGTGCACAAAGAGGTATGGTGCGTTAAATGTAAGGTTCAGGGTCATGACAAGGACCACTACCCGGTGTTCGAGAATTACCTCGCGAGAGGAGGGCCGATACTGTTAAGACCAGAGGCACAATCAGGACCTAGCGCGGTGCATGATTTATCAAATAGGAGGAAAGCATGCTACAGACAACTGCCATTTGTTACAGAAGTACACACATAATTCGCAACAATTGTTCTATAATTTTTGTAGATCGGTTGGACACGATGAGCGCACCTGTAGAAGCTATGAGTTGATGATGGATAGGACTCCTATCTACATAGTTTAGGCCAAAACGTGAACCCTTGACTAGAATGCACGAGTGGCGTGAACCAAATTTCAGGGGCGTGGACGAGGCCGAGGTGGAGGAGGACCTCGAAGAGGTCGCAGACAACTCATATGCTACAATTGTAGAGGGCTAAGACATTATTCCCATGATTGTATGAATCCAACACGTCCATCATGCCTGTATTGTACCTTGTTTGATCACGACACAGAGGACTGTCCTACGTTGATAGCTAGGTTGTGCGACAAGGGAGCACTCCAACCTCCCCTGACTCAGAACCTGTAGATGATGAGGTCTGAGCCATGCAAGGAAGATCCAAATGTGAACATTGTGCTCCGAAGTGGAATTACAATGGGAGATGATAAAGGAAAACAACCCAAAGATAGTACTTGGGTTCGCAAGGCTCCGACGAAAGAAGCAGAGTTTGATTTGGAGCACGCTAAGGAAATATTCATGGAAGCTAGGAAGAGCTTTGCTGACTTCAGGATGCAAAGATAGATCAAAGCCAGAAATGGACCCATCTATGCTTACAACGTTCCTATAAACATGCATGAAGCTACTGTGCGACAGTAAGGTTATAAAGGGATTGCAGGAACTCATTAATAGATGTGTTGGGACCGCGCCAAGAGAACCACGCGTAGTGCGGAAGATTGGAAAGAATGCGACGATGACGGGAAGGGAAATGAGGTTAACTGTGCAGATTGGAGAATATGAGATGGACCAAGTATTCTGGATTTAGGATCCGATGTGAACATTCTGCCGAAGTAGACATGGGAGCACATGGGAAGGCCTACGCTACAATGGTCTCCTATCTAGCTTCGAATGGCGAACCAACAAAAGATAATACCTATGGGGAGATTGCAGGGATTCACCGTGGATATTGAAGGGGAAAGCGTGCTAGAAAAATTTGAAGTGATAGAGATTGTTGGTGACAACAATCCCTACCCCGCGCTCTTAGCAATCGATTAGGCCATTGACATGAATGGGGTGATTAATCTAAAGAAGAGCAAGATGATTTTTGAGAAAAATTCTCTGCGCATAGTCATACCTTTGGACCCTACAGAAGGATCGCGCTACACAAAGCCGGTGCACGACTATGAAAGTGACAACGATTTGGATTGCATCTACAAGATAACCCCCTAGAGAAAGATTGGGTAAATCCCACCATGGATGGATGAATGTCATGGGAGTGCAAAAGCTCATGTATGTCGGATTCAGATGAAGAGATAGAGCAATGGCAGAACTGGTTACACAAGGTAACCACGTTGAATTGTTACATGATGATAAGATCGTTGTGCTACGTATCAACAGAAGTGAGATATTTTCCCACTTATTATGGATTAGGTGATGTAGATGCTTTCTTGGGCAGATTTGAAAGGGAGGTGCCAGAAAATCAATGTTTCTAGGCTTTGAAGCTAGTACTACGCGCTACGCCTGCGAGGTGGTGGGGTACACACCAAGGAAGCTTTGAGGACTGGTGCAAATGCAGGAGAATGATGCGCATGTGTTTTGGGAAGCCTCAGATGCGACTAACAGACAAGTATGACGGACGGGATGATTCGCGCGCGCACCTGGCCAAGTGGACAAAGGTCTATGGAGAAGAGCCACAATCTGAGTGGATGCACCTGTTCTACCATACCCTAGATGTTATACCCATGAACTGGTATATAGAGACGGAGCTCCTCCATGGGACAGGTGAATGGGATATCTTGCATGAAGGATTTCTGTTAACCTTCACTTTTGAGGATTGTTGGTGGGACACCGTGGATGACACGCTACAAGCGATAAAAGAAGCTATATTTAGGATACCCCAAGATCCAATAGAATCGATTCAGCCTGAATGGGCTACTCAGCTGAGCTATGCTCTAGAATGTTATAATGTAAATTTTGAAGAAGACGACAAGGATCCATGGAAAATTAACATTTTAGAAACAGAAGGCCATCACGAGGTTCAAGGATCATTGATTGACGACCCTGACATAACCGTGCTGATAAAGACAAAGTAGGTGAACGATTTGGTGTTACTATATGATAGTAAGTTTGATAAATTCTTGGGAAAGTTCAGAATGCATTGGCTGGGACTGTATTTTATTAAGGAGGTAACAGATGGAGGTGCAGTGCGGTTTGTAAAGCTAAATGGAGAACCTTTCCTAGTCAAAGCGAATGGCAAAATCCATACACGGGTGGCTTGGCTATTTGACTAGTTGACAGAAGCACAGTCTTAGCGCTCTAGGTAGCTGAAAGGAGGCATTGGACTATAAACAAATGTAGGGAACTTAGGAGCAGATACAAGGAAGCAATTCAGATACCGCGGTCTTTGAACAACCTGTCCAGGAGATACAACAGGTAGCCGCTTAGTGTGCTGCGGACCTTCCAGTAGTCCGAGCAGAGTTGGGAGGTCTCCACGTGAAGATCTCCGCACCGACAGAGTGACTCGATGGCGAGTCACGATGCTTGTGTTGGGGGCCTGTTGGGCGTGGGATCCCCCCAAGGCAAGTTTTGGGGTTTAAAGCCCAAGTTTTGAGTAAGTCCGATGTAAAGACTCTGTGATTTGTGAGCGCGGAGCATGAAGTTGTAATGAAGTCATAGGGATGTCCGCCCTTACTTTTATAATGTAATGTCAGCTTGAGACTTCTACCCATGGTCCGAGGACCATGGGATTGTATAAATAGAGTGAGGCTCTAAGTTGTAAAGAGGTAGAAGTTAGCAGAAGATCTAATGAGGAAGCATTGAGTCTAAAGTGTAAAGTCGTGTCTTTGGGTAGTAGAGTAGGAGAAGGCTTTGCAGCTGAGTGCCTAGAGGCCTAGTAGTCTGCAGCTGAGTGTGTGGACCCCTACAGCTGAGTGCGCAGGGCAGGTTGAGCCTGTAACCAATTGAAGCATTAATAAAGAGAAGTTTTACATTATTTTGGTGTATCTTTTCCTATTTTATGCATTGAAGTATATTGGGTATGAATTGCAAGTTTACTGGTTATTTTCTATGTGAACTTATATGAATGCTTTGAATAAGTGAATATAAGATAAAGTATCTATTTACGCGAAGATAACTAACTGGTATAAGAAGATAAGTAAGAACCGCGGTGTAACTTGGGGAAATAGCTCAGATCGCTGCTTTAGTAGTGTGAAAGCTCCTCATCCTTTGGTTAGGACTGCACAAAGGCGAGTATAACAGAGCGTGAAGGCCTCGCAATTCTGGATAGTGCGCAAAGTGACCTGCACGAGGGTATTCATAGTTAGACTAAATCGACCCCTCAGACATCTCAAGGGTGTGGTAACTTGGTTCCAGCATCCCCCCATACTGCTTCAGGTGAGACCTTGGTCTGCGCTCCATGGACTGTTGCCAAAAGGGCCAGTAGTACAAGGATTTGTTTGGCTAAATAACTTCGAACCTGGGTTAGGCCCCCTCAAGCCAACAAGGCACTTAGCACAAGGTTCAATAATTATAAAGCAAGTCATTATTTTAATTTAGTTATGGCATATTTTTTTATTTATTATAGTACCTCCCCCAACTAAGGGATGACTGTCCTTAGTCATATCGGGTCATGTCAAATGAAGTATCAATTCAAATCTGCAAAGTCGATTGGGGATGTGCCTGACGACTTACCTTGGTGGAGTAACGTCGGTAAAGGAGTAACAACATCGAGGGAGTAACAACACTGAAGAGTAACAACAACGATTGAACACTTAACTGAAATCACCACGGAGTAATAGCATCAGAGGAGTAACAACACCAGGGTACTTAGACGAAATTGCCATGGAGTAACAACATCGGAGGAGTAACATCACTAGGGTACTTAGATAGAATCACCATGGAGTAGCAAAACCAGAGGAGTAACACCACCGAGGTACTTAGACGGAATCTCCATGGAGTTACAGCACCGAGTACTTAGACGGAATCACCATGGAGTAACAACATCAGAGGAGTAACAACACTAGGGTATTTAGATGGAATTGCCATGGAGTAACAACACTGGAGGAGTAACAACACTAGGGTACTTAGACAGAATTTCCATGGAGTAATAGCACATGAGTAATAATAGAACCAGGGTACTTAGATGGAATCACCATGGAGTAACAACACTGGAGGAGTAACAGTGCCACTGAGTTACCTATAAGAAAAATATACATATACTAGTAACAACATTTTATATATATATATATATATATATATATATATATATAATCACTATTTTAGATTAGGGGTGTAGAGGAGGAATTCCCTGGACTAATAAATTCAAAAGTAGAGTTATCAGAGAGATATTTAATAAAGGAGTCTCGTGAAGCTGGATAGTGATATAATCTAAGGCGATGTTCATTCATGATCAGAGGAGTATGTGCCTCATCAATTTTTATAAGTCTAATAGTCGCATTAGCAAACACTGTGTCAACTTCATATGGCCCCATCCACATGGAGCAGAGTTTTCCCTTAAAATCCTTGATCCGGGAATCATAGAGAAATGCCCAATCTCCTCTTTGAAACACCTTTTTCTTAATGAATTTATCGTGCCATTTAGTTCTCTACTGCTGGATTGTAGCAATATTCTGGACATCTACCAAATGAATTTCATCAACTGTTCTAGTTGGTGTTTATAGGATTCTGAAAGTTCTAGACCTACTTCAAGGGTTGTCCTGAGCGTCTTAATTTTGAATTCCATTGGAAACAAAGGGGATCTTCCATAGACAAGCTCATATGGTGAAAACCATGATGTGTTCTGCCATGTTGTTCTATACGCCCACAGTGCTTCAGGAAGCTTCTTAGCCCAATTCCGACGATGGTTCACTCCAGTCTTTGTAAGAATATTCTCTATTACCTTGTTTGTGCTTTCAACTTGACCATTTGCTTGACGGCGATATGAAGATGTTACCCTATGTTTAATTCCAAACTTTTTCATATGTACTTCTATTAGATGTGAAGTAAATTGTGCCCCTCCATATGAAACTATCTCTCTAGGAGCTCCATTATGTGCAAGAATTTCTTCAAATAAAAAATCTGAGACAACTTGTTATGTTGCTTTCACAACAGCCTTGGCCTCTACCCACTTTGTGACGTAATCTATGCAAGCCAGAATGTGAAATTTCTGCTGTGAAGGTGGGTTAAATGGTCCAACAAAATCGATAACCCATTTTTCAAAGGGCTCAAGAGCTAGTTGGGACTATAATGGAATTTCATCTACTCGACGAGGCTGACCCATCCGCTGGCAACTATCACACCCTCTTACATATTTCCTTGCATCAAGAAAAATAGAAGGCCAATAATATCCCATTTGTAACACCTTATGACCTGTCCACTTATCTACAAAATGTCCCCCATAGGGGCCATCATAAGAAGCTTTCAGGATGTTATCACTTAGGTTATCCCTTTTGACTCCTAAAGGGATACGGCCGAGGTAACCACAAACCAACTTTGGACTGCAGGCCCTAGCCTACCTGCAGTCAGAGAGGGCTCTCTCTTTATGATTTAGCTCTGTTGAAAGGGATGATTTCAGGCTAGATATGATGCACAGGGGTTTTGATTGAGTTTTGGTGGGAAAACTGACACTTTCAGGTAGAGAGGCAGAGTATAGTCTGAATTTTTCAAGCCATTGGGCGTGGAGTCGAGGAGGGGAACTGCTGATGCGTTTTCTTAATAACAGTGAGGGAACATGGAGCAAGATAACTGAGGTTTGAAGCAATCTTTAGATTTAAGGGATGAACTGAATGCTAAAGAAAGAGAGGCAGTTAAGAATCTGTCCAACATATTAGCAGAGAAAATAACAGGGCGCTACCTAGGGGCAGTTAAGAATCCCTAGGTAATTGGACAATACAGGCGAATTGGGGTAAACATGAGCCGGGAGGAATTCAATGTTCATAACCAATTCTTTTAGAGGAAAACATCAAGAAACAACAGAAATTGAGCATAGAGAGTGTTTAAACTAATTCTAGGCCATTCCTTTTTTCTGCTATTTAGATAATGGCAAACACATAAACAGAGATAAGAGGCACTTATTGCTTCAGGTCGCAGCGCAGGAATTCCATCTTCAACTCTTCAGAACATTCATCAGCAACAGACAGTTCGCTCTCCAAGCTTTAAGCAATCTTTGATTACAGAAAAATCCAGGTATACACAGCGAGTCTCTAATGAAAATCTCAATTGACCAACCTTAAAACTATACAGAGGGTGGTATATATAGGGAAAAAAACTCTCTGCAGAGTTCCTTTATTACATCTTGACCCAATTAGGTCATAAAAATGACTACTTGACCTAATCCTATCTAGAAATGAATGCAAAAAATATCTCGGGCCGTGCTCAGGGCCGATGTGTCAAAACTGAATAAATGATGATGTCCTTGGTGGCTTGCTGCAGTGCTTTCTGCAATAAATGACTATGGGTTTCTGCTTTCTTGCTGTCCTGGTGCCTTGAATGCCTTAATGGTGATTTGAAGGCAAGGATGGGCTGATGCTTATTGATTTGACTTTCTGGGGGCTTCATCAATGTTCAGGTGCCTCGAGCCCCTAAAAAACCTTGACTGATACTCTCTAGCATCTTTTCTTCCACTGATACTCTCTGACAAAATCTGGATTGCCGATCTGATGTGCTGCTGGTCTAATCACCAATAAATGGCTGCTGTTCGGCCTCGGTATCATCTGGAATTGTCTTCTGATCATTTTGGTATGCTCTGTGAAGAAAACGGATCATTTTTGCGCCTTTTCGGGCTTCCTGGGGCCGCATGGTGAGAAGATTCCCTAAAGATTCTGGGGCTCCAAAGTGCGACTTTTGCGCCTCTGCGCCCAAAAAAGTGCTGATGACGTCAGCATTGTATGGAGGGTGACGTCAGCATGACGTTAGCAGGGCGACGTGGCGGGATGACATCAGCATGACGTCATCTCGTACAGACGATGACGTGGTAGGTACGATGGCGGGGACACATGGCAGTGACGTGGCAGGAGGCCACGCAGGCAGGTGACTCATGGGGTGACTGGACAAGGGGTGACGTGGGCGGTGACTGTGCAGGGGTGACGTAGGCAGTAACGTTACCGGGCAGGGCGGTAAGCGGTATTTGGTGCACCACTTTTCGGGGATGGCGGTTTCGGAGGGAGGGGCTCTGCCACAGCCCAGCGCCTGATGCGTGGCGGGAGTACGGCGGCAAAACTGCCGAACTCCCGGATGTTAAAGGTTGGGCGTGTCAGGAATGGGGATGCCCGCCAGCCGTTGATCTGTGGGGCGGGCGATCCGACAGTTGGCAGCGGACGCGAAGGGAAGGCGGGTTAACGGGTGGGAATGTTCGCAGGAATATTCCCTTTTTAATACATGCGGCGGATGGGTTAAAACTTAGGAAAACGGGTTTATGTGGGTTTTCACAGGCACGGGTTAATATTTATGCACAAAACTTTGGTTTAGGGGCGGGTCATGGGTTTTTTTGGGGGTTTTCAGGGTTAAGGGAGAGGTTACTAGCTGACCAGATGTCAAACTAGTTCCTCAATGACGCGGATGGGCTAAAAACAGTCCCAGATGGACTGAGATTTCCCTGACTTAGTGAATATATGGCTATAATGCCAGGGAGGGGTATTTACATAGGGGAGTTTATATACATGATTAAAATAGGGGAAGAGGGAAAATTGTTAGGGAGTTATATAATAAGGGTGATGAGAAGAAGGGAGAGGTTAGTGAACTCTAGTATAAGTACCTCCAACTGAAAAACTGCCTTAAACTGAAAAATGGACTGTTTATCAAAATTAGAACACAGCAGTAGCCCTTAGACTAGCATATTCTTATGGATACTTCTTTGGCCATCTGTAGCAAATATGGAGCATTGCAACATGCATAGTACGACATATTTGGCATGTAAAAATGTCGATCATGAAAGATGATTAACCTGTTGCAGTAGGAGGCTAACAGTGGCTCCACTTGGGGATGGATTTTCCTTGTGAAAAGTCAAGAACAGCAGGTCAGACTACCTTGTATTCAATTGTTGCTGTGTTCTGCAAATTTCCCTTGGCTGGCTGCCTTATTGATCCTACGTACCTACCTACTCTAACCAATACTTACTTTGCTATTAGGTGAAGTGAAATAGCCAATGCAGCCACTTAAGCAATAATAACATGAGTGGGCTTTGCTGCTTGTGCTTGCTGGTGAGACCAACTGAGATTTTGCAATTTGTTATGGCTTTGTCAATCTTTGAGAAGATCAGGAAGCTATTGACCTCCTTTGCGGTGTTTAAATACTGTACAAAATTGTCCTGCAACATATATATACAATTTCTAGGCTGAATTAAAGAACTGTACAAAGGTTGAGGATCGCTACCATGCCTTGGAGTCGGGAGATCATCGACAACTCTATACTGAGCCTTGCAGCCTGTCGATGGAGAAGAGCACTGATCTCTTTGATCATTCTGCCTGCCAGCGGATAGGTCATTTAGAACTTGCGGAGGTGCTTGTAATTTGTTACAATCTGCCTCGAATAGGGCTTGACTAATCTGTGCAGACTGCTGGTCTTCTTCTTCTTTGAACCACTCAAATGGCTTAAAACAAAGAGGTAGGGGATCCACTTGGATTATTTGGTCATATACTGCTGCTTCTGGATCCACCTCAATATGATATTCAATGGCTCTTTGGGGCTGCAAAATTAGAGGCAATACCTTTGGAACAATATCTTGATTGACCTCCAAGCGGTCAATAGCAACACACGGTGACACTTGATCATATACAGCATGATAGTTATCCTTGATAAATTGAAAAGATTCAAAACAAAAGGGTAAAGTTCCTTTACTGAAATCAACACACTCTGCGTTTTCTTCCTTTTCTTCATAGCTGAGATAGGCACGCTAATCATTGGGTTCAGGTTGCTGAACCTGAACACTGCTTCCTGCCAAAATAGGATCTGATTCCTCTGCAAGGCTGATTTGATCGTTAGGCTCATAGTCATCATCATACAGATCATATTTGGGCAGACAATTGAAAGAAGAGAAGCTATCATATTCACACAGTATATCAGGAGACTGCTCCATCATGTATGGCTGGATGAATATGTCATCTGTTTTGTGGCAGGTTTGTTCGTGAATGTCACTACTTTCCTGTTGTGAAACAGATCTGTTCTGGTGCTCTGAACATTCTACTTTCGTTGTGATCAGCTGCATCATTTCCTCTGTCTTTTGTAACACACTATGAAATCTCTCTTCTTGCTCTGCTTTGCGCTATTCTTCCCTCCTTTTTAGATTTGCCTCTACGTCCACAGCTATGTCCTGCATCTGTTTCAAAGTGGATGGGTATCTCTCTCTTAAACAGAATTCCATCTCTGTGTCAAATGCTCTAGGATATTGCAATAGAGCTAAATCAAGGGGAGGTCTTATATTTAAAGGCATGGACTAATAAACCTGATTGAATCTGTCTGAAAACTGCTGAACAGATTCATCTGGATGCCTTTCTAAATGATTGTATTCTCCAATGAGCACGAAGAGATTACCTCTGATCATCCATCTATCAAGGAAAAGCTTGGCACACTGCTGAAACTTAGAGATGCTCGCCTCAGGCAACGCTTTAAACCAAGTCCTAGCTTCGCTTTGCAAAGAAAGGGCAAATAGTCTAAGACTGACATCTTCATCTTCCACTTCAAATGTATTAAGATAATCTTCAAAAACCTAGACATGTTTCTGGGCAGTAATGCCATTCTCTCCATCAAATCTAGGGAGATATTCAGGATGATTTGCCGGCATGGGACCAAGCACAGGAGGCAAAATGAGCGGCTTATATCTTTCAGGAACTTTATGAGGCACGGGAGTATGTACAGGAACTAGAAGACTAGACTCTATTTTTGGTTCCTCCTTGGCTGTATGATGATCTTCAACAGCATTTGGACGCTGCTGCTCTGATGTGCAAGGAGGCTTTTCAACAACCTTTTCCAAAGGAAAAACATAAAAATCTGACATAAAATCGTTTTTAAAGTACAATATGCACAGCAAAATCTGGTGCAAGAGAAAGAACATGATCTCTTGGATGATAGTCCAGGTCAAGAGCCTGATCTGCTTATGTAATTCCTTCGGGTTCATTTCTCCAGTGGAGTCTTTATTATGAGGATGATGTGGAGTCGCCAGGTGGATGAATCAACCTTGAAGTGCCTGATCTCTGTCCACCGTCACAGATCAGAGCTGAACATGAAAAACCCTGAAGAAAGGAACACTTTCTCTAGAAAACGAGGCGAACTGGTCAAAATTGAGGATTTACACTAATAAACACATGATTCACTTCCCAGTGGAGTCGCCATTATGTTATCACTTAGGTTGTCCCTTTTGACTCCTAAAGGGATACGGCCGAGGTAACCACAAACCAACTTTGGACTGCAGGCCGTAGCCTACCTGCAGTCAGAGAGGGCTCTCTCTTTATGATTTAGCTTTGTTGAAAGGGATGATTTTAGGCTAGATATGATGCACAGGGGTTTTGATTGAGTTTTGGTGGGAAAACTGACACTTTCAGGTAGAGAGGCAGAGTATAGTCTGAATTTTTCAAGCCATTGGGCGTGGAGTTGAGGAGGGGAACTGCTGATGCATTTTCTTAATAACAATGAGGGAACATGGAGCAAGATAACTGAGGTTTGAAACAATCTTTAGATTTAAGGGATGAACTGAATGCTAAAGAAAGAGAGGCAGTTAAGAATCTCTCCAACATATTAGCAGAGAAAATAACAGGGCGCTACCTAGGGGCAGTTAAGAATCCCTAGGTAATTGGCCAATACAGGCGAATTGGGGTAAACATGAGCCGGGAGGAATTCAATGTTCATAACCAATTATTTTAGAGGAAAACATCAAGAAACAACAGAAATTGAGCATAGAGAGTGTTTAAACTAATTCTAGGCCATTCCTTTTTTCTACTATTTAGATAATGGCAAACACATAAACAGAGATAAGAGGCACTTATTGCTTCAGGCCGCAGCGCAGGAATTCCATCTTCAACTCTTCAGAACATTCATCAGCAACAGATAGTTCGCTCTCCAAGCTTTAAGCAATCTTTGATTACAGAAAAATCCAGGTATACACAGCGAGTCTCTAGTGAAAATCTCAATTGACCAGCCCTTAAATCTATACAAAGGGTGGTATATATAGGGCAAAAAACTCTCTGCAGAGTTCCTTTATTACATCTTGACCTAATTAGGTCATAAAAATGACTACTTGACCTAATCCTATCTAGAAATGAATGCAAAAAATATCTCGGGCCGTGCTCAGGGCCGATGTGTCAAAACTGAATAAATGATGCTGTCCTTGGTGGCTTGCTGCAGTGATTTCTGCAATAAATGAGTATGGGTTTCTACTTTCTTGTTGTCCTGGTGCCTTGAATGCCTTAATGGTGATTTGAAGGCAAGGATGGGCTTATGCTTATTGATTTGACTTTCTGGGGGCTTCATCAATGTTCAGGTGCCTCGAGCCCCTAAGAAACCTTGACTGATACTCTCTGGCGTCTTTTCTTCCACTGATACTCTCTGACAAAATCTGGACTGCCGATCTGATGTGCTGCTAGTCTAATCGCCAGTAAATGGCCGCTGTTCGGCCTCGGTATCATCTGGAATTGTCTTCTGATCATTTTGGTATGCTCTGTGAAGAAAACGGATCATTTTTGCGCCTTTTCGGGCTTCTTGGGGCCGCATGGTGAGAAGATTCCCTAAAGATTCCGGGGCTCCGAAGTGCGATTTTTGCGCCTCTGCACCCAAAAAAGTGCTGATCACGTCAGCATGATGTCACCATTGTACGGCGGGTGACGTCAGCATGACGTCAGCAGGGCGATGCGGCAGGATGACGTCAGCATGACAACATCTCGTACGGACGATGACGTGGCAGGTACGATGGCGGGGACACATGGCAGTGACGTGGCAGGAGGCCACGCAGGCAGGTGACTCATGGGGTGACTGGACAAGGGGTGACGTGGGCGGTGATTGTGCAGGGGTGATGTAGGCAGTGACGTCACCGGGCAGGGCGGTAAGTGGTATGTGGCGCACCGCTTTTCGGGGATGGCAGTTTCGGAGGGAGGGGTTCCGCCACAACCCAGCGCCTGACGCGTGGTGGGAGTACAGCAGCAAAACCGCCGAACTCCCGGATGTTAAAGGCCGAGCGTGTCGGGAATGGGGATGCCCGCCAGCCGTTGATCTGTGGGGCAGGCGATCCGACGGTTTGCACGGACGCGAAGGGAAGGCGGGTTAATGGGTGGGAATGTTCGCAGGAATATTCCCTTTTTAATACGCGCGGCGGATGGGTTAAAACTTAGGAAAACGGGTTTATGTGGGTTTTCACAGGCGCGGGTTAATATTTATGCACAACACTTTGGTTTAGGGGCGGGTCATGGGTTTTTTTGGGGGTTTTCAGGGTTAAGGGAGAGGTTACTAGCTGACTAGATGTCAAACTAGTTCCTCAATGACGCGGATGGGCTAAAAACAGTCCTAGATGGACTGAGATTTCCCTGACTTAGTGAATATATGGCTATAATGCCAGGGAGGGGTATTTACATAGGGGAGTTTATATACATGATTAAAATAGGGGAAGAGGGAAAATTGTTAGGGAGTTATATAATAAGGGTGATGAGAAGAAGGGAGAGGTTAGTGAACTCCAGCCTGAGTACCTCCAACTGAAAAACTACCTTAAACCGAAAAATGGACTGCTTATCAAAATTAGGACACAGCAGTAGCCCTTAGACTAGCATATTCTTATGGATACTTCTTTGGCCATCTGTAGCAAATATGGAGCATTGCAGCATGCATAGTACGACATATTTGGCATGTAAAAATGTCGATCATGAAAGATGAATAACCTGCTGCAGCAGGAGGCTAACAGTGGCTCCACTTGGGGATGGCTTTTCCTTGTGAAAAGTCAAGAACAACAGGTCAGACTACCTTGTATTCAATTGTTGCTGTGTTCTGCAAATTTCCCTTGGCTGGCTTCCTTATTGATCCTACCTACCTACCTACTCTAACCAGTACTTACTTTGCTGTTAGGTGAAGTGAAATAGCCAATGCAGCCACTTAAGCAATAATAACATGAGTGGGCTTTGCTTCTTGTGCTTGCTGGTGAGACCAACTGAGATTTTGCAATTTGTTATGGCTTTTTCAATCTTTGAGAAGATCAGGAAGCTACTGACCTCCTTTGCGGTGTTTGAATACTGTACAAAATTGTCCTGCAACTTATATATACAATTTCCAGGCTGAATTAAAGAACCGTACAAAGGTTGAGGATCGCTACCATGGCTTGGAGTCGGGAGATCATCGACAACTCTATACTAAGCCTTGCAGCCTGTCGATGGAGAAGAGCATTGATCTCTTTGATCATTCTGCCTGCCAGCGGATAAGTCATTTAGAACTTGCGGAGGTGCTTGTAATTTGTTACAATCTGCCTCGAATAGGGCTTGACTGATCTGTGCAGACTGCTGGTCTTCTTCTTCTTTGAACCACTCAGACGGCTTAAAACAAAGAGGCAGGGGATCCACTTGGATTATTTGGTCGTATACTGCTGCTTCTGGATCCACCTCAATCTAATATTCAATGGCTCTTTGGGGCTGCAAAATTAGAGGCAATACCTTTGGAACAATATCTTGATTGACCTCCAAACGGTCAATAGCAACACACGGTGACACTTGATCATATACATCATGATAGTTATCCTTGATAAATTGAAAAGATTCAAAACAAAAGGGTAAAGTTCCTTTACTGAAATCAACACACTCTGCGTTTTCTTCCTTTTCTTCATAGCTGAGATAGGCACGCTGATCATTGGGTTCATGTTGCTGAACCTGAACACTGCTTCCTGCCAAAATAGGATCTGATTCCTCTGCAAGGCTGATTTGATCGTTAGGCTCATAGTCATCATCATACAGATCATATTTGGGCAGACAATTGAAAGAAGAGAAGCTATTATATTCACACAGTATATCAGGAGACTGCTCCATCATGTATGGTTGGATGAATATGTCATCTGTTTTGTGGCAGGTTTGTTCGTGAATGTCACTACTTTCCTGTTGTGAAACAGATCTGTTCTGGTGCTCTGAACATTCCACTTTCATTGTGATCAGCTGCATCATTTCCTCTGTCTTTTGTAACACACTATGAAATCTCTCTTCTTGCTCTGCTTTGCGCTGTTCTTCCCTCCTTTTTAGATTTGCCTCTACGTCCACAGCTATGTCCTGCATCTGTTTCAAAGTGGACGGGCATCTCTCTCTTAAACAGAATTCCATCTCTGTGTCAAATGCTCTAGGATATTGCAATAGAGCTAAATCAAGGGGAGGTCTTATATTTAAAGGCATGGACTGATAAACCTGATTGAATCTGTCTGAAAACTGCTGAACAGATTCATCTGGATGCCTTTCTAAATGATTGTATTCTTCAATGAGCGCGAAGAGATTACCTCTGATCATCCATCTATCAAGGAAAAGCTTGGCACACTGCTGAAACTTAGAGATGCTCGCCTCAGGAAACGCTTTAAACCAAGTCCTAGCTTCGCTTTGCAAAGAAAGGGCAAATAGTCTAAGACTGACATCTTCATCTTCCACTTCAAATGTATTAAGATAATCTTCAAAAACCCGGATATGTTTCTGGGCAGTAATGCCATTCTATCCATCAAATCTAGGGAGATATTCAGGATGATTTGCCGGCAGGGGACCAAGCACAGGAGGCAAAATGAGCGGCTTATATCTTTCAGGAACTTTACGAGGCTCGGGAGTATGTACAGGAACTAGAAGACTGGACTCTATTTTTGGTTCTTCCTTGGCTGTATGATGATCTTCAACAGCATTTGGACGCTGCTGCTCTGATGTGCAAGGAGGCTTTTCAACAACCTTTTCCAAAGGAAAAACATAAAAATCTGACATAAAATCGTTTTTAAAGTACAATATGCACAGCAAAATCTGGTGCAAGAGAAAGAACATGATCTCTTGGATGATAGTCCAGGTCAAGAGCCTGATCTGCTTATATAATTCCTTCGGGTTCATTTCTCCAGCGTAGTCTTTATTATGAGGATGATGTGGAGTCGCCAGGTGGATGAATCAACCTTGAAGTGCCTGATCTCTGTCCACCGTCACAGATCAGAGCTGAACATGAAAAACCCTGAAGAAAGGAACACTTTCTCCAGAAAACGAGGCGAATTGGTCAAAATTGAGGATTTACACTAATAAACACATGATTCACTTCCCCAGTGGAGTCGCCATTATGTTATCACTCAGGTTGTCCCTTTTGACTCCTAAAGGGATACGGCCGAGGTAACCACAAACCAACTTTGGACTGCAGGCCCTAGCCTACCTGCAGTCAGAGAGGGCTCTCTCTTTATGATTTAGCTTTGTTGAAAGGGATGATTTTAGGCTAGATATGATGCACAGGGGTTTTGATTGAGTTTTGGTGGGAAAACTGACACTTTCAGGTAGAGAGGCAGAGTATAGTCTAAATTTTTCAAGCCATTGGGTGTGGAGTCGAGGAGGGGAACTGCTGATGCATTTTCTTAATAACAGTGAGGGAACATGGAGCAAGATAACTGAGGTTTGAAGCAATCTTTAGATTTAAGGGATAAACTAAATGCTAAAGAAAGAGAGGCAGTTAAGAATCTCTCCAACATATTAGCAGAGAAAATAACAGGGCGCTACCTAGGGGCAGTTAAGAATCCCTAGGTAATTGGCCAATACAGGTGAATTGGGGTAAACATGAGCCGGGAGGAATTCAATGTTCATAACCAATTCTTTTAGAGGAAAACATCAAGAAACAACAGAAATTGAGCATAGAGAGTGTTTAAACTAATTCTAGGCCATTCCTTTTTTCTGCTATTTAGATAATGGCAAACACATAAACAGAGATAAGAGGCACTTATTGCTTCAGGCCGCAGCGTAGGAATTCCATCTTCAACTCTTCAGAACATTCATCAGCAACAGACAGTTCGCTCTCCAAGCTTTAAGCAATCTTTGATTACAGAAAAATCCAGGTATACACAGCGAGTCTCTAGTGAAAATCTTAATTGACCAACCCTTAAAACTATACAGAGGGTGGTATATATAGGGAAAAAATCTCTCTGCAAAGTTCCTTTATTACATCTTGACCTAATTAGGTCATAAAAATGACTACTTGACCTAATCCTATCTAGAAATGAATGCAAAAAATATCTCGGGCCGTGCTCAGGGTCGATGTGTCAAAACTGAATAAATGATGCTGTCCTTGGTGGCTTGCTGTAGTGCTTTCTGCAATAAATGAGTATGGGTTTCTGCTTTCTTGCTGCCCTGGTGCCTTGAATGCCTTAATGGTGATTTGAAGGCAAGGATGGGCTTATGCTTATTGATTTGAATTTCTGGGGGCTTCATCAATGTTCAGGTGCCTCGAGCCCCTAAAAAACCTTGAGTGATACTCTCTGGCGTCTTTTCTTCCACTGATACTCTCTGACAAAATCTGGACTGCCGATCTGATGTGTTGCTGGTCTAATCACCAGTAAATGGCCCTTGTTCGGCCTCGGTATCATCTGGAATTGTCTTTTGATCATTTTGCTATGCTCTGTGAAGAAAACGGATCATTTTTGCGCCTTTTCGGGCTTCCTGGGGCCGCATGGTGAGAAGATTCCCTAAAGATTCCGGGGCTCCGAAGTGCGACTTTTGCACCTCTGCGCCCAAAAAAGTGCTGCTGACGTCAACATGATGTCAGCATTGTACGGCGCGTGACGTCAGCATGACGTCAGCAGGGCGACGTGGCTGGATGACATCAGCATGATGTCATCTCGTACGGAGGATGACGTGGTAGGTATGGTGTCGGGGACATGTGGCAGTGACGTGGTAGGAGGCCACGCAGGCAGGTGACTCATCGGGTGACTAGACAAGGGGTGACGTGGGCGGTGACTGTGCAGGGGTGACGTAGGCAGTGACGTCACCGGGCAGGGCGGTAAGCGATATGTGGCGCATCGCTTTTCGGGGATGGCTGTTTCGGAGGGAGGGGCTCCGCCACAGCCCAGCGCCTGATGCGTGGCGGGAGTACGGCGGCAAAACCGCCGAACTCCCGGACGTTAAAGGCCGGGCGTGTCGGGAATGGGGATGCCCGCCAGCCGTTGATCTGTGGGGCGGGCGATCCAACGGTTGGCGGCGGACGCGAAGGGAAGGCGGGTTAACGGGTGGGAATATTCGCAGGAATATTCCCTTTTTAATACGTGCGACGGATGGGTTAAAACTTAGGAAAACAGGTTTATGTGGGTTTTCACAGGCGCGGGTTAATATTTATGCACAAAACTTTGGTTTAGGGGTGGGTCATGGGTTTTTTTGGGGGTTTTCAAGGTTAAGGGAGAGGTTACTAGCTGACCAGATGTCAAACTAGTTCCTGAATGACACGGATGGGCTAAAAACAGTCCCAGTTGGACTGAGATTTCCCAGACTTCTATTAGATGTGAAGTAAATTGTGCCCCTCCATATGAAACTATCTCTCTAGGAGCTCCATTCTGTGCAAGAATTTCTTAAAATAAAAAATCTGAGACAACTTGTTATGTTGCTTTCACAACAGCCTTGGCCTCTACCCACGTTGTGACGTAATCTATGCAAGCCAGAATGTGAAATTTCTGCTGTGAAGGTGGGTTAAATGGTCCAACAAAATCGATATCCCATTTTTCAAAGGGCTCAAGAGCTAGTTGGGACTATAATGGAATTTCATCTACCCGACGAGGCTGACCCATCCACTGGCAACTATCACACCCTCTTACATATTTCCTTGCATCAAGAAAAATAGAAGGCCAATAATATCCCATTTGTAACACCTTATGACCTGTCCACTTATCTACAAAATGTCCCCCATAGGGGCCATCATAAGAAGCTTTCAGGATGTTATCACTCAGGTTATCCCTTTTGACTCCTAAAGGGATACGGCCGTGGTAACCACAAACCAACTTTGGACTGCAGGCCCTAGCCTACCTGCAGTCAGAGAGGGCTCTCTCTTTATGATTTAGCTCTATTGAAAGGGATGATTTTAGGCTAGATATGATGCACAGGGGTTTTGATTGAGTTTTGGTGGGAAAACTGACACTTTCAGGTAGAGAGGCAGAGTATAGTCTGAATTTTTCAAGCCATTGGGCGTGGAGTCGAGGAGGGGAACTGCTGATGCGTTTTCTTAATAACAGTGAGGGAACATGGAGCAAGATAACTGAGGTTTGAAGCAATCTTTAGATTTAAGGGATGAACTGAATGCTAAAGAAAGAGAGGCAGTTAATAATCTCTCTAACATATTAGCAGAGAAAATAACAGGGCGCTACCTAGGGGCAGTCAAGAATCCCTAGGTAATTGGCCAATACAGGCGAATTGGGGTAAACATGAGCCGGGAGAAATTCAATGTTCATAACCAATTCTTTTAGAGGAAAACATCAAAAAACAGCAGAAATTGAGCATAGAGAGTGTTTAAACTAATTCTAGGCCATTCCTTTTTTCTGCTATTTAGATAATGGCAAACACATAAACAGAGATAAGAGGCACTTATTGCTTCAGGTCGCAGCGCAGGAATTCCATCTTCAACTCTTCAGAACATTCATCAGCAACAGACAGTTCGCTCTCCAAGCTTTAAGCAATCTTTGATTACAGAAAAATCCAGGTATACACATCGAGTCTCTAATGAAAATCTCAATTGACCAACCCTTAAAACTATACAGAGGGTGGTATATATAGGGCAAAAAACTCTCTGCAGAGTTCCTTTATTACATCTTGACCCAATTAGGTCATAAAAATGACTACTTGACCTAATCCTATCTAGAAATGAATGCAAAAAATATCTCGGGCCGTGCTCAGGGCCGATGTGTCAAAACTGAATAAATGATGCTGTCCTTGGTGGCTTGCTGCAGTGCTTTCTGCAATAAATAAGTATGGGTTTTTGCTTTCTTGCTACCCTGGTGCCTTGAATGCCTTAATGGTGATTTGAAGGCAAGGATGGGCTGATGCTTATTGATTTGAATTTCTGGGGGCTTCATCAATGTTCAGGTGCCTCGAGCCCCTAAAAAACCTTGACTGATACTCTCTGGCGTCTTTTCTTCCACTGATACTCTCTGACAAAATCTGGACTGCCGATTTGATGTGTTGCTGATCTAATCACCAGTAAATGGCCGTTGTTCGGCCTCGGTATCATCTGGAATTGTCTTTTGATCATTTTGGTATGCTCTGTGAAGAAAACGGATCATTTTTGCGCCTTTTCGGGCTTCCTGGGGCCGCATGGTGAGAAGATTCCCTAAAGATTCTGGGGCTCCGAAGTGCGACTTTTGCGCCTCTGCGCCCAAAAAAGTGCTGATGACGTCAGCATGACGTCAGCATTGTACGGCGGGTGACGTCAGCAGGGCGACGTGGCGAGATGACGTCAGCATGACGTCATCTCGTACGGACGATGACATGGCAGGTACGGTGGCGGGGACACATGGCAGTGACGTGGCAGGAGGCCACGCAGGCAGGTGACTCATGGGGTGACTGGACAAGGGGTGACGTGGGCGGTGACTGTGTAGGGGTGACGTAGGCAGTGACGTCACCGGGCAGGGCGGTAAGCGGTATGTGGCGCACCAGTTTTCGGGGATGGCGGTTTCGGAGGGAGGGGCTCCGCCACAGCCCAGCGCCTGATGCGTGGCGGGAGTACGGCGGCAAAACCGCCGAACTCCTGGATGTTAAAGGCTGGGCATGTCGGGAATGGGGATGCCCGCCAGCCGTTGATCTGTGGGGCGGGCGATCCGACAGTTGGCGGCGGACGCGAAGGGAAGGCGGGTTAACGGGTGGGAATGTTCGCAGGAATATTCCCTTTTTAATACACGCGGCGGATGGGTTAAAACTTAGGAAAACGGGTTTATGTGGGTTTTCACAGGCACGGGTTAATATTTATGCACAAAACTTTGGTTTAGGGGCGGGTCATGGGTTTTTTTGGGGGTTTTCAGGGTTAAGGGAGAGGTTACTAGCTGACCAGATGTCAAACTAGTTCCTCAATGACGCGGATGGGCTAAAAACAGTCCCAGATGGACTGAGATTTCCCTGACTTAGTGAATATATGGCTATAATGCCAGGGAGGGGTATTTACATAGGGGAGTTTATATACATGATTAAAATAGGGGAAGAGGGAAAATTGTTAGGGAGTTATATAATAAGGGTGATGAGAAGAAGGGAGAGGTTAGTGAACTCCAGCCTGAGTACCTCCAACTGAAAAACTGCCTTAAACCGAAAAATGGACTGCTTATCAAAATTAGAACACAGTAGTAGCCCTTAGACTAGCATATTCTTATGGATACTTCTTTGGCCATCTGTAGCAAATATGGAGCATTGCAGCATGCATAGTACGACATATTTGGCATGTAAAAATGTCGATCATGAAAGATGATTAACGTGCTGCAGCAGGAGGCTAACACAGGACATCATAGATGTCATCACCACTTATGCAAAACCTTATTTTCTAGTTAGATCCTGAGTAAAAGAGATATCCCTCTATCCATGAATAATGAGCACTATGATGGATAATCCTTCATTATTCTATGTAAGGCAAGTGTTGAGGCAACTTTCCTATAGCAAGATAGTTAGCAATATCTGCATACCACAGAGTGTGAGTAGAAATTGTAAAAATATTTTCATCTGGAAAAATATCCTCCACGAGTGTACCTTCATTACTAGTATTCATCCTACACAGGAAATCTACAACTACATTATCTTTCCCAGGTTTATCTACAATGGTAATATCATATTCTTGAATTAATAGTAACCATCTTATAATAAAACCAGGGGTTATTGGTTTGTTCATCAGATACCTGATAGATGTATGATCAGTGTGCACGAAAGTAGAATACCATGTGATATAATGCCAACATTTATTAATAGAATAAATGATAGCCAATAACTCCTTTTCAGTGACCGTATAGTTTAATTCAGCAAGGGTCAAATTATTGCTGGCATAGTAAATTGCGTACGATTTCTTGTCCTCCTATTTCCCCAAAACCACCCCTACTGTTGTTTGAGAATCATAAGTAGAGAGGTGAAATGGGAGCTTCCAGTCAGGAGCACACAATATAGGAGCCTTGTAGACTATTTCTTTGAGTTCTACAAAAGTTGCTTCACATTCACCTGTCCACGCCAATTCTGCATCCTTAGGTAGCAATTGAAAAAGTTGGAATATTATTTTAGAAAAAAATTCTATGAAATGCCTATAATAGCCAGCATAACCAATAAATTTGCGTAACTGTGTCGGTGTCTTAGGCATAGGAAATTTTAATATTACCTCTACCTTCACCGGATCAACACAAATTCCTACAACAGAAAGCAAGTGTGCCAACACTATTACTTCTTTCATCATCATATGACATTTGATTGTACTAAGAGAAACATGTGTTTGCTTGCGTATTTCAAGTACTTTCTCTAAATTTTTCAAAGCTTTTGTAAAGGAATCCCCATATGGGGTGAAGTTGACCATGCAAATCTCAACACTATCATTAACTGGATCAGAGAAAAATCCTAATATTTCCCTTTGAAAGGTAGCAGGTGCGTTACAGAGGCCAAATGGAAGGACTTGGTAGGAAAAGGTTCCCTAAGGGCATGTGAAGGTAGTTTTTTTCCTAATCCACAGGAGCTATTTGTATCTAATTGTATTCGCTAAACCTATCCAGAAAGGAGAAAAACTCCTTCCTGGCTAATGTATCAAGAACTTGGTCAATAAAGGGTAAGGGAAAATGGTCTTTTTGAGTTGCTTTGTTTAGTTCCCTGTAATCAATGCAAATCTGCCACTTGCCATTCTTCTTAGGAACAATGACCAGCGGGGAAACCCATTGACTGTCTGATATCAGATAAATAAAACCCACATATAATATCTTCTATAATTCATCTTTGACAATGTTTTTTACGATAGGATTCATTCTTCTTTGTCACTACCTAATAGGTCGACATTCCTCTTTAATGTATATATGATGAGTACATAAATCAACAGGGATGCCTTTCATATTTGTATATTCCCAAGCAAAGGCTTCTTTAAGCTCCCGAAGGACTTTTAGTAGCTATTCAAATTGGGAGTGTGAAAGGTCAGGATTAATATTCAATGTCTCCCCTGATTCTATTTCTACAGGAACACTATTACAAGGTATAATTTCAGGAATGTTTTCTATTGTTTCTTGTTCAATATCTTCCAGAACATTGAAACTCATGAAAATTTCTAACAACTAACGAGTTGAACTAGAAACAAAGTTGGGACTGCTGAGAAAGGTGCTAATGGCATCGTCCTCTATTTCATCCTTAAAACAGAGAGCCTCGCTATTGGTAAGGATGGGTATAAATTCTTCATTCTCAGATTCAGGCTCTTTGGTAGGTAGAGGATTTCATATAAAGGTAAATCTGGGTTTAGTTGATGAACTTGGTTCTCTAGGGGGGTAAAGGATAAGATTCTTTATAACTTCCCCATTGGATATTACCATGTTTTGAGACCGACACCCAATGTAAGGGCGGTTGCAAGCCAAGGTCTTCCTAAAATCAAAGCATGCCCATCAGCTGGGGATTGGGTATGTGAAACAAAAAGGTCGACAGGGTACTGCCATGAGTCTATTGAAATAGTGATATCCTACAGCTTCCCTACCAGTATTATAGTAGACCGATCTTCCAATTCTAGGATAGTGGGAGTTGATTTAAGGTTCTGTAGACACAAGGTAATCACAGTTACAAAGGTTATAACATTAATCACACCCTCCAAATCTACCAGTACATTTGGGATATCCATCCCATTAATTTGTAATGTTCAAATCAAGTTCCCAGGATCCCTGTATTTAACAGGTATATATTTCCCCAACATTATATCTGATAATTTACCCATGACATGAATAGTAAGTGGGTCCTTTGATTTTCTTCCAAGATTCTTAGAACAATATTCTTTAATTTTCTTAACATAAATCGGTATGTCTTTCATAGCTTGAAGTAACGGAATTTTAACGAATAAATTTTGCAATTCCCCTAAAAGGTCAACTTCAGGATGAGGAATTTTTTTCTCAAAGATAATCTTTTTGGATAAGGTGGACCAATTTGACATCCTATAGTCACAATAGTTTGTGAAGGGGTGTGTTGCTTTATAGGAATTTATCCTGGATCATCTCCTATTGTTCTATGTTTTGGTTTTGAGACTTCATCATTGGTATGTTCAACAATTATTGGTGAAGTCTGAGTATTGACCACCCGACCAGATCAAAGACTTAATTCGTTACATTCAATGGTGGAAATACTATATGCACAGAGGTTGAGTGTTTCAAACTGTTGAGCCCCTCTATTATTTGGATTTGGATTGGATTGGACAGGATGTTGAGGATGAAGAGGACAATTACTAGTGGATGCATTAGCAGGCAGTTGTAGTTTCTGTTGTGTCATAGGTTGGGAGAATTGTCCTAAAGGACGAGGAGGAGGTCCATGAAAATTTTGGGACCATGAAGAATTTTGATCAAATTGAGGGTACCATGGTTTCCAAGTCATTGGATATTGGTAAGACTACGTCCAAGAAGGTGAAAAAGGTATAGACCACTAACCAAAATTCATATTATTAAAATACTAAGATGGGTCTTGAGGCATACCTTGATTCATGTTTGGTAGCTGTGGTTTCCATGGTTTCCTTGATCCCATAAAATAAAGTTGATCCTCTTCTTCATTTTTTCCCTGAAAGACCGCCTTCAATCTAGGAAGAGATAGACAAGTGATAGTGGAATGACTCAGTTCACATATTGCATAAGTCTCCATGGAATTTAATGGACATTCCTTCAATGGATGCTTCTTCCTGCATTGAGGGCAAAAAATAGACATATCCTTCTCTACTTCTATATAATTTTGTTTCGCTTGCAACAAGTCTAGCTGTGATGATAATGTGCTCAGGATATCGGTTCTTAGGTTGTCCAATAGATTCCAAATTTCAACCTTTTTAACTCCACTGCTAGATGATTTGAGAGTTCAGATTCCCTGCCTCTGGCTCACAGCCCATCGCGAACACTTGATGCATAATTCACAGATGGTATCAAATTATTCCTTTGATATATCTTCTTTCCCTACTACGTTCAATAGCTCCATACATTCCTCCATTAGTTCTTTTAGGAAGATGACCTTCAATATATTCTTATCCAGATCACTGTGGCTCGATCTCTACAAACTATATTGAAAACGTTCCATAAAATCTTCCATATTCTCATTCTTGTTCTGCATAATCTTAAAAATTTCTTTCTTTACATCTCATCATTTGTAGTAGTCATTATATTTCTGAAGGAAAATTATTTTCATATCATCCCATGTGGTAATATATTTCCCCCCTAAACCCATAAAGCATCTCAAAGTTGTTCCTTTCAAAGTTGCAGGGAATATCTTCAATCTCAGAGCATCGGAGATATAATCATACCCCTGAGAGACAACATCGAATTTAGAGAGGAATGTGTTCGAATCCATTAAATAAAGAACATGGAAATTAGGTAATGATATTAAATGAACAGGCTTCATAGGTGTATCACCTTTGGTATCTCCAATTGGGAATTCGATTGAAGAATTTGGATGAGCCATGAATATCTTCCAATATTCACTCATAAACTCAATAGGTTTTGGATCTAGTTCTTCTATAACAAATAGTTGAGATTGTTTGACATCGCTTGCCCGATCAAATGGTGCAAATAATTCCCTAAAATCTTCTTCTTTTGAACTTACAATATGCAGTTCCTCAAATCCTTTGCTTGTTACTTCTTCTTCCCTGAATTGTACTTATGCTATTGGGGGAGGTTCTGGTTGTGAAACTAATTTTCCTCCAGATCTCGTACGAGATCTTACCCTAACAGCAACTCATGATGATGCTCCAGACTCAGCCCTTGAGATGATCTCCTGGATGTAAGTTGTTCTGCCTAAATCAATCCATTTTCTTTTTTGGGGTCTCTCTCTGCTCCTTTTATTAGTGTCTATATTCATACAATTAGGAAATAAGAGGGAAACATTCAAGAAAATTAAAATCTCAAGAGCTAGAGTAGCATAATAAATTCCCTCCCCAGGAGGAGAGAGTGGCCCCTAAAGAAAACAAGAGAAAGAAAATAAAAAAATCACAAAAATCAAGCATAGGATCTGAAACAGGGCGAAAAATAAAACTCCCCTTCCCAGGATGAGAGAGCAATACTTATGAAATCTTAACAAAGCAATCTAAAGCTCTAGCCCTGGAGCAAGATGATAAAACCTTCCTTCCCCAAGATGAGAGAATAATCCTAAAAGAAAAGCAAGAAAGACAAGAAACCAAACAACCAAATGATCTAATACTCGTGACCTCGAGCAAGTTGTAAGCTTCCTTCCCTAGGATGAGAGATCAGTCCTATGGTCAATACTGGTCATACTTTCGCGCCTTTAATAGCCTCCCTGGCAACGACGCCAAAATGTTGGCGTTCAGGTATGAATCATGCAATTAAAATAATCCACATTTAATTATCAACCCAAGGTTCTACCAGTTATTTCAAGGCTATCATGAACTGTATGTGCAGGCCACAATTTCCCTACCCAACATTGAACATTAATTATAAATTCATCAATGTGTAACAACAAGAAATAACTATAACAAAAAATAAGAGTAACAACAAGTAATAGTTGTAACGAAAATAAGAGTAACAACAATTAGGAATCTTAGCACACATTGATAAACATTCATAGCAACAATAAGCTCATCGAAATAAACCTAAACACACATCTAATCCAGCAACACCTGGTCAAGAGAGTGGGAACAACTCCCTGATCATGGTTGTGGCAAGATCAACGAATCATAATATGCTTAGAAGATCAAACAATCATTAAATAAAGAAATATTACAAGTATGTTGTTATAGACTCAAAGTTAGATTATTTCTCCTGTAACCTTAACGACTCTTAATAGTGATAGCTTTCATAGCTCGCAACTCTACTTTATACATTTTGTCAATAATATAGTTCCTAGAATTACGACATTGTCTACCTTTAATTACATAGTGGTTTTCAGAATGAAACATAATGTAAAAGATAGAATCATGTCAATCAAGAGATTCATTCACCATTGCAACCAATGTTCAAGGATAATACTGCCAACTTTGACGGTATCATTCAGTGAATCATGGTCCTGGTCATTCTTCCTTCAAATCTACAGAAATAACTAAATTAGCAAGCCGCTTAGGTAATAATCCACTACAACTATGCTTCATTGACCAATAATCCATAAAGACATGACAAGAGGTATACCTATGCATTTTAAGATATTGATTAACCATTATTGTCATGAAATGGGTAAAAAGAACAGGCTAAAAGGGTGAGTAAAAGTATGCAAATCTAGCCACCAACAATGACCATGCCATCAAAATTATTTACGTACATGGGATTATAAACTGGCATGGATCATAGGGAGAAGGTTCACTTTCCAATTTCAAAGAGGACAATGAGTGTTATAGCACCATTTACCACTCTTGGAATATTTGATGCTCTGATTATGGCCTAGGGCAACCCTTCCTTCCAGACTTGGTCCAAAATCTAAAAAACAATGTTTTATTTCCTATATGCTACTTTTCCCTATGATAAAAGCGTGTACACGCAGGTTAGCATATACCCAACCTACGTACATGTGTTAAAACACTTAAAAATAATAAACTTCCTTAATTTCGGGCAGAGTTCACAGGTTTTACCTATTACTCACCTCCTATTGCCCATGGCCGAACTATTTCCCAACTGAAAAAACTAATTTGGAGAAGTATAAATAAACATCCATGGGAAGGCCATAAAGGAGACGAAAATGAGATATTGGTATTATAGTTGATTTATCCTTGATCGAGTTTGACAATATCCCTGTGCCTCCTGCACTCCCAAAAGCTTTAGGAAACCGTTGTTTCCTCTTTTGAGATATCCTTCATCCTTCTTGAGATATCCTTGTGTATGATGATGGAGGGTGAGGCGTGGAAAGGATGGATCTGGAGGACGGTTCTGCTTGGAGCTGGAGGAAGACTCAGGTTGTAGTTTTCCATCTTTCTTGTAGCTTACATCAATAAATAAATGTTGTTCCGTTCTTGATATTAAACGTGTTTATGCATTGATCTATATTGTGATTTGTTTATAAATCTTATATTGATGTGTAACTGTTCATTCATTTATATGATCCAGGTGGATATTGGTGGCCACCCGCAAATTCCACTTGGAATCCCACCATTGTTTCTTTCAATTTTTCAGTTTCCTTATTTGTAGCACAATTTACTATTTTTGGTAGTTTTTCGGGTCCTAAACTTCAGGAGCCGTTTTGAGGCCCTAAATGACATTTTTTGGGAAAAATGGGAGCGACATCGGTCCTTGCCCTAACGTTGAAAGTTGTATTCCTTGTATATATCTTTCTAACAAGGTATTGTGCACGTCAAACGGAGATTGAATGCCAAAGTTACGACCCCGGGAAATTGATATACCAATTTACCCAAAATAGGGCCCATAGTTTGGCGCTTCATCTCCTAGGGTTAGGGTTTTGGATGTTCAGGGTTTTCCATTGTTTCTAAACAGTAAATAGGTCTTCGATTAAAGGTGTTTCTAAATTTAGATAACCAAGAATTTCTAGATGTGGCTGAGCAGAATAACTATCACAGCTACATATAGGAGAAAAATTAACAGTCTTGAGGATGTGTGATATTTTTGTCGTATTTACGTGCAAATCTGCTAATCATACATTGTATTCTGAGCAATATCGCCAATTGTGCGCTACTTTTGCCACAAACGGCTGAAGGAGTCCCATAAAATTTCGTGAAATTGAAATTTAATGTTAAATATAAAACTGTGGCATAGTTCGAAGTTACAAGTGTTCCGCTCCATCATCATCATTATTATTATTATTTTTGGGTCTCAAACAGTCATTTCTAGTGGAGTTTCTTTAGGTGCTTTAGTGTTGCCCATGATAAGTATGCTAATATGTTTGTATTATTTTTTCTTTAACAGTCATGTCTATGTTATATTGTATATATTACTCACAACCATTATTTGTTGTAGTAGGTTTTTCATTTTTTTTTGGAATCACAAGTTTGAGTTGATTGTACAAGTGTTACAAAGATCTTTTAGACTTTTGAAATATGCATTGAAAAACTCAGTTTAAATTACATAAAATTAAAAAATTTGATTTCTAAACTCTCCAATACCCAAATGGTTCAATTTAAAAAAAAATTCTAAATCTATATATTGAATTAACAACTCAATTTGTTAAAAAATACTTAAGAATTGTCTCCAAAAAATATTCACTGAATTAAAAAAAATATTTTAAACATTTAATAATTAGATAATATATATTTTATTTTTTGATATTGTGGAGTCTTTATTAAAGAAGTTGACTCCATATTTGTCAGCAACTTTTTTCCATGAATGGTGAAACTTTGCACAAATTTCTAGAGGAACTATACTTTTGGGATTTTCATCCAAACCAAAGTCCTAAAATTTAGGAACTCTTAGTGACGTAGGCAAACTTTTCATTAGGGGTTAGAATTTAGGTGCCTGTGATGATGTTTCATTTTGAAAAATTTTGGAGAGACAAAAATTGCATAGGGTGTTTTGGCCCAATCCAATTAAATAAATAAAATAAGATAAATTTATAAAAAGAATGATCCGGATTTAAACAGGAACGCAACAAATTACAGAGATAACCATATACACAAAGATGCAGAGGAAATAATACTTCATTTCATTAATGGAAAATACTGAAATATGCTTACAACCAGAAATGGAAATAAACCAGCTAGGGCGATGGTAGCTTATCTCTGAGAAGAGATGTGATGTCTACATGCCTCTGAACTGTATTACAATGAGGCTCGAAGGCCTATTTATTGTTGAGAAACAATGGAAAACCCTTAACATTCCAAAACCTAACCCTAGGAGATGAAACGCCAAACTGTGGGCCCCGTTTGGGGTAAATTGGTACATCAACTTCCCGGGGTTGTAACTTTGGCATATGATCTCCGTTTGACGCGTACAATAGCTCATTAGAAAGATCTATCCGAGCACTATCATTGTTGGAACGGGCAACATTGGTCCATTACCCATGTTGCTCCTGGATTCCCCAAAAAACATCGTTTAGGGCCTCAAAACGGCTCCGGAAGTTCAGGACCCGAAAAACTGCTAAAAATAGTAAGTTGTGCTACAATTAAGGAAACTGAAAATGCTGAGAAAGACAATGGTGGGGGTCCAGGTGGACTTGGCAGGTGGCCACCAATATCCACCTGGATCATTCCTCCCCCCTTAGGAAGCAATGGTCCCCATTGCGTTGAGCTCCTCCATGAGATGAGGAAACTTCTGCTGAACTTGTTCCCTGGTGAGCCACTTGCCCTGCTGAAGGAGTTGGCCTGCTTTGACAACTCGATACAGTTGGATATTCTGTTGGCGAGTGTTCTTGATCTGTGTGTCCATGATCCGATCAATTGCAGCTTGTTCCATGCAGTCGGGATTTAATTATGTGGGTTTGAGCTGTTCTGCAATGTCGAATGTGTCTAGCAATGGTGGAAAGTATGGCCGAAGGCAGTCCACATTGAACACTGGGTGCAGGCCAAGGAATGGGGGAATGCTGAGCTCAAATGCATTGTCTCCCATAGCCTTAGTAATGGTGTAAGGACCATATCGGAGTGGTCTCAATTTCCGATAGGCTCCAGTAAGGCGTTCCTTTTGCAAATGCAACCAGACTTTGTCGCCCACCTGAAACTTGTGTGGCACCCGGTGTTGATCATGTCGCTGCTTGTACTTGGCATTTGATTTCTCAAGAATGTCATGGACCTGCTGGCGAATATGTTGGATGCGCTCAATGAAGCTGGTGGCCTTATCTGTTTCGGACTGGACATGAGCTGAATTCATGTGAGTAGTTGCGAGTGGCATGGCCACATCAATGGGGCATAGTGGCTGGAATCCCAAACCCACCTGAAAAGGGCTATGGCCAGTGGAGCTGTGAAGAGCTCGGTTGTAGCTGTGCTGAACATAGGGGAGGCTCTCGTCCCATATGCGTGGATGCTTTGAGTTATACATGCGCAGAATGTGCACAATCATCCTGTTGACAACCTCTGTCTGGCCATCAGTTTGAGGATGGAAGGCTGTGGACTTCGTGAGTTTGGTGTCCAGCATTGACCAAAGACTGGACCAAAATGTGCTGAGAAACCGACTGTCCCGATCTGAGATGATAGACTGTGGGATCCCAAAGTGCACCCACACTCGTTCAAAGAAGAGTTTAGCAGTGGCTTCTACTGTGATATTCTTCTTGCAGGCCACCATAATGGCCATCTTCGAGAACCTGTCGATGACCACAAAAACACAGTCATTTCCATGCTTAGTGGAAGGAAGGCCTGACATGTAATCCATGGAGATGGATTCCCAAGGTCGACTAGGGGTAGGCAACGGGGTATAGAGGCCGTGCTTCTTAATGGTCGGTTTGGCAATGGCATAGGCAGTACATGATCGGATGTACTTCCCAACATCCTGTCGAAGATTCGGCCAATAGAAATAATTTTGCAGTACTGCCACCATTTTCTCGACCCCGAAATGCCCAGCAGCCCGACTGTAGTGTGCTTCCCAAATCATCTTGGCACGCTCGCTTGAAGGAACACAAAGGTGACCGAGGTGGCATAATAGGGCATCCTGGAGGTGAAAATCTGCAACATGCTGACCCTCCAAGAGTGTCTGGTATGTGTGGCCGAATTCTAGGTCGCTTTTGTATAGAAGTGGCCAATCAGAAGTCTCGTGCCCACAAGAGTTGAGCACGGTGGTTAGCGCCATGATCGGTGGCCGACTGAGGCAATCTGCAACATTATTGGTGCTACCCTTTTTATACTTGATATTCAAGTGAAACTGTTGCAGGTATGTAGACCACTTCTGATGGCGATCATTCTGCAATTTCCCTTGGGTCTGTATGAACTGCAGAGGTCGGTGGTCTGTGTGGATGACCGTTTCCTTCCCCAAAATGTAATGCTTCCATTGTCGGCAGGCCTGTACAATGGAATACATCTCTTTATCATAAGTGGGGTACTTCCAGACTGTGTCTGAAAGTGTTTCACTGTGATATGCCACTGGATGTCCATGTTGAGTAAGGACTGCCCCAATAGCATAGTCAGAGGCATCTGTCTCGATCTCAAATGGTTGTTGTAAATTTGGTAACGCGAGCACTGGTGCCGTGCAGAGGCGATCCTTCAACTCCCTGAATGCCTTCTGTTGAGATTCAGACCAAAAGAATTTTGCTTTCGCCCCGCCCTTGGTGACTTGACTCAAGGGCCAAGAAATATGAGGAAAACCCAACACAAACCTGCGGTAGAAGTTGGCAAGGCCTAGAAAGCTGCGGAGCTCTGTTAGAGTGGTTGGAGAGGGCCAATCCCGAATGACTTGGATCTTGGCTGGATCGACATGCACCCCCTGTTTATTAATGATGTATCCCAGATACTGAACCTGGGTCATGCCAAAAGTGCATTTCTCCAAATTGGCACATAGCTTGTGTTGCCGCAGTGTTTGGAGAACCTGTCGGATGTGGTGGAGGTGCTCTTCCCAACTCTGGCTGAAGATCATAATGTCATCCAAGTATACTACTACAAAGGAGTTGGTGAATGGCCGCAGGATGTCATCCATTAGCCTCATAAAGGTTGCAGGAGCATTCGTCAATCCGAAAGGCATGACCAACCATTCGAAAGGGCCCTCCTTGGATTTGAAGGCAGTCTTCCACACATCGGAGGGTTCGATTGGTACCTTGTGATATCCTGACTTCAAATCGATCTTGCTGAAATATTTCGCCCCCTTTAGTTGGTCTAGGAGGTCATCAATCCGCGGCATCGGGTACCTATTACGGACAGTGATCTTGTTCAGCGCCCGATAGTCAATACAGAGTCTCCACGTCCCATCCTTCTTCTGTACCAACACTATCGGGCTCCCACAGGGCGATGAACTCGGACGGATGTGACCTTTCTGTAGGAGCTCCTAAATCTGCCTCTTGATTTCATCGTTCTCCAGAACAGAGCGCCGATAAATTGGTCCATTAGGTAGCGGCGCACCTGGGGTCAGATCGATGGAGTGCTTGACTTGACAGTGCAGAGGAACCTCTGCCGGGGAGGTGAAGATGTCCTCGTACTCCTCCACAACCTTGTCCATCTGTAGTTGTCGTGCAGAGGGACCCTGTTTGGAGGCTGCGGCCACTGTCTTCTTCTTTCCTTGAGGGCGTATCATCAGAAAAACAAATTTCCTAGTTTTGGAAATGATCTTACTGCATTGTTTTGCAGTAATCAAAGAGATGGCGGCAGGTGGTGCTACCTCTGGTATCCTGAACAACTTATTTCCCAATGTAATAATAACAGCACGGGGCCTTGATTCATACACAGCATGTCGCTTCCACAAATATGGTTGTCCTAGTAATACATCACAAACTTCAAGGGGAGCAATGTCACACAATACCTCATCCGTGAAGGGCTTGATGTTGTATGGAAGGCGACACTGCCGGCTCACGCGAAGATCTCGTCCTTGGTGGAGCCACCCGATGGTGTATGGTTGTGGATGTGCTGTTGTTATAGACATTTTTGTGCCTTACAGCATGAAGCATGAAATGTCCATAATCAAAGGGATCCAAAGTCCCTAAACATGTTGTTCTTACCCCTAGAGGAACAAGGTCAGCAAACCACAGCACTTCAAATCAGTTCTCCACCTGAAAACGCTCAAAAACAAGGCAATTCTGGATCATGTCAACTGCTACACTGGCTACCTGCACTGAATGTCAACTGCTACACTGGCTACCTGCACTGAATGTCAACTGCTACACTGGCTACCTGCGCTGAATGTCAACTCCAACACTAGCTACCTGCGCTGAACGTGTTTGGACAAGTGGCAGGCTCATTTCTCAAGGTGTCAATGCCCAGGAAGCTTCCAAAATGACACTTGGATCAGGGAATTCGCCCAGTGATGAGTAAGAGGTTCTTAAACTCCAAGTGGAAGCAAGGATCTCCAAGTGGACTCAAGAACTGAAGTATAACTGAAGTGGGAGAGGACACTAGTCAGCTTGAAGCCAGCCTCAAGCTGACTCATCCTTTCTCCAAATCTCCTATATATAGAGCTCTCTCATGAGGTCTAGGGAGGCTGGAATTTTGTGCAAAGCAAGGAAGTGCTGTTGGTTTACAGTTAGAGCTATTGGGTGATTGCTTTTATAGAGGTGAAGAGGAGATTTCTTGCTGCTGGGGAGGTGCTGCTGGATTGGAGCCATTGATGGTTGTAACCTTCTCAGAACCTTTTACTTCTATCAATAAAGCTTTGAATGTTCTCCTATATACTTGTATTGCATTGATGTATTGTATTTACTTGTATATCTGATTCACTCTAATCCATGCATCAGTTATGAGTACATGTTTCTTGTAGTTTCCATCTCTTGTTTGTGCAGGATCTTTGTGTAGCTGGGCCGGCAAGGGAACAAGGAGCTGGGAGCAAGGGACGAAGAGAGAAGACAAGATCGACAAAAGCGAAGGATATCGGTTGGTCAATCTTTTCTTCCTTCTCTGTACTTTCATAAAGGAAAATATCAAAGCTTTACTTTCAGTTGTTGCTAAGGAACTATCACCCTTAGAGTCGGGATAGGGTCATTCCGAGTCGGATACTTTTCCCCACAACAAAATGGCGACTCCACTGGGGAACCCAGTATCTTGTTGGTGTTTGTAGTATCTTTGCTATTCCTTTCCTGAAGAAAAGAGTACCAAATCGAAAAGCTTTTGACTATATCAAAAGCGAAGTAGAGGGGCTGCTACTCTTGCTCATTTTCTGAGCAGATTCATGATTTGAAGAGCTGATCTACGAAAGACTCTTGTGCTCTTTGTGATAGCTTTTCGTCCTCTTGATCATCCCTTAGCTTGTACTTGACCTATAGCTTTTTATTTCAGCAAAAACAGTGAATTTTTGAGCTTTTTATGACCCGGAAATCCTTGTAAACGCAACTCTCGTGTCTCAGTGCAGGCTGTCCAAAGGCAGTCTGCATTTCAGCGCAGGTACTCCCTTCGGGAACTGCGCTGAGATTCAGTTTGACAGACCAGAGCCTGCGCTGGACCAGTTAGCCAGTGTCTTGCTGAGGTTTCCCACTGAGTCTTGGCCCTGTTTTCACTGTTATTTTGCTGTTGATTGCTTGTCATTGTACTTGCTGTAAACCAACTTTCCTTGACATTATTCCGCCTCAGTTGTGTGATGAAACTGTGATTGTTCTTTCGGTATTTCTTGTTTCAGTTACAGTTTCCCATTGTGAAAAGCAAACCAGTATAGCTGTGGCCTCTTAGATCCTGAACTGTAAAAGTGTCGTCGTGATCTTAAGAGCTAGTTTTATTACTGTTCATGGCTGTTTGAGTTTGTTTGTTTTTCATCTTATGGTTTGAATTCATACATTTTTAGTGTCGAAACAAGTACCTGTAAGGCGTCTTTTGATTTTAGACAAAACTTGTTTGTTTACGCTTCAAATTGAATTCGAAAATTATACGACAGTTTCCTTTTGTCTTACATCAACATTAAAGGAAAAGAAAAGAAATACATGCATCCTGCATTTGCATTTTTTTATAAGTTTGCGTGATTGATCTAGGAGAAAGTGCATTAGTTTGTGCTTTTTGCTCTGTGTGGAAAGATAATGTTTTTCTCTCCCCTCAGTAGTTAGGATTTTCAAAGCTAAAAAGATTGTAAACCTTGCTTATCATTTTAGCTGCATTTAGGAATTTGTACCAATACATCTCGTGGTGATCCTGAAAGACAAACTACTAAACAAGATCAACTTAAAATATATTGAATGAATCTAAAAACGCTTTGTAACATAACGCTCACAGTAGAGGTCTAGGTAGAGACATGTTCCGGCGTCGTTAAACGTAGTGACTGTCGATCTCTACGAAGGTGGGTGATTCCTCCTGAGAGTCGGTGGCACTAATACGGACTTGTACTCCCACGTACCGTCGCGTATATATTGGGAGACCCCTATAGGAACAAAGCCTTTATCCATAGGAAGCCGTGTCGGCCGCCCTACTAATCGCGATGCAGTGAACACAACATTCACGAAGATCGACCACCCGTACCATAAAACGTATTCTGTGGTTTCGCGAAAGGTTTGGCACACCCTCTGCCTAGATCTCCAGAGCAGTTTCTTTTGGCCTTTTTCAAACTCTATAACTGAAAAAGTCCATCCGAGCATTTGTCACTTCGGGCTCGTTAAAACATCGAAGGAGACTAGAGTCATCTTTAGCTTTTTCTCGACTCTTTAAAACTGAAAAAGCAAGTTGTGTCTAAAGCGTCGTTATAAAATTTATCTTAAGCGGAATAATCATCACCCTTCCCTCGTTGATCTTCGAAGTTAGTCCACCACAAGTGGAAGTTCCTGTAGAATTGCTAAGAAATCTTTTGGATAAACTAGATATGTCTGAACAACCGTCGACATCCAGGACTGTGTCATCCGACACAGCAACGGCAGAGCCTCCTGCTGCTATCCCAACAATGTTCGATGGTATACCATCTGTCCCGGCAAGTTATCAACAACAAGCCGGAGTCCCATCTGGGACGACGACATGGTTAGTTCCTATTTCTTCGTCCGGATTATCATCTGGTATTCCTTATGTTGAAACTCAACAAATCAATCCAACGTGTCTTCAAAGGCCAATCTACCCTTTAAGTACTGGATTGCCACCATATGGAGGACAGTATGCCTTTTCATTGTTCCCCCCTGGAGAACAACCATATGGGAGTTTACAACAAAATTCAGGTCAAACTGGAATTACATCCAGCGGTTGGATACCAATACTGCCTCAGCAACCAAGAGTTGCATATTCAATGCAACCAGTCCACCCTGTGTCGAATGTTGCCACTATACCTGGTATGGTGATTGCGTCGCAAGTACAAGCGCTGCCTACTGTATGTCAACCCCAAGTTTCTCAGGTTGCCATACAACAGCCTCTTGTCTCGACATCTCAATCGCAACCTCAGGTCAGTGCCTCCTTATCCGGAGCGACTCAGGATCAAACAAGTACTGTGACTCCTCATCTTGGTCAATCATCTAGTATTGGGCATCAGCAAATGGTCCAACAACCAGAGCTGGTTCAAACTCAACAACCGCCATTCCAGCAATCATGTCAAGGACCTGAGCAACAAGTCTTTGTAAGTAATGGGCAACCATACTATAATGGTTATGCCCATCAACCTTGTCAAAGTTGTCAGCATTATGCTGGTCTGCAAAGACCCATTGCTCAGGCAATACCATCTTATCCTAGATATGCTTCGCCTAACCTGAACCAACAGTTGCCCTTTGTAGCAACTCTAGAACTACCAGATCTAAACCGGCTGACGAATGATCCAATTGCTTATGCCCCTTGGTGGCCAGCGATTCCACATAAACTTCCGTCAGATATTCCTAAATTTAATGGAAATCCGGGTGAAGACCCGTCGAATCATGTGATGACATTCCATCTATGGTGTTCATCGAACACCTTGAATGATGATTCGATAAGACTTTGCCTCTTTCAGAGGACGTTGATGGGTCCAGCGGCAAAATGGTACATTGAATTGCCTAGAGCTTCGTTCGACAACTTCAGTACCTTAGCCACAACCTTTTTAACCCATTTTCAATTACCGATAAGGTATGAAACGGGAACAGAACTCCTTACCAACTTCAAACAGACGACGGCCACCCATATATCTGATCATATACATGAGTGGCGTCGTCGTTGTAGGATGGTGAAAACATACGTTCCCGATCAGCTGTTAGCTGAATGGTTTATAAAGTCATTACTTCCCGCTATAACGGAAGATGTGGCCAAGGGGGGAGTCGTAACAGAGGAGCAAGTTATCGCTCGTGCACAGTATCTAGACTTGGTCTATACTCAGTCCGGCACGCTCTACGACAAAATACCTGACGCCCCTAGACCGGACTTCTCAATTCCTCCTCCTCCTAAATCAAACAATGACTCTCACGCCGGCGATGGCGTGATTGCCAAGCGCAAAATTTATAGTCAAAATGCAAATGAAGAACTTCTTGCCTCAGAAGTAAATGCCATGTCGACCGACAAGGGCAAAAAACTGAAGCAACCAGGGGGCAAGAAGAGAAAGACAGGGAGAAAAAAGAAACCCCCGGCAGGGTGTCATATATGCGATGAGGATCATTGGACGAAATATTGTCCACATATAGCTGAAGTTAAGAAACTCTTCAAGAGTTCAAAAACCCCAGCAGTATTGACTGATCCGTTTCCTAATCCAGGTCAAAATCTGGTTGCTAATCAAAATGCTTCTGGATCCCAAGTACTTATGTTGTCTACCTCAAAGCAACAGAATAATGCTTTGACAAGGAATAAAGATTACGGGAATCCAAAGTTGTCGAACAACAAGGTTAATGAAGGACCTAGTAGTTCAACAACAACTTTGACTGAAGTTGTGCCACCCATCGTTCCTGAGCCGATGATAAAGTCGCCAAAGGGAGTAGTACACAAATCGACATTTAATCCTCGTGCCAAAGGAGCACAAAATTATAATATAGTAAAGGACCTGGCCCAATCGCCATCCACTATGTCGACACTTGAAGTACCACAAAATTACCCCTCCCAAGAGCAAGCTTTATTATCAGCAATAGGTGGGATTGGCCCAATGGATTCCAATCTTGTGGCCTTTGATCATAAAGGATATGACCCTCAGTTACCAGCTCAACTAGCTTTCCTTATTCAAGTGAAAGCCCTCAACAAAACTGTTCATCGAACAATTATTGATGAGGGGGCATCTACATGTCTTATGTCGATGAGTTGCTGGAAAGATTTAGGCTCACCACCCTTGTCGAAATCGTCAACAACGTTAAAAGCATTTGATGGACGATCATACACTCCATACAGGATTTTAAGTAACTTGCAAGTTGAACTGGGGGGCAAAACAGTAGGAATTGATGTTGAAGTAATTGATGGAAACCTCGATTACAACATCCTACTTGGAAGGCCCTGGATCTATGCCATGGCCGCGATTGTGTCGACCTACTTCAGGAAGATTGCATTTCCCTTCCAAGAAGGAATTACAATCGTCGACCAAAAAACTTTTCTCCCCAACAGTTCACAAGTTACGGGAAGCATTCCAATGATCCATGGAAGCAATCATTCGCTCCAAAATATCGGAGTAGGTCTCCTAAAAGACCCTACTTTAATGGGTACTTTCGCCCTACCGCCTCCAAGTAATCTGGCGAAACTGGCCACGGTGGAAACCTACAAAATGAAATCTAATCCAATCTTCTGGTTGGATTCGAAAGATTCCTAAATATTTTGTCGGCTCCGAGGACAGTTCTTATCTCGTGTCAACCTCGTTAAAAAATGAAACAAGGAGTTATGAGGATAGTTCTTTTACTATGTCAACCTCATTAAAAAATGAAACAAATCCCCTTTTCAAAATTCAAAGGTAAACCTTCATTCCAATCACCAAGTTGAATGCAATGAAGCTTGGGGGGCACCCTCCTTTGACATGCGTTATTATGATGCTGGGGGCATGCAAGATTCGAGCAGTTTTAGCACATAGTTCATGCTCGTTAAAAAATAAACGCAAGATCCGAGCAGTTTTAGCACATAGTTCATGCTCGTTAAAAAATAAACATAAGTTTATGAGCAGGCTTTCCTTTAGAGTTCAAGCTCATCCAGAAAAAATGAACCGGTAAATAACCATTTGAGATCGTAAATCCATTAGCCATAAAAGCCTTGGTCATGTTTGTGTACCGTCACCTCCACTTTTCATTTGGCCGATCGTTCGCCTCCATATGAGTGTTTACCTCTTTTGAGAAACAGCTACGAAGAGTGATTTCACCTAGCCATCCTTGTGACACTGCCGTGATTGGAGAATTCCAACCTGTACCTGGAATCTGCTGCTATCACTGTTTATCACTCGTTCCTCAAAAGACGAGTCTTCTTTGAGCTCTTTTCATCTGGCTCGTAAAATATGAAAAGTTTGCCGAGTTTTGGCCTTCCAGCTCGTTAAACGACCGGAAAAGCTATCCCTCATTTAGACTTTAATCTTTTTTGGACTTGAGGGATTATTACACAAAAAGATCGAGCGCTTGTTTTGTTCGGCTCGTTAAAAGTACCGAACACCCATCCCTTCTGTATTGTTTTATACTTTTTCGGACTTAAGGGATTAGATGACGAAAAAGGAATTATGGAGTTAACTTTCTGTACCTTTTCAGACTCTCTAAAAATGAAAAGGACCGAGTTTTCCTTGTCGTTAGACTCGTTAAAATGATTAAATAGCGACAAACTTGTCTTTAGACGAGAACGAGTTTCCCTATCGTTAAGCTCGTTAAATCATAGCGATGGGCTTGCCCGAAGGGCAGGTTATAGAACAAGCATATGTTATCCTCCTCAAGCTTGACAAAAATAAAGAGGTACTGGTCAGAAATGACTGGGGAAAAATTGGGAGAACATCAAAGCTTAATGGTAGCAAGTCGCTCTTGAACATGACACTTTTCCTCCGTACCACATCGGGTTGGGTTGTTTCATTCACCGATCTCATCACCATGGTCTTCGCTAAACCATCCACATTTGGGGTAATGCTACCGATCCATCGCATCAGTGTCGTTATATGTTCAAGAGAGGTCTTTCTGAAAGTGTCAACCGTGTCCCATCCACTGCCATACATTATCCTTCATCCATTCATGATCGCCACCCTGAATCATATGTCACAGTTTGTTTTCACCTCCACTAAAATCATTAGCTCCGTTCCGTGTCATTGATGTGGGATTCATTAAGGCCCTCCTTTGACGGATCGCTTCTTGTCGACTTCAGCTCATTATCCAAGAAGTTGATCTAGGAACAACCCCATCAGTACTTTGAAGCTTGCATGCCTCAATGGCAAGTTTCTCACTTCCGGCGATAGGTATACATCAATGACCTTCGACCAGAAGATTTTGCGTGGCGTTCGACGCCAAGTCCTTTATTCACGCCACGTGAATTGTACTGCAGTACCTTGAGGGTCATTATCATTATCGGTGATTCCTCTCGCGCTTGTTAACGGTTTTCATCATTGACCGGTAATCAAGCGATGTCTTTCCATGTTCGACTTCAGTGCAATTCTCACATGGATCGACTTGTACTTAGAGTAAAGATCGAGCGAGTTTGAAGACCCCGGATCTAGTTTCATCCATCCGGGCTGCGAAATATATTCAAGAAATATAAAAACATTTGTCATGTACATCATTGCAGCAGATGATCATCCTATTCAAAGGATGATAATTTCAGCAGAGAATTATCAGTCTACCATTAGACGAACGTCTGTTCTATGTACCAAAATGTATTTATAAAGCTGAGCATGGGAATGCCCGCCTCAGCTAGATCATGAAAACAGAATGAAAAATAATGTATTGTATTGTATCGTATTACAGGGCACCTCTCAGCACTTGAATGAACTTCGGATCCTCTGGATAAAGCATTTCACCCGATAAACGACCTCATACTTTAGGGGGCAACTGTTATAGACATTTTTGTGCCTTACAGCATGAAGCATGAAATTTCCATAATCAAAGGGATCCAAAGTCCCTAAACATGTTGTTCTTACCCCTAGAGGAACAAGGTCAGCAAACCACAGCACTTCAAATCAGTTCTCCACCTGAAAACGCTCAAAAACAAGGCAATTCTGGATCATGTCAACTGCTACACTGGCTACCTGCACTGAATGGCAACTGCTACACTGGCTACCTGCACTGAATGTCAACTGCTACACTGGCTACCTGCGCTGAATGTCAACTCCAACACTAGCTACCTGCGCTGAACGTGTTTGGACAAGTGGCGGGCTCATTTCTCAAGGTGTCAATGCCCAGGAAGCTTCCAAAATGACACTTGGATCAGGGAATTCGCCCAGTGATGAGTAAGAGGTTCTTAAACTCCAAGTGGAAGCAAGGATCTCCAAGTGGACTCAAGAACTGAAGTATAACTGAAGTGGGAGAGGACACTAGTCAGCTTGAAGCTAGCCTCAAGCTGACTCATCCTTTCTCCAAATCTCCTATATATAGAGCTCTCTCATGAGGTCTAGGGAGGCTGGAATTTTGTGCAAAGCAAGGAAGTGCTGTTGGTTTACAGTTAGAGCTATTGGGTGATTGCTTTTATAGAGGTGAAGAGGAGATTTCTTGCTGCTGGGGAGGTGCTGCTGGATTGGAGCCATTGATGGTTGTAACCTTCTCAGAACCTTTTACTTCTATCAATAAAGCTTTGAATGTTCTCCTATATACTTGTATTGCATTGATGTATTGTATTTACTTGTATATCTGATTCACTCTAATCCATGCATCAGTTATGAGTACATGTTTCTTGTAGTTTCCATCTCTTGTTTGTGCAGGATCTTTGTGTAGCTGGGCCGGCAAGGGAACAAGGAGCTGGGAGCAAGGGACGAAGAGAGAAGACAAGATCGACAAAAGCGAAGGATATCGGTTGGTCAATCTTTTCTTCCTTCTCTGTACTTTCATAAAGGAAAATATCAAAGCTTTACTTTCAGTTGTTGCTAAGGAACTATCACCCTTAGAGTCGGGATAGGGTCATTCCGAGTCGGATACTTTTCCCCACAACAGCTGTGGTCGGTAAGCCCAACCGCTTCACGACCTCTGCCGAAATGAGGTTCTTTTGACTCCCGCTATCAACAATGAACTGTATCGGGGAGCCCTTTACCCACATCTGGGAGTGGAAGAGACGCTCCTCCTCCTCTGGATCTTCGGGTTCATTTTTCTGGATCTTCACGGTAGCAACAGTGGCGCTGGGATCTGCATCAATGATCTGCTTCCCTTTTTCATACCCCTTATCGGGTTCTGACTCAGAGTCGGAACATGCATCTGATTCTGAAACCTTTAGCTCAGCCACCAGTGACTGCTTGGCCCGACACTCACTTGTGTTGTGAGTGGAGATCTTATGGAACTCGCACCATTTTCCAGTGTCCTTTCTCGGCTTCGTGGCACTATTCTTTGCTTGCAGCTTCGGCTGGTTGTCTTGGGCTGTCCCGCCTTGGCTTTGTCCTTTGTTATGTGGTTTAGGGGCACCTTTCCCCTGCTTTGGATTCGCAGATCCAAAGTCTCGCTTCTTTTGTTTAAACTTCTGCTCAACCTTGACGGCATATCGGTATGCTGCGCCGAGCGAGGGGATGTTTAGGAATTGTATTTCTTCCTGGATGTACTTGTGCAGGCAGCCACGGTATTTGAGTATCAAATGTTGCTCCGAATCCTTGATACCCAACTTTGTGCGAAGGGTATGGAAAAGATTGGTGAACTCCGGCACGTCTTGGTCCCTTCCCTGCCGCAGCGTGGTCCACTTTATGTATTCATCCTCATAGCTTCCGACAGGGTAGTACTGCTCCTTGATGGCATCCCGGAATGAATCCCAGGTGGGTGCGGCTGAAAATAGTGAGCCAGTACTTTCATCCTTCTGCTCGCAGTAGGTTTCCCACCAGTCCTTAACGTGGGGGGCTGCTTTGAGAAGAGCAAAAACAATCTTTTCCCGACTCGAAAATTCATGAACAGAAAAATAACCCTCTAGCATATTTAACCATTTATCTATGGCATCTGCGTCTATCTGACCCTCGAATATGGGGATTTCAAAATTAACTTGTACCTTAAAGGGTGTGGCGTTTCCAGAGTAGCTGCTCGAAGCTGATGCGTTGCTTCTGGGTAGCCGCTGAAGGATCTGGGCAAAGCTGTCCATCATCGCGTTCCGTTGTCGCTCGAGGGCTTCTTCGAGCAATATTTTGATGGGATCTCCTGCCCCCTCATCTTTCTTCTCGTCCGCCATGGGAGGCCGTCGGGATTTGCGAGGCTGGTCTTGCAAAGGTTCAACCAGTTCAAGCGCTAACTCCTTATATCCCGACCTTGTTGGGGACATGCAAAGAAAAACAGAGAAAAAGCAGACCACTCTGATACCACTGATCCGGATTTAAACAGGAACGCAACAAATTACAGAGATAACCATATACACAAAGATGCAGTGGAAATAATACTTCATTTCATTAATGGAAAATATTGAAATATGCTTACAACCAGAAATGGAAATAAACCAGCTAGGGCGATGGTAGCTTATCTCTGAGAAGAGATGTGATGGCTACATGCCTCTGAACTGTATTACAATGAGGCTCGAAGGCCTATTTATTGTTGAGAAACAATGGAAAACCCTTAACATTCCAAAACCTAACCCTAGGAGATGAAACGCCAAACTGTGGGCCCCATTTGGGGTAAATTGGTACATCAACTTCCCGGGGTCGTAACTTTGGCATATGATCTCTGTTTGACGCGTACAATAGGTCATTAGAAAGATCTATCCGAGCACTATCATTGTTGGAACAGGCAACATGGGTCCATCCCATGGACCCATGTTGCCCCTGGATTCCCCAAAAAACGTCGTTTAGGGCCTCAAAACGGCTCCGGAAGTTCAGGACCCGAAAAACTGCTAAAAATAGTAAGTTGTGCTACAATTAAGGAAACTGAAAATGCTGAGAAAGACAATGGTGGGGGTCCAGGTGGACTTGGCAGGTGGCCACCAATATCCACCTGGATCAAAGAAGGTGGTGGTGGTTAACGTCCACTGAGACCAAACTTTGGTCTATCAGACCTAAAGAAACGAATTATTTAGTTTGATTTAAGATTTTATTTCTATGCTCAAAAACCTTGGAGAGAATCCTCCCGAGCTCATAGTGATTTTGACATCGAAAAGGCTAGGAAGGTCAATATTGCAACAAAGATTTTAAAACTAAGATCTAATGTGGTTGTACACGTGACACTCTAAGAGGAAGTGATTTTCATCTTCGATGTTCATATTCTCACAGAGATGGCAGAACCTTTTCATCCATGGTGTTTTAGGAACTGCCCAATGACTTGTTTCACTATGGAGGTCATGAGAGTTCATTATAATCTTGGCTATATTAATTTTCTTCTTTGAGCTAGTTAAAACAGAGAGATACTTTTGATCTTCTAGGTTGGGGTTATTGACCTCCTTATAATATCTTAATTTTCTTTTAGCTGCTAAATCTTTCTCACATCACATTTTTTCTTTGAACTTAGAAGTAACAATATTTTTAATGTTATTAATGTTTTGCAATGCAACATTCTCGTCGATCTTCCAATGGTTTAACCAGGCCCTGGTGTCTTTATACCAACCTCGTTTGAGCCTTAGGTGGTTTTGGTTGGAATTTAAAGCTAGCTTAGGAAGTCTATGGTCTCCTATGTTATTGAGTTTGTGCTTTTACAACAGAAGCCTAGTCATAGCTAGGCTCTCGATAGGGGAAAGACCCACTTCTATAAGGAGAATAGGATAGGGTGTGTTGCTTTTAATTTTGAGGTTATACGTTATAAAACACTTCTAGATTTGCTCAATATTTCTCCAGGATTCTCTAGAGATGCTACAACCCCAAACCTCACATCCATATAAGATAACCGGAGTGACTAAAGTTTCAAAGAGGAACTTCTTTCTATCCCACATTATGAGGTTTGTCGTTTTACAATTATTTTCAAGACCAAAATAAGTTTTCCATCCCCCATTAATCCTTTTCTCAATGCTATAGTTCCAATTGAGCTTGTGATGAATATCAATTCCTAGGTACTTGTAGGAAGACACTTCCTCCAAGTTACTATTGTGATACATAAAATTAGTGTAAGTGTCCTTCTTGGATTTGATAATCATAACTTTTGTTTTGTCAGTGTTAACAATCATACCCATGGTAGAGCATAAATCCTTAAGAAGTATAAGTTGCTTATCAAGATCAGATGGGCACCTTGCGAGAAGAACAATATCGTCAGCGTAGAGAAGAAGGATGATGACTATCCCAGCTAAGATCGTGCCAGCACATCCTGCTTCCTCTAAACAACCTTATAGCTTGTCGATGTAAATGCCAAATAGGGTAGGGGAGAGGAGGCAACCTTGTTTAACTCCGATATTACACTTAATATATTTCGACCACCCCTCATTGCTCTTTAACTTGGAAATTACATTCTCGTATAACCTTATAGCGGCAACTCTCAACTCAAAAGGAACCTTTAGCTCTTCTAATCTGTTCCAAAGGTTGTTTCTAGGAACCGTATCAAAATCCTTTCTAAAGTCCACAAAGCAACAAAAGAGATTGGATTTATCATTATGGCATTCCTCCAAAATGATCCTAAGCAAAACGAGGTGGTATGTTGTTGAGTGCTGCTTTCTAAAACCCGCTTGGCCTTTACCCCGGTTACCTTCACTTTCAAGCCATATGCTCAACTTTCTTTCCAAAATAATACTATATAACTTGGCTAGGATAGGGCTGATCATAATTGTCCGCTAATTAGAGGGGTTATTTGTATCCCCACTTTTAAAAATAGGGATAATGAGGCTTTGAGTCCATGGTTTAGGGAACCCTTGCTTGATCGCTTGATTGAAAATCTTGTGAATGTGGGGGATGAGGACAAGACCTCCAATTTTTAATATTTCCACCTGGTAACCTTCAATGTCCTTAGCTTTCCCATTATCCAAGCGATTAACCCCAAAATCAATGTCTTCTAATGAGAAAACTTCTCTCGTTTTGAGCAGGGTTTCAAAGTTATCCATGACATTTGGAGATTCATAAAGCTTTTTAAGATAGGAATTCCAGTCGTGTAAAACCATTTTATTATTATCTTTAGTTTTCCTAGTTAGAATCTGCCTCTAGAATTTCGTAGGAGCTACCTTAGAGAGGTGTAAGAGATTCTCTTGTATTTTACAAATATACTGTTTTTTTTCCTTTTAGCTAGGGCTTTGTATATTTTTATCTTGCCAATTTTAAGAGATTCATCAACAACTTCCTTAATTGATCTCCTCGCACTTTTACAATCTTTGTCATACCATGGGTTGGTTTTTCTATTTATTTTATTACTTGAAACTTCAATTGAGAACTTGTTAATAGAATATGAGAGGGTTGTAGTAAAATTATGATAGAGATCTTCTATGTTGTCTATACTAGATAAAGGAAGTAAACTAGTTTTTAATTCATTTAGAAAGAGATCTTTTTTATTTCTATCAAATATTAACTTCTTTTGGCTATAAGGATTATCTTCTATGGGATCTCTATGCATGACAAAATTGAGAGTTATTGTGGAGCTATAAAAAGGGTCTCTTTCACCTCTAATTACCTCACATTAATATGTCAATCCGGGAGCGTTTGGTTATTTCAAAGAGTGACTCAATCTGAGGCTATTTGTCAGAGTAATGCTAGTAGTATAGCATTCTACAAAAATACAAGAGTAAATCGATGCTTGTCTATGACTAAGTTACTTCAAATGACTAAAGCACACACTCTTAAAGCTAGGCAACTTTATCAGTCAAGGGTTCGACAACAATAGCCCATCCCTTTGGAAACTGATGGAAAGGAAATTAGATCATGGACCATGGGTTTGGGAGCGAGGTAGTAAATGTCGAGGCTCACTACAACCACAGATCGTCTCTCACACCAAATGCGAGTAAATGAAACAGCAGATAAAAATGGAACGGCAATTAAGAAATTGAACAGTAAATCTAGAATGGAACAACAATGCTTAAAATGGAACAGCAATTCTGAAATGGAACAACAATCGAATAACTAAACCTCGCGAGAAGTAATCAAGCTTTATCCTATTGACTCAAATGCACTCATTGTAATCAAAACTCCAATATTTTCATTCTCCAAGCAAATCACGCAACCAACTAATGGAACAACGCTAATTACTAATTATGGAACAGCATTTGGAAATCATACGCACACAACACCCTTGAAAAGTAATCTGATTTATCAACAGGAATTACAACTGTGTTTCAAAATGGAACAACATTAATCCTGAATCATAAAGAACACATCTTTCAGATAATTTCCTCAACACAAATACACGGCATAAGAGCTTCGTAACAAAATAATAACAATGTTCAATTAAGTCTAATAATATTCAATCAACTTTGAAAGTATTGGTGATATAATGCAAAGTCAATATAAAGAACCTTAATGAACGAATCTTAATAGAGCATATGATGTAACTTATAAAGCATATCAGATTACCAACTAATGACGATAAGCAAACCATGCAGAAATCAAATCGTAGTGATACATAATCAAGTGTCCTCTGGGGTCGGGCCCTTAGCCTCAAGGGTACACCGCTTTAAGTTAATCCAGATGCAGAGATAAGATAATCACCAAGTTTATATTAATGCATGAAACAGAAAGTACAATGAGCTAAGTTCAACGAGACTCGATGATCAAAGTTCAATCTTTAACAAAAAGTTACATAAAAGCATAATCCCCAAAGCTAATAGTGTCGTCCCTTTATATAAGGGTGATGGCGGAGATGTCTAAGCAATAAGATAAATAAAGCAGCGATCCCTTAGGATCGAAGATCCTGAGGGATTCGCCAAACTGTTAATCCTTAATCACTTCTTTTCTCCTCCGCCAAGATGGTGCCTTCTCCTCCTTTTCCGGACCGGTTTGCTTCAACCTGCTTAGCCTCGTTTGCACTCGGTCCTTCGTCAAAGGGACAACAGTTACCCTGTTCTTGTCTTTTTCTTCGGAACAGCAGCTCCTCATCTTGACCCTTTCCTGCATAGGAGAATGACAACTATCAGCGGTTAAGTCTTGCATACTAATTCCACATATTTTGTCATAATTCTTTATTGTTTTCCACATTCATGATGTAAAAGATTCACAAGTACCACTGAAAAGCGATTAAAATGATCATTAAAAACATACCTTTTTAGGACTCCACACACCCCCCTACTTACCCTGTTTCATGCCCTCATGAAAATGTTGTAGTTGACATGTAAAGCAGTGAGAGAATAGGCTGGAGAAGGAATCTCATGCGAAGGCCTACAACCATGGTGAGTGACTAGGTAGTCAAAGAACTGGCCTATTTGACCCTCAGGCATCTCATATAGGGCTTGATATCTGGGTGCAGGGTGCCAGATAATTGGACTGCGGAATCTATATCCTAACCAGGATGGCCCTGCCCTCAAAATGCTTTCACCATAGAGGTTCAAACGATTGGCAGCTAATTGAGAATTATCATACTTAAATGGCTCCCTGAGCTGGATGTTTGGATTAGAGATTCAGTACCGGAATTTGGCTGCATCAATGGCGAGGTATTTGATAGAAAGAAAATATTCTAAACTTTGTCGAATGAGTGCCTCGTGCATGGGTCCTAACGTTTCGATGACAATCGGAGTTCTCATGAGGTTTCTATGTGCTTTCCACAACCGTACTAGGTCCCTAGGCTCAGCCCTTACCCACAAGTCTAGGCCATTTTCCTACCTCTGGAAATTGTTATAGGCTTTGAGCCATTTGATCTGATTAACCCCGAATGAGATGAATACTTGCAATTGAATGTCCCCAACAAAAGGGCCAGGGTTCAACTCAGTCTCCTGATCTAGCACGAGGTTATGCAGATAAAATTCACATAGCAATCTCTGGACCTTCACCCCATAATGTTTACAACAATCTATAAAGTCATTCACAGTGTTAATTTGTATCGGGGCGCCTGCTTTAACAGCTTTTATTTTTAATTGTAAGTACCGTTCCAATAAAAACAGAGCATAGTTTTTGGCAGGGGCCCTACATGCTAAAACGTCATTATATAAAGAACACAAGGTATCCATCTGTTTGATAATAGTATCTAGCCTACGGGTTACCTTTACAACTTTCTCTTGTTCCTTTCGCCACCCTTCAAAGGCCTGGATTTCGGATTGGTTGATGTTCCTTAGTTGTTGTTGTAGTTCTTCATACTTCTCGCGAGGAACTGTTTGCTCTCTAAGCCTCTCCATTTCTTGCTGAGCCTATTTCAATCCCTTGTGCAAGGTCCTCGTCTTTGGATCTCTTTTCCATGCATCAGTGGAGTCTGGGAGTTTTACCTGAACTTTCTTATTGTGTTGTTTCGAGTTCAGAACCCTTATCACCCCTGAGGGTGGTGCCTCTGTTTGAATTTTCTTGCTGTCTGTTTCTTTTTTAACATGAATACTAGCTTGCTGCTGTTCCTTTTCAAATGGAACAGCAGTCTGTCCCTCAACGTCATTTGGAACAGTAGCTGGACCTTCAGCCTCATTTGGAACAGCAGCTGGATCTTCAGCAGGGTTTTGATCAGCAGGGTGATTTTTGGTCCTCCGCCTTTTTATCCTGCGGATTTTTACTACAGTGGTCATCTTTTTCTTCCCAGCGGTCTTCCTTACCCTCTGCCTCACTTTCAGGATCCTGATCTGCTGGTGGAGCTGGGCTATTATGCTCAATAACCTCCGTTGTTCCTTTCGTAATTCCCTAATTTCCAATGTTTTATTAGAAGGAACAGCAGGCTTTCTGCTGCGTTCTGGGTCGTGACTAGTCCCTGGATCCTTCTCCTGGGGTGCTTCTTCACTGTTTTGTGCTGGCTGTTCTGGGGTAGGAACCCTAAATGGTTCCATGACTTCTTTTTCTATCCCTACTTCCTCCAGAATTTCCTCTGGTGCCTTTAGAACAGATTGTTCCCGTTCAGTGTCTCCTATCTCTTTTTCATCATGAACAGGCAGGTTTCCTTCTTCTTCCTCTTCTGCATGTGGTTTTTTGGATGTATCTTCCTCCTGGGGTTTGTCGTGGAGGTATGATGGAGTGGAAGGTTGGCCATACTCACCCATATTGGCCAAGATTGCGGCCAATTCATCTTCTCCCACTAGGTCCTGTGGTGGGCTACCTACCTGCTGTCCCATTTCCTCCTCCTGCCTGGATTGTCCAGCTTCTGCCTCAGAATGCTCAGCTTCCATTTCAGGATGCTCAGCTTCTGTTTCAGGAGGCTCAGCTTCTGTCTCAGGAGGCTCAGCTTCTGTTTCCGAATGCTCAGCTGCTTCTTCATTTTCCTCTTCGGATTGCTCAGCCTCCTCGGCCTCTCCTTCCTTTTCTCCTTCGACTTGTTCTTCTTCTACTTCTGGCCGTGAGGGTTGCTCGTCCTCAATTACCACTGGCTGGCTGGTGCTTTCCTGGAGTTTTTCCAGCCTTCCTCTTATCCGGGCTAACCGGACTGATTTTCTGCGTTTCTCTGGCTGTTCCGGTGTATCAGTGTCATGCTTACGCTTTGCTGATTCCTGGCGTGTTTCTGGTCGTTCGGATGTGCTCGCAGTATGTTTTTGTTTTCCTAATTCTCTGCGTTTTTTCGGACGTTCTGGTGTGCTTGTAGTATGTTTACGTTTTGGGGAAGGTGCTGTCGCTCTCCCCTCAATTATTGCAATTAATTCTTCCCAGCTGCTTTGCTGCTGGGTGAGGCTATGACTAACTATTAGTCGGATTAATCCATGGTGGCTGACAACTGACTCTACATGCTATGCCTTTTTTAGGCTTCGTGCGACGTCATGAAGTAAAGAATTCAAAAGTGCAGGAAGATTTACAGAGCATTTCTGCTTTAGAATAGCTAAGAGTTTAAGATGTCGTGGCCTTACCATGTCTTTTCTCCCCTCGCAGGTGATGTAGCTTTGTACTGTTCTTGCTAATTCTGCCCAGGGTTCTCCTAGCGTTGCCGGCAGAACTCCCTTCCCCTTAATCGTTAAGCTCTGGCCTTCGTCCTGGAAAATTTCCATGATCTTTTGTAGTCTTTCCTTCTTTAATGTCCATACAGGTCCGGTGGCTGGTAGTCCCGAGACTTCTGTGATGATATCGTCAGTGACCGCTATCCATTTCCCCCTCACTATGGAGTGATCCTCCTGTAGGTTCTGCAGAAATTCTGTCGCCACTGTTTCATTGGACTCCTGCAGGCGACTGAGATAAGTCAGCCATCCTACTCTTTCCAGGATCTCCCGAGCAGCAATGGAGACTGTCAACTCCTGTGGTTCACTTCGAATTGCCCTGCCTCCCATGGTTTCACTGTGGATTCTTAATGGAACAACAACTGCTTGTGCTGTTTGAAACACAGAGAGGGTAATGATCATCGGATTTTAGAAAAAAACACAGAGTATGCAACAGAAATGACTTATGAACAACAACTTGTGTAGAAAAAAATAGAAATATCATGTCGTTAAACCGTGCCATTTCCTGGTACACTATCTTTCCCGAATAGTGAGCTAACACATAACCCGGGGAATAATGACGTTAACCTCCCCCCCCCCACAATGCGATAGGCTGCCCCAGCCATCAAAGAAAGGAGCGGCACCCGATCTATAACCAAGTCATAAAGGAGCAGCGTATGAAAATATGCCATGTTTAGAAAAACAACGGATTACTGAAATCGAGGCGTAAAGTTGGATCGCGTATTACATAAGAGGCTGTTGTGATATGATGCGAGGCGGGTGGATAGGACGTCTGTTGTACTTGCCAAATCTCAAGTGGTCATTGTCACCTCCTTTGCCATGATTGGTGTAATAAATGTTCATGCGATATATAAGTCGAGAAATAATGTATGATTAGTGCCTAGGATATAAGAAACAAAAAAGTATTAGTATCCTACCTATTGGTGTAATCAATGTGACTTCGATACCATTAACAGAGCTCTGCTGCTGACAGGTGTCCATAACCTTGGCAGAGTTGTTTATTTCACCCCTGGAACCATGATCCTTTATGTGCATATTAAGGAATGTAATGTCAAAGTGTAGGCCATTATGCTGGCATGGTAACCAGTTAGCCATAATGCCATTCACGAGGAGGGGGCAAATAGTGGGCAGGCCGGCTCGTGATGAGACCTCCTGTTCGAAGGTTTGTTTATTTGATATACCTTTTGGACCATATCCCTGGTGTGGTGGCCATAGTGGGAATGCCACTTCACTTCCATCCTCATGATCATGGTAGGCTGGCTCTTGATGATACCCCCTATCCTGCATTTGACAATTTATAATTCATTTGTTTTTTACTTTCTTTTTTCATAAAGCACTTTTCCTCATATATACATAAAGGGTGGTTCAACACTCCTTAAGAGTAGGAATGGTGGAAGAAGTCTTATCATCTCAATAGGAGGATATAAACCCTTTGCTCTTATTCCTAAACAAAAATCAAAGGGGATTAAAAAGAATGGCATGATAAAGATAACCAATCAGGGCAAAATTAGTAAGACAATGACAACAAAAGATACGTATGTCCTTCCTTCTATCCTCTTACCAATACATAGCCTTATAAAGATAGCTATTAGCATAAGCGAGTCAACTCATAGGTACGTAAGCTGGCCTATAGGTGCATATCTTTGACTTGCCTAATGACAAGGAAGGATAGCTTGCTTCTTACTTTCCATCCAGAGTAGATCCATCACTTATTCTTACTTACTCTAGTGGATCTTCTTTCTCTTACTTCAGTATAATTTCCTGATTTTAATATGTTGTGATTTTGTATTCATTGCATAAGTGCATAGCTGTTTCTAAAAGACTTTGAAAGAACAGGGACAAGAAGCATCCTCAAACTTGGATCAGCAAAAGGGATAAGTTGTTTCACAAGGAGAGAAAAAGTATGCTAGAAGTGTTCCTTTTTTAGAGAAGAACAATAAAGGAGCATGGGTCTCAAAAGTGCAAATGCCATTCCTTTTGAAAAAGGAACAACAGAACACATCAATTGCGTTCCTTTTGGAAAAGGAGCAACAGAACACACCAGTGCCGTTCCTTTTGAAAAAGGAACAACAGAACACACTAGTGTCGTTCCTTTTGAAAAAGGAACAACAGAAAATAAAAAAATGCTATCTCTCTTGAAAACCAGTACAGCAACACACTCAAAATGACGTTCCTTTTGAAAAAGGAACAATAAAAATCAAAATGATGTTCCTTTTGGAAAAGGAACAGCAATACAAGCAAACGCTTTTCCTTTGAAAAAGGAACAGCAAGACAAGCAAATGTCGTTCCTTTGAAAAAGGAATAGCAAAAATCAAGAGTGTTGTTCCTTTTGAAAAGGAACAACAGAAAAATCAAAAGTGTTGTTCCTTTTGAAAGGGACAACAGAAAAATCAAAAGTGTTGTTCCTTTTAAAAAAGAACAGCAAAAAAATCAAAAGTGTTGTTTCTTTTGAAAAGGAACAACAGAAAAATCCAAAGTGATGTTCCTTTTGAACAACAGAAAAATCGAGAAATAAAAAATGCTGTTCCTTTTGAAAAAGGAACAGCAGAAACACGCAAATGCCATTCGTTTCAGGAATGGAAAAAATCAAAATCTTTGAGCAAAATAACACATTTGATTCAAAGATATGTACACGAACGAGTTTGAAGAAAAAAAAAAAAGATTATGTACAAATTGTAAAAAGAAATGAATTCCTTAATGAATTACAGGTGAGGAAGACTTCTCTTCTTCTCCTAAAATCTCCATATCAGTGTCTTTGCGTAGCTATTAGCAAAAGGATTCCGGAGTGAGTGGTTTACGATAGAGACGAACTCGGTGGCCATTCACTTTGAAGGTATATCCAGAACCGTCAATGGTGATTAAAGTGATGGTTCCATTGTCATGTACCTTCTGGATTTCGTATGGTCCCAACCAACGAGTCTGGAGTTTCCCGGGGAAGTCCTGAAACTGAGAGTCATATAACAGAGCCTAGTCTCCCTCGTGGAAGACTTTGTTTTTTATGAGGGCATCATGCCATTTAGCTCACTGTTGTTGAATCAATGCTATATTTTGTAGTGGAGAGAGCCTAATTTCGTCCAATTCATTGATCTGCTGTAATCGATCAATCTGTGCCTCGGTTAGATCTAAGCCAACTTCCTATGCTATTCGTAAAGTTTGGATTTCAAATTCTATAGGAAAAATGGGTTGTTTTCCAAACACTAATTGATAAGGTGAGTAACCAGTGGTGCTTCTCCATGTTGTTCTATAGGCCCAGAGTGCTTCAGGTAGTCGGGTAGCCCAATCACGCCTGTGTGACGCAATGGTTTTTGTTAGGATTGATTCTATTACCTTATTGTTGCTTTCTACTTGTCCATTCGCCTGTGGGTGATATGGGGTAGTGATTTTGTGCTGGACATGATAATTATTAAGTGTTGCAGCTAATCTATTGCCAGCAAATTGTGGTCCTCCATCTGTAATTATTTCCCTTGGAAGGCCATAATGTACAAATAGATGGAACAGGAACTGTATGACAGAGTCCTCTGTGGCTCTTGGCAATGCTTCTGCTTCAACCCATTTGGTGACATATTCTGTTGCCACCAAGATATATGTTCTCTCATTTGATGAGGGGTTGATGGGTCCAACGAAATCAAGAGCCCATCGCTCGAATGGTTCAATGACTAACTGTGGTTTGAGAGGCATCTCGTCAGCTTGACCAGGACGTCCTGCTCGCTGGCAGATGTCACAGGCTTGTAAAATTTCTTTGCATCTCTGAAAATTGTGGGCCAATAATATCCTGTCTGTAATACTTTGTGTCCAGTTCTACGCTCAGCGAAATGTCCCCCACATGGTCCGTCATGACAGGCTTTTAGGATGTCAAAGATTTCATCTTCTCGAACACATCTCCTGATATGCATGTCTACCCCCGTGTGAAACAAATAGCCCCCAATCCAGGAGAATCGAGTACTCTTCTGAACAATTTGTTTTCGTTCATTAGGGGTTAAGTGTTTTGGTAGTTTACCTACTGCAAGGTAATTGGCGACATCAGCATACCAGGGTGTTCGAACGGCAACAGAAAACATATATTTGTTCGGAAATTGATCTTCAACTGTTGCTGCATCAATTGGCTTTGGCATTCTTGAGAGAAAATCAGCTACAGTATTCTCTTTTCCAGGCGGTCCTTGATTGTGATATCGAATTCCTGCAATAAGATCAACCATCTAGTTATTCTGGCATTTGTGATAGGCTTATTTGGTAAATATTTTATGGCGGAATGATCCGTATACAAGATAACAGGATAGCCTGTGATATAATGTCTAAATTTATTGACAGCATGTATTACAGCTAGGAATTCTTTTTCAGTAACAGTGTAATTTAATTCAGCGGGGGATAAATTTTTGCTGATGTAATAGATAGCGTATGGTTTTTTATCCTCTTCCTGCCCAAGGACTGCGCCAATGGCTGTATCTGAGGCATCAACTGATATCTGAAATGGCATATCCCAGTTTGGTCCTCGAAGGACTGGGGCTGTGGATACGAGCTTCTTTAAGTCCTTGAAAGCACGTTCACATTTTTCTGTCCAAAGAAAATCAACGTTACCAGTGAGTGCATATAAAGGTGCAGCAATGTGTGAATAATGTTCTATAAATCGTCTATAATATCCAGAAAATCCAAGAAAGCTACGTACCTCTGTTTGAGTAGTAGGAGTGGGAATAAGCAAAAGTATTTGGATTTTGGCTGGGTCTACCTGAATGCCGGCTACTGAAACATAGTGTCCTAGAATAAGTCCTTCAATCATCATCATATAACATTTTTCGTGGCTTAAGCAAAGTCTGGTGGCTATGCAGCGTTGTAGGACTTTTTCTAGGGTATTTAGTGCTGGATCAAAATCATCTCCATAGGGTGTAAAGTCATCCATATATACTTCAAGTCCATCATTTATTAAATCTGCAAAAATGCTAAGGATAGCCCTTCAGAATGTGGCGGGAGCATTACATAGGCCAAAAGGTAGAACTCGATAGGAAAATGTTCCCCAAGGACAAGTGAAAGTTGTTTTGTCCTGGTCTTCAGGGGCAATCTGAATCTGATTGTATCCACTGAAGCCATCTAGGAAGGAAAAGAATTTCTTTCCTGCCAAAGTATCTAGAACTTGGTCTATGAATGGGAGAGGAAAGTGGTGTTTTTGTGTTGCTTTATTGAGTTCCCTGTAATCCACACAAATTCTCCATTTCCCATTCTTTTTTGGTACCACCACAAGCGGAGAGACCCATTTACTGTCAGAAATAGGATAAATAAAATTGACATCTAAAAGTTTCTGAAGTTCTGCTTTTACCACATCCTTTAGATGAGGATTAAGTCTTCTTTGCGGTTGATGGACAGGTCTAGCATCTTTTTCTATATAAATGTGGTGTGTACAGAATTGTGGATCAATTCCTTTCATATTAGGGTAATCCCATGCAAATGCTTGTTGATGTTTTCTTAATAGATGGATGAGCTTAGTTTCTTGTTCAGATGTGAGGTTGGCGTTGATATTTAAAGTTTTTCCCGGTTCAATTTCCACAATTTTACTATTTGCAATAGAAGTAACAGGTATTGTTTGATCATGTGTGTCTTTCAGAGGATCTTCTTCTAATTCATTATCAAATGCTACTTCTATCATGTGACATTGTGTGCAGGATCTGGATTCAGGTTCACTAATGAAGTTGTTAATGGCATCATGTTCTGTTTGATCTTTAAAATCAAGTGCCTCTTGTATAGTCAATGGAGATCTAATGTTATCAGTAAGGTATGATACAGGATACTTGTTAGTTTTAATTATTGTGAGACTTGGTTGTGCTGGAGGGTACAGAACCAAATTCTTGATATTCGGTCCTTTGGTTATGGTCATATTTCCCTGCTGGCAACCAATGTAAGCATCGGCGGTGGCAAGCGAAGGCCTACCTAGGATTAGCGGGTGTCCATCAAGTCGGGTTTTTGGATTAATTATCAGGAAATCGATTGGATATTCCCAGGAATCTACAAAGACCATGACATCATGTAGAGCACCTTCTGGTCTAACCACAGATCGGTCAGCCAATTCTAACAAAGTAGAGGTAGGTTCTATAGATGTATTTCCGAGCTTTTGACAGATAGTGGTTGTTAAAATATTGATTGAGCGCCTAGATCAACTAAGGCATTAGACAGGGTCTGACCGTAAATTTGAACAGTTACAATTGGATTTCCTGGGTCTTCATATTTAATGGGTATTTCTTTCCCATATAATAGATCAGATAAAGTACCGACTACTTGGACTCTTGGATTAGTTGTTATATTCCTCCTTGGTTTCTTTATGCACAATTCTTTAATAGTTTTTGCGTACATAGGAATATCTTGAATGGCTTGGAGGAACGGATTTTTATATACAAATTTTGTAATTCTCCCAGAATGTCAAAGTTAGGATACCGTAAAGGTCGAGGTATGACTAATCGTTCTGGGAACGGAGGAGAGGATGTGGTTTCTTGATTATGAGTCTGCTACTTATTTACATCCTCTTGTTGCAACTGATGTTCTCTTACTAACTGATCTTCAATATGAATTGTTTTATCTCCCTCATTTTCAATGATACGTCCAGATCGTAATTGAAGATCGTTACAGTCCTGTAGGCTAGGTCCTATTTCTGGTGATTCTATGATTTAAAGATATTGGACCGGTTTGTTATTTGGATTGGGGTTGGGTTGGGCTGGGAGGTGCGGTCTCAGATTAGACTGGGGATTTTGTTGTAAAGCTGGCAGAGTAGGTTGAGGGAGCAGAATAGTTCCTACTGGCTGTTGCATCGGTCTTTGCCAATTTGTCTGCCAGGGTGAACCTTGTGAAGTAGGGGGAGTCCATTGTGGAGGGTATGGGCTATTTTTCCAATATGGTGGAGTATAAGGGAAATTCGGACAACCAGATTGGCTTGGCTGATTCAACCACGGGTTTGAAGAAGGAAACGATGGTGGTGACCAGTTTGAAAATGGGGGTTGGGGCTGATTTTGCCACATATTATATTGTTGAACATTATATTGTGGAGGCTGAAAAGAAGAGGTTGGATCTAAAACATACCAGATTGTCTTCGCTGCCACTGGCGGCGCTGGTTGATCAAATACACTGATTCTGGTTCTTCCTCTGCTTCCTTGTATACTGCTTTTAATCCAGGAAGTGAGGGGCAGCTTTCCGTAAGATGATCGTTTGTACAAATGGCACATGTTTGGACTGTATCCAGTGGACACTCCTTGTGACTATGTTTTTTTCTGCATCGGGGGCAGAAGATTGCCAAATTCTGTTCTGCCTCCATCTGCTTCTGTTTGGCCTGCATAATATCAAGTTGTGTAGTTAGTGTCCCTAGAATATCAGTTTTAAAATTTTATAATAAATTTCCAATCTCCACATGCGTTACTCCTTTTGTTGATATTTTATTGTCTCTTGCAAACCGATCATATTCTGCCGGTTTTATTCTTGTGCTGCCTCTCGAACTCCTAATGCATAAATCAATAATGTCAGCAAAATTCTCTTGATAAATATCCCCTTTTCCCATGATGTTTAATGTTTCAATCCACTGTTCCTTCATGCCCCTTATCAATGCAGTTTTTAACACATTATCAGGTAAAGGTAGTGATGCATAAGGAGATCTTTGTAAATTGTATTGAAAACGTTCCACATATTCTTCTAATGTTTCGTTCGGTTTGGCTATCATTTGGAATATTTCGTCTTTCAATTCTCTAGACCTACAATAATCCTGATATTTTTTTAAGAAGGATTCTTTCATTTGATCCCAATTGTTGATGACCCCACCACCTAGTCCCATAAACCATCTTAAAGTAGCCCCCTTTAATGTAGAGGGGAATAATTTTAATTTTTGGGGATCGGTGGTGTAATCATATCCCCTGCACAACACATCAAATTCAAATAAAAATGTATCCAGATCTTCTGATGTGAGACCGTGAAATGTAGGGATATGTTGAAGAGGGATAGCTTTCATGGGCACATTTGCTGCAGAATCCACTATAGGATATTGTAATGTAGAGGTTTGAGTATTTGGCTGGTTCTAAGCCATAGGGTCGAATATATGCCAATAGCCTTCTGGGATATCTAGGAGGGTATTCCTAGGTTGAGAGGGAACGATTTTAGCAGGGATAGTTTTAATGGCACTTCCTTTATTTGGGATAAGAGGAATACCTGATGTCTGAGGAGATTGGACTCCTTCAACAATGCTTTTCGCAGCGCTCCCCTTATCTGGGCTGTTTAATGGCTGATCTATTCCAATGGGAGATTTTGGTTCCTCGGTTTCCCCTGTTTCTCCTTCTCCACAAAAGTTGCTGAAATTCCCTTCCTGCAATAGTTCTGGAGTAGAATTTTCAATTTCCTGAAATTCCTGCTCTTCAGTTTGACTATGCACCTCAGCAACGGCTACAGATGGTGATCCTGTGGCCTGAAGGGAACTAGTAGGTTGTTTAAAAATGATTTTCCTGGGACCTACTGATGGCTGAGATTCTGTTTTCTTATAGATTTCGTCCTTGAAAGCTGTTCGGCCAAGGGTCACCGACCCCTTAGCTTTTTTGGATTTGGATGGAAACTTAATACTCTTTTCTAGTTTTTTCTGCTTAGTCATGCACTCAAATGAACTACTAAATTCTATTCAAACAAAGCAACAACAAATCTGTTAGGAAAGCGGATAGTGGAGCAGGGCTTTTACATGCTTCGCATGCAGGTTCTTACCTTTCGTTTTTAAGATCCAACTCTTCCCTAGGAGGTTCGTACACTACTCTGAAAAAGACAAATGGCTACATTATTTCCCCGGCAAAGGCGCCAAAATGTAGAGCTATAAAAAGGGTCTCTTTCACCTCTAATTACCTCACATTAATATGTCAATCCGGGAGCATTTGGTTATTTCAAAGAGTGACTCAATCTGAGGCTATTTGTCAGAGTAATGCTAGTAGTACAGCATTCTACAAAAATACAAGAGTAAACTGATGCTTGTCTATGACTAAGTTACTTCAAATGACTAAAGCACACAATCTTAAATCTAGGCAACTTTATCAGTCAAGGGTTCGACAGCAATAGCCCATCCCTTTGGAAACTGATGGAAAGGAAATTAGAGCATGGACCATGGGTCTGGGAGCGAGGCAGTAAATGCCGAGGCTCACTACAGCCACAGATCGTCTCTCACACCAAATGCGAGTAAATGAAACATCAGATAAAAATGGAACGACAATTAAGAAATTGAACATTAAATCTAGAATGGAACAGAAATGCTTAAAATGGAACAACAATTCTGAAATGGAACAGCAATTGAATAACTAAACCTCGCGAGTAGTAATCAAGCTTTAGACTATCGACTCAAATGCACTCATTGTAATCAAAACTCCAATCTTTTCATTCTCCAAGCACATCACGCAACCAACTAATGGAACAACACTAATTACTAATTATGGAACAGCATTTGGAAATCATACGCACACAACACCCTTGAAAAGTAATCTGATTTATCAATAGGAATTACAACTGTGTTTCAAAATGGAACAACATTAATCCTGAATCATAAAGAACACATCTTTGAGATAATTTCCTCAACACAAATACACGGCATAAGAGCTCCGTAACAAAATAATAACAATGTTCAATTAAGTCTAATAATATTCAATCAACTCTAAAAGTATTGGTGATATAATTTAGAGTCAATATAAAGAACCTTAATGAACGAATCTTAACAGAGCATATGATGTAACTTATAAAGCATATCAGATTACCAACTAATGACGATAAGCAAACCACGCAGAAATCAAATCGTAGTGATACAGAAGCAAGTGTCCTCCGGGGCCGGGCCGTTAGCCTCAAGGGTACACCACTTTAAGTTAATCCAGACACAGAGATAAGATAATCACCAAGTTTATATTAATGCATGAAACAAAAAGTACAATGAGCCAAGTTCAACGAGACTCGATGATCAAAGTTCAATCTTTAACAGAAAGTTACATAAAAGCATAATCCCCAAAGCTAACAGTGTCGTCCCTTTATATAAGGGTGACGGCGGAGATGTCTAAGCAATATGATAAATAAAGCAGCGATCCCTCAGGATCAAAGATCCTGAGGGATTCGCCAAACTGTTAATCCTTAATCACTTCTTTTCTGCTCCGCCGAGCTGGTGCCTTTTCCTCCTTTTCCGGACCGGTTTGCTTCAACCTGGTTAGCCTCGTTTGCACTCAGTCCTTCGTCAAAGGGACAATAGTTACCCTGTTCTTGTCTTTTTCTTTGGAACAACAGCTCTTCGTCTTGACCCTTTCCTGCACAGGAGAATGACAACTATCAGCGGTTAAGTCTTGCATACTAATTCCACATATTTTGTCATAATTCTTTATTTTTTCCACATTCATGATGTAAACGATTCACAAGTCCCACTAAAAAGCCATTGAAATGATCATTAAAAACATACCTTTTTACGACTCCACAGTTATAAGTAAAGGCCTATGATCAGAGTCAGGATCGTGGTCATTTAAGATGTCAAAATTTGTTATTTCATTGTATAGAGGGAGATCAGAGATAACATAGTTTACCACATTACTACCAAGCCCATCGATGTAGGTCATCTGGCTAGAATTAGGCCACTTCTTTAGACTATTGCAAATTATGAGATCCTGAGCACTAGAGAGCTTGACTATCTCCGACCCAAACAAATTCTCCCCAAGGTCTTCATAGCTCCTTTTGTACCAGCTAGCCAGAGGAGGGTCTTCGTCTAACCAAAGACGATTAGGGTTGGAATGATTGCTTAGAAGAATAGCTTGGTTGCTTGAAGTTCGAGCATTAAATTCACCCATTAAAAGGATATTGCCTTCATTCCTTAGGCTAGAAATATCATTCTCTAAACCAATGTAAGGACTATTTTTATCTAGATTCTTTTTCTTATAGAAGTTAGAATTGATGGGGGGGGAATAATAGATTACTATGTAGGTCATTTTATCATAAATGTCAGTAATTTCTATCCAACTATATTGGTTGTAAGGGTCTTTTTTATAAATCCTAGCATGGGGAGAGATGTTCTTCTTAATGTAACAAGCTATACCCCCAATGCCTCTACGGGAGGATCACTTATTCCAGGTAGACCATAGTGTAAAGCCATCTATGTTAGGGACCTTAGATTTTTCGTGCTCCCAAGTTTCAACAAGCAAAATAATATCAACATCATTCTAGATCCAACTTATCTTGGGGCCTTAGTTCCATGGAAAGCCTCGACAGTTCCAAGAAAGAATCCGGAGCATGTTGAATTTCTATTTATTATTATCTTTTTGGTTTCCATCTCGAATAACGGCTTTTATATTTCTGATTATTGCCCATTTTCCTTCCTTCCTAGCTTCCTTTACCTTTTGAACCTCCTTTCTCAATTCTGCTTGATCTTCTGGAATGAGATCTTCATTTATAAATATTCTTGTTCTTTTTAGACTTGAGGTTTTACTAAGTATGTCATACGTACGGTCAATAGAGCTCACCTTTATTCGGATTGGCTTTCCTTTATTCTCAGTTAGTTTCCCCAACCTTGTTGCTTCTGTGAGACACATTATTTCAATTTGTAATCTATTATGTAATTTTGTCTGGGCTATGGCTATAGTATCCTCATCTACCTCCTCTTTCAAACCAAAGATTATAAAGTTCAAGGCCCTTTTGTTACGCTCATGGTCTAATTCTATCAATTTTTTCATTTCATCTTTAATTGGTTTGATATCTAATTTACCTGCCACACTATTTAGGGTGAGGCGGCTATTAACTTTTTCTTCTATCTCTTTAATCATGTCCTTCATTTTAAGACTCTCTAAAGTATCAGCATCTACTTGCTAGGATGTTTGGTTCATATCTTGGTTTTGTTTTTCTATAACCTGCAACCTAGTCTCCATTGCCTCCATATTATTCTCCAAAGGTTCTATTTTATTTTCTATTTCTTTTTGGATCTTGTCTTCAAGAGATGTGAATTTATTTTCCAGCATGGCTACTAGCTCTGTTTGTAGCTTGACTTCTCTTTCTTCTCTACGTTTCTCTAAAGACTCTATGTACTCATAGAGGCTCTGTAGAGTAATTGTGCTAGGTCCACCTTTGGTAGTCTTTGGTAATTGTGGTGAATTATTCATACTTGAAAATATATGAGCAGATATGTATTAGAAAAATATTAGGAATGTGTGCACTTGATATCAGCAAGCCGGACCGCAGACACACATGCCCCAGATTGTTTTTCTATTACAGCAAAGAGATCATGAATTATTACCGCATAGAGATCGTAAATTATTACTAAGCTTATTTTAGTGTTTTGTTTTATAATTATAATTTTAAATTTAATTAAAATCTATTAAAATTATATATTTGAGTTGTACAATTTATATAATTATTAAAAATTTAAATCAAATTTATTTATATATTTAAAAGCATATTTTAAGTAATTAAAATTATAAGAAATCAAAAAAAAAATTGTTAATATTAGGTGGCTAGAAAATAATTTGGTAAATATTATCCCCTCAATGAATGGGTTAAAATAAATTGTTTTGAGGAAGACGAAGGATTACAGGACCAAAGGGAAACATAAAACAATGGAATAACACCCATTTTAATAGAGAATTGGCAAGTTTTCCACTAACTCACCCTAATCAGTTTCCCAATCTAAATTTGTCATGAGATCAATCTGCCAAAAAAATTATCATGAATATTACTTTACTATCATAAATATACACTTGTATTAAAGGGTGAATTATTACTTTTAACATTGAAATTTTACGAAGTATTTTTATAACATTCTATAATTACATGGTTAGTATAATAACTATGTTTTCTCCTGTCTTCTATATGTAAGCTACATATAATTGATTAGTCTTTGAGGGACTCTAGTGACTGAATAAGAATGTTTAAAGCCATCAAAAAAAAGTTGATAATGTCATTTTTGGGAATTAAACTTAGATGGAGAGAATAATAACCAATTTTCCCAACCATAAAATATTAACACAATTTCTCTTAAGAGGTCACAGATCAAAAAAATAGAGTAGGGTAGGGAAGAGCATGTATGCCTTCTTAAACTTTAGTAATCAAATCGTATATATGGTTCCCTTATCCCATACATAAACAAGGGGGTCTCATACACCAATTTGATGTCTAACTTTTCCATGACCTTAAAATTGGATTATGCTTAAAACCAAAAAATAACATCTTCAAAATATTATAACTTTACATACATGACCATGCTAAAAAATTAAGTAAATCATGCTCAATAGATATTAAGAGCCATGTACTAAGCCAAATGTTTGACTCACTGCCTTTACATATTGTTTTTTGGATGAGAATAAAGTGATATTCAATGGATAGGATAGAAAGGCAGTAAGCCAATTATTGGCTTAGTGCATGTTTCTTAATGTTTAACATGAATGCCTTTAAATATCTAAGATCACAAATAGAAAATCACCATACAACTCCTAAATAATGAACTTTAATGTGTGTTATTGACAACCACGTGCAATCTAAATTTCTCCATCGACAACAACAAGAAAACATTAATTTATTTTGTTCCAATGTATAAAAGTACATATTACACACTATATATATGCGATTAAAGTTGACGTTATCAAGTAGAGAAAGCAAAGAGATATATAGTTGGGAAAGAAGCAATGTGCTGTCATTGAAACCAAGTAATTGAAATTGTTATTTGGGTATCCTTGATATTCAATGCAAACATAAAATTCTTCAGTTGGATAATCTTGCAAAGAACACAATGAAAGAAAACTCCATGTGGGCATTGCAAGAATAGATGCTTTAATGAACAATAACTGAATAAACAAATATTTTGTTTCAATAATCATATCAATCAATTCCTTTGATAGCACAACGTCTGATAATTTTGAGGCGCGTATGCCATCTCAGCTCTTTGTTTGTATATGACAACTTGGTTAGTCAACTGAGACGAAGCGCCCTTCCTACGAGCATACAACGCCCCTAAAGCTGTGAAATTCTGATTCCTTTGAGCATACAATGCCCCTTTTTGGATAACAATATGAAAGCAAAGTTTGATAGTGCAGACAACAAAGCATGGTAGGCTATAGTTACTGAGATTTGGTATTAAGTTTCAACAAAGACCCCTAAAATCACAAGTCATCTTGCAATGTTGCAATCACACAACCACTCTATCGACACCAAAAAAAAATAAAAAAGGAAAGGAACATAATCTTACCATTTTTCTCCATCGAATCTATTATTGAAGAATAAATCTAGCATATACATGGTCACTTCGATCTGTTCTTTCCCAAAACAAAATGAATGCAGTAAAAAAACTAAGACCCAGATGATAATCATATCAAAAGAAACAGACCCAATTTCTCAAATTTGTTGCAGAAAGATATACATCCTTACAATGTTCTTCCTATACTACTATAGTCCTAGATAGACAACCCAATATTTCCAAAATGGGTTAGTGTTATATCCTTCTTTCTATACTACTACAGTCCCGGATAGACAACCCAATATTTGTAAAATGGGTTAGAGCTATATTATTCTTTTCTTTAAATTGGTTGATCTTGATTATCACAGAAAACAAGTGAAATGTAAGAGGCCCAAAGCTAAATCAAAATTTTGAACACCTTGAAACCTAAAATTTCTCATATAAGGCTTACACATCAATCATGCTCACGACGGTTGCATATATCACCTTACACCATTTCTTTTGTATTGGTATAATCTTCAAACACATACCTCATCAATTCTCGCATGTGTACTTAGTTCTTCATAAGCATAAGGACACATGAAAAGTATTACATAGATCCCCCCCCCCCCAAAAAAAAACATTCAAAATCTACCATTTGTTCTTCCTTTCAAAATGCCCAAAAAATCCTGTCGTGGTTTTTATTGAACGTCATGAATATTCCATTTGCGTGATTTGGCCTTTTTCCAAACCAGAGGACATGCCACTTCTCTCTCTAATTTTCTTCAATCCCTCTACACTTGCAACTGCGCATCTGATTGAGGATTTTATGAACTCCATTAAGTATTGTCAAGTTCTCACAAAAAATGTATAATGGTTCTGAGGGTCCCATCATGATATGGATTATGCCACGACCGACACTTCAATTTTATCCCCTGTGTTTTTCTTCTTGGCTTCTTGAGCTTTCGACATTCCTTTACACCTCTCAATGCTAATGTTAGTTATGATGCTTGTAAATCCCTTAATGTGTGGAATCTAGTGAATGGAGCTTTCTTTATTATAATTAGATGGAGTAGGTTGTTAATTGTTGTGGTGCATTTTATGATTTTTTGACTCCCTATTCCCTTAATAATTTCTCTATGAATTATAACCTATATTAAGAATGATAGAAGTTTACTTAATCTTTATCATGATATTTCCTTTTCCAAATGTTTATTAATGTAGTAATAACCATCAACTATTGTCTTGATGTTGAAATACATGCATCCTCAATGTTATACTTGTGTTTTTATGCTTTATGGATCATAATAATTATGAATCACATATTTGGTGTGTATATAAGTGTATCAATGTTATCAGGAAAAGGATAAATATTATGTAAATTGAGGAAATTGACAAAGTGGTGGAAATAAAATTTAGGGGAAAGGATACTTATATTCAATGTGTCTAGTAAAGGAAAAAACAACTTTAATTTTTTTGCTAAAGTAACCTATGGTAAAAATGGTGAGGGGAATGAGTTGTAGCTCACTTTTTACCTTAGTTAAGGAACTTGCTTTCTTACATGTGAGGCTAATTTCTCCCCATGTATGAATTGATATAAAGAACAAGAAGGTGAAATATGTTGTTCAAAGGGGGCTAGTATTCTTGAGAGATTAAAAAATATGTTGTTTCATTATCTAAGGGTGCCATATGTGGCAAGATTATTATTAAATTTTTTATATTTGTAGCAAGATTATTATTAAATTGTTTCCTTGAAAAAGAAATATATTTAGATTATCAATTTTTGGGGAAATATAATAGGTATTCTATCCTAATATTTATTGGTAAATAAAATTTTAATGGACCTTTCAACTAGCCACTTTTTGACTCATGATCATTATGGTTGGGAAATTGGGATGCTATTATTATGTATGATTCCTACACATATTTGGGTTTTCATTAGGGTATAAAATTTTTAGTTAGATTCATGTATCAGTTCATAATTTTCAAGTATGATGCTTGATCACATATAGGATTTTAATGAGGGTTAGAAGTAGTGATCATGTAAGTATAAAAGTATCTCTATGGATTAGAAGTGGTGATCATTAAAGTCTAAAAATATCTCTACCAAGCTATGCACAATTAATCATAAATTTCATCCTTGAGATGAACTATGACTTCAGTGAGCTGCTTGTTGATTGCTCTATGTTCCTATCCTACATTTCAATGAACTTAATCCTTGCTTTGTGGTGGGGGGGGGGGGGCATCGGGGAGGTAACACTTAGATTATGTCGATGAATTTATTGGGTGGAAAACTAATCACAGGTGCGATTTCATAATAATGGCTACATCAAAAATCACTTATGTGATTCCAAATTTAATATGATTTCATAAGGAATAAATTTTCATTTTATTATATCATGTATAATAATCTTGTTTGAGCAATTTGTTTATGCTAGTGTAACCAAAATGAGACAAAAAGTTCTCTAACGTCAACTCCCAAACCATAATGTATACAAGACAACAATAATAATAAATTTATCATCTACTCAATTTTAAGCTTAGTAAATGATATATCAATAACTAAATTATTGTTAATTATATGAAAGATAATCCACTTAGGTGGCAGTGATGGTGCAAGAAATATTGAGGTGGTGTTGGGGGAAATATCTAGAGGACAAGGGTGTAGGAAATATTGGGTAAATTATAATAATTTACCCAATATTCCCCATCTCACATATGAGAGAAGGGCAGAGGGAAATATTGGGCAAGTTGTTACAATTTATGAAGTATTTCCTCCCACCCCTACAAGAGCCCCCACTTATATGGGGTGCAAGGATATTGAGTAATTATAAGTTACCCAATATTTTCCCAACACCAACTTATCATCATAATTGATTTCTTTGCAAATATTGAACAACAAAAAATCACAATCAACTCTACCAAAATGGCAAATAGACCTATTAAAAATAGATATATGGTAGTTAAGAAGAATAGAAAACAAGTAATCTTAAAATAAGAACTCACCTTATATGAAAAACCAATTTAAAAAAGAAGAGGTTATGATTGTATATCAAAGTTATAACCATAATTTACACATTCTTAAACTTATCAATACCTATCATAAAATATTTTTTAAATAAAAAACTATAAAATTTATTATTTTAAAAATATAAGTCTTTAACATAAAAACAAATATCAAATATCATACACAAAACATAAATTAATTATTATTATTATTATTATTATTATTATTTAAAAACAAAACAAACATTAACTTATAAAACTAATTTTTATGAAGATAGCAAACTTATTTTAAATACTAATTATTTTACTTTTCACATCATATTCCTTTTCATTAAACTATCCTCGTTCCCTTTTCTTTTTAAAACTGGTTAACACTAATATCAAATTATTTTTGAATAAATATTTATAATGTAAATTTTTATTATTATACACTTAGGTTAACACATTTATCTACCAATATAGATTCATTTTAAGCACTGATGTAATAAGAACTGAGAGGGATCAAATTTTTTTATGTGCAAACTTATTTTGGAGTGCAAAAGACAATGTGTAATTTTTCATTGTTTAAATTATATTTTTGAATGTTATAGAGATTACATAATATGTGCATTGTGTCCTTTTATAAGCGCACATTAAAATATTTTTTTTGTTATTAATATATTTTTAAGTATATGTGGATATTAATTCAGATTAAAATATTTTATTAAGAACTCACATTGGATATTTTATTCTATACAACATACAATATTTTCTTTTAACAATTTTTTCACACACACACATATATATGTATGAAAATTGATATCATGCGTTAAAATATTTTTGAAAAGTATAAGCTTTAAACATCTTACTCACATATTTCTTGAAATTATATTAGGTCATGCGGACAACTAATTAAGCATCCATAGCATTTTCTTTTATTATAGCTGACATTGCATATCTATTTAGTGAATATTTTATTTTTATTTTAATAGGAGCACATGTCATGTTATGCTCTTAACTTGCAAAAGATACCCAAATACAGAATATGCGAAGAAAGATACCCAGAACATAGAACAGTGAGAGACAACAGCTAATACTTTATTATTGAGAGAGAAATGTTCACTGGCCTCTTCGAGGGGGCAACCTCCAATAGAGCAGAGCTCGATACAAAAATAAGACACGATGCTCCTCGCAGGGAGTCTCTATTCTTTATATATGACTCATACATGCAATACCAAGGATCAATACCATGGGTTTTATTATTACCATCTATCTAATACTACGGCCCATTTGCAACTAACTGTGGTCCCGTCATTAATTGCGGGTTAACCACTTACAATTATTAATGTGGGCTGTATTGACTCTTGACTATGACTCGATCCCATTACATAAATAAGGGGGTTAGGGTGGGACCCTAACATGCCCTCCCCCTTAAGACTAGCCTTGTCCTTAAGGCTGAAGCTGTGGAAACTGCTGAAGAATAGTGGCTAGTTCCCAAGTTGCTTCTTCCGGAGAGGTGTCTTTCCACTTGACGAGGACTTCCCTAATGATGCGGCCCCGCAAATGCCTGTCTTGTGTGTCTAGGACTTGTTCAGGTTGGAGCCAGATTGAACCTTCTTCGTCCAATTCAGGTAGACTGGTTTGAATTCTGCAATTGTTCCCAATCACTTTCTTGAGGCACGAGACATGGAAAACTGGATGGATTTTTGCAGTAGGTGGCAAAGCCAACTTGTAAGCCACTTCTCCAATGCGCTGAAGTACTTGGTATGGTCCGTAGAATTTTGGAGATAGTTTCTGACAACCCTTGTCTTTGAGTGATGTTTGCTTATATGGTTGCAGCCTCAAAAAGACCTGATCCCCTTCTTGAAATTGGCGCTCTGAACGATGATGGTCTACCTGTTGCTTCATGTGGTTCTGAGCTTGATGAAGATTCTCTCTAAGATGGGTGAGCATGGTTGCACGGTGTTGTAGGAGTTGATCCACTGCTTGTACTTTTGAGCACCCCTTGAGATAAGAAGTAGGGGAAGGAGGGAGTTGACCATATACTGCTTTATAGGGAGTCATTTTGGTGGTGGCATGATAGTTGGTGTTATACCACCATTCAGCCAGAGGTAACCACTGTACCCAAATATGTTGCTTTTCTGAAGTGAAACACCTAAGGTAGGTTTCCAGACATTTGTTGACGACTTCAGTTTGACCATCCGTTTATGGGTGATATGAAGTACTGAGTTTTAGTTGAGTGCCTTGTATCCTGAAGAGTTCCTGCCAAAAATTACTAGTGAAGATCGGGTCGTGATCGGACACAATAGAAGTGGGCATGCCATGCAATTTGAAGATCTGATCCATGAAAGATTGAGCGACCAAAGTTGGTGTAAACAGGTGGGGTAGGGCGCAGAAATGAGCATACTTCGAAAGTCTGTCTACAACCACCATGATGACTGACTTGTTTTCTGACTTTGGAAGACCTGTAATGAAATCCATAGAAACCTCCGTCCAAATTGATGCCGGGATGGGCAATGGTTGTAATGTGCCTGGTGTGTTGACGGTTTCCCCTTTGTGGCGTTGACAGACATCGCATTCTGCTACGAAAGTAAGGCTGTCCTTTTTCATGCCTGTCCAAAAAAATGATCTTCTGGTGCGAGCATATGTCTTCTGAAAGCTCGAATGTCCTGCAATGGGAGATGAGTGCAATTATGCCAAAATGCAACTTTTGAGGGTGGATGTTGGTGATATTACGACTCTGTCCCTGTAGTGAAGAATATCATCCTGCCACGAGTAGCCCTTGGTGGAATTTGGATCTACCTGCAATTGAGAAATGAGTTGGGAGAGCTCGGGATGTGAAAACCATTCCCTGCGAGCCTCTTCAATCCATTCTGGAATGGGGAGGGAAATTGCTAGCAGAGTACTTTCCTCCTCAAATTGATGAGATAATGCATCTGCTACACTATTGTCTTTCCCTTTCTTGTAAATGATCTCATAATCATATCCCAGCATTTTGGTGAGCCATTTATTTTTTTGTGGGGAGGATAGGCGTTGCTCCAAAGAATATTTAAGACTGTGATGATCTGTGCAGATTTGGAAACGTCGCCCCAATAAGTAAGGTCGCCAGGTCTCTACTGCATGTAAGATGGCCATCATTTCCTTCTCTTAGGTAGATTGGCCTAGATTCCTCCCACTTAGTTGTTGGCTTGTGAAGGCCAAAGGTCGCCCTTCCTGCATTAAGACTGCCTCAATACTTGTACCCGAAGCATCACATTCAATGACAAAAGATTTGGTGAAGTCAGGTAGTGCTAAGACTGGAGTGGAACACATGGCATTTTTTAGAGCAGTAAATGCCTGTTGTGCTTCCTCATTCCAGAAGAATGAATTTTTCTTTAGGAGTTGAGTGAGGGGCTTTGCTATGCGACGATAGTTGCGGACAAATTTACGATAATAGCCTGTGAGACCCAAAAATCCTCTCAAGCTCTTCAAGGTCTTAGGTTGAGGCCAATCCCGCATTGCCTGGATCTTTTTGGGGTCCACCTTTACACCTTCACGCCCCACAATGTGGCCCAAATACTCAACTTCTTCCATGCCAAATGAACACTTGGACATCTTGACAAATAATTTATGCTTGCGGAGTAGTTGCAAGAGTAGATCTACATGCTGAAGATGTGCGGCCCAAGTGCAACTATAGATGAGGATGTCATCGAAGAAGACAAGGAAAAATTTCCTGAGATATGGTTGGAAAATGTGGTTCATAAGGCTCTGAAAAGTAGAGGGGGCATTACAAAGACCAAATGGCATGACCAGGAACTCATAATGGCCTTCATGAGTTCTGAAAGTAGTCTTTGGAATGTCGACTTCCTTCATTCGAATTTGGTGGTAGCCTGAGCGAAGATCCAGCTTAGTGAAGAATTGAGCCCCATTGAGTTCATCCAGCAAATCGTCAACCACTGAAATGGGAAATTTATCTTTGACTGTCAACTTATTGAGGGCCCTGAAGTCGGGACACATCCGCCACTCCCCATCTTTCTTGAGTACCATGACCACTGGGGATGAATAAGGACTAATGCTGGGATGCATGACACCTGCTTCCAAAAGTTCCTTGATTATTTTTTCTATTTCATTCTTTTGGGTGAACGGATATCTGTATGGGCGCAAATTTGGGGGTTGGGCCCCTGCAACTAAGGTGATGCTATGATCATGTTCCCCTCGCGAGGGTGGAAGCTCATGAGGCTTGTTAAAGACCGGCAGATGGTTATTTAAAATCTGTTGCATCTCAGGCTGAATTGGCAGAGACTTGGTTTCGACTGCCTGGATGGCATTAAATTGAGCTATAACTCCATGATTGCCCTTTTTTAACCATTTTTCCATCCTATGCGAGCTGATGATAGAGGGGGCTCCTGCCTAGAGTCCATGGAGGGTATGTGTGTAGTTATTTTTCTTAAAACTCATATATAACTCCTGGAAATCCATTGTGATTGGCCCAAGAGTGCGGAGCCATTCAGCGCCGAGGATAATGTAGCAACCTCCCATGTGTATGGCAAACATGTGGGTTTTCAACTGATAATCCCCCATTTGAATTTTGACATTTTCACAGCGGCCTTCACATTTCATTGTGCCCCCATCCGCAATTTGGACTTGGAAGTTAGAAACTGCTCGTACAAAACAATGCACTGCTTCTGCAACTTTTGGATGGATGAAATTATGTGTACTTCCACTAATAATCAAGACTACTACTGGGCGATGTTTAATAAACCCTCTGATTTTGAGAGTTTGAGGTGAAGAAATCCCTGCCAAAGCAGGCAGCAAAATAACTGGTTCGTCAGAGACATTGTCCTTTTGGTTTCTTCTTCTAGCGCCTCATGTTCGTCAAGTGGTGGATCTTCCTCTGTTGAGTTGTAGTCAATGGCATCAATTTGAAAAAAATTTGGCTCCTTGCATTTATGACCTGGGGAGTATTTTTCATCACAATAGTAACATAGTCCTTGCTTTCTTCTTTCGGCCATTTCCGCAGGTGACACCTTTTGGACCTTAAGTGTTTGAGTTGTGTTGTGAGCCCGTGGGGGGTGACCTTTAGCGGAGAAATTTGGGCGACTGTACTGGGCTACTAATGCAGGTTCCACGTTACGAGCTACCTTGCAAACCTCCGTTCATGTGGGAGGGTGGTGCAGTAGGACTTGGGCTTTGATGGCTTCTTTAAGACCACTGATAAAACATTCCGTGTAGAACACATCTGAGAGACCCTAAGTGCGGAAGGCTAAGGCTTCAAAATCTGTAATATATTCATCCACTGTACCAGTCTGTCGGAGCTTAGTAAGACGACCCAAAAAAGAAGATTCCTAGTCAAAGCGGTCTTGAAGAGCTTTTTTGAATTTGGTCCAAGTCATAAAAGGTCCATTGCGACGTTGATGCCATTCCCACCATTGCCACCTTTCATTGTCCAAGTACATGCTCCCCACCATAAGCTGAGTCACATCATCTAAGATGTTATTTAGATTGAAATACTGTTCCATTTGTGCTATCCATGCTGACGGGTGAGAACCGTCAAAATTATGCATATCCAACTTGGGAGGTCGCTGACGGGGTTGTTGGTGGGTGTGCCAGACGTGAGGAGAGTGGCTAGAATCACCCTCACTGTGTCCATTTCCATTATACGCCTCCTCGTGGGCTGCCTCCTTGCCCTTCAGGATTATGCTCTCGACTAGGCTAGTTAGTCGGTTAAGCTGAATGTGGAGGGATTGCACGGAGTCTTCAAGTTTGTCCATCCTTTCATTGGCCATCGCTTGAGCTCTAGTTTCTACCATGCACCGACCTGATGTTTTTTGAAAATTGGGACCGCCTAAAAACTTTTTCACTAAGAATTGAATGGTACCACCATGCTCAGCTCGTCGTCCTGATTCTAATGGGCTAGATCACCAATAAGCGCACCGGGTTTTCTGAAAACTCCTAACAGAGTTTTACTCCTTCCTTATCAATACTGCAGTCGCCAAATCCTCAAAATGTCAATGTGGCCAAAAGTCCTGCGAAAATTATACCCCGGTATAGGAACCCTTCACAATGACTCAGATCTGGTGGATCTGAGAGATCTGAATGGCGGATCAGATAGTTCTGGGCAACGGAACAGACTGCTACTTGCGGATCTGATGGATCTAATAGATCGGAGTGGCTGGTCTGCTAACTCAGAACTGCTGGACTGATGTCTGCTGCTACTGCACCTCTTTACACGCTGATTTGGTAGATATGATGCATGATCCCCAAATAGAAAAGGGAACTATGGTCTCGAGGAGTGTTAGGTTCTACAGATCGCAATATACATAAGGGTCTAACAGTAGTACTCGGCCTAATGTTTCAGGGCTCTAACTAAGGAGGATCAACTGTACCCTTAGCCATACAACCCGACCACCCAATCGTACGGGCAAGTAATCTCTCCGAGTGCTGTTCTTGGTGTACTATAGCAGCAAGACGGCCGAAGGTTTATCTATGGCGAGGTTGCAGAGGAGCTAAGGGGCTTCCGATATACCTAGAAGGTACTTGGAAGACAGTCCGTCCGCGGTTCTGTCTAATGCGCTACTACTCGAAGGGGTACCCGCAGGGGTTACAAGGGAGTCCAACAAGCGTGACCACCTCTTGTATTTCTTGCATGCATGCCTCCCCAAATCCACAGGTTTATGCGCTCAACGACAAATCCCGTGGTTTAAAGACGCCGGAACACGTCTCTAGCCAAAAAAAAATTCTACGAAATGGAGATCCCACCGTCCCTGGAAAGTGCTCTGATACCACTTGTTATGCTCTTAACCTACAAAAGATACCCAAATACAGAATATGCGAAGAAAGATACCTAGAACATAGAACAGTGAGAGACAACAGCAAATACTTTATTATTGAGAGAGAAATGTTCACTGGCCTCTTCGAGGGGGCAACCTCCAATAGAGCAGAGCTCGATACAAAAATAAGACACGATGCTCCTCGCAGGGAGTCTCTATCCTTTATATATGACTCATACATGCAATACCAAGGATCAATACCATGGGTTTTATTATTACCATCTATCTAATACTACGGCCCATTTGCAACTAATTGTGGTCCCGTCATTAATTGTGGGTTAACCACTTACAATTATTAATGTGGGCTTTATTGACTCTTGACTATGACTCGATCCCATTACATAAATAAGGGGGTTAGGGTGGGACCCTAACATGTCAACTCCAAGTTCTGGATAGGCATACTTACACATCCCCTTCACAATGGACTCTAGAATGAGACTCTAGGCTCAATGATTCCAAGTTCAATTGTGAACCTTTCAATGAATAGTTATCAAAAAATCTATGATTTATTTGTTTTTTGTGTCTCTAATAAAAGTAAATGATTGATGAAGAATTTTTTGATTTATTTTTTTCCATTATATCAAAGGTCTGAAAAGTTTAGATAAAAAATATATATTTTATATTTTATATTTTTTCATAAAATTAAAATTTAATATTTTATAATTTTAAATTAAAAGAATGAATTAAATATTCATATATTAAATTTATGTACTCGTAGTGTAAAAGTTGTTTATGGAGAAGAAAATTATGTGATAACAAATTGAAATGTCACTGTTTCATAATAGTTCATTGATCATTAACAATCTAGAAGCAAAAATAACATTGGGTGAAAAGAAAAAAAAGGACCTCACTAATTATTTATTAATGTAATATTTTAAATAAATTATATATACACTCCTGCACTAATAGTGTTAGTGGGCATAACCATGGAAGATCAATATTTAACCCATCTACCAAACAATTGAACTTATAAGTATATTTCACTAAACCATATTCTACACCTCTTCCATCATGTTGTTAATGTGGACAAGCACTAAGGACTACTATCTCACTAATTTACTGAACATTTTTACTTATGATTGTAACTTTCCTTGATCCCTCATACCTCGAGGAGCCAAGGTTTTAAAGAATGTTCCCTTTGGCAACTTCCTTCCCACACACCTGACAACACTTTATCGTCATGTTCAAACTTTTCCCAATTGCCTTTGCAGCCATGATTTAGTGAATAGTCTCTCCTTCCCAACTGTGACATCGACCTCTAATGTAATCGATTATCCACACTTGAAAATTTATGATTTTGCTGCAAACATCAAGAAAGCCTGATAGATGAGAAAAACCCAATGTGCGTATTGCCTCACTCCACTCACATGTAGAACCCAAAAGATAGATCCTCTTTATGAAGCTATTAGGGAAATGTTGGGGAACTTAGCTACAACAAAATGGCCTCTCACCGCATCAATAGTAGCAGTGGTAGCGACTGTTGGTGTTCAAGTATGGATCATGCAATTCACCCAATCCACATTTAATTGTCAACCCAGGGTTCTACCAGTTATTTCAAGGCTATTGTGCAATGTATGTACATGCCACAATTTCCCTACCCAACATTGAACATTAATTATAAACTCATCAATGTGTAACAACAAGTAATAACTGTAACAACAAATAAGAGTAACAACAAGTAATAACTATAAGGAAAATAAGAGTAACAACAATTAGGACTCAGAGCAGACTCTGATAAACATTCACAGAAAAAATAAACTCACGAAAATAAAACTAAACACACATCTAATCCAGCAGCACCTGGTCAGGAGAGTGGGCCCAAATCCCTGATGAGGGTTGTGGCGAGATCAACGAATCACGTGATGGTGTCAAGGTGGACCCCAAAAAGATCCATGCAATGAAGGAGTGGCCTCAACCTAAGACCTTGAAGAGCTTGAGAGGATTTTTGGGTCTCACAGGCTATTATCGTAAATTTGTCCACAACTATGGTCGCATAGCGAAGCCCCTCACTCAACTCCTAAAGAAAAATTCATTCTTCTGGAATGAGGAAGCACAACAGACCTTTACAGCTCCAAAAAATGCCATGTGTTCCACTCCAGTCTTAGCACTACCTGACTTCACCAAATCTTTTGTCATTGAATGTGATGCTTCGGGTACAGGTATTGTGGCGGTCTTAATGCAAGAAGGGCGACCGTTGGCCTTCACAAGTCAACAACTAAGTGGGAGGAATCTAGGCCAATCTACCTACGAGAAGGAAATGATGGCCATCTTACATGCAGTCGAGACCTGGCGACCTTACTTATTGGGGCGACGTTTCCAAATCCACACAGATCATCACAGTCTTAAATATTTTTTGGAGCAATGCCTATCCTCCCCACAACAAAATAAATGGCTTGCCAAAATGCTGGGATATGATTATGAGATCATTTACAAGAAAGGGAAAGACAATAGTGTAGCAGATGCATTATCTCGCCAATTTGAGGAGGAAAGTATTCTACTAGCAATTTCCTTCCCATTCCAAAATGGATTGAAGAGGCTCGCAGGGAATGGTTTCCACACCCCGGGCTCTCCCAACTCATTTCTCAATTGCAGGTAGATCCAAATTCCACCAAGGGCTACTCGTGGCAGGATGATATTCTTCGCTACAAGGACCGAGTCGTAATATCACCAACATCCACCCTCAAAAGTTGCATTTTGGCAGAATTGCACTCATCTCCCATTGCAGGACATTCGGGCTTTCAGAAGACGTATGCTCGCACCAGAAGATCATTTTTTTTGACAGGCATGAAAAAGGACATCCTTACTTTCGTAGCAGAATGCGATGTCTGTCAACGCCACAAAGGGGAAACCGTCAGCACACCAGGCACATTACAACCATTGCCCATTCCGGCATCAATTTGGACGGAGGTTTCTATGGATTTCATTACAGGTCTTCCAAAGTCAGGGAACAAGTCAGTCATCATGGTGGTTGTGGACCAACTGTCGAAGTATGCTCATTTCTACGCCCTACCCCACCCGTTTACACCAAATTTGTTCGCTCAATCTTTCATGGATCAGATCTTCAAATTGCATGGCATGCCCACTTCTATTGTGTCCGGCCGCGACCCGATCTTCACCAGTAATTTTTGGCAGGAACTCTTCAGGATACAAGGCACTCAACTAAAACTCAGTACTTCCTATCATATGAAAACAGATGGTCAAACCGAAGCCGTCAACAAATGTCTAGAAACCTACCTTAGGTGTTTCACTTCCGAAAAGCAACACCTTTGGGTACAGTGGTTACCTCTGGCTGAATGGTGGTATAACACCAACTATCATGCCACCACCAAAATGACTCCCTATGAAGCAATATATGGTCAACTCCCGCCTTCACCTACTTCGTATCTCAAGGGGTGCTCAAAAGTACAAGCAGTGGATCAACTCCTACAACACCGCGCAACCATGCTCGCCCATCTTCGAGAGAATCTTCATCAAGCTCAGAACCGCATGAAGCAACAAGTAGACCAGCATCGCTCCGAGCGCTAATTTCAAGAAGGGGATTAGGTCTTTTTACGGCTACAACCATATAAGCAAACATCACTCAAAGACAAGGGGTGTCAGAAACTATCTCCCAAATTCTACGGACCATATCAAGTACTTCAACGCATTAGAGAAGTGGCTTACAAGTTGGCCTTGCCACCTACTGCAAAAATCCATCCAGTTTTCCATGTCTCATGCCTCAAGAAAGTGATTGGGAACAATTGCAGAATTCAAACCAGTCTACCTGAATTGGATGAAGAAGGGTCCATCTGGCTTCAACCTGAACAGGTCCTAGACACACGAGACAAGCAACTGCGTGCCCGCATGATTAAGGAAGTCCTCGTCAAATGGAAGGACACCTCTCTGGAAGATGCAACTTGGGAACCAGCCACTATTCTTCAACAGTTTCCACAGCTTCAGCCTTGAGGACAAGGCTAGTCTTAAGGGGGAGGGCATGTTAGGGTCCCACCCTAACCCCCTTCTTTATGTAATGGGATCACGTCATGGTCAAGAGTCAATAAAGCCCATATTAATAATTGTAAGTGGTTAATCCACAATTAATGATGGAACCACAGTTAGTTGCAAATGGGCCGTAGTATTAGATAGATGGTATTAATAAAACCCACGGTATTGGTCTGTGGTATTGCATGTATGAGTCATATATAAAGGATAGAGACTCCCTGCGAGGAGCATCGTGTCTTATTTTGTAATCGAGCTCTGCTCTACTGGAGGTTGCCCCCTCGAAGAGGCAAGTGAACATTACTCTCTAAATAATAAAATCATTGCTATTCTATGTTCTGGCTATCTTTTCTTCGCATATTCTGTATTTGGGTATCATTTTGCAGGTTAAGAGCATAACAAAAAAAGTGTAGCTATGAGCAGGGGGTCGGCAAGCCATTGTCTCGCCAAAGTAAAAATTTCTTCCTTATTAGCCTTTAATAGCTTCACCTGTTCTTCACGTCCCTCAATTCGCTTCTGTTGTCTCTCCTGCTTCCGCTTTTCCTTCTCTATCTATTCTATGTAGTTGGAGATTATTTTTGTAGCTTGCTCATGAATCTCCCTTATTCCTGCCTGGTGTGCTTCTAGAGAAATGGACCCCTATTGGAGGCGAGCTACAACAACCTGCCATTTCCGGGTCTCTGTAGCCATCACGAATTCTCAAGACTCAAATAAATGCGAGAACGACTCAATTTGTGCAACCTCTAAAGTCGTGGGTCTATCTTCGGTCTGTGCTTCCACTGAAACAGTTTCAGGCCAAGGCTTCACAATGTTTTTCTTGTGCTTCCTCCCTCTTCTTCGTAAGTTCTGTACCTATTTTCTCAATTTAATGATTTCCAATTTCAACTGCACATTTTCCTTGAATTGCAACTAATATATTTCCTTAAGAGGGGGTCTCCTTTTTGTGCATTTATCGATGAATTCCTATTTTACAGCAATTTCTTCCACAGGTCTCACAGTTGGTCTAGGGCTTGGCGAGTTGATGTTGACAAAGTTGTCAACTGGTTCTTACTTTTTTCTGATTTCTTCCATTTGTTCCTCAACTCAGGGGACAACCCCACCATCTCCTTCTTCAAGTCTCAGGATCTCTACGTCTTCCCTTTGCGTCTCTGGATTCATTGCAGGGTCTTATGGGATAGTGTCTTTGATAGCCTCTTGTTTTGGTTGCTCTGATGCCTAATCATCCGCTTCCATCTACTCAGGAATTATCTCTAGCCCTTGCAGGTTAGTCTTATCAGTAACATCTTCCTCTAATGGTTCTGTAGAAGTAGTACCGGTCATCACTTCTTCATTTTGTCCTTCGGTCAGTACTCGTTCTTGTGTGGAAGTTTCAGCCACCAACCCTTTAATTTGCTCAATTTGTTCACCAATAGACACTGGTTTTTGAGTAACAGTGTTGATAATGGTGCCTCTAACTCTCCCAACAACTTTTAGGATCGAGGGAGAAGATTTTTTTTTCTCCATGCGTCTAGGGGAACATAATTTCCTTGTCCCTTTTGGCAAAGATGTAAGAAAAGGAGAGCGAGGAATAATTTCATCAATTTCCATTCTCACAATGCATGCTAATGCATGCCCTCCTTTTTCTTCTTCTATGTTCACCGATTGTTCTATGCTCCCTTTTTCTCCTTCTTCATGTGCTTCTTCCAAATTGTCCTTCTGCCCAGCAACTAACACTAGTTCTTGTGAAGCAGTATCGACTGTGGCCCTTGTTTCTTCCAATGTTTCCACATTAATTTGAGTAGGTGTTGGTTCTTGTGTGGTAGCACCACCTACATTTCCATCTAAAGGTTCTTCAACTACTTGGATAGGTGGTGTTGGTTTTTTTCTGTCAACACCACCTACATTTTCAACCAAAGGTTCTTCAATTGCTTGGAGAGGTGATGCTGGTTCTTGTGTGTTAGCACCACCTGTAATTGCATCCAAGGGTGGTGATTGTCCTCTTAAATTGGCAATCGATGCTGGTTCTTGTGCAGCAGCGTTGAATGCACTCTCTTCTATCTCCACTATGTCTATTTCTATTGGGCCAACAAGTGACACTAGAGCAGCATCATCTATGGCCTCTTCTTCCACTGCTAATTCCTCTTCCTCCTCCCTTGTAGGCAGCATAACTACATGTTCTTCCTCCACTAGCTCTGTGAATTGTGGCCAAGCCATGGAGGTTTGAGATAGAGCTTTCACCACCAATAATCTAACCAACCCATGATTCGTGAGAACCGCTAATTATTGTCGAGACTGGTGTGCAGACTCTGACATTAATTGAAGGTTGCTCCATAGAAAATATGGCATGTCTAAAGAATGAACCTGCGCATGCTGAAATAGAAGGCATGCAAGGAGTTTGAAATGGTATTTAAACAATGTATAAAACCAACCTTCGTAGGTAACATACCTCATAACAAAATACACCACCTCGGCCCATAAGTATGGCAGAGATTTACGATGATACCCTCTTCCTTTCTAGACCGCTATCTCCCGATCGTGCAAAAACAATTCTGGAAAATCTGGAAGAGGAGACTTCCGAGAAAACCATTTTTGACCTCCTCGCTGAAACCCGTTGATAATTGAAATAACTTCCTCTGTGACAGAAATATCCATCCCATGATCTAGAATGATTTCCTTCCAGGTTTAAGGCAAATTCAACTATGATAGCTTCGTCAAATCCTTGTAGCCTCTTAAAATACACATGCCATTGTGAATCTAAGAATACTTTCCAAACATCTACATTGCGTCGAACTTTCTATGTGCTTTTTTGTTCGTCTCTCACAGCCTGCCCACCCATTATGTAACAACTCTATAACAACACTTCAGAGTGACAACAGACTGTTGAGGAGGAGTGTGGTAGGTAGATTTGCAGTGAGAGAGATGTGATAGCCATGGGGTGCAGTGAGAGTGAAATCCAAGAGGGTAATGGTGAAATATGGAGAAATCCATGGAGGATAATGGAAATAATGAGTGGTAGTTATGGTAGTTACTTCACAGTGTTGGATCCCCCCAAGGAAAGTTTTGGGGTTTAAAGCCCAAGTTTTGACTAAGTCCGATGTAAAGACTCCACGATTTGTGGGCGCGGAGCGTGAAGTTCTAATTAAGTCATAGGGTTGTCCACCCTTACTTTTGTAATGTAATGTCGGCTTGAGAGTTCTACTCATGGTCTGTGGACCATGGGATTGTATAAATAGAGCGATACTCTAAGTTGTAAAGAGGTAGAAGTTAGAAGAAGATCTAATGAGGAAGCATTGAGTCTGAAGTGTAAAGCTGTGTCTTTGGGTCGTAGAGTAGGAGAAGGCTCTGCAGCGGAGTGCACAGAGGCCTAGTAGTCCATAGTTGAGTGCGCGGACCCTTGCAGTTGAGTGCGCAGGGCACATTGAGTCTATAGCTGATTGAAGCATTAATAAAGAGGAGTTTTACATTATTTCGGTGTATCTTTTCCTGTTTTATGCATTGAATTATATTGGGTATAATTGCAATTTTACTGGTTATTTTTTGCGCAAACTTATATGAACGTGTTGAATAAGTGAATATAAGACAAAGTATCTGTTTACGTGAAGATAACTAACTTGTATAAGAAGATAAGTAAGATCCGTGGTGTAACTTGGGGAAATACCACAGATCGCGAAAGCTCCTCAGCCCCTGGTTAGGACTACCCGAAGGCGATTATAACAGAGTGCGAAGGCCTCGCAAGTCGAGATAGTGTGAAAAATGACCTGCGTGAGGGTATTCACAGTTGGACTAAATCGACCCCTCAGACATATCAAGGCTATGGAAACTTGGTTCCAGCATCCCCCCATACTACTTTGGGTGAGACCTCAGTCCGTGCTCCATGGGCTATTTCCAAAAGGGCCAGTAGTACAGGCATTTGTTTGGCTAAATAACTCTGAACTTGGGTTTGGCCCCTCAAGCCAACAAATGGTTCAGTTGTCGGGACCAGAATCTGCATAGAGATGTCTAATGTCGTAGCATTGGAATCCAACTAAGAAGGAAATTGAAGGTTGGTTGGACAGGAGGATTCACGAGTTCGTGGCATAGGAGAATAGGAATCCACGACTATCAAAGGAAGAGTGGTTAGAGTGCTACCTGGACACAGAGATCCACAAAAATTTTTTCGCATCTTTCCCTACTAAGCTGTATGAGTGGATCCCGAAGCTAGTAGGTAGCCAAGGAAGGTGGAAGCTCGACAATCCTATTATGTGGACCCTAGAGTTGGTGCGTAGATTGGAAGCATCTGAGGATAAGATTGCATGTGTTGTTGATCACTGGCTCAATCGGATTATAGGAGGATTCATTATTGAGTTCACAGTAGATACTTCAGTCAGCTATAGTGAGGTAGAGCGACGCTTTCTCAAAGGACCGCGAGGTAATTACATAAAGTCTCTGAATACTTGGATTAAAGTGTTATTGTGTGAAAAGAGTGTTATGCAATTACCTTGATGTCCAGAGCCACGCGAAGTGGAAAAACCTATAGAAACAAAGGAAGAAAGGGACCAGACAATAGCCCTTTGATTTCACCTCTGCGAAGGGATGAGGAAGAGCTCGCGAATGTCTCGTCATGAACTGCAATAAATTTGATAAGGCAGAGGATTCCGCGCATACCACCCCCACCCACACCACCACCAACTTCACCGCCTTCACCTCCATCTTCGCCCGTACCACCTCCGCCACCACCACTAGTCAATATGGCAAGCGCGATAAAGTTGCCTATGTTCAAGGGAGTAGGAAATGAAGATCCAGGCCAGTTTTGGTTCTTGACAAGAACCGTACAGGAAGCACAGGGAGTTATAGATGATAATATAAAGAAAGAAACGTTAGTTAGCGCTCTGCAGGATCATGCACTGACCTGGTATATTAAGCATTCTAATGACAATTTGAATGTGGGGATCACAGATATCCAAATTGCTTTGAACACAGAATTTAGCAGGCCAAAGTCAAAGGTGCAGTCGATCATTGGATTCAAAGTGATCACAATTCTACCAGTTGAATCTCCCTGGGAGTTAGATTAGAGACTGAAATGCACAATTCACGAAGCTAATATGACTTTGACGGATGGACAACACCATGAATGGTTTGTAGCCTTGCTAATGCCGCATTTGAGGAATGCAGTGTCACAACAGAGGTTAACAACTTAGGCAGAGGCCTTGGAGATCGTGATGAGGTTGCATGAGACCCTGATACATGATACAAACTTAGGAGTTCAGTAGATCCATGTGCAGTTGAAAAGCTTATGCCTTGAGATGCAGAGTCTGAAACAAGACAAGACAGCCCGACCAGAAGTGCGCGAAGAGGTATGGTGCATTAAATGTAAGGGTCAGGGTCATGACAAGGACCACTACCCGGTGTTTGAGAATTACCTTGTGAGAGAAGGGCCGATGCTGTTAAGACTAGAGGCACAATCAGGACCTAGTGCGGTGCGTGCTTTGTGGTGCACGATTTTTCAAATAGGAGGAAAGCATACGATGGACAACTACCATTTGTTACAGAGGTACACATAGAATTCGCAGCAATTGTTCTGTAATTTTTGTAGATTGGTTGGACATGATGATCGCACTTGTAGAAGCTATGAGTTGATGATGGATAGTACTCCCACGTACAGGGTTTAGGCTAAAACGTGAACCCTTGACTAGAACGCATGAGTGGCGTGAACCAGATTTCAGGGGCGCGGACGAGGCCAAGGTGGAGGAGGACCTAGAAGAGGTCGCGGGCAACTAATATGCTATAGTTGTAGAGGGCTAGGACATTATTCTTGCGATTGTACGAATCCAACATGTCCATCATGTCTGTATTGTACCTTTTTTGGTCACAACATGGAGGACTGTCCTATGCTGATAGCTAAGCTGTGCGACAAGGGAGCACCCCAACCTCCCCTGACTCAGAACCTACAGATGATGAGGCCTAAGCCGTGCAAAGAAGATCCAAATGTGAACATTGTGCTCTGAAGTGGAATTACGATGCGAGATGATAAAGGAAAACAACCCAAAGATAGTACTTGGGTTCGCAAGGCTTCAATGAAAGAAGCAGAGTTTGATTTGGAGCACGCTAAGGAAATTTTCATGGAAGCTAGGAAGAGCTTTGTTGACTTTAGGAACTCATTAACAGATGTTTTGGGACCACGCCAAGAGAATCATGCGTAGTCTAGAAGATTGGAAAGCATGTGACGAGGACGGGAAGAGAAATGAGGTTAACCACGTAGATTGGAAAATATGAGATGGACCAAGTAATTCTAGATTTAGGATCCGATGCGAACATTCTGCCGAAGTAGACATGGGAGGGCATGGGAAGGCCTACGCTACAATGGTCTCCTATCTAGCTTCGAATGGCGAACCAACAAAAGACCTATGGGGAGATTGCAGGGAATCACTGTGGATATTGAAGGGGAAAGTGTGCTAGAAAAATTTGAAGTGACAGAGATTGTTGATGACAACAATCCCTACCTCACACTCTTAGCAATTGATTACGCCATTGACATGAATGGGGTGATTAATCTGAAGAAGCACAACATGATTTTTGAGAAAAATTCTCTGCGCATAGTCGTACCTTTGGACCCTGCAGAAGGATCACGCTACATAGAGCCGGTGCACGACTATGAAAGCGACAATGATTTGGACTGCATCTACAAGATAACTGTGCGAGAGTAAGACTAGGTAAATCCCACCACGGATGGACGAATCTCATGGGAGTGTGAAAGCTCCTGTATGTTGGATTCGGATGAAGAGATAGATCAATGGCAGAACCAGTTACACGAGGTAACCATGCTGAATTGTTACATGATGATAAGATCATTGCGCTGTGTATCGACAAAAGTGAGAGATTTTCCCACTTATTATGGATTAGGTGAGGTAGATGCTTTCTTGGACAGATTTGAAAGGGATGTGCCAGAAAATCAATGTTTCCAGGCTTTGAAGTGGGTACTGCGTGCTACGCCTGCGAGGTGGTGGGGTACAAACCAAGGAAGCTTTGAGGACTGGCGCGAATGCAGGAGAATGATGCGCATGCATTTTGGGAAGCCTCAGATGTGACTAACAAACAAGTATGATGAACAAGATGATTCGCGTGCACACCTGGCCAAGTGGACAAAGGTCTATGGAGAAGATCCAATATGAATGGATGCACCTGTTCTATCATACCCTAGATGTTATACCCATGAAATGGTATATAGAGACGAAGCTCCACCATGGGACAAGTGAATGGGATATCTTGCGTGAAGGATTTCTATTAACCTTCACTTTTGAGGATCGTTGGTGGGACACCATGGATGACGCGCTACAAGTGGTAAAAGAAGCTATCTTTAGGATACCCCAAGATCCAATAGAATCGATTCAGCCTGAATGGGCTACTCAGCTGAGCTGCGCGCTGGAATGTTATAATTTAAATGTTGAAGAAGACGATGAGGATCCATGGAAAATTAACATTCTAGAAATATAAGGCCATCACGAGGTTCAAGGACCACTGATTGAAGACCCTGACATAACTGCGCCGGTAAAGACAAAGTGGGTGAACGATTTTGTGTTACTATATGATAGTAAGTTTGATAAACTCCTGGGAAAGTTTAGAATGCATTGGCTGGGATCGTATGTTATTAAGGAGGTCATAGACGGAGGTGCAGTGCAGTTCGTAAAGCTAAATGGAGAACCTTTCCTAGGCAAAGCGAATGGCAATCGGTTGAAGCCATACATGTGTGGCCCAGCTATTTGACTAGCCGGCAAAAGCACAGTCTTAATGCTCCAGGTAGCTAAAAGGAGGCGTTGGACTATAAACAAATGTAGGGAATGCAGGAGTAGATACAGGGAAGTAATTCAAATACCGTGGTCTCTGAACAATGCGTCCAGAAGATACAGCAGGCAGCTGCTCAGTGCGCTGCGGACCTTGCAGTAGTCCGAGCAGAGTTGGGAGGTCTCCACGCGAAGATCTCCACACCGACAGAGTGACTCGAGGGCGAGTCATGATGTTTGTGTTGGGGGCCTGTTGGGTGCGGGATCCCCCCAAGGCAAGTTTTGGGGTTTAAAGCCAAAGTTTTGAGTAAGTCCAATGTAAAGACTCCGTGATTTGTGGGCGCAGAGCGTGAAGTTGTAATTAAGTCATAGGGTTGTTTGCCCTTACTTTTGTAATGTAATTTCGGCTTGAGAGTTCTACCCATGGTCCGCGGACCATGGGATTGTATAAATAGAGCGAGGCTCTAAGTTGTAAAGAGGTAGAAGTTAGCAGAAGATCTAATGAGGAAGCATTGAGTCTAAAGTGTAAAGTCATGTCTTTGGGTCGTAGAGTAGGAGAAGGCATTACAACTAAGTGAGTAGAGGCCTAGTAGTCCACAGCTGAGTGTGCGGACCCCTACAGCTGAGTGCGCAGGGTAGGTTGAGTCTGTAACTAATTGAAGCATTAATAAAGAGAAGTTTTACATTATTTCAGTGTATCTTTTCCTGTTTTATGCATTGAAGTATATTAGGTATGAATTGCAAGTTTACTGGTTATTTTATGTGCAAACTTATATGAATGCGTTGAATAAGTGAATATAAGATAAAGTATCTGTTTACGAGAATATAACTAATTGGTATAAGAAGATAAGTAAGATTCGTGGTGTAACTTGGGGAAATAGCTCAGATCGCTACTTTAGCAGCACAAAAGCTCCTCATTCCCTGGTTAGGACTACACGAAAGCAAGTATAACAGAGCTTGAAGGCCTTGCAAGTTTGTATAGTGTGCAAAGTGACCTGCACGAGGGTATTCAAAGTTGGACTAAATCAACCCCTCAGACATCTCAAGGGTGTGGAAACTTGGTTCTAGCATCCCCCCATACTGCTTCGGGTGAGACCTCAGTCTGTGCTCTGCGGATTGTTGCTGAAAGGGCTAGTAGTACAAGGATTTGTTTGGCTAAATAACTCCTAACCTGGGTCAGGCCCCCTCAAGCCAACAAGGCACCTAGCACAAGGTTCAATAATTATAAAGCAAGTCATTATTGTAATTTAGTTATGGCATATTTTTTTATTTATTATAGTACCTCCCCCAACTAAGGGATGACTTTCCTCGATCATATCCGATTATGTCAAATGAACTATCAATTCAAATCTGCAAAGTCGATTGGGGATGTACCTGACGACTTACCTTGGCAGAGTAACGGCGGTAAAGGAGTAACAACACCCGAAGAGTAGCAACAACGATTGAACACTTAGCTGAAATCACCACGGAGTAATAGCACCGGAGGAGTAACAACACCAGGGTACTTAGACGGAATTTCCATGGAGTAACAACATCGGAGGAGTAACATCACTAGGGTACTTAGATAGAATCACCATGGAGTAACAAAACCAAAGGAGTAACACCACCGAGGTACTTAGATGGAATCTCCATGGAGTTACAACACTGGGGTACTTAGACAGAATCACCATGGAGTAACAACACCGGGGTATTTAGATGGAATTGCCACGGAGTAACAACACCGGAGGAGTAACAACACTAGGGTACTTAGACAGAATTGCCATGGAGTAATAGCACAGGAGGAGAAATAGGACTGGGGTACTTATATGGAATCACCATGGAGTAACAACACCGGTAGAGTAATAGTACCAGTCAAGTACTTATAGTCTCCATGAACATAGTAACAACACCAGAGGAGTAACAACACCAGGAGAGTAACAACACCGGAGGAGTAATAGTGCCACTGAGTTACCTAGAAGAAAAATATTGATATCGTAGTAATAACATTTTATTTTATTACACACACACACATATATAATCACTATTTTAGATCAGGGATGTAGAGGAGGAATTCCCTGCACTAATAACTTCAAAAATAGAGTTATTAGAGAGATATTTATAAAGGAGTCTCTTGAAGCTAGACAGTGATATAATCTAAGGCGATTTTCATTCATGATCAGAGGAGTATGTGCCTCATCAATTTTTATAAGTCTAATAGTTGCATTAGCGAACACTGTGTCAACTTCATATGGCCCCATCCACATGGAGCAGAGTTTTCCCTTAAAATCCTTGATCCGAGAATCATAGAGAAATGCCCAATCTCCTCTTTGAAACACCTTTTTCTTAATGAATTTATCGTGCCATTTAGTTCGCTACTGCTGGATTGCAACAATATTCTGGACATCTACCAGATGAATTTCATATAAATCATTCAAATGTTCCAGTCAATGTTTATAGGATTCTGAAAGTTTTAGACCTACTTCAAGGGTTGTCCTGCGCATCTTAATTTCGAATTCCATTGGAAACAAAGGGGATTTTCCATAGACAAGCTCATATGGTGAAAACCATGATGTGTTCCACCATGTTGTTCTATACGCCCACAGTTCTTCAGGAAGCTTCTCATCCCAATTCCGACGATGGTTCGCTCCAGTCTTTTTGGGAATATTCTCTTTTACCTTGTTTGTGCTTTCAACTTGAACATTCACCTGACGGTGATATGGAGATGCTACCCTATGCTTAATTCGAAACTTTTTCATATGTACTTCTATCAGATGTGAAGTAAATTGTGCCCCTCCATATGAAACTATCTCTCTAGGAGCTCCGTTCCATGCAAGAAATTCTTCAAATAAAAAGTTTGAGACAACCTGTTATGTTGCTTTCACAACAGCCTTGGCCTCTACCTACTTTGTGACGTAATCTATACAAGCCAGAATGGAAATTTCTGCTGTGAAGGTGGGTTAAATGGTCCAAAGAAATCGATAACCCATTTTTCAAAGGGCTCAAGAGCTAGTTGGGTCTATAACGGAATTTCATCTGCCTGACCAGGCTGACCCATCTGCTGGCAACTATCACACCCTCTTACATATTTCCTTGCATCAAGAAAAATAGAAGGCCAATAATATCCCATTTGTAACACCTTATGACCTGTCCACTTATCTACAAAATGTCCCCCATAGGGGCCATCATGATAAGCTTTCAGGACATCATAGATGTCATCACCACTTATGCAACACCGGATTTTCTGGTCAGATCATGAGTAAAAGAGATATCCCTCTGTCCACGAATAATGAGCACTATGATGGATAATCCTTCATTATTCTATGTAAGGCAAGTGTTGGGGCAACTTTCCTATAGAAAGATAGTTAGAAATATCTACATACCACGGAATGTGAGTAGAAATTGTAAAAATATGTTCATCTAGAAAAATATCCTCTACGGGTGTACCTTCATTACTAGTATCCATCCTACACAGGAAATCTGCAACTACATTATCTTTCCCAAGTTTATCTACAATGGTAATATCAAATTCTTGAATTAACAGTAACCATCTTGTAACGCAACCAGGGGTTATTGGTTTGTTCATCAGATACCTAATACATGTATGATCAGTGTGCACGAAAGTAGGATACCATGTGATATAATGCTGACATTTATTAATAGAACAAATGACAACCAATAACTCCTTTTCAGTTACCATATAGTTTAATTCAGCAAGGGTTAAATTATTGCTGCCATAGTAAATTGCGTACGATTTCTTGTCCTCCTATTTCCCCAAAACCACCCCTACTGTTGTTTGAGAAGCATAGGTAGAGATGTGAAATGGGAGCTTCTAGTCAAGACCACATAATATCGGAGCCTTGTAGACTATTTCTTTGATTTCTACAAAAGTTGCTTCACATTCACCTACCCACGTGAATTTTGCATCCTTAGGTAGCAATTGAAAAAGTTGGAATACTATTTTAGAAAAAAATTCTATGAAATGCCTATAATATCCAGCATAACAAATAAAGTTGTGTACTTGTGTCGGTTTCTTAGGCGTAGGAAATTTTAACATTACCTCTACCTTCGTTGGATCAACGCCAATTCCTACAGCAGAAAGCAAGTGTACCAGCATTATTCCTTCTTTCATCATCATATTACATTTGATTGTACTAAGAAAAACATGTGTTTGCTTGCGTATTTCAAGTACTTTCTCTAAATTTTTCAAAGCTTTTGTAAAGGAATCCCCATATGGGGTGAAGTTGACCATGCAAATCTCAACACTATCATTAACTAGATCAAATAAAAATTCTCATATTTCCCTTTGAAAGGTAGATGGTGCGTTACAGAGGCCAAATGGAAGGACTTGGTAGGAAAAGGTTCCCCAAGGGCATGTGAAGGTAGTTTTTTCCTAATCCTGAGGAGCTATTTGTATCTAATTGTATTCGCTAAACCCGTCTAGAAAGGAGAAAAACTCCTTCCTGGCTAATGTATCAAGAACTTGGTCAATAAAGGGTAAGGGAAAATGGTCTTTCTGAGTTGCTTTGTCTAGTTCCCTGTAATCAATGCAAATCCACCACTTGCCATTCTTCTTAGGAACAATGACTAGCGGGGAAACCCATTGACTATCTGATATCAGATAAATAAAACCCACATCTAATATCTTCTATAATTCATCTTTGACAATGTTTTTTACGGCAGGATTCATTCTTCTTTGTCACTACCTAATAGGTTGACATTCCTCTTTAATGTATATATGATGAGTACATAGATCAACAGGGATGCCTTTCTTATCTGTATATTCCCAAGCAAAGGCTTCTTTAAGCTCCCGAAGGACTTTTAGTAGCTATTCAAATTGGGAGTGTGAAAGGTTAGGATTAATATTCAATGTCTCCCCTAATTCTATTTCTACAGGAACACTATTAGAAGGTACAATTTCAGGAATGTTTTCTACATTTGTTTCTTGTTCAATATCTTCCAAAACATTGCAACTCATGACAATTTCTAACAACTGACAAGTTGAATCAAAAACAAAGTTGGGACTGCTGAGAAAGGTGCTAATGGCATCATCCTCTATTTCATCCTTAAAACAGAGAGCCTCGCTCTTGGTAAGGATGGGTATAAATTCTTCATTCTCAGATTTAGGCTCTTTGGTAGGTAGAGGATTTGTCAGCCAGATAAATCGTTCTTGCGGACAAGATCGATATCCCTAGTATCTACTGATATCTAGTGACAAGCAAGACAAGAAAATTCTATCTTTCTCTAAATATTGCGATTTATAAATAAAAGCCAAGAGATGTTTTAGACCCTACCTCAAGTCCAACGCTAGCTTGTGGCAGCCATGCTTCGACCGTCCAAATGAGCTTCCTTTTAAAGAACTTGCAAACACAAACAAGCACACATCAAATAACACCTGCATAGCCAATATAATAAACCATATTTATCATGATGATCAAGGAATTCATGAAATAAACCATAGAAAACAGCTTATTGAGAAAAATGAACTTGATTGTATTAACTTTAAACAAAGAAGAACTTTAAAAACTTGGTGCCTTGATGCTGTACAAGCTCCTCCTAGGGTCCAGCAAGAATCTCCTCTACTTTGACAAGCTTCACACTCTTCCCAATGAGATCAAAAGGTATGTAATTTCTCCTCTCAAGCTCAATTAGGAAGTATAAATTCCAACAACATTTACCCTAAAAAATGTTCAGCGTTTAACCTCCCTAGCAACCAACCCAATGCCTCATTTTATAGTGCAGAGGAAGGAAGTTACCAGGTCCACCTTCAAAGGGATAGAGTCCTCCTTTAAAGGGATAAGTTCCTCACATCAAGGGGTTAGCTCCTTTAGTTATGGGATGCATGAACCACCTAGGAGCGAACTTGCCACCTCAAGATTCCTTCTAGAAGCATCTAGAATTGACCCAAAGTGAGTTTTTTATAATAAACTTGTACCTTTTTTACTTTTACACGGGTCCGCACCCTTTCCTTTAGAGACAGAGTGGGCAGGTCCACAGGGAACATGACCAAGGAGTGCAGGACCGAAGGTAATGCTAAGAGAAAGTGCGGAACCATAGTTTTAGAGATTTTCAAGGACTTTCTCTCATTTTTAAGGCTTGACATGAAGAGCTGATGTTTAAGACTTTCATAGGAGGACAATATGAGTGGTGATAGACTCACACTGACTGCAGAAAGTCATGGTGACAATATTTTGTGCAACAGATTGCCCCCTAAAGTACGATGTCTTTAATAGATACTATTTGTCATCTAAGAAGAGTGAAGTACTTTATCATTTTGAGGATCATCTTGTGGAGAGCCTGGTTGGAACCTGTAAAAACATTCAATACAAAATATATATATGAGATCATATCATCGCTGAGGTAGGCTTTCCCATACTCAGATCAAAACTGACTAGAAAAATAACTAAACTGCTCTGATATAGGAATGATCTTGTAATACATCACGAGTATAGACATATGTAGACACAGTATGGGTGCAACCATATGTTTATGAATAGTCCACTGTATAATGAATAACAAAATTCCTCACAGCCTGGATGGTGGAAACTAGATCCAGGGTCTTGATTTCTACTTCCTGAAATAGTACGATTCTATCCATGTGAATGAATGTGTCAAAGTCAAACATGGTAGAAACCAATTGATTACCGGTCAATGATGTAAAATGTTAACAAGTGTGAGAGAAACCACCAGTAATGTCAATGGCTCTCAAAGTACCCAGTACAATCCATGAAATGTGAATAGATGAGTTGATGTCGAACATGTCATGGAATCCTTTGATCGAAGGTCAATGATGCAACCTACGATCGAAGGCGAGAAACCTGCCATTGAGGCATGTAGATCCCAAGGTACTGACGATTTCTAGATCATCTTTCTAGATAATGAGCTGAAGTCGATAGAAAGCGATCTGTCGTAGGCAGGCCCACAACACGAAATCGTAGATCAAGTTTGAAGAAATATAGTTTGCAAGGACTGACTCAGGGATGGTCAAGATGGATGACAGATATTTTGCAGAAGAATGGTTTATTTGCACTGACCTCTTGAACACATAACAACACTGCAGATGGTTTGGTGACAATTGACCCAAAGCTAATACCCAAAAACTGGCTGAAGACTTTCAACATGGTTTGATTAACTGTTAGGAAAAAGATTTCCCAACCCAGGTGAACAAAAAGTCTCGTGTTCAAGAGTGGTTGAATGCTTTTCTGAGACACAAAGTATAACAAACAGGTTCATTTTCCTCTCTTTTCCCCCACCATTTCTGGCAAGTACCTCTTTATTTTTTAACAAGCTTGAGGAGGATAACATTTGCTTGGTTATAAGCTCATCCTTCAGATGAGTCCAACTTAGTTTAAATTCAAACCCTAAGAAGGAGTGGTCCATTCCTGTTTGTAATTGAACAGGTCCTTTACTATTAAATTTTAACGAGTCCAGTATAGGAGAAACTCGACGTTTTTCAATTTTAAGGAGTCAGAAGAAAAACTTAAGAAAACTCCATGGTTGTCCTTTTTCGTAAATTTGTGTCTCCCAAGCCCGAAAAAGTATAAAATAATACTTGAGAGAATCGCTTGACCATTACAATCAAGGAGTACTTTTCATAATTAGTGTCTTTGATCCGAAAAAGTAAAAAAGTGATCAACAACATGTCGTTTTATAACCAATATCGAATTTAAAACAACAAAAATCTGACAATCTTTTCATGTTTATATGGTCAGAAAAGTGCTGTAAGTGGACTGTCCTTTTAATTCCATTTTAACGAGCTTAAAAACAAAAACTCGACAATCTTTTCATATTTTAGGAGTCAGAAAAGAGCTTAAAGATGACTCTAATGTATTTTTTTTTGTTGAAAATGATCAATTTTGCCTGAAAAGTCCGATATTCTGCACAAAAACTCAAACATTACTCATACCTGTTTAAAATGAATAAAAATGCATCAAAAAGTTACCTTTTTAAAGTGAAAAATAAACAAATTAAAAATTCATTTATTCAAAAAAGCTTATAAAAAGGGCTTTTGTAAATTCATTTTTACCGTTTGACTTCAGAGTGAGAAAAGAGAGCTTTTGGGTAAGAAACTTCTTATGAAGATTGCAAAAAATCCGTCCGTTGGAATCGAACACCGTCACCTCTAGGTAATCCACATCACTTTACTCTTGCATTTCAACTGTTTGAATTTTGTTTTCAGGTTTCTATTTTGATTTTTAGGAAGAATTTTGTTTAAAAGTTTGCTCGCGGGGGTCCGCAGGTGCAGCATGCGAAACCTGCGGACCCCGAATTTTTCCTACATAGGAAAGAGCCAGGGGCCCGCACCTACTGTTCAGGTAGAGTGCGGACCTACGCATTGTCTCTAATTGGAGAGTGCGGTCCCTGCGGCATAGGTTTTACAATTTCAAATTCTTCAATTTACGCCCAAAAAAATTGATTTAAAATGTTCTAATCCGCCTTTTCTTTCAATGTATGATATATACCATGCTTAGTTGGCGGGAACAGGAGCACGAAGATGTGGACCTCGCCGCAATTAATCATCAACATTCAATAGATGCATTAAAGGCATGCAGGTTATTTAAATTCAGGGCCATACCTGGCATGAGAGCCCAAGTAGACTTTTTGCAGTGGCTGGTAGACAGGTGGAATATATAGGACCAGTGTTTCATTATTGGTGGCCACCAGCTCGAAATGGAGCCAGAGGATATTTACTTTTTGACTGGTTTTCCCAAGAGAGGTGAACAATTGACTCTATTCGGGACTAGGCCAGGTGGCCAGTCTTTCGATAGCCTCTGGCTAGAGTTTTGTAATGACCAAACCAAAGACAAAGGGATTGATATCAAAACCATCTCCCGTCCTGAAGTCAAAGTGATTGCATTTACTGTCACCAAACTCTGCGGTAGTGCAGCACTACATATGGCCACTGGATCCCAAATGCGGATGGTAGTAGACCATTATCGAGGCACCATCTTCAACTGGTGCGAAGTTGTGTTGGCTAATGTAAAAGGCCAACTGACTAGAGCAAAGAACAGACAACTGAAAAACTTTGGATATGGTTTCTTAGTTGTGAGCTTTGGTCTAGAGAGGGTCCCAATGTTGGTCCCACAACATCTTTCTGTTGAAGCTGGACTTCCCCGAGAGCCCAAGCTGATGCGTTGGGTTGTAGTTATGGCCCGTCATCTTGAGGAGGGTTCAGAGGTTGTTTGATTTCCTCCTGAGTATTTTCATTGGTTAGAGAACCAAGTTTTTGCGATTCAGGATTTTCCTTATGCTGGGATGGATTATCATGGTGACCCAGACATGGCTCTTCCACCAGGAGAGCAATGGGATGACTCAGGTAAAATCATTTTCAACATTTTCTAATTTTTTTTTTTTTTTTTTTTTTTTAATCGTCTCAAAATTGATAGCAAAAAGTTTAAAATATAGATGTAGGTCCACGACGACCAACCACTCTCCGACCTTATGAGAGGAAACATCTAGCTGCAGCAGTACCAGCCCCACGAGACGAATCTACAGAGACCCTGGTCGAATTGGAAAATCATCTAGAGAATTTGACAAAAGACATTCCAAAGACTAGCATAGATGTCATTCCTCTTAGGTTACAACGCTATGTGATTGGGGTCCCATGACCTTTCAGGAGGTTCCTTTGTAGGGTGGCCTGAGTAGTGGTTTCTTATCATGATCATCACCAGTGATAGGATGATCGCCTGTTGTAGACTCATATGACATTTTTGCTTTTTGTACTATCGTTTTTGCCGATCATAAGGTGTTTTTCAACCTATGATTGAAGACGATGTATATTTGACAAACTTCTATGCTATGCTATATCACTATAACTGGCTATCTTGTAAAACATGTTATGAAATGCTTTTAAATTTATTGTTTGATTATTGCAAATGTCTACTTAACATTCGAGAAGCAATTGCATCTTCTAATGTATTTAAATATCTTGGAATATGCTGATATTCAATATAGTCAAATTCACGTTCCAAGAGATGAACTCTCACAAATAATCTTAATAACACTGGATTTCTAATGGCATAAACTCTATTAAGCTGCAATAGAACGAGTTCAGAATCTAACCTCACAATCAAACTCCGAATCCCAAATGAGATGGATTCAGATAATAACTCAATCACTGCACTATACTCTACAATGTTGTTCGTTCTTTGACCGAGGCTTACCCCATGCATAGATACCAACTCATCAGAGGGTGAATAGATAACCCAAGCTGCGGAAGAGATGTTCCATGTATTACGACAAGCACCACCAGCAAAACCAATGTATGTTTGAAGAGACGTCGACATCTGCCATATCAAGAGTAAAATCAAGATAAGCAGAAATAATGACAAAAACACTCTCTAAACTAAGCACACTTTTCTAATCTAAAACACACCAGCTAGAAAGAAAACTAATCTAACTAAAATCTCCACACCCAGATTTAAGCATAATATCTTTTCAGGTAAAGACCATTTCTAGGTTTACCTAGAGAGACACCGTCAAAATCTACCAATTCATAGGCCCCTTTCACCAGCTTTCGCTTAACAACATAAGGACCACACCACATGGGTACGAATTTTCCAGCGCCTAGCTTATCATTTGCTTGATCATATAGTAAGACTAGGTCTCCTTTCGAAAAATTACGAGGTGTAACATTTCGATCGTACTAAGCTTTAATACGTTTGGCATGAGTTTCGATTGCTAGTGTAGCATCACGTCGATTATCATCTAGCTGAGCCAAGTACAACAAACGTTTATCCTCTTCGGAAGTGGCTGGGAGTAACTTTATTGCTATTTTCAATGACGGGATTTCGAATTCAATGGGTAACACAGCTTCCAAACTGTAAACTAGTTGGAAAGGACTGAAACCAGTTGATGTTTTTACTGAGGTTCGATACGCCCAAAGCACTGAAAATAACATGTTATGCAAATTCGACCTATGAATCCTAATGATTCGTCGGATCATAATGACTAGAACTTTGTTGACGGCTTCAACCAGACCATTAGCCTATGGGTAATATGGAGTAGAACTATCTGATGCAGGCCAAGCTGATCTGTTAGTTCAGTCATCATGATTTTTCGAAAATGACGCCCATGATCAGTGATAATTGCTTGTGGAACCCCGAACCTAGCAATTATATGATTGAAAATGAAAATTGCAGCAGTTTTGCCCTCTGCCGAAAATGTAGGCATCGCCTTGACCCACTTGGTAAAATAATCTACCGCAAGGATGATATACGCATGCCCCCCGGCTGAGTGAGGGTTACATGTAATAAAATCAATACCCCATTTCACAAAACGACCAACGACAATTATAGGGTGGAGAGAAGACGGTGGAGCACGCATCTTTCGATCAAAAATTTGACAATTGTGGCATTTTTAGACCATGTCAATACAATCTTTAAACAAAGAAGGCTAGAAATAGCCAGCGCGTAATATCTTTTGGGTTGTGGCATACCCAAACATATGACTGCCACATGCTCCAGAGTGACAGTCATTTAGAACCCTTTCAGCTTCCTCATGAGTTAAACAATGTCGGAAAACAGAGTCCGCCCCACGACGATAGAGTGTATCTCCAATAATTTTGTATTGTTGGGATTGGAAACGTATTTTCCGACGCTGAGATCGTGAAATTTTAGGCCGAAAAGATTGGGTTTGGAGATAAACTATGATATCTCCATACCATGGATCAAGAGTGCTGATAAGAAACAAGGATTCGTCCGTAATGGGCTCCTCCGCCACAGTTTCAGTATCAGCACGCGGGAAGTCACACATCAACTCCGCAAAAACTAAAGATTTCTTTGACTTAGATTTTTCAAACTCTAAGTAAAATTCCTGAAGGATAACAATCCATTTGGAATACTTGCCCCCTAGCAATTGTTTGGTCAAAATATAGATCATAGAGTTGCAGTCGGAAATTACAGTAGCTTTGCGTAGTAAAATGTAATGACGAAATCGTTGGACAACTTGAACAACTGCGAAGGCCAATTTCTCCACATGTGAATATTTTAGCTTAGTCGGATTCAAGGTTCGACTAAGGTAGTAAATCACATGTTCACTACTGAATTCATCTTCCTAAACTAACCCCATCCCAATGGTGGAATGAGAGGTGACGAGATATAAGAAGTAATCCTGGTTGTAGTTGGGAGGATGCAATAATGGTGCATGGGTCAACGCGTGTTTAAGTGCATCAAAAGATTTGTCAGCTATCTCATCCCAAAAGAATGGAGTATTCTGTTTCAACAACCTTGTAAAACCCTTTGTTATCTCGGCGTAGTTAAGAATGAATCGACGTAAAAAGTTTGCTTTCCCTTGCAAACTTTGGAGTTGGTGAAGAGTCGAAGGAGGAGGCAATTTGACAATAGCTTCAACCTTCGAGGGATCGACACGAATGTCGGCTTTCGAAACAACATAGCCCAGTAACTGACCTGTTTCTATACAGAAAACATATTTGTGTGGATTCAACCTAATTCGATAATGCCTACATCTCATAAAGATTGCTCGTAAATGAATGAGATGATCGACTCTACGTAATGAATGAGCAGGTAAATCATCGAGATAAGGTTGCAAAATGTGCTTGATGTCATGAAATGCGTAAGACATAGCTCTTTGAAAAGTTGCTCCGGCATTTTTCAACCCAAAAGGTAATTTGTAGTAAGCAAATGTCCCCCATGGACAAATAAAAGCCGATTTTGGTTGATCAACAGGTAGAATGTTGATTTGATTGTAACCTGAAAAACCATCCATAAAGGAGAAAATTTCACTGCCGACACAATCATCAATGATTTGATCGATATAGGGAGTTGGGTAATTGTCTTTGGGACAAGCTTGATTAATGTCCCTATAATCGATACATATTCTTATCGTTCCTTGCTTTTTATTAACAGGAACAATATTCGATACCCAATCCATTAAGGGAATTGGATAAATGAAACCTGCTTTAAGTAATTTTTCAACTTCTACTTTAATAGCAGCAGCTTTTCGCAGGTGGATCTGATGCAAATGTTGCCGGACGGGTTTAGCATCCGGGTAAGTTTTGATTTCATGAACAATAATTGCTGGATCGATTCCTAGAATTTCTTCATATGACCATGCAAACACGTCGCGGAATTCCTGAAATAGGACCTTACATGGTTGAAGTTCATCTTTCGTACAGGAGGCACCTATATGAATGTTTTCAACAATTCCAGGTTTAACTGAAATGTCAATAGGAACTGTTCGAGAAATATTCCTTAAATTTAGCTCAAAATCAAGACTTTGCAATGGATTCTGAGGTTCCTTGACATAATCAATAGTAAAAATAGATGAAAAATCATTTTCAAAATGATCAATCTCAGGTAGGAACAAAGACCTATGATGAAGATCTTCCCATGGTAAATCGTCAACAGACAAAATTTCACGAATCTGCTCATCAATATGAACAAGTTCGGAAAAAGTTGTTGAATCTGAGTTTGATATTGAAAGTGATTCTTCATGGACCACATTCATTAGGTCATTTTCGGTTGAAGAAGGGTCGGAAAACGACTATACGGCTTGATACACAATTTCATAGGGACTCAAAGGCATAGCATCACCAAATGAATCCATCTAACTCAAAAGGTACAATCCAAGGATCATCATAAACAATAGTGTCTGACGAAATCATATGAATGGCTGCAGTAGAAGGCGATACGTTAGGAGGAGGAAAGGAAAACGTTCCTAGTAAACCAGAATCTTTAACCAATCCTACCCCAATATCCTTATAAGGGATAGTTGTTTTGCCAACATGCTAGATACTTTCAGAAGAGGCTGGGTCGGATGAAAAGTAAGTTAGTTGGTCTATAGTTACAATCTTTCCATTATGAGGAAAATTTATAAGCCAAAAAATCGATGAAACGACAGCAGTCATAGCGTAAGACCAACTACGACCCAAGAGAAGGTTGTAATCTAGAGGGGCATCAACCACTTCCACATCTAGATTAACAGTTTTGCCTTCAACCCCTATAGGTAAATCCTGTAGAATGCCAAAAGGGTGGAACCCATGGCCATCGAAAGCCTTTCGAATTGTCGGGGATTGATTAAGTGTAGGAGAACTAAGTGATCTCCAACACTAGATCGACATAATACACGTTGAAGCTCCCTCATCAATTACAGTCCTATAGAAAGGTTTGTTTTTGACTAACACTGGAATCTGGAAAGCCATTTGGTGAGGTAAACGAGATGTACTATTTTCTAAATCGAAGATTATAAGGTTTGATTCCTGAATATCAACAGCTCCTATGGCCGACAATAGCAATTTACGCTATGCTGGACATGATTGCAGAACCTTCAAAGCCAACATTGCTGAAGGTGAAATAGCTAAATCTTCAACAATGTTATAGTTCTGAGTAGCTCTCGCATGTGGATTGAAAGCTGACTTTTGAAGTATACCTTTAGTAGGCGGTTTGATTACTAAGTCTGGGTTAGGTTTCTCGATCTGTAGCGGATCAAAACCAGGAGTTGAAGTTGATGGGTTCGAATTAGAAGATTTTGCTTCCTTACCATCAACAGGACTTTTACTTCCATAATCTTGCAATCGTGTCGCAATCCTAACATGGGACATCATCATTATGGGTTCTTCCAAGGCATTTGAGGAAGAAACTATCATCTTACTGTCTTGACTAGGAAAAGGATCCTTCAAGACAGCAGGTGTTTGAGAACCTTTGACGATTTTCGCAACCTCAGCGCAATGAGGGTAGTCTCTTGTAAAATTCTCTTTGTCACAAATGAAACAAGGATAACGAGGTTTACATTTATCATCAGTAGATTCCGTTTTATCTGATTTCTCTTTAGAATTTTGCTTATTTTTATTCTTCCCTTTATTTTTATCGTTGGATTTTGATTTGGCCGTAGATGACTCTACGAAATGAATATCGGCAGGAATTTCCGCGGAAGAGTCTCCTGTCGGGGAATCTGGTAAAGTTATGATAGGAGAAGAATTCTTTGTAGATTTCTTCTTACTTTTGGTGTTAACTGAACCAATCATACCGTCAGCGGCATGAGACCATGAAGGAGATGCAGTTATTTGATTTTGTTTCGGAAGGTCAGGGATTTTCTCGTGTAAAGTACCCGACTGTGTACAAACGAGGTCATGGTACTGAGCTTGATCAATTACTTGTTCTTCAGTAACAACTCCTGCCTTAGCTACATTCTAAGTGATTTTAGGTTATAATGATTTAACAAACCATTCTGCTAGGATTTGATCCGGAATAAAAACTTTCACTAAACGCCGTCGACGTCTCTATTCATGAATGGGATCTGAAATATAAGTGGACGTTGACTGTTTTAATGAAGTTAATAATTCCGTGCCATTGTCATATCTGACCGGCAACTGAAAATGAGTTAAGAATGAAGTAGCTAGCTGACTAAAGTTATAAAAAGAGGCTCGTGGTAACTCAATGTACCACTTGGCTGCAAGACCAATTAGACTGCATTGAAAAAGACGTAAACGAATTGAATCATCTGAAATGGAGTTAGATGCACACCAGAGTTGATAAGTCATCACATGGTTTGACGGGTCCTCTCTTGATTTACCTTCAAACTTTGGGATATCACTGGGAAACTTATTCAGCATTGGCGGCCAAAACGAAAGATAATTAATCGGATCGTTCGTAAGGCGCGACAAATCAGGCAAGTCCAAAGTTGCAATGAACGGTAACTGACGATTAGGGTCTCGAAAACCCTGGGTCATAAGACCAGCCCCAGGAGGAGGATATCCAGGATAACTTGGAATTGGAATTGCATTTGGGATATTATATCCTCCTGGAAAACCAGGATTAACCAGACCGTACTGGGGTTGTTGAGTTTGCTGATAAGTATATACAGGGCATGGTTGATACTGATAGACTGGGCTCTGCACAGCAGGACTGAATTGGTACTGTCCCTGGTACGATTGATAAGTAAATTGAGGTTGACTTTTGACAACCATACTTGGACCGGGTTGTCCTACAGGCATATGAACTGAAGTCTGAATTTTGGGTCCAGACTGAGGTAAATACGCTTGAGGAGTTGATGCAGGAATAGTAGAAACTGGAGCTGTTGATACTCCAGAAGTAGGTCGGGTAGATTGAACAAATGTTGCAGCAGTTGCAGCAGTCGTTTGAGGCGGAGTTCGAGGTGAACTAGACCCAGGCTGAGAAACTACACCAGGTTCAGAAGTTTGAATAGTAGGCTAGACAGGTTGCTGGGTTGAACCCGAAACCAAGGGTTGTCCAGATTGAGATGACAACTGCAAATTCGGTTGCAAGATCTGTTGAGATTGAGATGGATCCCACACTACGTTCATTCCGGGGTATGGACCCATAGAAGGTTGAGCATATTGAGGACCATAACCAGGTTGAGGATAGGGTTGATAATTCAAAGGTGCATTTCTAGTTCCTTGGACAAATGATTGACTTGAAGGTGGTTGGAAACCTTGGGTTGGGTGCTGACCTTGAGGTTGATAACCTTGAGGCACGTACTGATACTGGGGTTGGCCTTGAGGCATATATTGATACTGGGGTTGACCTTGAGGTACGTATTGAGTCTGGGGTTGACCCTAAGGAATGTACTATCCCGAAGGTATGTACTCTCCTTGAGGTTGCCCCCCAGGCGGTAACTGGGTACCTTGAGGTTTCCCCCCAGGTGATAATTGAGGACCTTGAGGTTGCCCCCCAGGCGGTAACTGACTACCTTGAGGTTGTGGATTTGGAATGGTGCCTGACATCATAAGAATATCTTCTACACTCAACGGCTTAGTTATGTTATTACCAGTTAATAACCCTTGTTCAACAGGTTGAGGAGATGATCCTGAAAAAGTACTAGTAAGTGACTGATACCCAGAAGGAATAGAAGGACCACCATATAAAAATGTTTCTGGAGATTGAGAAAACATGGATGATTGTCTCAACATATTCAAAGGAGGATAATAACCTCTAGGTGTTGGATGAAAAGGAATGCGAGGTGGTGAAAACCTTAGTCCCGGGTTTTCCAGAAAATTGGTCAATGAAAGATACCAAGCGTCCCTCCTAGGTGGACTGTAAAAGATCAATTCATGCTCCCTAAGTTCTATAGTTGGTTGATTTTTAGGGATAGATATACCTTCTTCCGAAGTGACAAGTTCTTCAATAGCAATTAGTCCAGAAGGAAGATTTTGGGTAATGACTCTTCCTATCTTGGGTGAACTAGGACCACTGGAAGTTGGAGAGGCAAATCCTGATGATGTAGCAGCAGGTTCAGTTTCAAGTTCAGAAATTTCAGGTTCCTCGGCTAATTCACTAGTAGAGGAAACATTACCAGTAACTTCAGAAAATGAAATTGGTTCAATAATATACTCTGGTGCTTGAACTTGATAATCAGGATGCACAAATAAAGAAGATTCTCCTTCTTTGGGTGACCCAACTCTACTGTCACTAGGAGTTACAAGAGCTCGTAGTCCTTCAAGCTGGCTTGGTCAAAACTTAGGAGGTTGGCCCCGAAGTCGACGAGACTGTCTTGGTAATTCAGCCACGATTAAATATTTTAATTACTTCACATGCAAACAAAGAAAAATCTCAATGAAAACCACCTAAAGTCTCTAAAGAACCAAACAATTTGAATCACACGCCTAAAGAATCTAGGAGGTCAAACCACACATAAATAGTAACATTCCGTACCGAAAACACTAGTTGGTGATGAAATCCAACGTCGCAGAATTCAATACAGAAATGGCGGTTGGAACAGTTACCCCGACAACCTACTTAATGAAACAGACTGGCACAAGTTTCTCCACTAAACTGTCTCAAGTGAAGAGAACCCCCCAGAGAGTCTAAGTGAGTCTAGTCGATGTCTGCTCCAGGTACAGTGGGATCTTCCCTCCACTGTCACCTTAGGAAAGAATCCTATAGATTATGGTCACTATGGTTACCAACAAAGACAAATATACCTGGGGGAACAGTCTGTGATCTGATACACATGCAAGGGTAGAGTGGCAAAGCTCAATCCCCTTGAAGGCTCCTTGACATAATCCAAGGTTTACCAACAAGTGACCCCAGGCTCCTCGACAATGGTTAATCTGAGGTTTACCATTTTTAATACGTGTATATCTTCTATCGTTCCCAATGAGGAAGGATTGATTACCCCACTGGTTCGGATATGATCTCGTGCTTGACTCCTTTAAGAGGAGCTTCCTAGAGCATATATGTAACAATTGGAATTTATCTCCTACCGCAAGATATAGCTACTTGTTTGTTTTTACTATCTTGGAGAGTTAATTACTCCCTACTCGAAGATACTAGCCTAAGCTATGTTGGTGATAAAGAGCCCTAGAAATAAAAAGATTGCTAGATGAATTTTACTTTAAGCGTTATTTTTTATGGTTGTTTCTTAAGAGAAAAGGTGTGGAGATGAAACTTTATGGTGTGAAGACTCGACTCCAAAACACTAAAAATGCACCTAAGTTGATAAACAATCCTTTTTCTTCAATGAATTTCTAGCTAATGAAAGAGTTGAGAATGCAATTGCTTGAAAAACAAATCTTTCCTTAACAAACAAATGAAAAGAAAAACTTTTTTTTGTCTTTTTCAATAAACTCAAAAAACGAGACTACTAATTATGCTCACGAAAAATATCCCTTTTCTTTTTCTCAAAAACTACAAAAACAAACTTTTTCCAAAAGAGATTTTAAAATTCCAAAAAAACACTCAAAACTATTAAAAAATCTAATCTTGAGATCTATAAATTCTAAAAATCTAATTGAAGTAAAAGCTTACAAAATTTCTTTTCGAGGACGTTTTACTTAGTTATTAAGCAAACTAAGGACTAATTCGTTCAAAATAACAAATTAATCAAAAAACACCCATCTTATGTTTTCTTTTTTAAAAATGAAATCCAAAACTTTCAAAGCAAGTTCTTTCGAAGCTTTGCAAGGAGAAAAACGAGATGTATTCCTCACCAACGGCAGATTTTACAAATCGGTCAGACTCACAAAGAAGACCAGCAAAAACCAGGGTAATTTGAGTTCTCTTAGGCTTCTAAACTCTGAATTACTACAAAGACCAAACGAAAGTCAAGCCAGGCACACAAAACTTCTAGAAATTCACCTAAAACCTAAATGCCAATGGAATTCACCTACAAAAAGTTTCTGACAAGACACATGCAGATTTGGGCAGAGGCTAAAACACATAAACAAATCCTAAGCTTAACTAAATGAGAAGATCTTAAGTTTTTAAAAATTTTGACAGGGTCCGCAGGCTCCCAGTATAACCAAGTGCGGTACCGCTCTGTGTAGTAAAGCAACAGTGCGGGGATGTCTGCACTGTGTTACAACCAGAACGTGCGGTCCTCTTTCAAAAGCATGAAAAACAAAAACAATTGAAAAGAGACTACCCAATCCCACACACATCAAGAAAAAACCAGAAACAGAGAAAAAGTTTCTCAAGTCAAAGTAAAAGTAAATGCAAAAAACAAAAATTCAATTCCCCAGCGGAGTTGCCATTTTGTCGGCGGGATAAATCGTTCTTGCTGACAAGACCGATCTCCCTAGTATCTACTGATATCTAGCGACAAGCAAGACAAGCAAATTCTATCTTTCTCTAAATATTTCGATTTATAAATAAAAGCCAAGAGATGCTTTAGACCCTACCTCAAGTCCAACGCTAGTTTGTGGCAGCCACAGTTTGACCGTCCAAATGAGCTTCCTTTTAAAGAAACTGCAAACACAAACAAGCGCACATCAAATAACACCTGCATAGCCAATATAATAAACCATATTTATCATGATGATCAAGGAATTCATGAAATAAACCATAGAAAACAGCTTATTGAGAAAAATGAACTTGATTGTATTAACTTTAAACAAAGAAGAACTTTACAACCTTGGTGCCATGATGCCGTACAAGCTCCTCAAAGGGTCTAGCAAGAATCTCCTCTACTTTGACAAGCTTCACACTCTTCCCAATGAGATCAAAAGGTATGTAATCTCTCCTCTCAAGCTCAATTAGGAAGTCTAAATTCCAACAGCATTTACCCTCAAAAATGTTCAGCTTTTAACCTCCCTAGCAACCAGCCCAATGCCTCATTTTATAGTGCAGAGGAAGGAAGTTACCAGGTCCACCTTCAAAGGAATAGAGTCCTCCTTCAAAGGGATAAGCTCCTCACATCAAGGGGTTAGCTCCTTTAGTTATGGGATGCATGAACCACCTAGGAGCAAACTTGCCACCTCAAGATTCCTTCTAGAAGCGTCCAGAATTGACCCAAAGTGAGTTTTTAATAAGAAACTTGTGCCTTTTTTACTTTTACAGGGGTCTACACCCTTTCCTTTAGAGACAGAGTGGGCAGGTCCGTAGGGAACATGACCAAGGACTGCGGGACCGCAGGTAATGCTAAGAGAAAGTGCGGAACCAGAGTTTTAGAGATTTTCAAGGACTTTCTCTCATTTTTAAGGCTTGACATGAAGAGCTGAGGTTTAAGACTTGCATAGGAGGACAGTATGAGTGGTGATAGACTCACAGTCACTGTAGAAAGTCATGGTGACAATATTTTGTGCAACAAGATTTTATATAAAGGTAAATTTGGGTTTAGTTGATGAACTTGGTTCTCCAAGGGGGTAATGGATAAGATTCTTTATAAATTCTCCATTGGATATTACCATGTTTCGAGACTGACACCCAATGTAAGTGCGGTAACAAGCCAAGGTCTTCCTAAAATCAAAGCATGCCCATTGGCTGGGGATTGGGTATGTGAAACCAAAATGTCGACGGGGTACTGCCATGAGTCTACCAAAATAGTGATATCATACAGCTTCCATAACAGTATTATAGTAGACCAATCTTCCAATTCTAGGACAGTGGGAGTTGATTCAAGGTTTTGCAGACACAAGGTAATCACAGTTACAAAGGTTATAACATTAATCACGACCCCCAAATCTACCAGTACATTTGGGATATCCATCCCATTAATCTATAATGTTAAAATCAAGTTCCCAGGATCCCTATATTTAACAGGTATATATTTCCCCAACATTATATCTGATAATTTACCCATGACATGAATAGTAAGTGGGTCCTTTGATTTTCTTCCAGGTTTCTTAGAACAATATTCTTTAATTGTCTTAACATAAATCGGTACGTCCTTCATAGATTGAAGTAACAAAATTTTAACGAATAAATTATGCAATTCCCCTAAAAGGTCAACTTTAGGATGAGGAATTTTTTTCTCAAAGATAATCTTTCCGGATAAGGTGAACCAATTTGACATCCTCTAGTAACCATAGTTTGTGAAGGGGTGTGTTGCTTTATAGGAATCTATCCTGGATCATCTCCTATTGTTCTATGTTCTGGTTCTGAGACTTCATCATTGGTATGTTCAAAAATTATTGGTGAAGTTTGAGTATTGACCACCTGACTAGATCAAAGACTTAATTCATTACATTCCATGGTGGAAATACTATATGCACGGAGGTTGAGTGTCTCAAACTATTGAGCCTCTCTATTATTTGGATTTGGATTGGATTGGACAAGATGTTGAGGACGAAGAGGAGGATTACTTGTGGGTGCATTAGCAGGCAGTTGTAGCTGTTGTCGTGTCATAGGTTGGGAGAATTGTCCTAAAGGACGAGGAGGAGGTCCATGCAAATTCTGGGACCATGAAGAATTTTGATCAGATTGAGGGTACCATGGTTTCCAAGTCATTAGATATTAGTAAGACTGCATCCAAGAAGGTGAAAAAGGTATAGACCGCTGACCAAAATTCATATTATTAAAATACTAAGACGGGTCTTGAGGCATACCTTGATTCATGTTCGGTAGTCGTGGTTTACATGGTTTCCTCGATCCCATAAAATAAAGTTGATCCTCTTCTTCATTTGTTCCCTGAAAGACTGCCTTCAATCCAAGAAGCGACAGACAAGTGATAGTGGAATGACTCAATTCACATATCGCATAAGTCTCCACGGAATTTAATGGACATTCCTTCAATGGATGCTTCTTCCTGCATTGAGGGCAAAAAATAAACATAGCCTTCTCTACTTCTATATAATTTTGTTTCACTTGCAACAAGTCTAGCTGTGATGATAATGTGCTCAGGATATCGGTTCTCAGGTTGTCCAATAGATTCCCAATTTTAGCCTTTGTAACTCCACTGCTGGATGATTTGAGAGTTTGGATTCCCTGCCTCTAGCTCGCATCCCCTCGCGAACACTTGATGCATAATTCACAGATGGTATCAAATTCTTCCTTTGATGTATTTCCTTTCCCTACTACGTTCAATAGCTCCATATATTCCTCCCTCAGTTCTTTCAGGAAGATGACCTTCAAGATATTCTTATCTACGTCTCTGTGGCTCGATCTCTACAAACTATATTTAAAACCTTCCACAAAATCTTCGATATTCTCATCCTTTTTCTGCATAATCTTAAAAATTTCTTCCTTTACATTTCGTCATTTGTAGTAGTCACAATATTTCTGAAGGAAAATTATTTTCATATCATCCCATGTGGTAATATATTTCCCCCCTAAACCCATAAACCATCTCAAAGTTGTTCCTTTCAAAGTAGCAGGGAATATCTTCAATCTCTGAGCATCAGAGATATAATCATACCCCCGAGAGACAACATCGAATTTAGAGAGGAGTGTGTTCGAATCCACTGAAGAAAGAACATGGAAATTAGGTAATGATATTATACGAACAGGCTTCATAGGCGTATCACCTCTGGTATCTCCAATTGGGAATTCGATTGAAGAATTTGGATGAGCCATGAATATCTTCCAATATTCACTCATAATCTCAATAGGTTTTGGATCTAGTTCTTCTATAACAAATAGTTGAGATTGTTTGACATCACTTGCTCGATCAAATGGTGCAAATAATTCCCTCAAATCTTCTTCTTCTGAACTTACAATATGCAGTTCCTCAGATCCTTTCTTGTTACTTCTTCTTCCCTGAATTGTACTTATGCTATTGGGGGAGGTTCTGGTTGTGAAACTAATTTTCCTCCAGATCTCGTATGAGATCTTACCCTAACAGCAACTCATGATGATGCTCTAGACTTAGCCCTTGAGATGATCTCTTGGATGTAAGTTTTTCTACCTAAATCAATCCATTTTCTTTTTGGGGGTCCCTCTTTGCTCCTTTTATTGGTGTCTATATTCATACAATTAGGAAATAAAAGGGAAACATTCAAGCAAATTAAAATCTCAAGACCTGGAGTAGCATAATAAATTCCCTCCCCATGAGGAGAGAGTGTCCCCTAAAGAAAACAAGAGAAAGAAAATAAACAAATCACAAAAATCAAGTGCAGGATCTGAAACAGGGCGAAAATAAAACTCCCCTTCCCAGGATGAGAGAGAAATACTTATGAAATCAAAAAAAGAAATATAAAGCTCTAGCCCTGGAGCAAGATGATAAAACCTTCCTTCGCCAAGATGAGAGAATAATCCTAAAAGAAAAGCAAGAAAAACAAGAAACCAAACAACCAAATGATCTAATACTCATGACCTAGAGCAAGGTGTAAGCTTCCTTCCCTGGGATGAGAGATCAGTCCTATGGTCAATATTGGTCGTACTTTCGCGCCTTTGATAGCCTCCTTGGCAATGACGCCAAAATGTTGGCATTCAGGTATGAATCATGCAATTAAACCAATCCCCATTTAATTATCAACCCAAGGTTCTACCAGTTATTTCAAGGCTATCATGCACTATATGTGCAGGCCACAGTTTCCCTACCCAACATTGAACATTAATTATAAATTCATCAATGTGTAACAACAAGAAATAACTGTAACAAAAAATAAGAGTAACAACAAGTAATAGTTGTAACGGAAATAAGAGTAACAACAATTAGGACTCTTAGCACACATTGATAAACATTCATAGCAACAATAAACACATGGAAATAAACCTAAACAAACATCTAATCCAACAACACCTGGTCAAGAGAGTGGGAACAACTCCCTGATCAGGGTTGTGGCAAGATCAACGAATCATAATATGCTTAGAAGACCAAACAATCATTAAATAAAGAAATATTACAAGTAAGTTGTTACAGACTGAAAGTTAGATTATTTCTCCTGTAACCTTAACGACTATTAACAATGATAGCTTTCATAGCCTGCAACTCTACTTTATACATTTTGTCAATAATACAGTTCCTAGAATTACGGTGTTGTCTGCCTTTAATTACATAGTGGTTTTCAAAATGAAACATAATATAAAAGATAGAAGCATGTCAATCAAGAAATTCATTCACCGTTGCAACCAATGTTCAAGGATAATACTTCCAACTTTGACGGTATCATTCAGTGAGTCATGGTCCTGGTCATTCTTCCTTCAAATCTACAGAAATAACCAAATTAGCAATCCGCTTAGGTAATAATCCGCTACAACTATGCTTCATTGACCAATAATCCATAAAGACATGACAAGAGGTATACCTATGCATTTTAAGATATTGATTAACCATTATTGGCATGAAATGGGTAAAAAGAACAGGGTAAAAGGGTGAGCAAAATTATGCAAATCTGGCCACCAACAATGACCATGCCATCAAAATTATTTATGTACATGGGATTATCAACTGGCATGGATCATAGGGAGAAGGTTCACCTTCCAATTTCAAAGAGGACAACAAGTGTTATAGCACCATTTACCACTCTTGGTATATTTGATGCTCTGATTATGGCCTAGGGCAGCCCTTCCTTCCAGAGTTGGTCCAAAATCTAAAAAACAGTGTTCTATTTCCTATCTGCTACTTTGCCCTATGATAAAAGCGTGTACACGCAGGTTGGCATATACCCAACCTACGTACATGTGTTAAAACACTTAAAAATAATAAATTTCCTTAATTTCGGGCAGAGTTCACGGGTTTTACTTGTTACTCACCTCCTATAGCTCGTGGCTGAACTGTTTCCCAACTGAAAAAACTAATTTGGAGAAGTATAAATAAACGTCCATGGGAAGGTCATAAAGGAGATGAAAATGAGATATTGATATTATAGTTGATTTATCCTTGATCGAGTCTGACAATATCCCTGTGCCTCCTACACTCCCCAAAGCTTTAGGAAACCCTTGTTTCCTCTTTTGAGATATCCTTCATCCTTCTTGAGATATCCTTGTGTATGATGACGGAGGAAGATTACTGAGGCGTGGAAAGGACAGATCTGGAGGACGGTTCTGCTTGGAGCTAGAGGAAGACTCAGGTTGTAGTTTTCCATCTTTCTTGTAGCTTACGTCAATAAATAAATGTTGTTCCATTCCTGATATTAAACATGTTTATGCATTGATCTATATTGTGATTTGTTTATAAATCTTGTATTGATGTTAATTGTTCATTCATTTATATGATCCAGGTGGATCGTGGCCACCCCCAAATTCCACTTGGAACCCCACCATTGTTTCTTTCAGTTTTTCAGTTTCCTTATTTGTAGCACAATTTACTATTTTTGGTAGTTTTTTGGGTCCTAAACTTCCGGAGCCGTTTTGAGGCCGTAAACGACATTTTTTGGGAAAAATGGGAGCAACATTGGTCCATGCCCTAATGTGCTCTTCCCAATGTTGTATTCCTGGATAGATCTTTCTAACAAGGTATTGTGCGTATTAAACGGAGATCGTATGCCAAAGTTACGACCCCGGGAAATTGATATATCAATTTACCCATAATAGGGCCCATAGTTTGGCGCTTCATCTCCTAGGGTTAGGGTTTTGGATGTTTAGGGTTTTCCATTGTTTCTAAACAATAAATAGGTCTTCGAGCCTCATTGTAAGATGGTTTAGACACATGTAGCAACCACATCTCTCCTCAGAGATAAGCTACCATCGCCCGAGCTAGTTTATTTCCATTTCTGTTTGTAAGCATATTTCAGTATTTTACATTAATGAAATGAAGTATTATTTCTGCTATATCTCTATATTTATGGTTATCTCTGTAATCTATTGCGTTTTTTTTTTTAAATCCATATAAGTGGTATCAGAGTAGTTTTCTCTTTCTCTGTTTCTCTTTGCATGTCCCCAACAAGGTTGGGATATAAGGAGTTAGGGCTTGAACTGGTCGAAGCTTTGCAAGACCAGCCTCATGAATCCTGATGGCCTCCCATGGCGGTTGAAAAGAAATATGAGGGGCCAGGAGATCCTATCAAAATCTTGCTCGAAGAGACCCTCAAGCAACAAAGGAACACGATGATGGATAACGTTTCCCAGATCCTTCAGCGGTTACCCAGGGGTGACACATCTACTTCGAGCAGCTATTCTGGAAGTGCCACACCCTTTAAGCTACAAGTTAACTTTGACATTCCCAGATTTGAGGGTCAGATAGATGCAGACACTATAGATAAATGCTTGAATCTACTAGAAGAGTGTTTTTCATTTCATGATTTTTCCGTCCGGGAAAAGATTAATTTTGCTCTTCTCAAATCCGCCCCCCACACCAAGGACTAGTGGGAAGCCTACTGTGAGCAGAAGGATGAAAGTACAACCTCACGTTTTTCAGCCGCACCCACTTGGAATTCATTCCGTAATGCCATTAAGAAGCAGTACTACCCTATCAAAAGCTATGAGGATAAATACATCAAGTGGACCACGATGCGGCAGGGAAGGGACCAAGCCGTGACAGAGTTTACCAATATTTTTCATACCCTTCGCACAAAGTTGGGTATCAAGGATTCGGAGTTGCATTTGGTACTCAAATACCGTAGCTGCCTACACAGGTACATCCAGGACGAGATGGAGTTCCTGGACATCTCCTCGCTCCGCACGGCGTACCGATATGCTGTCAAGATTGGGCAGAAGTTTAAACATGAGAAGAGAGACTTTGGATGTGCAAATCCAAAGCAAGGGAAAGGCGCCCCCAAATTGTTGAACAAAGGACAAAGCCAAGGCGGGTTGGACCAGGATAACCCATCAAAGCCGCAAGCAAAGAAGAAACCACGAATCCAAAGAAGGACATGGGAAAGTTGTGTGAGTTCCATAAGAGCTCCACTCACAACACAAGTGAGTGTCGGGCCAAGTAGTCACTGGTGGCCAAGCTAAGGTCCTTGGAATCAGATGCATGTTCAGACTTCGAGTCAGAATCTGACAAGGGGAATGACAAAGGGAAGCAGATTATTGATGCAGAGCCCAACGCCACCATTTCCACCACAAAGATCTAGAAGGAGGAACCCAAAGATCCAAAGGAAGAGGAGCGCCTCTTCCACTCCCAGATGTGGGTAAAGGGCTCCCCACTACAGTTCATTATCGATAGCGGGAGCCAAAAGAACCTCGTTTCGACAAAGGTCGTGAAGCGGTTGGGCTTACCGACCACATCATATCCACAACCGTAGACCATCGGGTGGCTTCACCAAGGACGGGATCTTCGCGTGAACCAATAGTGTCACCTTCCATACAACATCAATCCCTTCACGGATGAGGTATTGTGTGACGTTTCTCCCCTTGATGTTTGTGATGTATTATTAGGCCAACCATACTCATGGAAGCGACATGATGTATATGATTCAAGGCCTCGTGCTATTATTGTTACTTTGCGAAAAAAGTTGTAGAGAATACTGGAGGTAGAACCACCTACCGACATCTGTTTGGTCACTGCAAAACAATGCACTAAGCTAATTTCCAAAACTAGGAAAAAAAATTTCTTGATGATACGCCCTCAAGGAAAGAAGAAGACGGTGGCCATGATCTCTAGACAAGGCCCCTCCGCACAACAACTGCATATGGACAAAGTTGTGGAGGAGTACGAGGACATCTTCACGTCCTTCGCAGGGGTTCCTCTGCACTGTTAGGTCAAGAACTCCATCGATCTAACCCTAGGTGCATCACTACCCAATGGACCAATCTATCGGCGCTCTGTTCTAGAGAACGATGAAATGAAGAGGCAAATTCAGGAGCTGCTGCAGAAAGGTCACATCTGATAGAGTTCATCGCCCTGTGGGAGCCCGATCGTGTTGGTACAAAAGAAAAATGGTACTTGGAGACTCTGTATTGACTATCGGGCATTGAACAAGATCATTGTCTGGAATAGGTACCCAATCCCACGGATTGATGACCTTCTGGACCAACTGAAGGGGGAAAAATATTTCAACAAGATCGATTTGAAGTCAGGATATCACCAGGTACCAATCAAACACTTCGATGTGTGGAAGACTTCCTTCAAAGCCAAGGAGGGCCTTTTCGAATGGTTGGTTATGCCTTTCGGTTTGACGAATGCTCCTGCGACCTTCGTGAGGCTCATGGATGACATCTTGCGCCCATTCACCAACTGATTTGTAGTGGTATACTTGGATGACATCCTTATCTTCAGGTAAAGTTGAGAAGAGCACCTCCACCACATTCGACATGTTCTCCAAACACTGTAGCAACACAAGTTATGTGCCAATTTGGAGAAATGCACTTTTGGCATGACCCAAGTTCAGTATCTGGGATACATTATTGATGAACAGGGGGTGCATGTGGATCTAGCCAAGATCCATGTCATTTGGTATTGGCCATCTCCAACCACTCTGACAGAGCTCCACAACTTTCTGGGTCTTTTCAACTTCTACTGCAGGTTCATGTTGGGATTTTCTCATATCACTTGGCCCTTGAGTCAAGTCACCAAGGGAGGAGAAAAAGCAAAATTATTTTGGTATGAATCTCAATAGAAGGCATTCACAGAGTTGAAACATCACCTCTGCTCGACACCACTACTCGCATTACCAGACTTTCAACAGCCATTTGAGATCGAGACAGATGACTCTGACTATGCTATTGGGGAAATCCTTACTCAACATGAGCATCCAGTGGCATATCATAGTGAGACACTTTCAAACACAGTTTGGAAGTATCCCAATTATGAAAAAGAGATGTATTCAATTTTTTAGGCCTGCCGACTATGGAAGCATTGCATTTTGGGGAAGGAAACAGTCATCCACACAGACCACCAGCTCCTGCAGTTCATACAGACGCAAGGTTAGTTGCAGAATGATCGCCATTAGAAGTGGTCCACATACCTGCAACAATTCCATTTGAATATCAAGTATAAGAAGGGCAGCACCAATAATGTTGTAGATTACCTCAGTTGACCATCGATCATGGCGTTAACCACCGTGCTCAACTCTTGTAGGCATGAGACTTCTAGTTGGCCAGTTCTCTACAAAAGCGACCAGAATTTGGCAACACATACCAAACACTCTTGGAGGGTCAGCATGTTCCAGATTTTCACCTCCAAGATGCCCTGTTATGCCACTTGGGTCACCTTTGTGTTCCTTCAAGTGAGCATGCCAAGATGATTTGGGACGCACACTATAGTCGAGCTGCTGGGAATTTCGGGGTCGAGAAAAAAGTGGCAGTACTGCAGAAGTATTTCTATTAGCCAAATCTTTGACAGGAAATCGGGAAGTACATCAGATCCTGCACTGCCTATGCCATTTCCAAACCAACCATCAAGAAGCAAGACCTCTATTCTCTGTTGCCTACCCGTAGTCGACCTTGGGAATCCATCTCCATGGATTACATGTCAGGCCTTCCTCCTACTAAGCATGGAAACGACTGTGTTTTTGTGGGCATCGACAGGCTCTCAAAGATGGCCATTATGGAGGTCTGCAAGAAGAATATCACAGCAGAAGCCACTGCTAAACTCTTCTTTGAACGAGTGTGGGTACAATTTGGGATCCCACAATCTATCATCTCAGATCGGGACAGAAGTTTCCTCAATACATTTTGGTCCAGTCTCAGGTCGATGCTGGACACCAAAATCACTAAGTCCACAACTTTCTATCCCCAAACTGATGGCCAAATAGAGGTTATCAACAGGATGATCGTACACATTCTTCGCATGTACAACTCAAAGCATCCATGTACATGGGATGAGAGCCTCCCCTATGTTCAACATAACTATAACTGGGCTCTCCACAGCTCGACTGGCCACAACCCTTTTCAGGTGGGCTTGGGATTCCAGCCACTATGTCCCATTGACGTGGCCATGCCATTTGCGGCTACTAAGGCAGATTTGGCTCATGTCCAGTCCGAAATAGGTAAGGCAAAAAACTTCATTGAGCACATCCAACATATCCGCCAGCAGGTCCATGACATTTTGGAGAAATCAAATGCCAAGTACAAGTAGCGACATGATAAACATTGAGTGCCACACAAGTTTCAGGTGGGCGAAAAAGTCTAGCTGCATTTGAAAAAGGAACGCCTTACCAGAGCCTATCGAAAACTCAGACCACTCCGATATGGTCCTTACACCATTACCAAGGATGTGGGAGACAATGCATTTGAGCTCAGCATGCCCCCATTCCTTGGCCTGCACCTAGTGTTCAATGTGGACTGCCTTCGGCCATACTTTCCACCATTACTAGACATATCTGACATTGCAGAACAACTCACACCAACAGAGTTGAATCCAGATTGCATGGAACAAGTTGCAACTAATCAGATCATGGAAATGTAGATCAATCACACTCGCCAATAGAAGATACAATTGTATCGAGTTTTCAAAGTAGGACAACTCTTTCACTAGGGCAGGTGGCTCACTAGGGAGCAATTTCAGCAGAAGTTTCCTCATCTCATGGAGGAACTCGACACAATGGGGACCATTACTTCCTAAGGGGGGAGGAATGATCCAAGTGGATATTGGTGGCCACCCACCAGTTCCACTTGGACCCCCACCATTGTTTCTTTCATTTCTTAAGTTTCCTTATTTGTAGCACAATTTACTATTTTTGGCAGTTTTTTGGGTCCTGAACTTCCGGAGTCGTTTTGAGGCCCTAAACGATGTTTTTTCGGAAACCTGTGAGTAGCATGGGTGAATGGATTAATGTTCCTCTTCACAAAGTTGTAGTACTCAGATAGATCTTTTTAACAAGGTATTGTGTGCGTCAAATAGAGATCGTATGCTAAAGTTACGACCCTAGGAAGTTGATGTACCAATTTACCTAAAACGGGGCCCATAGTTTGGTGCTTCATCTCCTAGGGTTAGGTTTTTAGATGTTTAGGGTTTTCCATTGTTTCTAAACAATAAATAGGACTTCGAGCCTCATTGTAAGATGGTTCAGAGGCATGTAGCCGCCACATCTCTCCTCAGAGATAAGCTACCATCGGTCGAGCTAGTTTATTTCCATTTCTATTTGTAAGCATATTTCAGTATTTTACATTAATAAAATGAAGTATTATTTTTGTTATATCTCTGTAATATGTTATCATCCTATTTAAATCTAGATCATTATATGATCTAACATATATATCATGAATATGCTTTACGTTTCTACTGTTGTATATGCTTTGTTTGAATAATTTACAGGTTTCAAAGGCATCAGGGGAAGCAGAGGGTTTAGTCCCTGTGGGATCTACCCAAATGTAGCACCTCCGGGTAAGGACACTTCTTCCCAGTTCAGTAAAATAAGCATTTAGATTGTTTTTCTGAGCATTTTTTGCTGCAGTTTTCCCTCTGCTCTGTTGGGGTTTTCAACGCAAGACCCTAGTGTGTTCTCACCTGCAACAGAATTGGCGACTCCACTAGGGATAACATTCTTGTTATTCCTTATTTGGGTTGTTTGTTCTCGAGCAGGGTTTGTTTTCTTCATTGCTTGCTTTTACAGTGTTATTTGACTTATTAACTTCCCAGGCATCAAGTCTAATCTTCTGGATCAAGCCTTGATTTTTATTTTTTCTTATTGAGCCTTGTATTCGCTTTTTTCTTAGGTTACAGTCACGTATACACACAAATTTCCTCAAATAAACTCGTGTATACGTGAGTTTATTCTGTTAGAAATGCGTGTGCATGCTTCTGTGTCTTTACATAGTCGCGTATACAATTTTTTGGATTGTTTTTTCAAATATTTTTGCCCAGTTAGGTCTACTGCCTAGTGATTTATGTTGTTTTATGGTCATCCACTATTTGAAGAACTCAATTCTCTTGCAAGTTTTCTTTTTCAAATCTCCTTCTCGCTGAAAAGCCTAGTTGGCCTAGGATTGCTTGTTAAGCAAGTTTTTGGTTTGTGTCTTGGGTTCAAGGCTTCTGTCTGAATTTCTTGGATGTTCTAATTTTAAAGAACAAGAAATTGATTTCAATTTCGTTTGCAACCTAGATTTCAAGTTGCCTTGCTTTTCTTTTCCTTTCGATTGGCCTTGTTGCTTTTAGTGCTTTTTTGAGTGTCTTTTTGGCAATTTTGAAAGTTTGTCTTTCTTGACATTTTGTCGGTTTGCTGAAATCTTTTACTATTGTTCGGGTCAGTTTGTGCAAGTTTGTAGTCTTTCTTGTTTCAAGTTTCATTCATCAATGAGTTTTATAACTTGCAAGATATCAAGACTCCCTGTGATTCTTTCTTGATCTTTCAAATTCAGTAGTTCTTTTTGTGACTTCAAAAGTTTCTTTTGTTTCCTTAAAAGAAAAACACAAAAACATTTCTTTTGCTTTTCTTTTTCCCAAGCTTTTGGATTTTTGGTTTCTTTTGTTTTGTTGTTGTTGAGAAATCATGATCTTTTTCAATTTATTTTTCTTTCTTTGGGGGGAAATTTGTTGTTAAAAAAAATCCCTCTTTATTATCAAGTTGGCTTATTGACCTTATAAAGAAACACATTTTCTTATAATATGAGTGTTTTTTAGGATATTGCATCGTCATTTAAATTTGCATTAGGTTAGTTTGCATCTTAAGCATTCTTAGTCTTTTTAGATTTTGAGTGTGTGTGGAGTGTTTCAGAAAAGAAAAGAAAAATATTTTTCTTATATAAGTTTTTCATAGAACCCAAGTAGAAATCACTCTTCATCGAAAGAAAATAATTCTATGCATATAGTTAGGTTTCTATTGGTTTCTTTTGCATCATAAAAATCATCAATTTCCCTCTCATAATACCCTTGATTTAAAGAACAACCCTATAAAATCAAGCGATTTAATAAAATGAACTAGAACTTTTATTTTTGTCATTAACAAACACCAACAAGTTTAGATTCATTAGGGCCTTGGAATAGGTGAGTGGAGAGTTGGATAGTTAACTCTCCAAGGCCGCTCAAATTATCAAACATAAAAGTTGAATAATGAGAGAAATCCAATATCAAAGCTCCATGACTAGGAGTTAAGCACGAGGGAGAGTGAAGAAAAGGAGGAGAGATACCCCCTCTCCTACTTGTTGGATCCTGCCTCACAACTGTTCCGCTTGACTTTTGATACGAGTTGGTACCCATATTTTCCTTTCCTAAGGATCTCATAGGTGGTCACGGAGGGGAATCTTGTGGCACCTGTTAGTGTCAGCGTCTTCACACTGCCATTAGTGATCTACTCTTTTGCATTTCATACTAGGAGTCTCATTCTGATGAGGTTGCATTCCATTAGGTCATGGATCTACTGATGGTAGGGTTTACTTCAGTTTTTCCCTCATGATATGTACTTGCTGATCTTCTTTCATACCTTTTAGTCATGATTCATGTTCATTTTGCAGTCCATTTCATCAATTACATAGGGTTTTGGTCTCATTAGGTCTTAGGGTTTCCTCCATGGTCAAATTCAGTGATTATATGTTAATAAGGGTCAGCAAGCACATGAGGAGGTCAATAATCATTGTTAAAATCATAATTTATCAGTTGAGAAGCTGAATGTAGTTCTCACCTCAAAACTTGTTTTGAGGTGAAAACAGAGTATTATGTTTTTATCCTTCATCATGATGTAATTTTATTGTTTCTATATGTAATATTTGTTCTCAAGCTCCTCCTAAAGCTTGTGATGCTGCCAAGTACCTGCCACTACAAAATCAAGTGATTCTGAGCATCAGTCCACTTGCCATGTAAAAAGAAACAAACATGAAAAACAAAGCATTGTAAAAGACAATTAGACATTATAAAAGTGGGTTTTCATAAACAAAAAATCAAAAAGGTGAAGCTATATAAAGCCATCCTCCTATTTTTCATCCCATTGTGTTATTGTTGAAGATCAAAGTGCCATAAGGAGATCAAAGGTCGAGTTTCAAGTGTCATTGAGCAAATACAGTGAAGTTGCTGCGTTTTTTCAAGATTTTGGCCAGCGCTGCGCTTCTGAGGAAGGCATTGCACTTTCAAGGTGGCGTTGCGCTTCTAGCAGCATTTTCCATTGCAAATTTACAAAGGTGTTGTGCTTACAGGCTGGCGCTGTTCTCCTTGTAGGTGGTGTTGTGCTTTGCCCAGTAGGGCCTCAAATCACTCCAAATTGCCAAATTCACCTCAAATCATCCAATTTTCCTCTCTTGCAAGTAAGTATATCAGTCATCTCTTGTGGTTTAGGGTTTTACTTGTCAAGTTTTGATGTTTTTCACTCCAAAATTCAAAACCCTAGTTTTCCTCACTCCACTAGTGTCTTCCTATCTTATCCATTTTCTATTGTTCCCTAAACCCCATTCCTACATATATTTTTCCCTAAATCTGATTCCCACATACAATTTCCCAAATCCTACACTCTCTCCCCTACTCACATCCCTAAATCCTGTTCACACGCACATTTTCACACTCCCCCTCCATACACTCTACCCATTCCATTCCTCCACCCTATTTCCACACTATTATCCATATACAACCACATTGTTCAAAACCAAAGGAAAATAATGGAAAGAGACAGTGATTATGAGTATGAGGAAGAGACATTTAGTGACAGCTCCAGGGAGAGAAACATACAACAAAGGAAGCCTCATAAAGGAGGAAAAATCATCAGAGAGGAGCCCACTAGTTTGACAGAGTTACAGGCTTGTTCACTTGCAGTTTCTTGTTTTAGACACTTGGCATGTTTTGAATTTTGTGAGATGGTGGAGAGAGTTCAGTTTCACCATGAGTTGGCCAGACTTTTTGTCACTCATTTGCATAACAATGAGGTGACACTTGCCAGAGTAACCTTCACAATATCATCAGTTGTCATTTCAAAGGCCACTAGAATTCCTAATGTGGGTGAAAAATGGTACAAGGGTCATGATCTTGATGAGGATTACTATGAGCCTTATATCAAGGCTAAATACAGAAATCAAGTGAAGAAGTTATTCCCCTTTAAGTTTTTGGAAAACAGGTATGTGCCTTTAATGAGGATTATTATCAAGTACTTCACTTGTGAAGGTAGGTTCTCTCGGTTGTATGCCTATCATATTAGACTCCTCATGCATTTTACTAGAGTAAAGATGTCGAATATCCCTTACTTCATGTTTAGAAACATTGAGAAAATGGCACATATTGTATAGAGGAAATCATACCTGCAGCAGTTGAACAACATATACCATTAGTCTTTGATTAAAATCATTGTTCTACACCATCTTAGCCTTCTTAACATTCCATGGGAGACTTTCATTGCTCATGAGATGTTCAAAGGTCCACAAATCCCTTCACTAGTGCATCAAGAAGAAGGTGGGCCTTATAGCCATGGAGAAACAAAGGAAGAGGCCAAGGAAACCAAAATTGCTGAAGTGCCAGTGTATGTAATATATCAAAGGGGCACAAGGAGACTTTTTGTAGCTGCTAGGGAAGAGCTTGCTCCTCAAGGTGTGGAAGGGGCCTTGCATTCGTCATCAGTCCATAGGCAAACGTTTGCTCCACAAGGTGTGGAAGGGGCTTTGCCTTCGTCATCAACAAAACAGGTGCAGGTTGAGAAGTTGAGCAAAGGCAAGGAAAAAGTGCAGGAGGAAGATCTTGGTGATGAGGAGGAGAGAGATTTTGATCTCATTGAGCATGAGGAGCCATGACAACACTTTACTCATCATGGTGTTAGCATCATTGACCTGGAAGCTCAGGATGAAGAAACTGTCAAGGACCTCATCATTCAAGAGAGAGAAGCTGAAATACAATCCTTGGCAAATAACTTAGAGAGAGCCAAGTTCATCATCAGATATTTGGAGCAAGAAAACAAACAATTGAGTGACAAGCAAGTCCTGATGGAGCTACAAATGATCAAAGAAAATAGGAAAATGGCCAAAGAGGCTCATGACAAGTTTACTCCTATTGAGCAAGAGATTGAGAATGATAGGGAAACATTGCTTGAGATGGTCAACGTACATCTTGAAGGGCTGATTGAGAAAGCCAGCAGGGATAAGAAGTTGCTTCTCCACATGGCCTACCATTACATGACCCGCAACAAAATATGTAACATGAGGATCAGGAAGCTTAAAGCTAGGTTGAGGAAGGCTTTAAAGAACAAAAAGAAGCAAGATAAGTTGAAAATATTAGCTAAAGCCTCACTAGCCCATCAAAGCAGCTAATGGTGGTGTCCCATACCAAATTTGGGCAAGTTTTGAAGATTTTTTTTTGCATTTTTCAAATTTTGAAATTTTCAACACAAGAAACTGGCCTAGGTGCTGTGCTTTTCCCTGGAGCATCATATGAACATAAGGTTTGCATTTTGGGATTCAGGAGGATGAGAACATGCACCCTAGAATTTTTTTGAGGTTTTGAAGCAAATCTGGGTCACCAAAAGGTCCAAAAACTACCAAAAAATGACCTTTCTGCCTCATTTTGGACACACAGAAGAAGTCTTGGGAGATTCAAGCTGCGAGGGGGGAAATGACCTCAAAATTAAAAAATTCAAGTTGTTCCAGAAACTTTACTTGAATACCTTTCCAATGAGCTATCTTGGTATCAATTTGGTTATTGGGAAGGCCTCCAAAAGCAGGTGGAAAGCAGCGCTGCGCTTTTGACTAGTTGCATTGCGCTTTTGACCAACTTGTCCAGAAATTCAAAATTTTGCCTGCTTTCACTATGGATTCACTTTCTCTCTCCTCATGGTTGTTTTTATGATGTAATTGATGAAATGGTATGTAATTATGATGATAAAACAATGTTATATGGTAGATTCATTAGTTAGCGGTGGTTTTGAGGCTAATGAATCAGTTTCCATGCTTATAGAGGCAAGTAGTTTGACTGTGTATATTCGTGGTCCATGTTTGGAAATGGTTGTAATAGCCCCTCTTCTCATGGATTTGACCCCTAATGGTTAGGATGAGTGGTTTTGTTGTCTATATGATGTATTTTCTTTCTCATTTGCAAGGGTTGGATACACTTGGATGCTCTGAACAATATTGTACATCATTTGTAAGCAGTTTGGCAAGGAAATTAATAGGAGTTGCAGCTATTTTTATGGGATACTTGTCGTTTGGTGTTTTTGCATAGTTTTCTTCTTCTGATTTTAGTTTTTCACATGTTTTATGTATGCCACTATCTATTTCATTGCTTCTAACTGAATGCTATCAAGATAGATATGTAGAATTCATTGTTTACAGTGCTCTGCCTTGGGAAGCCATTCAGTATTCTATGTTTTCTACTATTTGACAAGGATACATGATATTTACATGCCCTCCTCAGCTCCTCACCAGTCTTAGACATCTCACCTCACTCAATTTCATGTGTAAAATCCTATACCTACCTTGCCCCATAGAACACCCTACACTCCGACCTAATTTCCCAGACCCAAATTGCCTAGCTCCATCTGATCTAGCACAAAAACCTACAAATTCAATCAAAATCTCCTGAGCTACTATACCTAGCTTAAAATCCCACCTGATCCAATCCTTTTGACTGAGATCCATAAAGGAGAGAGCCCTCCCCTGACCTGGTAGGGCTAGCTACCAAGTTAAGCTTGGTTTGTGGTTATCCTAGGATTTCCTTCCTTCAGCCTGAGGTCACTATAGGCTCTAACATAGTGGCAACCATACTGGGGAAGAAAATCTCATTACACCCCAGTACTACTAAGAAATTCTTAACTTTTGGATGATAAGTTTAGAATTTATTCTGCTAAAAAGTGGAAAGTTGTAAAGCAATATAAAAATCTTGAGAACTTTGAACACACTGGCTTCAAGAAGATACACGAGGTCCAATCCTGATCCCGATCCTCCTCCTGTATTTGAAAATCCTAATCTCATTCCACGGATACTCAGATAAGAAAGTTCACCAAGCCCTAAACCTGTTTTTAGATCTCACTCATGCCCCGTTGAGTGGCTGTTCCTTGAACATCTCCATTTTGAGGAGTATTTTGGTCTCTCTCTGTTTAGAACCACATTTGATAGTGAACTACTGGACATAGTCCCAGATCTAGAATTCACCAGAGAACTTGAAATCCAACAAGCCAAATTGTCAAGTAACTGAAACCTTCGGAATTACCCTCAGTCATCCCTCACCACTGATAGACTCCCTGAACTCTCTGAAACAGCCTCAACATCTTTTAGCTCACCATCATTTCCCCATACTTCTGAAAATCATCCCTCATCTCCATTCATACCTTCACTCCCTCATCAACCTATCACTACCCCTCAAACACCCATCACCTCTGTTACATCAACTCCCCTTGTTGTCCCAAATCCCCTAGTTACCCCAACACCAGTTTCAAATCCACCTCGAGTCATGGCTGCCAGATATGCACCCCTCGTTCTGCCTTAGAATCTGGATGATATGCCCATTGATTACCAAAGTAAGATACCTCTTTTCGATGCCACTCAAAGTATTATAGCACAACAACATGTTGACAGGATGAATGACTTCTTTGACCTTCATGATGTAGATGCAGAAAATTTGTCCATGAGATTATTTGTATAGAGTTTTGGAGGCGAGGTTTGAAAATGGTTCATAGCATTACCAGCGGCCTCTATCAATACTTTACTGATTCTGCATAGAAAATTCCTAGACCGGTGGGAGATAAATAAGAATCCACTTCAAATTCTATCTGAGTATGAAAATATCAAAAGGAATGTGGGTGAAAGTGTGCAAGATTACTGTGTAAGGTTCAAAGGAATGTGGGTGAAAGTGTGCAAGATTACTGTGTAAGGTTCAATGCAGTTTATAATGCTATTCCGGCTGACATTAAACCACCAATGGGGTTACCATTGATAAAATTTCCAGACGGTTTCGATTCTGATATGGCATATCAACTACAAGAAAGAGATCCTACCACACTTGAGGATATGCAGAAGAACGTTGTGAGTGTAGAAGCAAATCTGCTAGCCAAAAGAGCAAGGATGAAAACTAAAAAGAAGGTGACTATAAAGGAAGAAGCATCTTCCTCCGATGTTAAGGCAGATAATTTACTCCGGAAAATTGAGAAGATGTTTGACCGGTTGATAGTTGCAGATAAGCCTGAAACAACAATCAGAAATCCAAACTTCAGAGGACAGCAGCAGCCCCAATTCAGGATTAAACAAAGGGAGAAAAAGGCACAAGATCAATCGTCACAACAGCAGCAGGTCAGAACTCCTTTGTAGCAAAACTATGTGCATGGAATAGAGGATGAAGATGATGATGATCCGGTGGTTGAGGCAAATCATTTCTTTACTACTGATGGTTTGCCCATCTTTCTCACGGAAGATGAAGAATATTCGGAGGTCCCAGATGCCCAAAGGGATGAAGACTACATACTAGCAAATGAGGCAGTTTTGGAGGATGAGTCGGATGATTATCAGTGAGGATATATGAATGCATTGACAGCACAGCAGAAGCAATATTCATTGAGAAGCAGGGATGTACCAGTTAGTCCAATTCAAAAGAGAAAGGAAGCGCAACCCAAAAATGACTCCTCAAACATTCAGAAGAAAGGGAAAGAGCCTATTGATCTGACTTCCAGCAAAGGACCATTCGCAAATAGCATTGCAAACGAGAAGAACAATCAGCAAAGTGTAGCAAAAGAAAGAGCTGAAAAGAAGGACCTTCTAGTCAAAGAGGTAGATAAAGTTTTAGCTTTTAGTTTAGAAAATGAGATTGCTAAATTAAAAGTTTCAATTCCTTTGACTGAGTTGATTAAGAACAGCAGCTATAAACACCAGGTGTCCAAAATTTTGCATATAGATCCTTTATCTGATATGGTCAATGTAGAAGATGATCACCCTGAGCTCATTTTTGGCCCTGCCTTAGAAGGTCAGTTTGAGGATAGTGAAGTTCCTCCATTTTATATAAGCCTTAGACTACACGAGTATGTCCTCCACAATGCCATGTTTGACTCCGGAGCTTCCCATAATTTGATGCCAAAAGCCATTATGGAGAAACTGGGCCTTGACATTACTCAAAAATATCATGACCTGTACTCTTTTGATTCCGGTAGGGTCCATTGTATTGGTCTTATCAAAGACCTGGTGGTATCTTTAGACCAAATCCCGGCCAAGAATGTTTTGATGGATGTGGTTGTTGCTGACATTCCACCACGGTTTGGTATGCTTCTATCCAGATCGTGGGGTGCTAAGCTTAAAGGGACTTTACAACTAGATTTCTCCTATGCTACCATTCCCATGTTTGGCCAATTGAGAAAACTATACAGGGAGAAGAAAATGAAATACATGATTACAAGCAAGGAGAAACCGCTTAATCATCCAATTAATGCTGTACATACAGATTTAGAGTCATTTGTACTATATTCAGATAGTGGTTTGAATGATGTTGATAGTCAGTTAGTCGAAGTAGAAGATGTTCTAGAGATTTCAGAAAATTTTAGAGTAGCCCTTGATCAAGAAAGACAGAAAATTGCAAGTACTTCTGAGCAGTCTACATACCGGTAGCAGCAAAAAGACAGTGAACAATAGAAAAATGAAGAGATCAGTCAAAGTAAGAAAGATAAGGAAACAAAATTTCAGCATTTAAAAGAAGAGGCAGGTCTTTGGAGCATGGATTTTGATGGAGTTGTGGGTAAGGATGGTGTTGGCATAGGAATTTGGATTCGCAGCCCTGCTTTCGAGCCAAATAAAGTTCCTAGTAATGTTAGAATATGCTCATATAAATTGGTCGTTGACCATTCTAACAATGAAGCTGAGTATGAAGCGTTGATTGCAGGTTTGAAAATTTTGAAAAAGTTGAATGCAAAAAGGGTATCAGTCTATGGAGATTCGGAGCTAATAATCAAACAAGTCAAGGGAGAATATCAAGCTAAACACCTGCAGATGAGAGCCTACAAAAATGTAGTTTTAGATATCTTACAAATGTTTCCAGATTATACTTTGACAACAGTACCTTGTGCTCAAAATGTTATTGCAGATTCACTTGCCACTGCTGCAAGTAATTTTAAGATTCCGGTGAATTCCAACAAGAAGTTTGAGATCCATGTCAAACACCGCCTTGCTATTCCGAACAATTTAAGGTATTGGCAGGTGTTTTGGGATGATAAGGAGATCAATAGCTTTTTGCAGAATGAGGGAAACTACAAGGATGCTTCCATAGATGTGACTGTGACACTGATGAACCAGAAATTGAGGTGAATCAAATGGAAATATTGTAGCTGAGAGACAACATTATTCCTAAAGGTCTTATACCTTTAGAAGAACTTTTAGATCAAGATGATGTGGCTAGAAATCCAAGCTTGGTGCCTACAGAAAAAGGTGTTGAGGATGTTAATATTGGAACAGTAGATAAGCCCAAGTTGGTGAAATTGTCCAAAACATTGTCTCCTAAGGGTCTAAATGTGTTAGATTGTTATCTAAATTTTCTGATGTGTTTTCCTGGGATTATTTAGATCTGAAGGTGTATGACAAAGATATAATTCAGCACACTATTCCCATCAAGCCAAATCAGAAGTCGTTCAGACAGAAGCTGAGAAGAATCAATCCCAAGTTGCTTCCTTCCATTGAAAAAGAGGTAAACAGGTTATACAAAGCTGGTATAATTGTCCCAATCAGATTTTCTGATTGGATTTCGAATCTTGTTCCTGTACGCAAGAAGACCAAGGAAATCAGATTGTGTATCAATTTCTGGAACCTTAATAAGGTATCATTGAAGGACAACTACCCACTGCCAAAGATGGATCATATCCTCCAAAGAGTGGTTGGAGCATCGCGTATGTCACTACTCGATGGATATTCAGGGTATAATCAGATTCTAGTGCATGAAGATGACCGAGATAAGACTACATTTACCACCCCTTGGGGAACTTTTCATTATGCTAAAATGTCGTTTGGTTTGAAAAATGCTGGAGCCACATTTCAGCGTGCAATGGACATCGCTTTTGCCAATGAAAAGGATGTATTTTTGGTTGTTTATTTAGATGATTTGACAGTGTTTTCAGGTTCTAATGATGAGCATCTTCACCATTTAAGGATTGTGTTTCAGCGATGTAGGAAATTTGGGATATCACTCAATCTGAAGAAAAGTCTCTTTGCCATGGATGAAGGGAAGCTTCTTGGTCATATTATCTCAAAGGAAGGAATTCACATTGATCCTTCAAGGGTGGAAGCAATTCAGCAGATAGATTTTCCCAGGAACAAAAAAGAGATACAAGCTTTTAATGGTAAGATGAATTTCTTACGTAGATTTGTACCCAATCTAGCTGAGCATTTAAGAGAAATTACTAATATGTTAAAGAAGGACAGCGTGGTAAAATGGATGGAGGATGCTATGAAGTCATTTAATCTGGTAAAGTATGATTTATCTATAACTCCGGTTTTGATTAGTCTTGATTATTCGCAAGATTTCATTTTATTTTCATTTGCATCTGAGCATACCATGGCAGTAGTTTTAATGCAAAAGAGAGATCAGCTGGAAAAACCCATTGCCTTTTTCAACAGGACCATTAGAGATGCTTCTTTGCAATACAACATAATTGAAAAATAGGCTCTTGCTCTTGTCAAAGATTTGAAGGATTTCAGAGTGTATATTTTGCACTCACACATCATAGCATACGTTCCTAATGCAGTGGTCAAGGATGTGCTGATACAAACCGATCTAGAAGGAAGGCAGGGAAAATGGATTGCAGCAATGTTGGAATATGATCTGGAGATCAAGCCTACAAAGCTTATCAAAGGACAAGGCCTGGCAAGGTTAATACCAGAATCAAATATGCATGCTTTAGATATAAATATTATCACAGCCATGTCAGAAGATGAAGAAGAAGGCTCTCTAATTCAAGTGTCTGGAATGTTCCTTCAATCACCATGGTATTCAGACATAGTGTATGTACTTCAGCACCTCTCACCACCTCTGGGGATGACAAAGAATAAAGGTAGATCTCTCAAACTTAAAGCTACCAAATTCCAGATTTTGAATAATGCCCTTTATTGGAAAGATCCGGGAGGAGTATTACTTAATTGTCTTGTAGAAGATGAGGCTCAGCAGGTGATGAGTGACTTTCACAAGGGTGATTGTGGTGGTCACTTGTTCTGGAAGACAACAACAAACAAAGTGTTGAGAGCAGGCTATTACTAGCCGGCTCTATTTTTCGATGTGTAGAAAACAGTCATGAGTTGTCATGAATGTCAGGTCTTTTAGGGGAAAAGAAAATTGTTGCCTCTTCCTCTGAAAACGGTTGAAGTCAATGCACCATTTCAGCAGTGGGGACTTGATTTATTGGGGAAATCTATCCAACATCGTCGGCGCAACACAAATGGATCCTAATAGAAACCGACTACTTCTCCAAGTGGATTGAGGCAATTCTGCCCAGACAAGCCACAAATAGGTAATCATTCAATTTTTGGAATCAAATATTTTATCTCATTTCTGTTGTGCTAGTAAAATCATCACAGATAATGCAGCCACATTTAAATCAAAGAAGATGATCGACTTTTGCAGCAAGTATAAGATTACTTTGGGTCATTCTACAGTATATTACTCGCAGGGAAATGGTCTGGCTGAATCATCCAATAAGTCATTGGTGAACATCATCAATAAGTTGCTGGAAACAAATAGGAAAGGTTGGCATAAAAAGTTAGTTAATGCCTTGTGGGCTGACAGAGTGAGCCAGAAGAAGTCCATAGGTATGTCTCCATTTGAATTAGTTTATGGCATTGACACAGTTTTTCCAACATCTCTTGTAGTTCCGGTTGTGAAACTTTTACAGGAGGTTGGCAGTGAGGAGGATGACTTTCAGAGAAGAATAAATCAGATGATTCATTTACAGCAAACAAGGGAGGAAGTTTTCCAAAACACTTTCAAATTGCAGGAAAAGATCAAAAATATCTATGACCAGAAAACAAAAGCAGATAAATTCCAGCTTGAGGATGTAGTGTTGCGGTGGGATGCTAGGAATGAAGATAAAGGCAAGCATGGTAAGTTTGAAAACTTATGGAAAGGACCCTATAATATTGTTGCATACAGAGGACAAAATGCATTCCTGCTAAAGGAAATGGATGGACAAGATTGTTCAGGAGGGCCAGTCAATGGTAGGCTCCTGAAGTGCTACTTCTTCTAAGGTGATTTCTAAAATCATGATGTGATCATTGTATATACCATTTTTATTTTCATTGCAAGATTTCAAAGGTACACAATCATTTCAGCTTGGGGCCCGAGGTGAAGGCTATAAAGTTGAGTGATTTGTGTGAGTTTGTGTGTTTAATTCAGTTTCTAGTCACAGTTTGAGTCTTGAGTTAGTTTTCATAGTGTCAGTTTCAGTCTTTGAAGTGTCTTGACCCTATTTCCCAATGGATGAGGCACTAATCTACATGTTCCCAGAGATCTATGGTTCTTGGCACCTCCAAGGAGCTACCATCCCCATTGGAGCCAATGTTAGTGTCAGTGTCTTCACACTACCATCAGTGATCAAAATCTACTCTTTTGCATTTCATAGTAGGAGTCTCATTTTGATGAGGTTGCATTCCATTAGGTCATGGATCTACTGATGGTAGGGTTTACTTCAGTTTTTCCCTCATGATATGTACTTGCTGATCTTCTTTCATACCTTTTAGTCATGATTCATGTTCATTTTGCAGTCCATTTCATTAATTACATAGGGTTTTGGTCCCATTAGGTCTTAGGGTTTCCTCCATGGTCAAATTCAATGATTATATGTTAATAAGGGTCAGCAAGCACACGAGGAGGTCAATAATCATTGTTAAAATGATAATTTATCAGTTGACAAGCTGAATGTAGTTCTCACCTAAAAACTTTTTTTGAGGTGAAAATAGAGTATTATGTTTTTATCCTTCATCATGATGTAATTTTATTTTTTCTATATGTAATATTTGTTCTCAAGCTCCTCCTAAAGCTTGTGATGCTACCAAGTACCTTCCACTGCAAAATCAAGTGATTCTGAGCATCAGTCCACTTGCCATGTAAAAGGAAACAAACATGAAAAAAAAATCATTGTAAAAGACAATTAGACATTATAAAAGTGGGTTTTCATAAACAGAAAATCAAAAAGGTGAAGCTATATAAAGCCATCCTCCTATTTTTCATCCCATCGTGTTATTGTTGAAGATCAAATTTCCATAGGGAGATCAAAGGTCGAGTTTCAAGTGTCATTGAGCAAATACAGTGAAGTTGTTGTGTTTTTTCAAGATTTTGGCCAGCACTGCACTTCTGAGGAAGGCATTGCACTTTCAAGGTGGCGCTGTGCTTCTAGCAGCATTTCCCAGTGCAAATTTACAAAGGCGTTGCGCTTACAAGCCGGTGTTGCACTCCTGTAGGTGGCACTGTGCTTTGCCTAGTAGAGCCTCAAATCACTCCAAATCGCCAAATTCACCTCAAATCATCCAATTTTCCTCTCTTGCAAGTAAGTATATCAGTCATCTCTTGTGGTTTAGGGTTTTACTTGTCAAGTTTTGGTGTTTTTCACTCCCAAATTCAAAACCCTAGTTTTCCTCACTCCACTAGTGTTTTCCTATCTTATCCATTTTCTATTGTTCCCTAAACCCCATTCCCACATATATTTTTCCCTAAATCCCATTCCCACATACAATTTCCCAAACCCTACACTCTCTCCCCTACTCACATCCCTAAACCCTGTTCACACACACATTTTCACACTCCCTCCTCCATACACTCTACCCATTCCATTCCTCCACCCTATTTCCACACTATTATCCACAATTATCCATATACAACCACATTGTTCAAAACCAAAGGAAAACAATGGAAAGAGACAGTGATTATGAGTATGAGGAAGAGACATTTAGTGATAGCTCTAGGGAGAGAAACATACAACAAAGGAAGCCTCATAAAGGAGGAAAAATCATCAGAGAGGAGCCCACTAGTTTGACAGAGTTACAGGCTTGTTCACTTGCAGTTTCTTGTTTTAGACATTTGGCATGTTTTGAATTTTGTGAGATGGTGGAGAGAGTTCAGTTTCACCATGATTTGGCTAGACGTTTTGTCACTCATTTGCATAACAATGAGGTGACACTTGTCGGAGTAACCTTCACAATATCATCAGTTGTCATTTCAGAGGCCACTAGAATTCCTAATGTGGGTGAAAAATGGTACAAGGGTCATGATCTTGATGAGGATTACTATGAGCCTTATATCAAGGCTAAATACAAAAATCAAGTGAAGAAGTTATTCCCCTTTAAGTTTTTGGAAAACAAGTATGTGCCTTTGATGAGGATTATTATCAAGTACTTCACTTGTGAAGGTAGGTTCTCCCGGTTGTATGCCTATCATATTAGACTCATGCATTTCACTAGAGTAAAGATGTTGAATCTCCCTTACTTCATGTTTAGAAACATTGAGAAAATGGCACATATTGTACAGAGGAAATCATACCCCCAGTAGTTGAACAACATATACCATTACTCTTTGATTAAAATCATTGTTCTACACCAGCTTAGCCTTCTTAACATTCCATGGGAGACTTTCATTGCTCATGAGATGTTCAAAGGTCCACAGATCCCTTCACCAGTGCATCAAGAAGAAGGTGGGCCTTCTAGCCATGGAGAAACAAGGGAAGAGGCCAAGGAAACCAAAACTGCTAAAGTTCCAGTGTATGTAATATATCAGAGAGGCACAAGGAGACTTTTTACAGCTGCTAGGCAAGTGCTTGCTCCACAAGGTGTGGAAGGGGCCTTGCCTTCGTCATCAGTCCACGAGAAAATGTTTGCTCCACAAGGTGTGGAAGGGGCTTTGCCTTCGTCATTAAAAAAATAGGTGCAGGTTGAGCAGTTAAGCAAAGGCAAGGAAAAAGTGCAGGAGGAAGATCTTGGTGATGAGGAGGAGAGAGATTTTGATCTCATTGAGCATGAGGAGCCACGACAGCACTTTACTCATCATGGTGTTGACATCATTGACCTAGAAGCTCAGAATGAAGAAACTGTCAAGGACCTCATCATTCAAGAGAGAGAAGCTGAAATACAATCCTTGGCAGATAACTTAGAGAGAGCCAAGTTCATCATTAGATATTTGGAGCAGGAAAACAAACAATTGAGTGACAAGCAAGTCCTCATGGAGCTGCAAATGATCAAAGAAAACAGGAAAATGGCCAAAGAGGCTCATGACAAGTTTACTCCTATTGAGCAAGAGATTGAGAATGATAGGGAAGCATGGCTTGAGAGGGTCAACATACATCTTGAAGGACAGATTGAGAAAGCCAATAGGGATAAGAAGATGCTTCACCACATGGCCTACCATTACATGACCTGCAAGAAAATCTGTAACATGAGGATCAGGAAGCTTAAAGCTAGGTTGAGGAAGGCTTTAAAGAAAAAAAAGGAGAAAGATAAGTTGAATATTAGCTGAAGCCTCACTAGTCCATCAAAGCAGCTGATGGTGGTGTCCCATGCCAAATCTGGGCAAGTTTTGAAGATTTTTTTTGCATTTTTCAAATTTTGAAATTTTCAACACATGAAATTGGCCTAGCGCTGAGCTTTTCCCTGGAGCATCAGATGAACATAAGGTTTTTATTTTTGGATTTAGGAGGATAATAGCATTCACCATGGAAATTTTCAGAGGTTTTGAAGCAAATCTGGGTCACCAAAAGGTCCAAAAGCTACCAAAAAATGACCTTTCTGCCTCATTTTGGACACACAGAAACAGTCTTGGGAGATTCAAGTTTTGAGGGGTCCAATGACCTCCAAATTCAAAAATGAAAGTTGTTCCAGAAACTAGACTTGAAGACATTTCCAATGAGCTATCTTGGGCCCAATTTTTTAAGGGGAAGGCCTCCAAACGTAGGTGGAAAGCGGCACTGCGTTTTTGACCAATGGCGCTGCACTTTTGACCAAATTGTGCAGAACTTCAAAATTTCACCTGTTTTCACTATGGATTCAATTTCTCTCTCCTCATGGTTGTTTTTATGATGTAATTGATGAAATTGCATGTAATTTTGATGGTAAAATAGTGTTAGAGGGTAGATTCATTATTTAGAGGTGGTTTTGAGGCTAATGAATCAGTTTCCATGCTTATAGAGGCAAGTAGTTTGATTGTCTATATTCCTAGTCCATGTTTGGAAATGGTTGTGATAGCCCCTCTTCTGATGGATTCAACCCTTGATGGTCAGGATGAGTGGTTTTTTTGTCTATATGATGTATTTTCTTTCTCATTTGCAAGGGTTGGATACACTTGGATGCTCTGAACAATATTGTACATCATTTTTACGCAGTTTTGCAAGGAAATTAATAGGAGTTGGAGCTATTTTTATGGGATACTTCTGGTATGGTGTTTTTTCATAGTTTTCTTCTTCTGCTTTCAGTTTTTCACATGTTTTATGTATGTCACTATCTATTTCATTGCTTCTAACTGAATGATATCAAGATAGATAGGTAGAATTCATTGTTTACAGTGCTCTGCCTTGGGAAGCCATTCAGTATTCTATGTTTTCTACTATTTGAGAAGGATACATGATATTTACATGCCCTCCTTAGCTCCTCACCAGTCTTAGACATCTCACCTCACTCAATTTCAAGTGTAAAAGCCTATACCTACCTTGCCCCATAGAACACCCTGCATCCTGACCTAATTTCCCAGACCCAAATTGCCTAGCTCCATCTGATCCAGCACAAAAACCTACAAATTCAATCAAAATCCCCTGAGCTACTATACCTAGCCTAAAATCCCATCTGATCCAGTCATTTTGACTAAGATCCATAAAGGAGAGAGCCCTCTCCCGACCTGGTAGGGCTAGCTACCAGGTTAAGCTTGGTTTGTGGTTATCCTAGGATTGCCTTCCTTCAGCCTGAGGTCAATCTAGGCTCTAACAACACTTGAGGCTAACATTGCATCACGTTTAGCAGTACTTTTGGAGGGTACCCTTGCGAATCTTGGGTGCTTGCACTGGAAAAGGTTGTTGTTTGGAGGTCAACATAACTGCTTCTAATACCTTCGCTAGTAGCCCTGGGTCGTCATTACCCCATACTATTTTTGGAAGGTCCTTAGTGTTCGCTTTCTTGTATTTTGGTGTCTAGTCCTAATCACCCGGAGTGGAAATACTTGGAATTAATTTGATTATATTTATCTTTAGGGACTTTTAGAGAGTGCTCTGTGCTCCTAGTTGGCCTAGCTTTACAACTTTTTTGATTCTTTAATTAGATTTCTTAAAAATAATTCAAAGTGGTTGATCAACTGGTTCATTGCTCTAGGATACTTTGTGGGCTTTTACCTACGAGTCCTTAGCCTTCTCCTCAAAGGCGTAGGAGAAATTTTACCAGTGATTTTCAAAAATCAGTGGCAGTAGATGTATGGGAGATTGATCCTCCGACTGGAGTTATTGATTCACAAGGTAGAACTAGTACAAGTAGAGAGTTGGAGAGGAACACTCCAGTTCTTTCTAGAGTCCTCTTCCAGTCGGAAGATGTTATTGAGGTCAAAGATCTTCATCAGTATCTTTTGGCTCCTAATTCTCATCTTCTTTCCAGTCACCTAGACATTTTATTATACGTCGGGACTCCGACCAAGAGGCCTTCAAGCCCAAGTTTCTCTCAATCGTTTCCTTCGATGACTACTACTGGAAGTATGGCATCCACCATGAGTGTTATGAGTATGCAGCCTCCTATATTTGTACAAGGAGGAGGAACGATTTCCATACCTTTTGTTACTCCTAACACTGCTATATTTGGCTCTACTTCCATCCCATCTTCGAGTGGAGGTACTCAAGCGTTTTCCTGTGGCATTGGTTTTTTCCCTTTTGGAATGTCGACCAGCGCGGTTCCTTTGGTTCCATTAAGTGTTTCATCGACTGCCTCCACGTCCATGGCTTCCATGACAAGCAGATCAACTTCTTTTCAAGGTTTCCCTTTCGGGAGTGGTCATATACCACATTCCAACCCATCTTTGGGATCAATACCTTTTTTCTGTACGGGTCAAAGTTATAATCCGTTTCAAGGTTGAACAAACCCCATGGTTAGTGGGTTAGGAGCCGAGAATCAATCTTATTTTTGCCAACAGGGTAATATGCCATATTCTTCTGTTAGTTCATTCTAGAATGTTTCTCCCTATGCTAATGCATGGAACCCTTATCAAGGGCTCTCTACTCCTTTTAACACCTCCCTAGGGGACAATTTTACTAGCTACGGAAATTTTTCAGCAGGAGTTGGTCAAACTCTGGTCATTTTTGGACCACAAGGAGCTCCTTATGGTTCAGTTGGGTCTACAAGTTACTTTAGGCAACCTGGTGCCTTCACAAACCCAGGGCATTCTTTTCAGAACGTTGGGAATTCCTCCCACACCAAGTGGAATCCTCAAGGTCCTCCGTGACTACCTTTCCTGGCAACGTTAAACTTTCGAGATCTTTCTAAATTGACTAATGATTCAATTCGGTATAACCCAGTTTGGCCTCTAGTCCCAACCAAACTTCCCTCTGATATACCTAAATTTGAAGGGAAGACTGGTGAAGATCGGGGGGACCACGTAACCACTTTCCACTTATGGTGTTCATCAAACTCCCTGATAGATTATTCAATTAGGTTGAGATTATTCTAAGGTACTCTAACTGGAAACACAACCAAGTGGTACATTGAACTTTTAAGGGGAACCTTCGCTTCTTTCAGCCATTTGGATACTATATTTTTAAACCATTTTCAGTTGCTTGTTTGCTACGATGCTGGAACTGAGCTTTTGGCTAATTTTCACCAGGATCAGGAAACCCACATTTTGGATCATATCCAGGAATGGAGGAGAAGGAAGAGGCTCATTAAAGCCTATATTCCACAAGAATTCCTTCTTGAATGGTTTCTTAAATCTTTAAAACTCGATATCTCTAAGGACACATCACTCTCCAGTGTGTTCACTAAAGAGCTGGCTATTTTTTGGGCCCAACAGTTAGAACTTATATATTCTCAATCTAGGGTCCTTCAATGCTCCTAAGTCCAAGGTTGACATAGCCAAGATGAAGCCATGTCCCCATGGGGATGGGCTAGTCAGATCAATCGATACTAACACAGCTAACCTACTGAATCAATTGCAGTAGTTGCCTTTACAAATTGCTTCTTCTATGCAGGCATCAACATTTGTCACTACACCTTCTCAACCTACGTCTATAAATGTCGTCCAAAATTCTAACCCAAAAGGAAACCAACAATCCAATGGGAAGAAGAAAGGACGAGGTAGGAAAAAGAACCAGGATGGGAAGGGCAATGCGAACAAACCCAGCAATGATGCCAGTGGGGGTAGAAAGGAGTCTAAGAAAAAAGTAAAATTTCCATGCAAGTTATGCAATGGAGATCATTTGACTCATCTCTGCCCTAAGATCCAAGATGCTCAACGCTTATTAGTTCAGCAGGGGTCTTCTAGCTCCCAGGCTGTCCTCACTAACCCTTTTCCCCAAGGGCAGTAGTTACTTGCTGGCGCAAACTCTAGTACTGGTACCCCCACAGGGGGCAACCAAGAAGGGGATAATACATCAAATATCTACATGATGAGTTCACATATCGACGTCCATACACGATCACATGATTACAGTGAATCAGAGTCATCTAAGGCTAAGTCTTCTTCTGATGCTTCATAGCTGCTCCATATAGAGAGGCCCTCTATTTATTCTATACCTCAGATGTCGAAAGGCTCCAAAAATGCTCAACCATTAACCCTAATGCTAGGGCAGCCTAGAACTACTTGATTGTAGAAGATTTGGCTCAAATTCCTTATGCTATGTCAGTGTTAGAGGTACTCCAGTCGTGCCCCGCTCAGAGGAGTGCATTACTCTCTGAAATCGGAGCAATTGATCCAAAAAATTCTCTTGTGATTACATTTGATATGTCAAACGTCAAAAAGAGACTCCCACATCATATGGATTTCCAGATAAAGTCTACATATCGCAAGACCAATATCTTTCAAACTGTTATCGATGAGGGAGCTTCCACATGTGTGATGTCCATGTCATGTTGGAAGGCCATTCGAACACCTCAAGTTTTTCCCTCACCTACTCTATTGACGGAATTTGATGGTCATTTCCATATATCGCACAGGATTATTCCATCCTTTCACATCTATGTTGGGGGAAAGGTGGTAAATATTGAAGTAGAAATAGTCGATGCGAATCAGGATTACAACATCCTTTTAGGTAGGAATTGGATTTATGAGATGGATGCCATTGTATCATCATTATTTGGCATCCTTTGCTTTCCTCATCAAGGGAGAATTGTAAAGGTTGATCAGATGGACTATTCTCCGAGTGACTCCCATGCATCTTCTGAGTCTACTCTTCCACTAGTGGACAATCCCAAGCAACCTATAGAGAATTTAGGAGTTGGAATCTACTCTCCCTTAATGGGTACTTTTGATATTCCTTCTCCTATAGCGAGAATTAATTCTATTTCATCCTCTGAGGGACCTTCTCGAAGATATTTCTTTAGAACTCATTATTTTTCAGACCCTTGGCATTTACCCTCATCTACCACCACATTAGATGGAGGGAGGTAGGTGGAATGGCATGTCCTATGTCTACAACAAAAATTTCTTATCAGGGTAATGTTAACTCTGCAGACTCCAATCCTACTCCTTTCTCACTAGAGGAGCTGGATGGAGATGTGGCTCCGACCTAGACCCTCGATTCAACTTCGGCTCATGATCGCTTAGATACTATCTTTCCATCTGAAGAAGCAATTCTAGAAGCAATGATGGGTGTTGATAGACCATGGGATGATTTGCATCATCATTCGTATTTCCTCCCTCATTTGCGGGAAGTTGAGTCAAGTTTCTCCAGTCCTTCTATTAGTGATGTTCATGCAGTTTTAAACCCTTTGGTCCCAACACATTTTTTTGCCGAAGGTAACATGTCTATTATCTCACAGATTGTACCAGAGAACATCTCTAGGAATCCTAACATTATTGAAGATGTCTTCATTGGAAATGAAGATTCCCCTGAAGAAATTCAAACTTATACTGGTATATTAAAAGAGTTGTGTAATGTGTTCGTTTGGTCTTATGAGGAAATGCCTGGAATAGATCCATCTATAGTCCAGCATGAGATCAAGACATATGAAAATGCTAAACCTATTCATCAAAAACTTTGACCGATCAATTCTAGAAAAGTAGCAGCTATCAAAGCTGAAGTCGAGAAGCTGCTAAAGGTAGGTTTCATATACCCCATTCCCTTAAAAGAGTGGTTATCTAATCTAGTCCCGTAGACAAAAAGAAAGGAATGATTTGAGTATGCATTGACTTTAGGGACCTAAACAAGGCTTGTCTGAAAGACAATTACCCCACGCCCTTTATTGATCAAATTATTGATGAATGTGTAGGTAATGAAATTTTTTTGTTCGTGGATGGATTCTCTGGTTATAATCAAATTACTATCCATCCAGAAGATCAGCACAAGACAACCTTTATTTGGCCCTGGGTACATTTGCATACAAAAAGACGCCTTTTGGCCTCAAAAGTGTTGTAGCCACTTTTCAGCGGGCCATGTCTTATGCTTCTCATGACATCAAGCACGTTATCGAAGCATATCTGGATGATTTAGCTGCTCGTTCTCAAAAGAGAATGGATCATCCTAAACATCTTCGATCGATTTTTGAGTGGTGTCATTTTTATAAAATCTTGTTGAATCCAAATAAGTTCATTTTTGTAGTCACATCTAGTCGGCTATTAGGATTCATTTTGTCAACAGAGGGGATTCGTGTAAATCCCTTCAAGGTTTAGGCAATAATTCATTTGCCTCCCCTGTCTTCCATGTGTCAACTTCAATGTATCTAAGGAAAAGAAAATTTCTTGAGGAGATTTATAGCCAATTATGCCAAGATCACAAAAGGATTTATGTGTTTGCTTAAGAAAGGGGTCCCATTTTTATGGGATGATTTCGCGCAACAATATTTTGATTCTTTGGAAAAAGCATTAACCTTTACTCGATTGTTGAGTCCGCCTGATTATAGCAGAGATTTCCTCTTGTATCTCGATGCAGTGGTTCTAGTTCAGGAAGATGATGCCTTATGTGAGCATGTAATCTACTATCTAAGCCGAGGCTTGGTAGGTCCTGAACTACACTATTCTCCCATCACGAAATTATATTTGGAAGTTGTCCATGTTGTCGAGTGGCTTCGCATTATATTTTTCTTCGAAAAACGTTCATCTTAGTAGCCGTCAATCCATTCCAGTTTGTTCTCAATAGTCGAGTGACTGGGGGCAAATAAAATAGATGGATTATCATATTTCAAGAATTTCACCTCGAATTCGTGTTGGCTAAATCTAAGAAATATTTAGTATTTGCAAAGTTTATATCAGAGCTGCCTTGTGAGGAAGAAATCATTCACGAGGAAAATTTTCTTGATGAACATCTATTTCTTATTTCCTCACAAGATCCTTGGTATGGGGATATCATTATATATCTCCAGACTTCGAATTTTCCGCCCGCTTTTTCCAAGGATGAGCGTAGAAAGTTGCGTCACCTCGCTAAGAATTATGTTATTATAGGTGACACATTATATCGTCTTGGGATTGATTCAATCCTTAGGCATTGTTTAACCTTGGAAGAAGCTGAGTCAGTACTTAATGATTGCCACAGTGGTGCTTGTGGCAGTCATCTATCTGGGCTTGCTACAGCCCAAAACATTTTTCGAGTAGGCTACTTTTGGCCTTCGATCTTCAATGATTTTATAAAGGCAGTCAAAATATGCCATCCTTGTTAGGTCTATACTCGAAAAATGTGAACACATCCAACTCTGCTTTTCCAATTTATCACCATCGGTCCTTTCACAAAGTGGGGCATTGATTTTACTACTTGTAATCCGCCTTCGGCGGGAAATCACAAGTATATCATTGTGGTCATAGACTACTTTACCAAGTGGGCTAAGGCCATGCCTAATTTTAAGAATGACAGTGAAACAACAACCTTGTTTCTCTTCAATCAAGTTATTTCCCAGTTCGGTATTCCTAAAGAAATTGTCACTCACCATGGAAGTCATTTCCAAAATCAATTGATGTCTGAATTGGCTCTCAAGTTGGGTTTTCGGCAGGAACATTCATCTCCATATTATCCTCAAGTCAAGGGGCAAGTTGAAGCCATGAACAAATCCCTTAAAATCATCCTGCAAAGGATGATTGATAAAGCTAGATCCAATTGGCACATCATGTTGTATCAGACACTTTGGGAATATCGAACGTCAGTTAAGACTGCCACTGGTTTTACTCCCTTTCAACTGGTTTACAGGTTGGAATCTATTTTTCCTATTGAATGTGAACTTCCTTCCCTTAAACTAGTTGTTGAGCTTATTCCTAAGACTTATAGTCTCAAGGAGCATCTCATTCATTTGGAACATCTTGATGAGCTGCGTTGAGATGCTTCCACAATAAACGAAGCCCATGAAAGGAGGGTAAAAACTCAATACAATAAAGTTTTTTGTCCGAGAAATTTTTTTGAAGGTGACCTTGTCTTGGTCTACGATGAAGACAAAGATGCCTTGGGTGCAGGCAAGTTCAATTCTATGTGGTATGGTCCCTTTATTGTCAAGCTAGTTTTTAAAAAGTAAGCGTATGAATTGATTGACTTAGAAGGAAACAAGTTGGCGGAGCCCAAAAATGGGCTCTACCGTAAGAAATATTTTTTTTTGGCTTCGTCCGAGCACGCACTTGTTTGTATATATTGTATGTTTGTAGATATCTATCTATCGGTTTTACTGATATTGATATTTTTGATCTTCTTTGGCAGGTATTGATGGATGATTTGATATATATAGGGTTCATCAATGGTGCCAGTAGAAACTCCTGGAACCTTGTTTCCATGGCTTGGGTGATTTATTATCCATTTGGCTAGTTAATGGTTTCAAGAGGAGTATGTATCGGTCTTGCTTCGAATTGTTGATCTAAAGATGAATTAAGGTTGTCATTGATCTCAAACCAAGCAGCACAGGGGCTACCCTGATCTTTCAAGGGAAATTTGACTTGAAAACTTACTCTAGTCTGAGTCAAGGATCTTCTAGATGGTTTCTACTCGCCAAGATGTTTTCGTTGATATATGGCACGCCAAGTAATTCTTCACGGTTTGAGAGATATTCATGTTTGAAGTTAGTAACCCCAGTTAGTGGGCTAAAACCCTATGGGGTTGTGGCATGGCACTCATAATTGGTTTCGGTCATTGAATAGTCAATAATTAATAATTTTTTAATCTCCTAAAATCCCTCCAACATTCTCTATAGAAGTGCCTCTCAACTCTATAAAAAGAAATCTCATATATCCTCTAAATTAAGTGATCGTGGCACTTTCACTATAACTTCATTTATTCGAAGTCTTAGATTCTGAAATGAAAACACATTTGATTGGCAATCCTAATGAACGTCATGACCAAATTTGAGATCTTGGTTTGCTATATTTTCGGAAATATGATCTATGGAAGTTAGTGTTTTTGCAGGCTCTCGAATTTCATCTCAAAAAAGTGACCTTGGGAAAATCATCATAACTCTCTCTCTGAGAAGAGGATTGGATTTCAATAAAAAGCGGTGGATAGTGCATGGAATGTAGTTTTCTTTGTATCAATTTCAGAGCCGAAGGAGGAAACAGTGATACATGGACCGTCGTACAAGTTCACTCTACTGAACTAGTCCATATTTAGGTCATTGTGTGATCCAAGTGGATATTTGTGGCCACCTGCCAAGTCCACCTGGACCCCCACCATTGTTTCTCTCAGCATTTTCAGTTTCCTTAATTGTAGCACAACTTACTATTTTTAGCAGTTTTTCAGGTCCTGAACTTCTGGAGCTGTTTTGAGGCCCTAAATGATGTTTTTTGGGAAATCTGGGGGCAAAATGGGTCCATGGTTCAATGTTTCCCTTCCCAAAGTGGTAGTGCTCGGATAGATCTTTCTAAGGAGCTATTGTACGCGTCAAACGGAGATCGTATGCCAAAGTTACGACCCCGGGAAGTTGATGTACCAATTTACCCAAACGGGGCCCACAGTTTGGCGTTTCATCTCCTAGGGTTAGGTTTTGGAATGTTAAGGATTTTCCATTGTTTCTCAACAATAAATAGGCCTTCGAGCCTCATTGTGACACAGTTCAGAGACATGTAGCCACCACATCTCTTCTCAGAGATAAGCTACCGTCGCCCTAGCTGGTTTATTTCCATTTCTGGTTGTAAGCATATTTCAGTATTTTCCATTAATGAAATGAAGTATTATTTCCGCTGTATCTTTGTGTATATGATTATCTCTGTAATTTTTTGCATTCCTGTTTAAATCTGAATCAATGGTATCAGAGCGGTCTGCTTTTTCTCTATTTTTCTTTGCATGTCCCCAACAAGGTCGGGATATAAGGAGTTAGGGCTTGAACTGGTCGAACCTTTGCAAGACCAGCCTCGCAAATCCCGACGGCCTCCCATGGCGGATGAGAAGAAAGACGAGGGGGCAGGAGATCCCATCAAAATCTTGCTCGAAGAAGCCCTCGAGCGACAACGAAACACGATGATGGACAGCTTTGCCCAGATCCTTCAGTGGCTACCCAGAAGCGACGCATCGGCTTCCAGCAACTACTCTGGAAATGCCACGCCCTTTAAGGTACAAGTTAATTTTGAAATCCCCATATTCGAGGGTCAGATAGATGCAGATGTCGTAGATAAATGGTTAAATCTGCTAGAGGGTTATTTTTCTGTTCATGAATTTTTGAGTCGGGAAAAGATTGTTTTCGCTCTTCTCAAAGCGGCCCCCCACGTCAAGGACTGGTGGGAAACCTACTGCGAGCAGAAGGATGAAAGTACTGGCTCACTATTTTCAGTCGCACCCGCCTAGAATTCATTCCAGGATGCCATCAAGGAGCAGTACTACCCTGTCAGAAGCTATGAGGATGAATACATAAAGTGGACCACGCTGTGGCAGGGAAGGGACCAAGACGTGCCGGAGTTCACCAATATTTTCCATACCCTTCGCACAAAGTTGGGTATCAAGGATTCGGAGCAACATTTGATACTCAAATACCGTGGTTGCCTGCACAAGTACATCCAGGAAGAAATACAATTCCTGAACATCTCCTCGCTTGGCGCAGCATACCGATATGCCATCAAGGTCGAGCAGAAGTTTAAACAAAAGAAGCAAGACTTTGGATCTGTGAATCCAAAGCAGGGGAAAGGTGCCCCTAAACCACAGAACAAAGGACAAAGCCAAGGCGGGACAGCCCAAGACAACCCGCCGAAGTTGCAAGCAAAGAACAGCGCCGCGAAGCCAAAAAAGGACACTGGAAAATGGTGTGAGTTCCATAAGAGCTCCACTCACAACACAAGTGAGTGTCGGGCCAAGCAGTCACTGGTGGCTGAGCTAAAGGTTTCAGAATCAGATGCATGTTCTGACTCTGAGTCAGAACCCGATAAGGGGAATGACAAAGGGAAGCCGATCATTGATGCGGATCCCAACGCCACTGTTGCTACTGCCAAGATCCAGAAAAATGAACCCGAAGATCCAGAGGAGGAGGAGCGTCTCTTCCACTCCCAAATGTGGGTAAAGGGCTCCCCAATACAGTTCATTGTTGATAGCGGGAGTCAAAATAACCTCATTTCGGCAGAGGACGTGAAGCGGTTGGGCTTACCGACCACAGCACATCCACAAACATACACCATTGGGTGGCTTCACCAAGGACGAGATCTTCGCGTGAGCCAGTAGTGTTGCCTTCCATACAACATCAAGCCCTTCACGGATGAGGTATTGTGTGACATTCCTCCCCTTGAAGTTTGTGATGTATTATTAGGATAGCCATACTTGTGGAAGCGACATGCTGTGTATGAATCAAGGCCCCGTGCTGTTATTATTACATTGGGAAATAAGTTGTACAGGATACCAGAGGTAGCACCACCTACCGCCATCTCGTTGATTACTGCAAAACAATGCAGTAAGATCATTTCCAAAACTAGGAAATTTGTTTTCCTGATGATACGCCCTCAAGGAAAGAAGAAGACGGTGGCCGCGGCCTCCAGACGGGGTCCCTCTGCACGACAGCTACAGATGGACAAGGTTGTGGAGGAGTACGAGGACATCTTCACCTCCCCTCCAGGGGTTCCTTTACACTGTCAGGTCAAGCACTCCATCAATCTGACCCCAGGTGCGCCGCTACCCAATGGACCAATTTATTGGCGCTCCGTTCTGGAGAACAATGAAATCAAGAGGCAGATTTAGGAGCTCCTGCAGAAAGGTCACATCCGTCCAAGTTCATCGCCTTGTGGGAGCCCGATCGTGTTGGTACAAAAGAAGGATGGGACGTGGAGACTCTGTATTGACTATCGGGCGCTGAACAAGATCACTGTCCGTAATAGGTACCCGATCCCGCGGATTGATGACCTCCTAGACCAACTAAAGGGGGCGAAATATTTCAGCAAGATCGATCTGAAGTCAGGATATCACCAGGTACCAATCGAACCCTCTGATGTGTGGAAGACTGCCTTCAAATCCAAGGAGGGCCTTTTCGAATGGTTGGTTATGCCTTTCGGATTGACAAATGCTCCTGCAACCTTCATGAGGCTAATGGATGACATCTTGCGGCCATTCACCAACTCCTTTGTAGTAGTATACTTGGATGACATTCTGATCTTCAGCCAGAGTTGGGAAGAGCACCTCCACCACATCCGACAGGTTCTCCAAACACTGCGGCAACACAAGCTATGTGCCAATTTGGAGAAGTGCACTTTTGGCATGACCCAGGCTCAGTATCTGGGATACATCATTGATGAACAGGGGGTGCATGTCAATCCAGCCAAGATCCAAGTCATTCGGGATTGGCCATCTCCAACCACTCTAACAGAGCTCTGCAGCTTTCTAGGTCTTGCCAACTTCTACCGCAGGTGCGTGTTGGGGTTTTCTCATATTACTTGGCCCTTGAGTCAAGTCACCAAGGGAGGGGCGAAAGCAAAATTCTTTTGGTCTGAATCTCAACAGAAGGCATTCATGGAGTTGAAGGATTGCCTCTGCATAGCACCAGTGCTCGCGTTACCAGATTTACAACAACCATTTGAGGTTGAGACAGATGCCTCTGACTATGCTATTGGGGCAGTCCTTACTCAACATGGACATCTAGTGGCATATCACAGTGAAACACTTTCAGACACTGTCCGGAAGTACCCCACTTATGATAAAGAGATGTATTCCATTGTATAGGCCTGCCGACAATGGAAGCATTACATTTTGGGGAAGGAAACGGTCATCCACACAGACCACCGACCCCTGCAATTCATACAGACCCAAGGGAAATTGCAGAATGATCACCATCATAAGTGATCTACATACCTACAACAGTTCGACTTGAATATCAAGTATAAGAAGGGCAGCACCAATAATGTTGCAGATTGCCTCAGTCGACCACCGATCATGGCGTTAACCACCGTGCTCAACTCTGGTGGGCACGAGACTTCTGATTGGCCACTTCTCTACACAAGCGACCCAGAATTCGGCCACACATACCAAACACTCTTGGAGGGTCGACATGTTCCATATTTTCACCTCCAGGATGCCCTGTTATGCCACCTGGGTCACCTTCGTGTTCCTTCAAGCGAGCGTGCCAAGATGATTTGGGAAGCACACTACAGTCGGGCTGCTGGGCATTTCGGGGTCGAGAAAATGGTGGCAGTACTGCAAAATTATTTCTATTGGCCGAATCTTCGACAAGATGTTGGGAAGTACATCAGATCATGTACTGCCTGTGCCATTGCCAAACCGACCATTAAGAAGCACGGCCTCTATACCCTGTTGCCTACCCCTAGTCGACCTTGGGAATCCATCTCCATGGATTACATGTCAGGCCTTCCTTCCACTAAGCATGGAAATGACTGTGTTTTTGTGGTCGTCGACAGGTTCTCGAAGATGGCCATTATGGCAGCCTGCAAGAAGAATATCATAGCAGAAACCACTGCTAAACTCTTCTTTGAACGAGTGTGGGTGCACTTTGGGATCCCACAGTCTATCATCTCAGATCGGGATAGTCGGTTTCTCAGCACATTTTGGTCCAGTCTCTGGTCAATGCTGGACACCAAACTCATGAAGTCCGCAGCCTTCCATCCTCAAACTGATGGCCAGACAGAGGTTGTCAATAGGATGATTGTGCACATTCTGCACATGTATAACTCAAAGCATCCATGCACATGGGACGAGAGCCTCCCCTATGTTCAGCACAGCTACAACCGAGCTCTTCACAGCTCCTCTGGCCATAAACCTTTTCAGGTGGGTTTGGGATTTCAGCCACTATGCCCCATTGATGTGGCCATGCCACTTGTAGCTACTCACATAAATTCAGCTCATGTCCAGTCCGAAACAGATAAGTCCACTAGCTTCATTGAGCGCATCCAACATATTTGCCAGCAGGTACATGACATTCTAGAGAAATCAAATGCCAAGTACAAGCAGCGACATGATCAACACCGGGTGCCACACAAGTTTCAGGTGGGCGACAAAGTCTGGTTGCATTTGCAAAAGGAGCGCCTTACTGGAGCCTATCGGAAATTGAGACCACTCTGATATGGTCCTTACACCATTACTAAGGCTATGGGAGACAATGCATTTGAGCTCAGCATTCCCCCATTCCTTGGCCTGCACCCAGTGTTCAATGTGGACCGCCTTCGGCCATACTTTCCACCATTGCTAGACACATCCAACATTGCAAAACAGCTCAAACCCAAAGAATTAAATCCAGATTGCATGGAACAAGCTGCAACTGATCAGATCATGGACACACAGATCAAGAACACTTGCCAAAAGAATATCCAACTGTATCAAGTTGTCAAAGCAGGCCAACTCCTTCAGCAGGGCAAGTGGCTCACTAGGGAACAAGTTCAGCAAAAGTTTCCTCATCTCATGGAGGAACTCAACACAATGGGGACCATTGCTTCCTAAGGGGGGAGGAATGATCCAGGTGGATATTGGTGGCCACCTGCCAAGTCCACCTGGACCCCCACCATTGTTTCTCTCAGCATTTTCAGTTTCCTTAACTGTAGCACAACTTACTATTTTTAGCAGTTTTTCGGGTCCTGAACTTCTGGAGCCGTTTTGAGGCCCTAAACGACATTTTTTGGGAAATCTGGGGGCAACATGGGTCTGTGGACCGATGTTTCCCTTCCCAAAGTGGTAGTGCTCGGATAGATCTTTCTAACGAGCTATTGTACGCGTCAAATGGAGATCGTATGCCAAAGTTACGACCCCGAGAAGTTGATGTACCAATTTACCCAAATGGGGCCCACAATTTGGCGTTTCATCTCCTAGGGTTAGGTTTTGGAATGTTAAGGGCTTTCCATTGTTTCTCAACAATAAATAGGCCTTCGAGCCTCATTGTAACACAGTTCAGAGGCATGTAGCCACCACATCTCTTCTTAGAAATAAGCTACCGTTGCCCTAGCTGGTTTATTTCCATTTTTGGTTGTAAGCATATTTCAGTATTTTCCATTAATGAAATGAAGTATTATTTCCGCTGCATCTTTGTGTATATGATTATCTCTGTAATTTGTTGCGTTCCTGTTTAAATCCGGATCATTGTGAGAGATTGGTCATAGCTTTGCCTTGAAGAGTCCAAATTGGGTCAGGCCTATGGCATTGGAAAGAAGACTCAGAGGGCTTCTACAGAATTGAAGATCACATGTTGGGGATCTAAAATTGCAGAGATACATCAGATTAAATATCGTGCTCCTAGAAGGCAAGAAAAACTAGATCAAGTGTTGTCAAGGGTTGCAAAGGACCAGAATTTCTAGGGAAGCAAAGAGCAAGGTGCAGAAAAATGATGCAGCAGAGGTAAGCTATAGGTAAGTATCTTATGTATGTGCATGTTCACTTCTTAATTCCATTAGGCTCTTTGTATTCTAATTTGTTGTTTTTGTTTAGCACTAACATATGCTCTACAGGATGAGGTAAGTTTTGTTATTATCATGTCATAGGTATTTCCTTGAAGAATTTTTGTAGGTATTATATATTCATCAAGAGAAGACTCAACGCATAATTTAATGTTCTTAAGAGTGAGAAAGGGTAGCATGACAAGAGCAGAAATCAAGGTGCAGAAAAGCAGCGATAAGTTCACCATATGAAGTCTTCAAGTGGGAAGCACTGCATACAATCATTGTAAAAGTATCATTATACAGAGTCATTGTAAAAGTTGTACAAGTGTCTATCTGCCAAGAGTTGAAGAGGTAATGTTGGGAGGTCTAGGATCATCATTAGGTGGTTGTGTCATAGTTGGGGTTATGGTATAGTGTGTCTTCTTCTTCTACATCATTCTATATCATTGTAAAGTGGACCATGTTCCCTAGTACGGGAGTCCATGCTTCTTTTATTCTTCTATAGGGTGGTTAGGTGGTGCTAGGCTAGTGCATGAAGTCACCAACAGGTTCAAGCCTGTGAAAAATTTAGGGTGCTAGGGTGGTGCTAGGGTGAGTTGTAGCTCATTGGGTGTTGGGGCATCTATTCAGTTGACTACTAAAGAATCTCGGGCGTTGGAGCGTCCATCTAGTGGGAGCTGGAGAAGAATGATTTTCTAGATTCTAGGAATTTGGAGCTTTCTTTTCAATTGGAGTTGAAGATTAAAGAATTATTAGAAAAGCATTCGATGGTTTTTGACCCGGAGGGGGTTTTCCACGTAAAATTTTTGTGCCTCTTGTGTTCTTTGATTCACTGTTGTTACTGCATAAACATTAATGATAATTGAAGATTAACTAATGCTCTGAAAATATATAAAAGTGATAATTGCGAAGGAATATTGATTCACCCCCCATCTCAGTATTTTCCAACAATTGGTATCAGAGCTTGGTTCCTTCAGTAACAGCTTAACTGCTAGAACTCAGTTTTCAGAGCATAGAGATGGGAAAGTCAAAGAAGCGGGTTAAAAGTATTTCAAAGGAAGGTACAAGTATAACAAAATCTCAAGAAAGTGAGTATTGTGTACCAACCCCTAATTTTGATGCAGATAATTACTAGATATGGGAATCCAGGATGGAAGTATCTTTACAGGCACATGGAGTATGGGAATCAATTGTTTCTGGAGACACATCTATCGACGAAGCTAAAAGGTACAATACAAAGGCCATGAATATAATTTTTAATGTTTTGCCAAATTCTGTGAAAACAAGGGTTGGTCAATGTTCAACAGCTAAAGCTATTTGCGAAAATCTTCATAATCTCTATTCAACTAAGAAATCAGGTCAAGATGTTATTGAAAACTCAGATCCTTCTGAGTATTATGAAGAAGGGTTTACCATAGAAGAATTTTCTAAGGAAGCAATCAATCTTACAAAAGAGCTCAAGGCTAAGAAGATCCGTTCCAATACTCTTGAAGAACAAGTTCACGGTCTCAAAATTGAAGTTGAAGAAAACAAATGTATTGAAGGTTCACTTCAAAATGAGTTGGAAGAAATCAGTAATACAATGACATGATACCTAAAGAGAGAATTCCAACAGAAGCAACAAGAACTCGACACAACATTTGCCGAGATTAGCAGGATCACACAACAAATGCAGGAATCACAAATTGAAAGGAAGGATTCTAATCAAAGATACATATCCATAGTTGACTAAAAGCAAAAGGAATTAGAAACATCTTCAATAGAGATAAGTAGGCTCAGGATTGAAAATGAGAAGCAGAAGGAACAGATACAGGTTCTCAACAGATAAGTAGAGAAGACCACTCTTTTCAAGCTACAGGTTGAGGAGACAGAAAAAGAAGGAAGATATTGAAAAGATGGCTTCAAGAAGATCTTGCTCAAAAGCAAGAAGAACTTGATGCAACTCGTGATGAGATCAAAAAACTCAAGGGATCGCAAAAAGAATACTTACAAGATAAGACAGATGAAGAAGCGAAAATGAAGGCAATTAAAGATGGTAAAGCTCCAGTTGATGAAGGTAAAAGCTCCACAGCTTCGCAAGATGATTCTACGAAGGAAGTTGATCAAAGTGAAAAGCCAAAGAAGAATTTTTCAACTCCAAAGAACAATATCAAAGAAATCAAGAACAAAGGACCACAAGAAACTACAACACTGCCTCCAAAGAAGAATAAAAAATCTTCCAGGTATGTTCGTTTATTTAATGGTTATTTCTTTTTATGTGCTAACTATGGACATATGGCTAGGGATTGTGAATTTTTTGACAGGTACAATCATTATCTGCAAAAACCTAGAAGCAAGTTTGCAGGATCACGAGACAGATTCCACAATGATTTTGTCAGAATAGAATACATGCTAGATGGGCCAAACTCTGAATGTTTCAAATTCCAAAAATATGGCCATAGCTCTCGTGGTCGTAGATATTAGATGGAATCACCTATGGACAACATTGAATGCTTCAAGTGTCATAACTATGGGCACACGACTTGAGATAGTAGGAATAAGAGGTTCTAGAAAAGGAAACAGGTACAGAAAGACAAAGTAGATAACAAGGTTTCAACAGTTATGCTTCCAGGATTTGTAAAAGAAAAAGGTCATGAGGAATTAGTAGTTTCTTCAAATAATGACTCAGTTCAAGATGGCCCATTAGGTGACTCACTATTTTGAACAATCTGACTTGTTTACTCCTTAATGTTTGTACAAGAGAAGTCTATGCAGTAGTATATGGCACAAGTCTATGATTGACAGGAAGGTAGTTTGAACAAGATGGTAGTTTCATTAAAGGTTCAGGGGGAGCAAAACAGTTGAAGGATTACAAGTTACCAGGAAAAAGAAAAGATTAGTCTGCAAAGGATATGCACAAGTGGAAGGAATTGATTTCGACGAAATATTTACACCAGTTTCCAGAATGGAAGCCATATGGATGTTTCTCACCTATGCATGTTCAAGAAAAATAAAAGTCTACCAAATGGATGTTAAGTTAACATTTTTGAATGGAGAATTAGAAGAAGAAGTTTACATCAAACAACCTGAAGGTTTTCTACTATTAGAAAAAGAAGACTATGTTTGCAGGTTAAAGAAGGCTATGTATGGTCTCAAGCAGGCTCCTAGAGCATGGTATGCTCATCTTGACGGATATCTACGTCAACAAGGGTTCAAGAAAGGTACTGCTAATAGCAATCTTTACGTACAAATAGATAAAGATAATTTAGCAATAGTTGAGGTATATGTGGATGATATAATCTTGGTAGCAATGATGATCGACTAAGTAAGAACTTTGCTACAAAGATGCAAAGTGAGTTCGAGGTGTCTTTACTTGGTGAGTTGACATACTTCTTCGGGCTTCAAATATCTCAACAAAAGAAGGAATATTTATATGTCAAGCCAAGTACATCAAGGAAATGCTCAAGAAATTTAAAATGGAAGATTTCAAACCCATCCTTACTCCGATGGTAATAGGGTGCAAATTGAGCATAGACGATGCATCTAAGGATGTGGATCAGAGGTTGTACATATCTATGATTGGTATTATTCTATATAGTAACCCTAGTTAGTGGGCTAAAACCCTATGCGGTTGTGGCATGGAACTCATAATTGGTTTTGGTCATTGAATAGTCAATAATTAGTAATTTTTTAAGCTCCCAAAATCCATCCAACATTCTCTATAGAAGCCCCTCTCAACTCTATAAAAGTAAATCTCATATATCCTTCAAATTAAGTGATTGTGGAATTTTCACTATAACTTCACTTTTGCAAAGTCTTAGATTCTGAAATGAAAACCCATTTGATTCACAATCCTGATGAACGTCGTGAGAGAATTTCAGATCTTGGTTCGCTATATTTTCAAAGATATTATCTATGGAAGTTAGGGTTTTTGCAGGATCCCAAATTTCATCTCAAAGAAGTGACCTTGGGAAAATTGTCATAACTCTCTCTCTCTGAGAAGAGGATTGGAATTCGGTAAAAAGCACGGATAGTACATGGAATGTAGATTTTTGTGTATCAATTTTAGAGCCGAAGGAGGAAACAGTGACACATGGCACGTCGTACAAGTTTGCTCTACTGAACTAGTCCATAATTAGGTCATTGTGAGAGATTGGGCATAACTTTGCCTTGAAGAGTCCAAATCGGGTTAGACCTATGCCACTGGAAAGAAAACTCATAGGGCTTCTACAAGAACGAAGATCACAAGTTGGGGATCTGAAATTGCAAAGATACATCAGATTAAATATCATGCTCCTAGAAGGCAAGAAAAACTAGATCAAGTGTTGTCAAGGGGTGCAAAGGGCCATACTTTCTAGGGCAGCAAAGAGCAAGGTGTAGCAAAATGATGCAGCAGAGGTATGATACAGGTAAGTATATTGTGTATATGCATGTTCATTTCTTAATTGAATTAGGTTCTTTGTATTCTAATTTGTTGTTTTTGTTTAGCACTTAAATATGCTCTACATGTGAGGTAAGTTTTGCTATTATCATGTCATGGGTATTGCCTTGAAGATTTTTTGCAGATATTATATATTCATCAAGAGAAGAATCAATGCATAATCTAATGTTCTAAAGAGTGAGAAAGGGTATCATGACAAGAGCAACAATCGAGGTGCAGAACAACAACAAGAAGTTCACCATATGAAGTCTTCAAGTGGGAAGCACTGCATACAATCATTGTAAAAGTATCATTGTACAGAGTCATTGTAAAAACATCATTGTAAAAGTTGTACAAGTGTCTATCTGCCAAGATTTGAAGAGGCAGCGTTGGGAGGTCTAGGATCATCATTAGGTTGTTGTGTCATAGTTGGGGCTATGGTCTAGCATGTCTTCTTCTTCTACATCATTATATGTCATTGTAAAGTGGACCATTTTCCCTGGTACAGGAGTCCATTCTTCTTTTATTCTTCTATAGGGTGGTAGGCTGGTGCATGAAGTCACCAATAGGTTCAAGCCTGTGAAAATTTTAGGGTGGTAGGGTGTTTCTAGGGTGAGTTGTAGCTCATTGGGTGTTGGGGCATCTGTTTAGTTGACTACTGAAGAATCTAGGGCATTGGAGTGTCCATCCAGTGGGAGCTGGAGAAGAATTCTTTTCTAGATTCTAGGAAGTTGGAGCTTTCTTTTCAATTGGAATTGAAGATTAAAGAATTATTAGAAAAGCATTCGGTGGTTTTTGACCCGGAGGGGGTTTACCACCTAAATTTTTTGTGCCTCTTGTGTTCTTTGATTCACTGTTGTTATTGCATAAACATTAATGATAATTGAAGATTAACTAATGCTTTGAAAATATTTAAAAGTTCTAATTGCTAAGGAATACTGATTCACACCCCCCACCCCCCCCTTCAGTATTTTCCAACACGAATAATATTGCCGAATATACTGTTGTTATTAATTTGCTATATGAAGCGATATCTCTTGATATTGATTCATTAGTGGTTTATTTAGACTCACAATTGGTGGTAACTCATCTGAATAACATATATCGGGTATGAAACCCCTATTTGCATTGCCAAATTCTGAGAGTGCATTTGTTGCAATGATCATTTGTTTACACTACATTTGTTCACATTTCACGATCAGAAAAATCCTTAGCAGATTCTATTGCTAATCAAGCATTGGATTGCATTATAAATCATTCATCAAATTAAAAAACATCAAAAATAATCGAAGTATCATCTGTATATATGATCATCATAAAATCGTCTGTATATAGACAGAGCGTTTGTGTCCAAAATAATATACAAAAATTGGGACAAAATGCCCTAAAAAATTTGGGATTTTGCCCATCATCATGTCTAATCACAAAAACATCTGATCATCTATCTAACGATCCTACTCAGGATGAGTAGCTAGAAAGTAAACGATGACATTGGACACATGCCGAAATAGTCGCACCTAGTCTCATGGTACTCCTACCACAGAACACTAGATCATCTCTGGTAAGTCCTCGATGGCCACCATGGGTACTTGGTGAGTCAATCTCACCAATTTCCTCTGGATTGCATGGAGAACTCTCTCACTCTCAGCTGCAGCCCCTTCGGCATCTCTTCCACGATGCCTATGTCGAGGAAATCTGTCAGGTCTCACTAGTCCCACATATGAAACATGATCAATATATTTTGTAACTGTCTTGTCTCATAAAAAATATTTGTAATTCATCTATATTGAAAATCTAAAAAAATATTAAAAATTAAAAAATTAAAAAATCATTTATACCTATGGCACCCCATGATGCATCTGGTGGCAATACTAGATCTGTATCTCCCTAGAAATCCATTCCGATGTAGGGGTAGTCGTCGATTGCAATGACCTGTTGATCCCACCAAAGAAAAAAATTGTCATCAAAAGTCGTCCTAGGTACCTGACCACCCCATAGGCATTTCATCAAGTCAACCCATCTACCCATCCATGGATCTGTTGGGTTACTGATGGTAGATAATACCTTGGGATGAATACCAGGTACTTTCTCAAAAAAGAACAAGCATAAGATAGTGCCGTATCCGAAATTCTTTGTCTGACCCTTCTGAGTGGAAGTGAGTGGGTTCTTCATGTTGGTCAGCAAAGATGTACACCAACCAAACACAGTAGTGAGGCAATCCATTGCTAGACTCAAGGACACACGTGAAGCCTGATGTAGAGTAGCATAACCATTTACCTTGGCTACGGTCAATAGTAGGATTTTCAATGATAAAATCTATATGTGCTTGATTGGAATCTGACTTCCAACCTTTTTGGGGTGGCCAGGACAGTATATGCGGACGTAGTCTTCTACATTGAGACTACCTCTCGTTCTGCCAATAGAATGCACTCTCTCTCCCTGTTGAGAAAGACCTGTAATGAAATAAATGTCTTCTATCTCGATCCTCAAGGGCATTTAATCAATCATGAATGCATCATCTTCTGCACTCTAGTAATGAATCAACAACTCAATTAATCGAGTATTCGCCTTCATTTTTGGCATTTTAAATAATTTCAACAAACCACAACCTCTCAAAGCATCTAAGGAATTTGGATCCTCCATCACTTGGTTATCAATGGCACTATGCTCCCTTTCACGCCAGGTAATTGTCATCCTACCCAAAAAGATGTTTCAAATCATTAAATTAATGTTTAAAATTTTTACTCACGCACACGCGGGTTCCCTTTTTACACAGTCACGTGTAGGGCCCTCATATACACAGGTTACCTGTATCCAACCTGTGTGTATGCAGAGTTGAAATTTTTAACATAATTTCCTACAGTCAAAATTATGGAAAAACATCTAAAAAGTATCAAAAATGATAAAAAGCATGATTAAAGGGTTACCTAGAAGATTTGGAGTGATTTGAATGGTTCAATTTGATGGAGCAAGTTTGTTTGAGTTTTCTCTCCACATCTCCTTGCTCAAAACACAAATGACACAAATGTGAATCCAAAAGTCCTTATATAGGTTGAAAAATGAAAATTATTTTTTCTAAAGTTGATTTTTATCTTATGGAATTTTTTACCTTTTGGCTTGGAGTGTCAGGAATGAGTTGCCTTTATAGGATATTTTGAGAAATTGCTTCGGTCCTATTGTAGCTCATATTGGGTTTAAGCTTATTATTCATTTTTATCACAATGTGTGGCCAAAAATCATTAAGGGGGTTCAACCTTAATGAAACCCTTTATATTCTCTACCCCTCAAAGTCTAAAAGTAAAAGAATTTTTCTTGTGGTAATTACATATCGAAAATATATGAAAACACATTTGAATATATATATATACCACAAAGCATAAATATATCGGATCTACAAAGGAAACAAGTGTTAAAGTTAAAGGCCCGGACCTGAAATATATATATTATGCTTTATAAAGTTCGTCAGGTCCACTTATCGCAGAGTTTATGTAAATTGGTTCCGCCGATTGCGATGAATGATGGCGGACTAGACCCGAAATGTTATATGTTGCATTTTATAAGCTTGTTGGGTCCGCGATCATCGCATAGAATTTATGACTTATGCCGATTGCGATTTGTGATCGTGGACTGGACCCATAAGTATATATATTATGTTTTATAATTTCAGCGGGTCCGCGATATCACATAACTCTTAATCTATATATGTGTGTGTGTGTGTGTGTGGCTATGCCGATTGCGATATGGGTGGGCCGGACCCGAAATGATATATAATGTGTTTAATAACTCCAGCGGGTCCATAACGCGTCTTATGTATATGTTCACAGCGTCGATTCCGATTTGCAATTGGGTTCCAGATCCGATAGATTTATTAGATTGGGTTAATTCCTTTTCAGTTCCACTTTATGCGTTTGGCATCGATTTTTTTGTGTAAATGAAAAATTAGTGTTAAAGCCAAATCCGAAGAAAAGGCGGATTTAAAGTTATAAGGCAGGTTTTCGGGCAAAGCCAAAACGGTAAATGGTTTTATTTGGAACTCACCCGATCCCACTTAGCATTCAACACGTAGCAGTCAGGTGTAGAGAGGAAACAACCCATTTCGGGTGGGTATTCTTCGGGCTTATGTCCCACCCAAAACCTTTATAGACCGTCCAATCTGAAAGGTGTACATCAATGGCGAGGATGAATCGGCAGGAAAGTATACCTCAAAAATTGTACGAAGCCGGAAAAAGCATGTTTTATAATATATTTTCATTATAAAAGGTTTACAAGCAAATATAAAGGATTTACATATAAAATTTCAACACTTCCATAGTTATGCGGCCTAAGGGTGCATAAGCTAAGTTTTACAATGATTATCAGGCTGATTGCGATTTGCGATGGAAGTCAACAGAGTGCTAAACGGGTGGATTTGACAAGTTTATAAAGCAAAATTAACTCTTTTGAGTTCCATATTAATCAGAGGTTCATGTTAATTTCGCTGTGTAAAGTGGAAAATCAGGGTTAGAGCCGAAGCTGAAAAGGAAGACAATTCGACATGTTTCTTTGCATTTTGGCCAATCAGAATGCCCATGTAAGCCCAGTATTACATAAACTAAACGTATTTCATTACGGATAAAATGAATTAAGCATCATTAGGGCATTTACAGAGGAATTCGGCAGTGGATCAACAGAGCAAGCTAACAGCTATCTTCCCCTTCTGAATCCAGTTATGTTCTTGTTATTTCATGTTCTTTGAGGTGTCTTTTACCCTCTGTAAAATTATGTAATAGTTTTTACTTCATATAGTTAGAAAAGCAGTTAGATAGTTTGGGCAATTTCAGAAATCAACAACTGTTCCACAATGTATAAAAAGAGGAAAATTTACTACGAAAGGGTTGGAATTTTGGAGAACCCGAAGACTAGGCCACTGTATTCCTGATATCATCGTTGATTAATGAAAGAATCAGAAGTTTCCATGACTTGTTGCATATAGTTTTGTAAGCTTCTATGTCATGTGTCATTCTATGTTTTCTTCTTTTCAAGTATAGTAATGAAGTTGTAGGTCTTTATTTGCTTATGTAGATAAAGTTAAACTTCCTTAAAAGAGCGCTCCTATACTTGAAGTCCTCACCTCCTTTCTAAGTTATAGATTTTTCTGTGAAAGACCAACGTATTGTTTATGATTAAGTTCTCATTATCATAGTTCCTCTAAGTTACAGAGAGTAGTTTCTGTGAAAGATCAACATATTATCTTTAACTTCTCCTTCAAACTTTCTTCATTCATCATTTATATCTAGCAACGAATGGCATTCTGAGATGTTCTAGTCATACATGTATTAAGAGTTAAAGACCAAGTTTTCCAGGTCCTTCATTTGAGAACACAACAATAAGTGACAGTAAATAATATCTATTTATGTATTAAGCACAATTTCCCCACAGCCAAGAAATTGGTTTCTTAAGGAACAACATTAATTGGCACTGCTGCCGGGGACAGAAGATAAGAATATTTTTCCCCGGGTTTCAATATTTTCCTCTGGTTGTTCAGTGAGGAGGAAATATTTGGCTGTTTTGAATCAAAGCAATAATTCTGGCTTCAAGAAGACCCCATACAAGATCAGACACTTCACAACAAAAGGTTCAATCTCTTTCAGATCTTGAAAGGCTGGTTTCAAGGAGGGTTAGGAAGTCTAAGATTCCAATTACACCAATTCCTACATTGTCTGCATCATGTAGCAATTCACCTGAACATTCATCTGATAAAGAGTCATCTTTTTCATCATTTTCATTTCAGGAACCTAACTGTCAAGAGCAATCTTTAGAGTCTGTTACTTTTCATTTATCTGCTATAATCATTCAACCTCAACCAATAGCTACAATACCACCTGTGTTAGGTTCCACATCTGTTGGTAATCAAAGTTCAATAAACATGGTAGTACCTACATTCTTGATGAATAGATATGCACCTCTTCAATTGCTACAACCATTAAATCAAATGCCACAGGATTACCTCAAAACTCTTCCTCATTTTACAGGGGAAGATGAATAAACTGTTGAGAATCATGTGTCAGTACTTTGCAATTTTGTAGCAAACAAGGACATTGAACATGTAGATGTTGCTTTAAGACTTTTTGTTCACTCCTTGGATGGAGAAGCAAGGAAATGGTTCAAACGACTTCCCAATAATACCATCCCTTCTTGGGAAGAGATGGAACATGTGTTTATTCAGAGATGGGGAGAAAAAAGAGACCATGGGTATTCATTAATAGAATTTAATGCCATAAAGAAGAAGTCTGATGAAACTGTGGCCGAATTTGTCAGAAGATTTAACAAATTGTACAATAGTCTCCCAACAGAGATTAAGCCTCCTTCTGCTGGTGAAAAAATAACTTTTACAGGGGCTTTTGAATCAAATTTTGGATTCGCATTAAGGGAAAGAAGAGCTCCAACCCTTGATCAGATCCAAATAGATGCATTGGAGATAGAAGCAAATCTAGTGGCTACAGGAAAAGCACCAGAAACACAGCCTACCCAAGACAAGGGAAAGGCAATGATAGAATCCTCTCAAAGTAAATCATTGGAGGATATGTGTGATGTAATTAAAATTTTGTCAGATAAAGTAAATAGCTTAGAGTTAGAAAATAAGAGTTTTAAGAAGAAAACACAATATATAAGAACTTTAATCCATAATACAAAAGACAACCTTTGCAAATCTTGCAAAGGGAAAGAAAAGTTCAAGGTCAAATTCAAGCACCATTATATATAGAGGCAGGTCCTCTTGAAAAACAAGAGCATCCTAAAGATCAAATTTTTACATTATATGCAGTGGATGAAGATGAACTTGGTATCTAAGAAGAAGAGTATGAATATGATGAAACATATGCCATTCATGATAAAATTGATGAATATTGGAAGCAATTTTCTGATTTTATGCAGGCTGAACTACATAAGAAATATGACTTGAGATCAAGGAAGAGGTCAAGAAATCAAGAAAATGAAAGTGAGTAGCAAGTTTCAACTTCCTCACCAAAGGCGACTCCACAAGAATCTCAGTCTGCAAAACAAGTGAATAAAGGAAAGCAGCGACAAAATGCAAATGGCGAGACACAAGTACTTCAAGGTGAGTCTTCTCAAGACCAAACTAGAAAAATTCCTTTGGAGAAACTTGTTTCAATTCCTCAAGTAATTCCAGTCATGAAGAAAGGTGAAGATGAGAATGAAAAGACTGCTAAATAGGGTTACTTGTTTAGTCTTACTAAGGAGTTGGAAAAGGTAAGAATTCAGGTTCCTCTTGCAGAGTTGACAAAAATACCTATTTATCAAAAGGAGATTGCTGAGTTTGTTAGTTTGAAAGAAAATGAGATTATAAATGATACTGTAAATCTGCAGGAAGACAAACCAGTGGTGGTTTTTGGTGCACATGTAGAGGAAGTAGATCCTTCAATACCTCCTTTTTATATTTCCTTAGTGGTCCATGACTTCCTCTTACATAATTGTATGTTTGATTCGGGAGCTTCACACAATCTTATGCCTTTGTCAGTAATGAAGCAACTAAATCTTCAAGTTACCAAACCCTATAGGGATTTGTATTATTTTGATTCAAACAAAGCCAAATGTATGGGTGTTATTAAGGATTTGGCAGTGTCACTAGCCCAAATTCCAGCTAGAAGCTTGGTCATGGATGTAGTAGTAGAAAATATCCCTGATAGATTTGGAATGCTTCTATCTAGGTCCTGGGGGGCTAAATTGGGTGGTGTTTTGAAGCTAGATTTTACATATGCTGTTATACCGGTTTTTGGTGGGGAGGAGAGGAGATTGTATAGAGAAACTAGGTTTGTAAAAACAATTACAATAAATGGAGCAAGTAATTCACCTGTATATAGCCAAGAAAAGGTTGACTTTGCTTGTTTCACACTATATGATAATGCAAAGCTGGTTGAAGATAATCAGAAGCAGCTTGCTTCAACCAGTGTAATTACAGAGCTGCAAACTGAAGGAGTGTGGACATGCTTCTTTGATGGAGCTTATTCCAAGGAAGGAACAAGTGCTGGTTCTCTTCTAATTGCACCTGGACAAAATAGGTTCCTTTTTTCTTTCAAATTAGAGTTCGAGGCAACAAACAATGTGGCAGAATGTGAGTTCTTGATTATTGCTTTACAAACAACTAAACAGAAGGGAGTTAAGTCAATTTCTGCTTTTGGAGATTCAGAGCTGATTATTAAGCAAATAAAAGATCATTTCCAAACAAAGAACCCTAGGCTTAGGGCATACAGAAATAAGGTATGGGATTTGATTGAGAACCTTTTAGAAGCTTTTAACATTCAATTTATTCCAAGAAATGAGAATAGATTAGTAGATTCATTGGTTGTGTCTGCTAGTACTTTCACGCCTCCTATTAATCCAAGGCTAAGATATGAGGTAAGGATGAGACACAGACCCTCTGTCCCTGATAATGTTAAAAATTGCAAAGATTTTGAAGATGATCAGTAGATTAAAGAATTTTTTACTATAGTTGAGGAGTTTCAGGGCATAGAAATTGATCAGGATAAAGAAGAAAGAAAAGAAGTTGCAGAAATTAGTAGTTTAAAAGATTCAATAGCTAATACGAAGATTTTTCATTTGAAGGATGATATTTTTCCAAAGGGACTTGTTCCTCTTGAAAGGCTTTCTAACCCCAATGTTGACTCAGGGAAGGTTTCATAGGATGAGCACATTCAGGATCACAATATTGGAACTCAGGAGAAACTCAGAATGAATTGTTTTTTGAAGATTCACTGGCAGAATGGTTCTAGATTAAGCACTCAAATACTAATCTAGTATCATTGGAAGTTTGACTTCACCTGGTTGAGGTCAGTCATGTGCATATGTATGAACTTGTACATAAATAAGCTCAGGGGTTGACCATTTGGTTTTCCATTTGTAGTTCTTCACTTTAATCATTAGTTGATGAATAAGGGTGACTTTCCCAGTTGGAAATAGGTTTGAAAAGGTGTTAGATTGTTAGGTTTCAGTTGTTAGATTCCACGATTTTCACAATTTTGGACTCCATGCCCAATGGATAAGGCACTGATTTGTGGTTCTTAGTGCTCCTGTGGCAAAAGCACTATCCCCAGTGGGAGCCAGATGTTGTAGCTTATATTGGGTTTAAGCTTATTATTCATTTTTATCACAATGTGTGGCCTAAAATCATTAAGGGGGTTCAACATCAATGAAACCCTTTATATTCTCTACCCCTCAAAGTCTAAAAGTAAAAGTATTTTGCTTGTGGTAATTACATATCGAAAATATATGAAAACACATTTGAATATATATATACCGCAAAGCATAAATATATCGGATTTACAAAGGAAACAAGTGTTAAAGTTAAAGGCCCGGACCTGAAATATATATATTATGCTTTATAAAGTTCGTCGGGTCCGCTTATCGCAGAGTTTATGTACATTGGTTCCGCCGATTGCGATGAGCGATGGCGGACCAGACCCGAAATATTATATGTTGCATTTTATAAGCCTGTCAGGACTGCGATATCGCATAACTCTTAATATATATATATATATATATATATAGATATATATATATATATATATATATATATATATATATATATATATAGAGATATATATATATATATATATATATCTATATATATATATATATATATATATATATATATATATATATATATATATATATATATATATATATATATATATATATATATATAGATAGATAGATAGATAGATATATGTGTGTGTGTGTGGCTATGCCGATTGCGATATGGGTGGGTCGGACCTGAAATGATATATAATGTGTTTAATAACTCTGGCGGGTCCATAAGGCATCTTATGTATATGATCATAGCACCGATTGTGATTTACGATTAGGTTCCAGATTCGATAGATTTATTAGATTGGGTTAATTCCTTTTCAGTTCCGCTTTATGTGTTTTGCGTTGATTTTGCTGTGTAAATGAAAAATTAGTGTTAAAGCCAAATCCGAAGAAAAGGCGGATTTAAAGTTATAAGGCAGGTTTTCAGGCGGAGCCAAAACGATAAATGGTTTTATTTGGAACTCACCCGATCCCACTCAACATTCAACACGTAGCAGTCAGGTGGAGAGAGGAAACCACCCATTTCGGGCGGGTATTCTCTGGGCTTATGTCCCACCCGAAACCTTTACAGACCGTCCGATCTGAAAGGCATAGATCAACGACAGGGATGAATCGGCGGGAAAGTATACCTCGAAAATTGTGCAAAGGCGGAAAAAAAACATGTTTTATAATATATTTTCATTATAAAAGGTTTACAAGCAGTTATAAAGGATTTACGTATAAAAGTTCAACAATTCCATAGTTATGTGGCCTAAGGGTGCATAAGCTAAGTTTTACAGTGATTATCGGGCCGATTGCGATTTGCGATTGACGTCAACGGAGCATTGAACGAGTGGATTTGACAGGTTTATAAAGAAAAATTAACTCTTTTGAGTTTCGTATTAATCAGAGGTTCGCATTAATTTCGCTATGTAAAGTGGAAAATCAGGGTTAGAGCTGAAGCTGAAAAGGAAGACAATCCGATATGTTTCTTTGCATTTTAGCCAATCAGAACGCCCATGTAAGCCCAGGATTACACAAACTAAACAGATTTCATTACGGCTAAAATGAATTAAGCATGATTAGGGCATTTACAGAGGAATTCGGCAGCGGATCAACAGAGCAAGATAGCAGTTATCTTCCCCTTCTGAATCCAGTTATGTTCTTGTTATTTCATGTTCTTTGAGGTGTCTTTTACCCTTTGTAAAATTATGTAATAGTTTTTACTTCATACAGTTAGAAAAGCAGTTAGATAGTTGGGGCAGTTTTAGAAATCAACAACTGTTCCACAATGTATAAAAAGAGGAAATTTTACTACGTAAGGGTTGGAATTTTGGAGAACCCGGAGACTAGGCCACTGTATTCCTGATATCATCGTTGATTAATGAAAGAATTAGAAGTTTCCATGAGTTGTTGCATATAATTTTGTAATATTCTCTATCATGTGTCATGCTATGTTTTCTTCTTTTCAAGTATAGTAATGATGCTACAGGTCTTTATTTGTTTATGTAGATAAAGTTAAACTTCCTTAAAAGAGCTCTCCTATACTTGAAGTCCTCACCTCCTTTCTAATCTATAGATGATAGTTTCTGTGAAAGACCAACATATTGTCTATGATTCAGTTCTCATTATCATAGTTCCTCTAAGTTACAGATAGTAGTTTCTGTGAAAGATCAATATATTATCTTTAACTTCCCCTTCAAAAGTTCTTCATTCATCATTTATATCTAGCAACAAATGGCATTCTGAGATGTTTTGGTCATACATGTATTAAGAGTTAAAGACCAAGTTTTTCAGGTCCCTCATTTGAGACCACAACAAACAATAAGTGACAGTAACTAATATTTATTAATGTCTTAAGCACAATTTCCCCACAACCAGGAAATTGGTTTCTTAAGGAACAACAGGTCCCATGACTGCAGACTCGTCATGGAAGGTATCACTTTCTTACTGGAATATAGGTTAGGGAATATCACTTTCCACTACATTTTTCATACTGGCCTCCATACTGTGATATTTTTTCCATAGGGTCGCCCCCATCATGTCTTGATTCACAAACCATTTTCACTCGCAGACTTTTAAAATCATGACCTGATGGTAGAGCCAACCTTTACATGGGCATCTTAGTTAGATCCTCACTGACATTTGTTGCTCATGTTTCTATATTGAGTAGGCTCAGGAGTCCTCTTTAGTCTCACCATAACTTTTGCGTTGGAGACTCATTCTCATTCTTCTTCACTATTTTCTGGCTTTATACCCTAGAGGCTCCTTTATGTTGAGTTGTACTGATTGCATATTAACTATTTGCACCTTTTGGCCTTGAACGGGCTTCACTTGGACTCGTGTTTAAGCCACTTTTTGACCATGTCTTCTACAAAATCAACCTTGCAATCACTTAGCCTCTGCAACTTGACACACCCTTTTACCCGTGGAATGAAAAATCCATCAAGTGTCATTGACCAGTTTCATCACCTTGCATTGAGCATAGGCATGTTCCCCTCCCAGGAACTAGAACATATGATTTTTTGACACTAATTCTTTCCACTGTAATATAGCATTCTTTTATTCTTTTTCAGGCTTCATATAAATGAAAAAGACAAAAAAAATTATATATCCCAAAAAAGAGCAAGAACGGGACATTATTTCCATGATTGATGGCATCTAGAGTCAGTTGTGTCGCCCTTGAACAAAGCACTCAAAAAATAAGTCTTTCCTCCATTGGGATGGGCTTTAGTTTGACTTAGGAGAGCCTTAACCTTGTTATTGAGTCAGTACTCCTCTGATTGGTTATCTCTTCCAATCATATGGAGAGTTTGCTTATGCCTCCTACATGACAAACTTATACAAAGTTATCATATGCTGCCATGTAGTCACAGTTGAGTCATGATTTTGTTCAAGGGAAGTAAACCTAAGTCAGCCTCTCTGTGGTGTCCCTTGACCTATTTTTCAATCGGCCATCCCTAGTTGTCAGCGTCATGTTCATTATCACATCAGATATGTTGGTCCTTTTCTCGTGCCAATTTGAGAAGGTCTCCATTGACTTCTTGCTAACAGGTCTTTCTCTTATCGGCTATGACAAATTGCTCTGAGGGTAGATCGAGAGCCGCACCCTAGCCCTATTTTCATTATTGATAGGTCACCTTGTGCTCAACATCAATCAATATCATGGGTCTTTGATTAAGTTGTTTCCCTTGTGTTTGACATCAACTTTCATTATCACACATTGGGATTTGTGCAGTGCCTTGGTTTCCATTTTACCCTATTGGTGGATTCCTTGCCTTTGTGTGATCTTTCATTATTGGTTGGTTTAGAAGTTTCTATCGTGTGCTAGATACATCTTGTGTACACTATAAACGTGCTTTGGTTGGGTTACTACATCTTTATTCATCTGATTCCTTCCACATTATTGGCCTACGGGTTACACTCACGCTAGATTGATGAAGGATGCCTTAATGCCTTCCTTCTAGCGGATCTTTTCCCATCAACTTCAACTCATTGCTCTAGGAAAAATATCTAGAATCCATTTGGCAGAACCTTACGGTTTGCAGTCATTAGTGGCAAATTCCTTCACTATTGACAATGGGAAAACATCATTGTATCCTTATTGATAGATTCTTCCAAGTGTTCGACTACAACTCATTTATTCACACTTGTTAGATTGTACTAGGTACCTTGGCTCTCATAATCATTACCGGTGAGTAGTCTCGCGTTTTTTAATAGTATACATCAATGACCAGTAATCAAATGATTTATCACATGGTCGAATTTAGATAATTTATTCCCATTGTATAGAAATGTACCACGGAGGTCGGTGAAGACCTCAGGTTTGCATCAACATGTCTTGGTTCACCTTTCAATTGCTCCCGTTTCTGCCAGTTGACACCATCCACCTTATATGTTGTAGTTACTTACAATGACATCCTATATGTTGGCACTTGAGCTACGGTATAGTACCATTTATTCCATCATTTTGACTTGGTACTTTTTGGATCAGTTTTATGACTTCAGTGATCAGCTTCATACTTCAACATCATTGATCAGCTCTTTATATTTAATATTCTGACATGTACTTTCTTGGTTATGATCAGATGATCCATTATGTATTTTCAGTTCCTTTATACTTGTATGCATATTGGATCTATTTTTGTACTTAACATGCGGACATGATTTACTATCTCTAAGCATGGGCATGCCCGCCTCAAATAGTAGCTTCTTTCTGATCTCTTTCACTAGCTTAGCAGGATGAATTTTGGTAAACTCCTCCTCGGTCTCGGCATGATTCCTTCTATACACTTAATACATTTTGGCCATCATGTACCCCTTCTAACCTCATATATTAGGGGGAATCTATTATAGCACCATTTACCGCACTTGGTAGATTTGATGCTCTGATTATGGCCTATGGTAACCCTTCCTTCTAGACTTGGTCCAAAATCTATAATCAATGTTTTATTTCCTATACGCTACCTTTCCCTGTGATAAAAGCGTGTACATGCGGGTTAGCATATACCCAACCTACCTACATGTGTTAAAATACTTAAAATTAATAAATTTCCTTAATTTTGTGTGGAGTTCGTAGGTTTTACCTATTACTCACCTCCTATAGCCCGTCGTCCAACTATTTCCCAAATGAAAAAACTAGTTTGGAGAAGTATAAATAAACCTCCATGGGAAGGCCTTAAGGGAGAAGAAAATAAAATATTGATATTATAGTTGATTTATCCTTGATTGAGTCTGATAAAATCCCTGTGCCTCCTTCACTGCCCAAAGCTTTAGGAAACCCTTGTTTCCTCTTTTGAGATATCCTTCATCCTTCTTGAGATATCCTTGTGTATGATGATGACGGAAGATTGCCGAGGTCGGGAAAGGACAGATCCGGAGGACGGTTCGGCTTGGAGCTGGAGGAAGACTCAGGTTGTAGTTTTCCATCTTTATTGTAGCTTACATCAATAAAGAAATGTTGTTCTATTCCTAATATTAAACGTGTTTATGCATTGATCTATATTGTGATTTGTTTATAAATCTTATATTGATGTGTAATTGTTCATTCATTTATATGATCTAATGTATATATGATCTATATGCTTTATGTTTCTATTGTTGTATATTCTTTGTTTGAATAATTTACAGGTTTCAAAGGCATCAGGAGTGTTAACACTCAGGTTGTTCCCTTTGACTCCTAAGGGAATACGGCCGAGATAACCACAGACCAATCTTTGGATCATAGGTCCTAGCCTACCTGCAATCAGAGAGGGCTCTCTCTTTAGGATTTAGCTTTGTTTTGATAATGTTTAGGCTAGTTATGATGTACTGAATTTTGTTTAAAGTTTTGGTTGAATGATGTCTTCTAGCAGCTGAGATGTGATCTTCAGAAGGTTCAGTCCATTGGGCAATGGAGTCTGTGATTATGTGTTGTTTGAGGTATTGAGTAAGAGTGATGAGACTGCAGGGCCATATAGATACTCATGAAACAAACTTCAAATTGTGGAATATGAACTATTTCCAGCCAGTGAGAGGCAACTAAGAATCTTTCACTAGGCTGGTGATGCGGAGAAAGGAAATATCACTCAGGAGAAGATTTAGAATTCCTTAATAGTATTTACTATGTAAGATTTAGTATGAAGGTGAGAAATAAAGAATTACACATCCATAACTAATTCTGAAGAAAACATTCATAGCAGCATAGATTGAGTTTAGGGTGTTCAATGAACAAATCCTGAACTATTCTTTTTCTGTACTGCTAAACCTGTGAAACATACAGCATAAGTGGACTATGGAAGAACGAAATACATAATAAGATGGTTCAGAAAAACTTATTGTGACATGAAAGAGCATAGGAATCCTGTAGCAGCAAGCAAGTACTCCACAACACTTCAAACAACTCAGAACTTCAGAAATTCCATTAGCTTCCTGTATTAAAAGTCTGAAATTACAGCATAGCTTCTCCAGAAGAAAAATCAACAACCCCAATAAGTTTATGCGTGGGGATATATATACAATCGTTTTACAAAATATCTTAACGATGAGTCATTTGCTCAATAACTGTCTCTACCAACTTTCAAAAATAGCAGATACAATAGTTATTGCTACTTTAAATAGACAATAAATGACTTTTCAGCTCTGTCAGAAATTTTTTACTTTTGGAGGCAACTGGGTCGGTTGGGTGCTTCGTATTGATTCTCAGTAATACGCTCTTTATTGCTTTGTCGGGGTGCAGCTATCTCAACCCCGTCATCTGCATCTGTAGGCATCTGCTTTGGTGGTCAAACTTGATTGCTGAGTTGGCCTTTTCAATTGCTTTCCCAGTCAGAGCAAATATATTAATTTTCTAAAATTGCTGACTTGGTGATGAAAATACAAAAATATGGTGAACGACCTGTTTCTTCACAGCAGTATTTGTATCATGCCCGTCCACCAATCCTGTGTAGGCAATTGGTGTCTTAGGATTATGCCTAAGGTTTCATCTGCCTCAGTATATTTGTAGTAGTTTGGAGGCACTTCAAAAAGATGTCTGATCTCATTCATTATAAAAACAAATTCTCTAGTTTGTCATAGAGACTTTGCCCAGAAGGAGGCCCTGTTTCCTCTGGGACACTTGTTGCTGCAGTGATCTGATTTGTAGCATATGTATTGACCCTCTTGGCATAGTTTTCATGAGATAGTAACCTTCCTGCACTAGTTACTAAGCTGGGAAGACCTCTATTATGTAATGCTGTGATTTTCTCAATGAATTTGTTCACCTCTGTCTGCATTTCTTGACACCTTCTGTCCAATGTCTGTACATGATTTCTCAAAGTGAGCACCCTTTTCACTAGTAAAATGGTATCAGTTCTGTTAGTGATACCCATTGCTGCCAGCTGAGGGCCAGTGCATTTGTTCAGGACATTGATCATCCTATTGGCTATTTCAGGCATATTGCCTAGAGATGCCCTTGCTCTTTGACTTTCTTTTTGGGCCCTGCCTATCAGATCCATATGTTCATGGATAGTTTCAATATATTGCCACTGGTCTGTTATTGATTGACCAATATTGGCCCACAGGATCTTCTTAATTTCAACTACAACTTTATCAAGAGAGAGCTCCTTCTCCAGTTCCTTTATTTTCTTCTCAAGAGCCCTTACCTCTCTTGTTTTTTCAGCTACATTTTGCTTGGATTTATCATACTTTTCTTCAATGGCAGCCAGTTTATCCTTGGTCTCCTGCAGTTCAGCCATCTGTGATTCTAAAGCTTCCAGCTCCTTCATCATGTTCTGCATGCTTAGGCTGGGTCCCTGATCTGGTGCTGTTGCTGGCGCTGATGTTGAAGGACCGGCCTCTGATGTTTGTCCTGTGGGAGGAGCTACTGTAGTAGTAGAAAGTGGCACACCTTCAGTGGATGCAAATGTCTGTGCTGGCTGCATTGGTGCCTCAACTTGTCTTGATTTCAGTGCTACCTCTACTGCACTTTATGTTTCCATCAATCTCTTGTATAAACTCAGGAGTAGAGCAACTACATCCTGATCCTTCTTCTGCTCTGCCACCTCTCCAGTTTGAGGGTGAAGGCTAGCTGGCAGCTTGATATGCTTTCTCATAGCTGCTATGTCTTCATCCCTTTTCTTTAATAATGCTTGCACACCCTTAGGGTCCTTTGGATCATGACCCAACTCTATAATGATCTCTTCCAAGGACTTGATTCTGTTGTCCTTGGCTTGAGATGATGCCTTCTCCAATTCTAATTGAGCAGCAGTGTTGTGTAAAGAGTTTTGTAATTGGTATGCCTGTAGGGTCTTATCAGCTAATGTGGAATATATCATTTCCCTGGTTTGCCTGTGTAGCTCAATCTGATCCAAGGGGTGTATGTCTTTGGCAAAAATTTCCAGATTAGTTCTGATATAATCGGCAGATGTTTGAGGTTGCTGCATGGTAGGCCGGAAATGACTAAGAGTCATTTTTTGTTCTTGACTGTCATAAGCAGACATTAATCTCTGCTGATTAGTTGGCGCCATTTTCAGGAGATGGTTGTAGATTTGGTGTTTGAGGGGCTCATTCCTTTTCTTGATATCTATGAACTGCTGCTTAATACTAGAGTCTGCCTTAGATTTCTGCCTTGAAGAGCTCACCTCTGTCCCATGTGGCATGTCCTGCCCTTGCTCTAAGGAACTGGCCGATGTCTCAATGCTAGGAGGGGGCATATTGTCAATTGGTCTCTCTGGTAATTCCTCCTCAGAAAAAGGGTTTAACCTCTGTCTTTTTTCTCCTTGTTGGTTGGTTGAAGTAGTAAGAGGAGTGTCCTCTTGCCTATCCCTTTTCCTTGTTCTTTCCTCATTAGCAGGTGTTTGTAAAATAGAGGACTCCACTGTTACCTCCTGCCTTGGAGGGATTTGCTCTTGTGTGTGCTGCTCTTTGGAGGCAGGTTCTTTGGCTGTACCTTCCTGCTGTTCTATATTTGGAGGTGACTCTTCTTGCTGCACTGTTTTGCCTTTAGTCATGTCTGTTGCTGGGTCAGTTGTTTTGGCAGGCTGCTGGGGAACGGTGGATGAAGAAGCAGCTTCTCCAAGATGCCGAGGGCCTGAAGACCAAACCTGTCCAAAATATTCCAAGTCAACTGCCTTTTCTAAAGTTTTAATGGCTTTCTCTACTATCTCTTCTTCAGTATAATCTTCCACTAATGTGCCTTCTTTCCACTCTAATTGGTTAGCATATTTTTCAACTTCTGGAATGCTAATGTGGTCATATGTAGCAAGCCTATGCTTGATTCTTCTTAGGCTTATGAAATGGTTAGGGTCATAGGGTGCCCAATAGAAGCTTATCTTGAGCTGGAGGGCTTTAAGCATTTGGTCTGCCTAAGCCCAAGCTTCTTCCCTCTTGTTAAAGATGAATGGACCCAATTGATGCTTAATTTTCAGTTGTGCCTTCTTGTTTTTGCAATGGAAGTGAATCATGTCTGCATTGCCGAACTGCCTAAAGTATTCTAGTGCAAAGAGTCTCATGGGAACATACTTTGGTAGCCTGTATGGTGCTAACTCACAGCCATATATCTTGATCACTGTATGGTCTTGGTAAAAGTACCAATTCCCAATGCTATAGTTCTTGGACAACTGGAGGATTTTCTGCATATCATCAGTGAGACTAGGAGGAGGGGAACTCTGCAGCAGTGACAAGGCTGGATGAATGAATAGGTCAATAAACTCACAGTAGTTGAATGGTGAATAGTGAATGTGATGACAGACTGATGTCCAGAATATTACAGACCTTCTGTTTCCCTTTGGATCTAGTTTATTGAGGAAAAGAGGAAAGGCATCAAGCTAATTGTATAATAGCAGATGATATATGTAGGAGGTGTACTTTAATACCCTCTCTCTTTCCAAGTTCATGAATTGTTCATGAATTTTGTTGGCTATAAATGAGGCATAGTCATACTGGACAGCAAGGGGCTGTCCTGGAGTAAAAATGGATAGCACCACTAGTGTTGTCTCATCTACAAACTCACTGGTCTTGAACCCTAGGATGGAGGATATGATGTCTACCAGCAGTCTCCCTATGTCATTGAACCAGTCATGCTGATAAGGGGGAGACTGTCGGGGCTGGTACTCTGGGCGCATAAATAATTGGCCAATTATTGTAATTTGTGAGTTGGAGAGCTTGGCACCCTGCTCTAGCAGAAGCTGCATGGAAAGAGGAACCAGTGGCCTTGTAGGTTGGAACTGCAGCATTTGGTTTATGGCTTCAGGAGTAATATGGAACAAGACAGAGCCTGAAGGACTCAGAACAACTCTTTGATTGGGGTCATAGTTTGTGCAGCATTGGTGAATCAAGTCAGGGAATTCATTGACCTGAGGGAGGTAGTAAATTGGCAAATTGGATTTCCATATTCCCAGGAGGTCTGTACCATCTCTGTGCTTCTTTCTCAATTCAAAAACTATTTCTATGTGGTATGTGATTCCCCTCTCTACAGTTTCTCTCATCTGATAATCTCTATCAGCGAGGGCTAACCATTCCAGGTTCTTGTGTGGGGCATTTAATGGGGCAATGTTTAATGCCACAGGGGTCTCCATGGTCAACTGATATTTGGGATTATATTTGAAATTGTTTCTTGTGCACAGCAATATAGAGCAGTGGATTTTGAATGAGGGGGGAAATTTGCAGAGAGGACAAGGTAAATAGGGGAGAAACTGAGTTGAAATGCTCCTGGGAGAGATTCAGTGAGCAAATGTTGGGATTTGAGAGTTGCTTTCCTGGTGGATTTGTCTAGCAGAGGCTTAGATTTGCGAATGCGCAAACAAGCTGTGAATTTGTGGAAATTTGGCACAATGTGGAACCTCTGTTGGTAAACTTGGGATTACATTGTGGAAAAGAAACACTGGTCACTGAGGATTTCCTGGTAATTACTATGTTTTCCCTCCTTTCTTGTTTGTTCGGTGAATTATGCAAAAACCAAGGCGCGGAGAGGGAAACTGATAAATACCTGGTGCAATCGGACAATGGTGTTGATATACAGGTGAATTCAAGGCGCCAGCAGCAAGGAAGTAGTCTTGAGAGTTGGTGGGCAAACAACGTAACCGCTCATGCAGGAGTACAGTGAGTACTTTTGCAAATAATGCGAAAAAACACGTTTTTTGGGCAAAATAGGGAAAATTTGGCCTTTGGCGCCATTTTGTTGGATGGCGTCAGCATGATGTCATAGGTGGGGTCGGGTATGGAGTGATGACGTGGCGGCCAGTGAGCGGCTCTACGTGGACAGGTGACATGGCGGACAGCTTGGAGCAATGGCGGATGGGGCAGTGATGCGATGCTGAGGCGGCAATGACGTGGGAGTGACGTATGACGGAAACAGGAGGGCAGTAAGCGGTAATATCGGACCGCTCATGGTACGGGTGTGGTTTGGCAGGAGGCCGCCCGACACAACCCAGGAGCGACACGCGTCTGAGCCCTGACGTCACCCTCTGACAGATTTCGGGCGCTAATGTTCAGGCATCGGGGGTGGTCCGATATTGTCGTGGGCCGTCAGATGGGAGGGCCCGGATCCGACGGTCGACGGGCTGCGGAGGTGATGGATGGATACGGCGGGTCCTGGCGGGGATTTTAATAATACTTTTTTGTTTTTTGCGGTGAGAGCGCTGAAACATAAACTTTGGAAAAGCGGAAAAAGTGGGTTTTTAACAAGGTTTTATACAAATGGCGCGGGTAATTCACTGTGATGGGTTTGTAAAGGGGATAAGGGTAGGAATAGGTTATTAAACTAACCAAACGTTAATTTAATCCCTGACTTTAAACGAACCAAATACAACAAAACTTTTGATTGTGCATGATTCTCTAAATATTGAACATATGGCTATAATGCCAAAGGGGGGGTATTTACATATTTTGTGGGCTTTTTCACAATAGTGATATAGTAGTAGGGAAAAGAGGGGAATATAGGGATTTAGATAATAAAGTTAGAAGTCAATGTGCATTGGGGATATGAAAGATTGAAAGTCAGGAATAGAGAACTAAGTTTAGTGATTTAAACTTAGATTTTTAGGAGTTGATGGGGAATGATTTTACACAAGAAATGTGGCTTCTTTTTGGAGAAGAAAGTGAAAACTTGTCATGAAATTTCCAAGAAGAGATACAAGGAGGATTGTTTAGGAAAGTCCTGAAGTCCTCCATGGGATGTTAGAAAGAGAGTCTTTGGGGGAGAACAGGGGAGTTAGACATGCTTCTATATTTTGCCTTCAAAATGCTGCATAGATACCTTTGCAACTGCCAACATATGCCTTCTTGATCAAGGCCAAAACTGAATAGGATCAGGATTCTGCAACTTCTGGCTACCTACCCAACTTAGAACCTAGCATTTTTTGTTTCTTCAGGGAGGGTGCATTTAGACTTGCAAACCCTCATATGCTCTTTTCTTTTTGCTGCCCTCCTATCTAAATCTACCCTTATATCTTCCAAGGGCCCAGATTAAGCTAGTGGGCTCCTTTCTTTCTCTATCCAGCTAGTCATCTGTCAAGCTTGAACTGTTTGAACAGGTACTCATTACCTACTCTAAAACAAGCAATTTAAAACATGGCATGGCTCAGCTTGAACTTTTGAGCCATCCATCAAGATAGCAGTGGCATTTTGATTGGCCACTTTCCTGGTCTTTCTTTGGGGTTCATTTCAGTTCTTTCTTCTTTTGACGATTTCATATTCTTGCCCTTTGATTATTCTTTTAAGGCATACCCTCTTTACATTTTTACCCTTTTGCTTTGTTCACAAAAATGGAACCTTTGTTTCATCAAAGATGATCACTTTTAGCATTTCCACTATCAATCAAGAAATATGAAACCCTATTGGTATAGGAGGCTAACAGTGGCTCCACTTGGGGATGAATTTTCCAGATGAAAAGTCAAGATCAGCAGGACAGATTGCCTTTTTTTTCCACCCTTCTGCAGTTTAACCTTTCCTTTTGTTGAAGACTGAACATCTGAATCTATGAAACTTGCTTGCAATTCTCATTAAGCTGATCTGCTGTGAAATTACAGCCCTGTTTTTGCCCTGCTTCTCTGATTGTTTCTCATCTCCCAGATAGTTTCCAAGTACTTTCTCTTATTTTCCCATGCCAAGGTGAATAAAATTCACCAAAATAGTGTAGCACCTTAGTTTTCTCAAAATCTGCTTCATTTGGAGCTTTATCTATCCTCTGAAAATAAACATACTGAAATTACAAATTTATGTACAATATACAATTGAGCAGTGCTTGATCAGAGGGGATCAAAGTAATGCTTGAGCATCCTCCCATTGACTGGGCCTTCCTCAGTGTTTGAGCCGTCCAAGCTCTTTAGAAAATAAGTGTTATTACCTTGTACAGCATAAATTACATAAGGTCCCTTCCATAAGAAGTCAAATTTCCCATGCTTTCCTTTGTCCTCCCTCCTGGAATCCCATCTTAGCACTTTGTTTCCTATAGAGAAGTCTTCAGCTTTGGTTCTTTTGTCAAATATTCTTTTGAACTTTTCTTGCAGTACTTGGATTCTTTCATAGACTTCCTCCCTTGTTTGCTGTAGGTGAATTGTCTGATTGATCCTTCTCTGAATGTCATTAGGCTCAGCTTGTATTTCTTGCAGCAACTTGATTACAGGAACACCTAAAGATGAAGGAAACCTTGCTTGCATTCCATAAACCAGTTCATATGGGCTTGTACCAATGGATCTTTTGGTGGTTAGTCTATCTGCCCATAGAGCATTCACTGACTTCTTATGCCAATTCTTTTTGTTTTCCTCCAAAACTTTTTTGATGATGTTGATTAGGCTTTTATTGGAAGACTCAGCTAGGCCATTGCCTTGAGGATAATAAGCTGTGGAATGACCTAAAGTCATATGATATTTGTGGCAAAAGTTGATCATTTTTTTGGACTTGAACGCGGCAGCATTGTCTGTGATAATTTTGTCTGGACAGCCAAATCTGGACAAGATGTTGGTCTCTAGAAATTGTATGATAATGGAGTCATTGGCCTGTCTACAGGGGACAGCTTCTATCCATTTGGTGAAATAGTCTGTGGCAGTCAGAATCCACCTATGCTGGCCAGAGGATGGGGGGTGAATTTCACCAATAAAGTCTAAACCCCATTGCTGGAATGGTCTCTCAGTTGAAACAGGTTTGAGTGGTAAAGGCAACAGCTTTCTCTTTCCTTCAAAGATTTGACATTTGTGACAAGACATTACAAATTTTCTTACATCAGTAAACAAGGAGGGCCAATAAAAACCAGCCCTTAGGATTTTATCAGCTGTGGATTTCCAATATAAGTGTCCTCCACAGTCACCTGCATGGAATTCTTTGAGGACATTGTCAGTTTCATCCAATGTTAAGCAATTAAGTAAGATCCCTTCATGATTTCTCCAAAACAAAACACTGTCAATAATACAAAATTTTGATGCTTTCATTTTCAAGAACCTTTTCTTAGTTCTGGACAACCCTGGAGGAGCTTGCAGGTTTAACAATACAAAACATATATCAGTATACCAGGGGGATTGCATAAAGGCTTGGTTGATCTGTGGAGTCGCCATCTCCTGTTCATTGTCCAGTTCATTAATGTCAAGGGCTTGGAAATTGGTTTCAGCCATCAACTTGGCTAGACCCTGTCCTTTTATCAGTTTGGTAGGTTTGATTTCCATGTCATATTCTAAGATTTTGGCGATCCATTTGCCCCTCCTATCTTCAATTCCTTCTTGGGTCAAAATGTCCTTCACTACTGCATTTGGGACATAGGAAATGATGTGAGAGTAAAAGATATAGATTCTAAAGTCCTTGATTGCTTTCACCAGTGCATAGGCTTGTTTTTCCATGATCTGATATTTCAAGGGGGCATCCCTAAGAGCTCTACTAAAAAATGCAATAGGTTTGTCACAGCCTTCGTCATCTTTCTGAAGCAGAACAGCAGCAATTGTATGCTCAGAAGCAAAAGAAAAAATGATGAAATCTCTATCAAACCTAGGGCTTGTTAGGACTGGTGTATTGTCAATGCTCTTTTAATATCCTCAAAGGCTTGCCTAGCTTCCATGGTCCATTTGACCTTGGAATCCTTTTTTAGCATGTTGTTTAACAGTCTTGTGAGCTCAGCGAAATTAGGAATGAACCTTCTCAAGAAGTTGATTTTTCCTAGAAAGCTTTGTAGTTCTTTGATGTTTCTTGGATGTGGCACTTGTAGGATGGCTTGAATTCTGTCTGGATCAATCCTAATACCATCTTTTGAGATTATATGTCCTAGGAGTTTACCTTCCTCTAGCCCAAACAGTGATTTCTTTGGATTTAAAGATATGCCATATTTTCTACAAATTGTGAAAACGTGCCTCAAGTGTTCCAAGTGTTTTTGGTCTGATTTTGAGAAGGCAGTTAGATCATCCAGGTAGACCACTAGAAAATCATGAATTTCCTTGGCGAAGGCTATATCCATTTCTCTTTGGAAGGTAGCCCCTGCATTCTTAAGCCCAAAAGGCATTTTGACATATTTGAAAGTTCCCTAAGGTGTTGTGAAGGCAATTTTGTCTTGGTCATCTGGGTGTACTAGAATCTGATTGAATCCTGAGAAACCATCTAATAATGAGATCCTAGAGGCTCCCACTACCCTTTGCAGGATATGATCCATTTTTGGTAAGGGGTAATGGTCTTTGAGAGAGACTTTGTTTAAATTTCTTAGGTCAACACACAGTCTGATTTCTCCTGTCTTTTTCCTAGTAGGCACTAGGTTTGGAATCCATTTTGAGAATATGATTGGAGCAATGATTCCTGCTTGATACATATGTTTCACCTCCTTTTCAATGAGAGGAAGGAGCACCGGGTTCACTCTTCTAAGTTTTTGTCTAAAAGGCTTTTGGTTTTCTTTTAAAGGTATAGTGTGCTGGATGACTGAGGTATCATAAGACTTGAGGTCCTCATAGCTCCAGGCAAAGACATCTTGGAACTCTTTAAATAACTCAATGTATTTCAGTTTCTGCTCAGGTGGTAATGCTTTGGATAACTTTACCATTTTGGGATTTTCTGTAGTCCCAATGTTACAATCTTCAATTTCAGCATTCAATGGTTGCATTTTTGGTTTTCTTGAGATATCATTTGAATCAAACAAGTCCTCCAAAGGGGTTAAACCTGTGGGCAGAAAATTATCTTTTAGCTCAATTACCTCTGCTTCTGTTTCAGCCAATTCATCTTCATCTATTTGACTCAACTTTTGTATACTTTCGTTATTGAAGGTGGTAGGGTGCAAAACCAGATTAACTGTTTCAGCTGATATTTTCTGTGTATTTGTGTGTGCTTGTGGTTGATCATCTCCAGGAATTGAGTCAATGTTGATGCCAGAGAATTCCTCTTTTAGAGTGAGGAAATTATTTATCTGAGTGTCACTCTCAAAGACTTGCCAGTTTTTGATGTTGTCTGGAACTACAGGTCTGTGTTTGATTTCAGCAGTAAAAGTATGAGTGGGTTTGAAAGGCAGCTTACAAGTGCTGGCGAAGGTTGCCAAGCTGTGAGCATGTAGATTGAGTTCTCTGGAAATTTTAGTCAACTGTGATTGTGAGAAGGTATCAAGTACCTGAATAGCTGATGCCTTATATGCTCTCAACCTTAGATCATTTGTGGTAAAGTTTCCTTTGATTTGTTGTATGATTAGATCTGAATCTCCTAAGATTGAAACTTTGGTTGCACCCAAATTTTTAATAAGTTTGAGACCTAGCAAAAGGGCCTCATACTCAGCCATGTTGTTTGTACATCGGAAGTTTAACCTGTATGCATGACCCTCAGCCTGGTCATTGTGAATATTATGGATCCAGATTCCTGCCCCAGCTCCTAACTTGTTTACAGAGCCATCAAATTCTAAGTACCATAAGGTTTCCTGATCAAGACTTGGATTGAGATTTTTAGAGAGTTGGATCATGGGCAGATTTATTTCCTGCAGATTGGTTGATACATTGTGTTCTGTTGTTACCTCAGCTATTCCTACAGTCCTTTGGTCTTGGGGAGCATATTGTTCATTTAATTTCTCTGCCTCTGCTGCTATTAATAGTTCAGAATAAGCCTTGCTGCAGATGTCAGCATTGTAGAGAATAAATGAATCCATGTCAGAGTGTATTAAATAGATTGGGAATTTTTGAGGTTTCTCTTGACTGCTTACCACATATTTCATCAAAGTTTCACGGTATAATCTCTTTGGCTGCCCAAAGACTGAAATGGTTGCATAGGACATATCTAATTGCAAATATCCTTGGAGTTTGGCCCCCCAGGATCTGGACAAGAGCATACCATACTTAGGGGGTATGTCAGCTACCACTACATCCATCAAGATTGTTTTGGTTGGGTATTGGACCAGGGAGACACATAAATCTTTAATCAATCCTAAGCACCTGACTTGGCTTGAATCAAATGAGAATAGATCTTTATAGGGTCTTGTGATGTCTAAGTCGAGTTTTTCCATTACAGATATGGGCATTAAGTTGTGTGAGGCCCCGGAATCAAACATTGCATTATGTAGAACTTTATCATGAATGTTTAAACTGACATAAAAGGGTGGAACTCCTCCATTTTCTGTTTTTCCATTAACCTCAGGGCCGAACAACAACTCTGGTTGGTCATCTAGGACATTCACAGCATCTTTATTGTCTGATACTTGGAGTGAATTGTTAATCTGCTATCTGTATACTTTATGTTTGGCTAATTCTGAAAGAGGAACTGATATCTTGAGCTTACTTATTTCTGTCTCCAAGTTAAAGGGCTTTTCAATTTGCATCTTGGCATTAAGTGCAGTAGGTTTTTCTTTTTCAGCTGGGTTATCAATGATCTTTTGTTCATGGTTGGTATGGTTTTGAGTAAAATTGGTACCATGTTTGTTTCCAGGGGTGTTATCTGACTTTATTTTTTCTGGATGGAGTGGGACTGGCTGGTTTTCAGATGTTTGTTGTTCTGAAATATCCTCCACAGTGACTTCTGAGGAGTGTGGGTTTGAATTGCCAGCTGATTGTGGGAGAGTAGTCTTATCATTGGTCTTTTTTGGCTGCTTATTGTCCTTTGGTTTAAGAGGTTCAGGTACATCTATCGTTCTAGTCCTTAGTTTATACTGTTTGTGTACCTCATAAACATCTGCATCATAACCTTCTCTGAAATAAAATGATTCTCCTGATTTAGTGTGAAATTGATTGTCATTATAAACCTCTTGATCTTCTTGTGTTAAGAAGACTTGATGCTCAGTGTCCAAACCCATTAGGTTGATGTGAGGGTCCTCATTAGGTTCACTATATGTTGAAGCCTCAGCATAATTTTCTTGGAAAGGAGGTCTGACATGCTGGTCAGGATCAGTCCTTCCAACATTAGGATTTTGATTCTTTCTAAAGTTTGGGTTTCTAATATTGCTTGTTTGACCTTCCCATGATGATTTTCTTTCTATGGTTTCCACCCTGTCCCCAAGTCTATCCATACCTTTGATGATTGCATCTAGCTTTTGCTCAAATGATGAGGGTTCTTCCTTAAAAGTGGTTCTTCTTTCTGTTCTTGCCCGGTTTCTCTTAGCAATCAGATTTGCCTCTACACTTACAGCTATGTTTTGCATGTCTGCCAGGGTTGCAGGGGCTCTTTCTCTTAATTGATATGCCATATCAGCATCAAACCCATCCGAAAATTTGATTAAGGCAAGATCAGGTGGTGGTCTAAGATTTTGAGGAATGGCATTATAAATAGTGTTGAATCTAGTGCAATAGCCCAAGACAGTTTCTTGTGGGCCTCTCTTTATGGTGTCATATTCAGATAAAATGTGTAGAGGATCCTTTTTCTTTTCCCATCTGTTCAGGAAGGACTGATAAAGAGCGCCTGAATCAGGTATAGAATTTGCAACAAGTGCTCTAAACCAAGTTCTTACTTCACCTGTCAGACTTTGTACAAAAATTTTCATTCTCACATCATCATCATCTATCTCATAATTTTCAAAGTAATCTTGCATTTTCTTGGTATGCTGTAAGGCAGTGTATGTACTAGTTCCATCAAAATAAGTGATCTTACTTTGGTAGTCCTGAGGCATAGCCCCCTGATTACTAGGTAACTGAAGGGGAGCATAACGATTAGCCATATTTGGAGGGGTAAGTGGGACAACAGGTAGAAGGGGAACAACTGGTACAACAGGAACAGCAACAACAGTTTGTGTATTGGGTGGGGGTGTGGACAGTATGTTTTGGGAAGTGGATGAGCAAGAGGGGGAAGAATGGGTTATATGCAGGTGAACTGATGGTTTAGCAGGGGTTGGGATGTAACTTTGCTGAACTGCCTCAGGACTGGACTCAGCAGATTCTTCTGGTTCCTTTTGGTTCCTAAGAGTCTTGGGAATCAAATTAGGGTTATCGAAAACTGGTGGAGGATTTGGGTCGGGATTTGACCTGGTATGCCTAGTTCTCTTTTTAGGAGCTAGCTTCTAAACTTGTTTTTGGTAATTTTGAGAATATTTTTAGAATGGTCAATGGAATGCTTAAATTTTGGAACCACTATCTAGAGCAGACAGCAGTTGAAACATTAGTTCTTCCCCAGTGGAGTCGCCAGTTATGTTAACACTCAGGTTGTTCCCTTTGACTCCTAAGGGAATACGGCCGAGGTAACCACAGACCAATCTTTGGATCACAGGTCCTAGCCTACCTGCAATTAGAGAGGGCTCTCTCTTTAGGATTTAGCTTTGTTTTGATAATGTTTAGGCTAGTTATGATGTACTGAATTTTGTTTAAAGTTTTGGTTGAATGATGTCTTCTAGCAGCTGAGATGTGATCTTCAGGAGGTTCAATCCATTGGGCAATGGAGTCTGTGATTATGTGTTGTTTGAGGTATTGAGTAAGAGTGATGAGACTGCAAGGCCATATAGCTACTCATGAAACAAACTTCAAATTGTGGAATATGAACTATTTCCAGCCAGTGAGAGGAAACTAAGAATCTTTCACTAGGCTGGTGATGCGGAGAAAGGAAATATCACTCAGGAGCAGATTTAGAATTCCTGAACAGTATTTACTATGTAAGATTTAGTATGAAGGTGAGCAATCAAAAATTACACATCCATAACTAATTCTGAAGAAAACATTCATAGCAGCATAGATTGAGTTTAGGGTGTTCAATGAACAAATCCTGAACTATTCTTTTTCTGTACTGCTAAACCTGTGAAACATACAACATAAGTGGACTATGGAAGAACGAAATACATAATAAGATGGTTCAGAAAAACTTATTGTGACATGAAATAGCGTAGGAATCCTGTAGCAGCAAGCAAGTACTCCACAACACTTCAAACAACTCAGAACTTCAGAAATTCCATTAGCTTCCTGTATTAAAAGTCTGAAATTACAGTATAGCTTCTCCAGAAGAAAAATCAACAACCCCAATAAGTTTATGCGTGGGGATATATATACAATCGTTTTACAAAATATCTTAACAATGAGTCATTTTCTCAATAACTGTCTCTACCAACTTTCAAAAATAGCAGATACAATAGTTATTGCTACTTTAAATAGACAATAAATGACTTTTCAGCTCTGTCAGAAATTTTTTACTTTTGGAGGCAACTGGGTCGGTTGGGTGCTTCGTATTGATTCTCAGTAATACGCTCTTTATTGCTTTGTCATGGTGAGGCTATCTCAGCCCTATCATCTACATCTGTAGGCATCTGCTTTGGTGGTCAAACTTGATTGCTGAGTTGGCCTTTTCAATTGCTTTCCCAGTCAGAGCAAATATATTAATTTTCTGAAATTGCTGACTTGTGATGAAAATACAAAAATATGGTGAATGACCTGTTTCTTCACAGCAGTGTTTGTATCATGCCCGTCCACCATTCCCGTGTAGGCAATTTGTGTCTTAGGATTATGCCTAAGGTTTCATCTGCCTCAGTATATTTGTAGTAGTTTGGAGGCACTTCAAAAAGATATCTGATCTCATTCATTATAAAAAACAAATTCTCTAGTTTGTCATAGAGACTTTGCCCAGAAGGAGGCCCTGTTTCCTCTGGGACACTTGTTGCTGCAGTGATCTGATTTGTAGCATATGTATTGACCCTCTTGGCATAGTTTTCATGAGATAGTAACCTTCCTGCACTGGTTACTAAGCTGGGAAGACCTCTATTATGTAATGTTGTGATTTTCTCAATGAATTTGTTCACCTCTGTCTGCATTTCTTAACACCTTCTGTCCAATGTCTGTACATGATTTCTCAAAGTGAGCACCCTTTTCACTAGTAAAATGGTATCATTTCTGTTAGTGATACCCATTGCTGCTAGCTGAGGGCTAGTGCGGTTGTTCAGGACATTGATCATCCTATTGGCTATTTCAGGCATATTGCCTAGAGATGCCCTTGCTCTTTGACTTTCTTTTTGGGCCCTGCCTATCAGATCCATATGTTCATGGATAGTTTCAATATATTGCCACTGGTCTATTATTGATTGACCAATATTGGCCCACAGGATCTTCTTAATTTCAACTACAACTTTATCAAGAGAGAGCTCCTTCTCCAGTTCCTTTATTTTCTTCTCAAGAGCCCTTACCTCTCTTGTTTTTTCAGCTACATTTTGCTTGGATTTATCATACTTTTCTTCAATGGCAGCCAGTTTATCCTTGGTCTCCTGCAGTTTAGCCATCTGTGCTTCTAAAGCTTCCAGCTCCTTCTTCATGTTCTGCATGCTTAGGCTGGGTCCCTGATCTGGTGCGGTTGCTGGCGCTGATGTTGAAGGACCAGCCTCTGATGTTTGTTCTGTGGGAGGAGCTGCTGTAGTAGTAGAAAGTAGCACACCTTCAATGGATGCAGAAGTCTGTGCTGGCTGCATTGGTGCCTCACCTTGTCTTGATTTCAGTGCTACCTCTAGTGCACTCTCTGTTTCCATCAATCTCTTGTATAAACTCAGGAGTAGAGCAACTACATCCTGATCCTTCTTCTGCTCTGCCACCTCTCCAGTTTGAGGGTGAAGGCTAGCTGGCAGCTTGATATGCTTTCTCATAGCTGCTATGTCTTCATCCCTTTTCTTTAATAATGCTTGCACACCCTTAGGGTCCTTTGGATCATGACCCAACTCTATAATGATCTCTTCCAAGGACTTGATTCTGTTGTCCTTGGCTTGAGATGATGCCTTCTCCAATTCTAGTTGAGCAGCAGTGTTGTGTAAAGAGTTTTGTAATTGGTATGCCTGTAGGGTCTTATCAGCTAATGTGGAATATATCATTTCCCCGGTTTGCCTGTGTAGCTCAATCTGATCCAAGGGGTGGATGTCTTTGGCAAAAATTTCCAGATTAGTTCTGATATAATCGGCAGCTGTTTGAGGTTGCTGCATAGTAGGCCGGAAATGACTAAGAGTCATTTTTTGTTCTTGAATGTCATAAGCAGACATTAATCTCTGCTGATTAGTTGGTGCCATTTTCAGGAGATGGTTGTAGATTTGGTGTTTGAGGGGCTCATTCCTTTTCTTGATATCTATGAACTGCTGCTTAATACTAGAGTCCGCCTTAGATTTCTGCCTTGAAGAGCTCACCTCTGTCCCATGTGGCATGTCCTTCCCTTGCTGTAAGGAACTGGCCGATGTCTCAATGCTAGGAGGGGGCATATTGTCAATTGCTCTCTCTGGTAATTCCTCCTCAGAAAAAGGGTTTAACCTCTGTCTTTTTTCTCCTTGCTGGTCAGTTGAAGTAGTAAGAGGAGTGTCCCCTTGCCTATCCCTTTTCCTTGTTCTTTCCTCATTAGCATGTGTTTGTAAAACAGAGGACTCCACTGTTACCTCCTGCCTTGGAGGGATTTGCTCTTGTGTGTGCTGCTCTTTGGAGGCAGGTTCTTTGGCTGTACCTTCCTGCTGTTCTATATTTGGAGGTGACTCTTCTTGCTGCACTGTTTTGCCTTTAGTCATGTCTGTTGCTGGGTCAGTTGTTTTGGCAGGCTGCTGGGGAACAGTGGATGAAGAAGCAGCTTCTCCAAGATGCCGAGGGCCTGAAGACCAAACCTGTCCAAAATATTCCAATTCAACTGCCTTATCTAAAGTTTTAATGGCTTTCTCTGCTATCTCTTCTTCAATATAATCTTCCACTAATGTGCCTTCTTTCCACTCTAATTGGTTAGCATATTTTTCAACTTCTGGAATGCTAATGTGGTCTTATGTAGCAAGCCTATGCTTGATTCTTCTAAGGTTTATGAAATGGTTAGGGTCATACGGTGCCCAATAGAAGCTTGTCTTGAGCTGGAGGGCTTTCAGCATTTGGTCTGCCTCAGCCCAAGCTTCTTCTCTCTTGTTAAAGATGAATGGACCAAATTGATGCTTAATTTTCAACTGTGCCTTCTTGTTTTTGCTATGGAAGTGAATCATGTCTACATTGCCGAACTGCCTGAAGTATTCTAGTGCAAAGAGTCTCATGGGAACATACTTTGGTAGCCTGTATGGTGCTAACTCACAGCCATATATCCTGATCACTGTATGGTCTTGGTAAAAGTACCAATTCCCAATGCTATAGTTCTTGGACAACTTGAGCATTTTCTGCATATCATCAGTGAGACTAGGAGGAGGGGAACTCTGCAGCAGTGACAAGGCTGGATGAATGAATAGGTCAATAAACTCATAGTAGTTGAATGGTGAATAGTGAATGTGATGACAGACTGATGTCCAGAATATTACAGACCTTCTGTTTCCCTTTGGATCTAGTTTATTGAGGAAAAGAGGAAAGGCATCAGGCTAATTGTATAATAGCAGATGATATATGTAGGAGGTGTACTTTAATACCCTCTCTCTTTCCAAGTTCATGAATTTTGTTGGCTATAAATGAGGCATAGTCATACTGGACAGCAGGGGGCTGTCCTGGAGTAAAAATGGATAGCACCACTAGTGGTGTCTCATCTACAAACTCACTGGTCTTGAACCCTAGGATGGAGGATATGATGTCTACCAGCAGTCTCCCTATGTCATTGAACCTGTCATGCAGATAAGGGGGAGTCCGTCGGGGCTGGTACTCTGGGCGCATAAATAATTGGCCAATTCTTGTAATTTGTGAGTTGGAGAGCTTGGCACCCTGCTCTAGCAAAAGCTGCATGGAAAGAGGAACCAGTGGCCTTGTAAGTTGGAACTGCAGCATTTGGTTTATGGCTTCAGGATTAATATGGAACAAGACAGAGCCTGAAGGACTCAGAACAGCTCTTTGATTGGGGTCATAGTTTGTGCAGCATTGGTGAATCAAGTCAGGGAATTCATTGACCTGAGGGAGGTAGTAAATTGGCAAATTGGATTTCCATATTCCTAGGAGGTCTGTACCATCTTTGTGCTTCTTTCTCAATTCACAAACTATTTCTATGTGGTATGTGATTCCCCTCTCTACAGTTTCTCTCATCTGATAATCTCTATCAGCAAGGGCTAACCATTCCAGGTTCTTGTGTGGGGCATTTAATGGGGCAATGTTTAATGCCACAGGGGTCTCCATGGTCAACTGATATTTGGGATTATATTTGAAATTGTTTCTTGTGCACAGCAATATAGAGCAGTGGATTTTGAATGAGGGGGGCAATTTGCAGAGAGGACAAGGTAAATAGGGGAGAAACTGAGTTGAAATGCTCCTGGGAGAGATTCAGTGAGCAAATGCTGGGATTTGAGAGTTGCTTTCCCGGTGGATTTGTCTATCAGAGGTTTAGATTTGTGAATGCGCAAACAAGCTGTGAATTTGTGGAAATTTGGCACAATGTGGAACCTCTGTTGGTAAACTTGGGATTACAGTGTGGAAAAGAAACACTGGTCACTGAGGATTTCCTGGTAATTACTGTGTTTTCCCTCCTTTCTTGTTTGTTCGGTGAACTATGCAAAAACCAAGGCGCGGAGAGGGAAACTGATAAATACCTGGTGCAATCGGACAATGGTGTTGATATACAGGTGAATTCAGGGCGCGAGCAGCAAGGAAGTAGTCTTGAGAGTTGGTGGGAAAACAACGTAACCGCTCATGCAGGAATACAGTGAGTACTTTTGCAAATAATGCGAAAAAACACGTTTTTTGGGCAAAATAGGGAAAATTTGGCCTTTGGCGCCATTTTGTTGGATGACGTCAGCATGACGTCATAGGTGGGGTCGGGTACGGAGTGATGACGTGGCGGCCAGTGAGCGGCTCTATGTGGACAGGTGACATGGCGGACAGCTTGGAGCAATGGCGGATGGGGCAGTGATGCGATGCTGAGGCGGCAATGACGTGGGAGTGACGTATGACGGAAACAGGAGGGCGGTAAGCGGTAATATCAGACCGCTCATAGTACGGGTGCGGTTTGGCAGGAGGCCGCCCGACACAACCCAGGAGCGACACGCGTCCGAGCCCTGACGTCACCCTCTGACAGATTTCGGGCGCTAATGTTCAGGCATCGGGGGTGGTCCGATATTGTCGTGGGCCGTCGGATGGGAGGGCCCGGATCCGACGGTCGACGGGCTGCGGAGGTGATGGATGGATACGGCGGGTCCCGGCAGGGATTTTAATAATACTTTTTTGTTTTTTACGGTGAGAGCGCCGAAACATAAACTTTGGAAAAGCGGAAAAAGTGGGTTTTTTAACAAGGTTTTATACAAATGGCGCGGGTAATGCACTGTGATGGGTTTGTAAAGGGGATAAGGGTAGGAATAGGTTATTAAACTAACCAAACGTTAATTTAATCCCTGACTTTAAACGAACCAAATACAACAAAACTTTTGATTGTGCATGATTCTCTAAATATTGAACATATGGCTATAATGCCAAAGGGGGGGTATTTACATATTTTGTGGGCTTTTTCACAATAGTGATATAGTAGTAGGGAAAAAAGGGGAATATAGGGATTTAGATAATAAAGTTAGAAGTCAATGTGCATTGGGGATATGAAAGATTGAAAGTCAGGAATAGAGAACTAAGTTTAGTGATTTAAACTTAGATTTTTAGGAGTTGATGGGGAATGATTTTACACAAGAAATGTGGCTTCTTTTCGGAGAAGAAAGTGAAAACTTGTCATGAAATTTCCAAGAAGAGATACAAGGAGGATTTTTTAGGAAAGTCTTGAAGTCCTCCATGGGATGTTAGAAAGAGAGTCTTTTTGGGGAGAACAGGGGAGTTAGACATGCTTCTATATTTTGCCTTCAAAATGTTGCATAGATACCTTTGCAACTACCAACATATGCCTTCTTGATCAAGGCCAAAACTGAATAGGATCAGGATTCTGCAACTTCTGGCTACCTACCCAACTTAGAACCTAGAATTTTTTGTTTCTTCAGGGAGGGTACATTTAGACTTGCAAACCCTCATATGCTCTTTTCTTTTTGCTGCCCTCCTATCTAAATCTACCCTTATATCTTCCAAGGGCCCAGATTAAGCTAGTGGGCTCCTTTCTTTCTCTATCCCGCTAGTCATCTGTCAAGCTTGAACTGTTTGAACAGGTACTCATTACCTACTCTAAAACAAGCAATTTAAAACATGGCATGGCCCAGCTTGAATTGTTGAGCCATCCATCAAGATAGCAGTGGCATTTTGATTGGCCACTTTCCTGGTCTTTCTTTGGGGTTCATTTCAGTTCTTTCTTCTTTTGACCATTTCATATTCTTTCCCTTTGATTATTCTTTTAAGGCATACCCTCTTTACATTTTTACCCTTTTGCTTTGTTCACAAAAATGGAACCTTTGTTTCATCAAAGATGATCATTTTTAGCATTTCCACTGTCAATCATGAAATATGAAACCCTATTGGTATAGGAGGCTAACAAGGAGAAGCAGAGGGTTTGCACCCTATGGGATCTACCCAAACGTATGAGCTTCGAGTAAGGACACTTCTTCCTAGTTCAATAGAATAAGCATTTAGATTGTTTGTCTGAGCATTTCTTGTTGTTGTTTGCCCTCTGCTCTGTTGGGGTTTTTAACCCAAGACCCTAGGGTGTTCTCACCCACAACAACAAGGACGATGTTAAGGCCTCAAATACTCGATATTTCATGGAAAATTTCAGAGAAAAACTCATCCAAATACTGGAGGTATTTCAGCCATACACATTTGTGTTTTCACATTATCTGTGTTGGAAAGGCAGAGGAGGAAAGACACAAAATAACACAAATAATTCACACAATAACATGAGCTTCAACTCTTCTATTGATCACACAAAAACTTGATTATTACAATGAACCTGGTGAAGGGTATTTAAACCTTTTCGACTACCAACTCGCCAACAAGAGCTTGACATGCAACCACACACCAAATTAAACTATGACTTAACTTGACTTGACTTAACTTAACTTGAATCCTTAAATTTAGCCGACTCTTCATGCATGAGTAATTAGAGTATTTTAACACTCCCCATTAATTATGACCGCTAAACTAAGACATGAATCATAACAACTCAAACATGTCTATTGGTCTATGTCTCAGCTTGGTTTACAACACCAAAGTTTCATCTATGAAACTCAAACACGTATTTTTCTAATGAATTAGTAAATACATCAGCCAATTGATCACTATATTTACAAGGATTCAAGTGAACTTATCCATTACTCACAATTTCTCTAATAAAGTGATATCTAGTATCAATATGCTTTCTCTTTTGATCAAACACACTATTATTGGATAGTGCAATCGCTAAGGTGTTGTCACAATATATTGTTGTTGATCCTTCTTGTTTTTCCTTGAGTCCTTCAAATACTCTTCTTAGCCACACTCGTTGACATGTTGTTGATGTTTCTTCTACAAATTCTGCTTCTACTGACAAAAGTGTCACAATAGGTTTCTTCTTAGATGCCCATGAAATCACACCTGAGCTAAGATGTAACACATAATTAGAAGTTCTCTTCTTATCATCCAAACTACTTGCAAAATCATTGTTGGTGTATCCAATCGAGTTCTTTTTTGTGCTTACATACATTATGCCACAATCTCTAGTTCTTGCTATGTATCTCAGAATTATTTTTCTTGCTCCCCAATGTTTAACTTTTAGAGTCTCCATAAATCTTGAAATCAAATTCACTTCTTGCATAATATCTAGTCTTGTAGCTACGAGATACATGAGGTTGCCAACCAATCTTTTGAATAGAGTTGGATTGAAATTTGATCCTTGATCATCCTTGCTTAACTTTGTACCTATTACAACTGGTGTAGGGACAGGTTTGCAATTTTCCATCCTAAATCTTTTCATCAAATCTCTAGCATATTTATTTCGACAATAAAAATCCCATTTTCAGATTGCTCAACTTCTATGTCAAGAAAATATTTCATTAGACTAGGGTCTGTCATCTCCAATTATTTCATAATGGTTGCTTTAAATTCATCTAACTCAAAATCACATGTATAAATCATGTCATCAACATATAAGCAAGCAATCAAAAACTTCCCATGCTCATTTACCTTTATGTACAAGGTAGGCTCAATGCTACTTTTGAAAAATCCATTCTTGATCATGTAACTGTCAATTCTGTTATACCAAGGTCCATGCATTTGCTTGAGCCTTTAGAGCACTTTATTCAACCTATAAACCTTCTCTTCTTTGTAGAATTTCTTGTAGATTCACAAGCTCATGCAATTTACTAAAGCATAGGACAAGAATCTACTTCTACTATCAACTAGCAGAAGCAAATAGATCGATGAAAACAATAATCGACAAGAGGAAGATAATCAAATACACATAACACAATAAATATTCGGGGAAAGCCACAGCTCAAAACCCCACTGTTGAAATGTCGCAACAAGAATATTCCAATTTTGATTTGTACATGAATTAAAATTGAGAATTAAAATTCAAATTTAGTCTCACCACCTTCTTGAAAAATAATTAATTAATTCATCTTGGATTAATTAGTTGGAGAAATTCAAGCTAGAAGTCTTTGTGAAGTCACGCAATAGTTATCCCTTAAATTAAGGAGATAAGGATGAGTTGTATTTGAGTTGTAATTAGTTAGCTCAGTTAACTAAGTTATGTCTAGTTAAATTAGTTCCAAATAGTTTGAGGAACTAATTGTGAGTTCAGCCAGTTAGTGCATGCATGCATCAAACTAGTGTACTCCAGATAACTGAAGATTCTCTCATAAATAACTCATGCATGTTTATTTAGAGAAAGACCCAGTTGAGATTAAAGACAGGGAAAATGTGCTATCAGTTGCAAGAATTTTCCTATAAGAAAATCTCTTTCATGTAGAAGGAATTCATTCCTTGAGATTTACGCAGTTTTACAGGGTGTAAGATCAGTGTGAGTGATCAATGCTCCACATGGCAATAGCTGGATCAACCAGGAAAAATTGCGCTAGGAAATAGGAGCTTGGAGGGCAAAGGAGAAGGCATATGGGTTGTCTATTTTGTCTGTGAGAATCAAAGAGGATTGTACTGAGAGCTGGCTAGTTGTGAGAGCTAAAGCTGTGTGTAATCCTGAGATATTTCCACTTCTATGATAATACAGATAGTGGGGTTTTTAGTTGAGTCTTTCCCCAGAGTATTCTTCTGTGTTTCATGTTCATTGATTCTACTTCTGGTTATATGTGTTTTGCTTGATCTTTCTGAAGCTTCTGCAAATTTGATTATAGAAGTAGATTGAACTATTTTGCTTTAGTTGTATTGGATTATCAGGTTAATCTACAGTGAGAATTTCTACATGGTATCATAGCAAAGGTTATCAGAGCTGTGAATAGTATACGGAGAAGAGAATTCGAAGTTTAAAGTTCGGGGTTGTAGGTACAAATCAAATTCATCTCATACTTCAGGTTGGTCAATGGCTTTCTACGGCTTGAGAGTCGAGTATGCCTTGGAAGGCAACTCGAATTACATAGCATGGAAGGATAGAATGGAAGCGGTATTAGATGAAAATGGTTTGAAAGATTTCATTGATCAAGAAATCCCCAAGCCAGTTGCAGCTAATGCACAAGAATTGGCTGAATGGAAGAAGTGTGTGGCGAAGGCGAGATGGATTCTTCTGGAGGGAGTTCGAGACCATATTGTCTTGAGTCTCCATGGGAAGGAGACTCTGTTTTCAATGTGGAAGATATTGAAGGACCTCTATCAGAACAGTAGAGAACAAAGGAAACTGGTGCTCAAGGATAAGCTTTAGAAAATCACGATGGAGAAGGGTGATACTAATTTTACATATCTGAACAAGATCATCACCTGGAGAGATGAGCTTGGTAGTGTGGGAATAACTATTGCTGATGATGATACGGTAAGCCTTGCTCTCCTCGGTCTTCCAAAGAGCTAGAATAGTTACCAGGACTCTGTGAATGGAAGAGAGAAACTGCTGGATTGGGAACGATTGTGGTCAGATCTCATGCAGGAGGAGATCAGGAGGAGCACTCGAGATGGTTCTTCATCAAAGAATGATGATGGAGAAAATTTGGCCTTAGCGAGTAAGGCAAGGAAGGGGAAATGGAAGGCTTCCCATTTCAAACCGAATTCTTCTCATGGAGGGAAGAAGGGTGACAAATCTAAAGTGAGATGCTTTAATTTTCATGAGATGAGACATTATGCAACTAGTTTCCCATCGAAGAAGTCCAAGAAGGGATCCACAAAAGGATCGGAAGGTGAGGCATTAGCTTCTCAGTTGGAAATGGGCCTTACCTTCATCTCATGTATGGTTTCATCGATGGTGGCATTATCACTCAGAATTTTCTCAAGGTTAAAGAAATAAATTTCTGAGTTAACCACAAAATAATCTTTTAGGCTTAGGCTCTAGCCAACCTAAGTCCAGAGAGGGCTCTCTCTTTATAATTTAACTTTGTTTTGAGTGGGATTTCAAGCTAGTTCTTACTGCTCAAGAGGTTTTGATTTTGATTGGGTGGTGGAATTCGAGGGACAGATGGGCAGAGAAAGCCTTGAAGCCATTGGGCTATGGAGTCAATCAAAAAGTGGCTTAATTGGATTAGATCAATTACTAAAGGAGGAGTTCACAGGGCAGGCTAGCACAACAAAAAGCAAATCTACAAGTTCAAATGGATGAGGTAGTCCTAACTAGGGAAAAAGGGCAACGAAGAATCCTTAAACCAGGATCAAGATGAAGAACAGAAGGAGATCAATAGCAAAGGGAAACTAAGAATCCTTTACTATGGACCTAAGGGGGGAACTACGGAAGTAAGGGAGCAATTAAAAATTCCCAGACTAAGATAGTTTAGCAGAAAACAGTGAGAAAGTAAACAATCAAGACAGAGAGCATTAAAGCTAATTCTGAAATATCATTCCTTGTTTACCTTTCAGATTTCATAGAGAAACATGTGAATATTTATAAACATGAATAGAAAATAGTAATAAACATGAAGAGATAATACTTATTTGATTTCCACTGTGCACAAGAATCCTGTGAAATGTCTTTAACTTTATTTCATGATCCAGCAGCCAAGTGAGTCTTGATTACAATAGCTCTCTAGCTTGATATGAAATGTCTACAGAAATGTCTTTGTATCCACCAAAAATACTTCAAATGAAGAAGTATTTATCCAAATTCTAAACTGCAATATCTTGAAAAAAATATCAAGATTTGTTTTACAAATATCTCAAACTATTTTACATTAATAGAACATGAATAGAGGACATTCAAAACTAATGGATCTATTTGGAACTACCTTTATGGATTTATGGTGACAAAGAAGAGAAAGTCGAATTTGATGGCAACTCTTAATTGATGATGAGGCACCCCATTCACTAACTGCTTCCTTTCTTTGTGCATTTTGCCCCAGAAATTCTGCAAACTTAGGATCCAATGATACACTTGTATATCTCAATCCAAGATAGATATGTAAAAAGTGAAAGAGGTTATTGTAGATAAGTATGTTATTGAGATAAACCTCTCTCTGTTTCCCAAAATTAAGCTCCAGATGTTCACAATATTCTCTACCAAAAGATGTCAAAAACAGGACTTTGCATAGTCCAAAAACTAGGCTCTAAAGATACGCACTTATCTCCCTTTTGGTAATACCTGTGTAAAACGTGAGATTGGTTTTTGTAGATTAGCCTTTTAGGAACAAAAACCTCCTCTAGTATCTCAAAATACATCTTTCATTAGTCACAATAGTTTCTACAAAACTATGACTTAAACAGGAAATTTCTGAAGAATGTACCATTTCTGCTCTGATTTCATCTTTTAACCTTAAATTTCTTTTAATTGTTTTTCACTTTTACTTTGGATAAACTTCATTGTTGCTGGTGAAAGTGTTTTCATCTCTGTTTAACCCTTACTGCTTCCATGTTTACTTTTACTGTTTACTTTTACCGCTCTGTTTTTTCATCTATCTTCACTTTGACATGAATCTATATGCTCTGTAACTGTCTTCCTTATTGTTTATCTTCATGCTAGCTTATTTACTTGACTTGGTCTTCAATCTGATACTCTTTAACCCTGATACACTTTGACTATTCTTTACTATGTCCTTTTACCTTCACTGTATATTTTAGGTTTTTTACTGTCTATTTCAACAGTAAATCATTTAATTTCATGTTTCCTCTGCTTGTCTTTTAACTATATGTTTTATTTTCCATCTCTGTTTGAATAGATTTGATAACAATCTCAGAGTAAACAGGTCTTATGACTAGTATTAAGACTATTTATCCAAGGCTGCAGTCTTCTGATCGCCTGCAAAATAAAACAAACTATTAGAAAAACGTTGGGTTGACAAGGAGGGTCATTAATGGATTTATCGAGCTTTACAGGTCTATGGAGTGAGTCCAAAGTGATTCGGGAGGTAAACCATGCTTGAATTGGTTAGCAGAGGCTTTAGGTGGAGCAGAAGGGTTTCATAAGTAGAATGTGTGAAGGGTGAGAAAACCTGGGTTCTTGGGGTTTGAACATTAACGGGAAAACTTTTAAAATATGGCGCGAACTGAACAGTAAATGGTTTGTCGCATAACGGGCAGGTGGTAAGCAATTTGTTTCACATAGCTTTTGGGTGCTTGGCAGTATTGGGGGCAACGTAACATTGGGGCCCAACAGGAAACCACCCATATTGCGCAGGTAAAGGTTGGTCTTCAGAGGCCTTGCAAAATCAATGAGGATCGTTAGATTTTATGGGGAAGATCGAGTGGTGGTCGGTTCATGAAGATGCACAAACGGTAGTGGGGGGGGCCTGTGAGGGTTTAAAATTGGCGGGTTTTAATTAATCACGAATTATGGTGGATTAAGGGAATCAGGGGTGATTTCATTGGCGGATGGTTTGACTTGTAATTAACCACAGATTGATTAATTGTGTCGGGTTTTATTCATAAAGTTTATATTTCATAATTTCGGGGTGGGGTATTAATATAAGGGTTTTATTGATATATATACGGGAAGGGTTTATATTTCTTTTTGGGATTTAATACATATTTAAGTGTTACAAATTAATATGAAGATGGCATAGAATAGGTTTAAGTGCTAAGTATAATGTATCCAATTCATTTTCTTTTCATAAACACATTTTAACTTAAGCTAAAAAGGTAATTTTTGAGGGTTTTTTAAGAAAAAGGGTTTACATGGGAGTAATTGCTTTCCCTTAGGAAAATAGAGTTTAAACCTTAGGAAAAGGGGTTTTCTGAGGGGAATGAGGGGGAGTGAAGAGGGGTAAATGTTTATGAGGGGATTTTTCGTACTTAAGGTCTATAATTCATTAGGCTGAGGGTCCAGTTCCTCCAAAAGTCATGGAAATTCTCTGAGCCCCTTTGACTTAAGATTTTAGGTACTTAAGAATTTTCTTGGAAATTAGTTAAGTGAAAAGTGTAATGAGTGAGAGAGGCTAATCAATTTGACTTTTTGGATTTGATAAATGCCCAATTATTATCCATACTTGGAACTTTGATGATGAAGGTGATCAACATGCTTTTATCTAACAATCATCACAATTCTGCAACCATTCTTCTACTTACCCACCTACTCATCCTACCATTTTTACTTCTCTTTATTAGGGTGCACTTAAGTTAGCAAACCATTATCAAAACCTTTTCCTTTTCTTTTACAATGGTATTCTAACTAATTCTAACCTTATTACATCCAAAAGCTCAGATTAAACGGTTGAGGTCCTTTTATTCACTCTACCTAATCTAATTATCTGCTAAGGTTAAACAGTTTGGTCAGATTTTCATTCTCTATCTATAAATATGAAATTCAAAACATGGAATAACCAAGATTAAACTGTTTGATTACCATGGATTGTGGCATGAATAACAAGTTGCACACAATCATTATTATGTAGAAAAGTAAATAGTAGTGGCATTTGGACTTGCACACTTTCATGGTCTTTTTTTTGGGGGGTTCATATTCTTTCATTTTCTTTTTTTGACCTTCTCTTATTCTTTTTGCCCTTTGATTTATCTTTTAGGACATACCCTCTTTACATTTTTTAATTTTTATAATATGGAAAACATTTGCAGAAAGCAAAGGTATGTACATATTACAGTTTTAATCTCAATCATTCAAAAATTATGACTCCTATTGGTATAGGAACCTAACAGTGGCTCCACTTGGGGATGGAATTTCCTTGTGAAATGTCAAGAACACCATCGACTAGTAGCCTGATCAACTGGGCTAATCCCACACATGTATATGCTCTGTTGTATAATCTTTGTGACTGAAAATCTTGAACTGAAATTGTAGCCTTTTCTGCAAACTGAAATCTGATCTATGCTCAGACTATTGAGCTTATTTGCACTCGTCTACCTACTCTAGTCTGATTAAAAAGACTGCCATATCAAGTAATAACAAATTTCCAATGCAACCAGTCAAGTAAATGGATACTTACAGAAGTTTGCATTCCACTTTTCTAGGTAGAAAAGTAAATTCAGAAAATAGCATTTTAACTTTTCCACTAGATTTAATAGCTCTATTGATGAACTTGGCAAACTCTTCTTCTACTGATGACTGCAATACATTGATCAAAGGATAATGGTAATCCTTCCATATAAGATCTTCTGGATGATTTGTAACAGGAAAACAAACCTCATTCCAAACTGCTGCTTGATTTAAGTGATTCTCTAATTGTTTCTCCTCCTTGTTATCCACTGTAACCAAGTGCTCTGAATGCTCTTGATCTTCATCAACCATATCATATACAACAGGGAAGTCTTTATCATTATCTTTGTCATGTAGAAGCTTGCAAGGGAGTTGCAAACTCTCATTAATTTCAGATGAAAGATCATGATTATCTTTGTCATGTAGAAGCTTGCAAGGGAGTTGCAAACTCTCATTAATTTCAGATGAAAGATCATGATTATCTTTGTCATGTAGAAGCTTGCAAGGGAGTTGCAAACTCTCATTAATTTCAGATGAAAGATCATGATTATCTTTTTCATGTAGAAGCTTGCAAGGGAGTTGCAAACTCTCATTAATTTCAGATGAAATATCATGATCTATTAAAGTATGTTGTCTTATTTTATTTATATCCAAGGAGAGAAAATTTGAGAGATGGTTTTCATCAAATAAATTTGACTGGTCTTTAATTTCTGAAGAAACCACTACTTGCTGAAGATGCTCTTGTGGATCAATACTTTTAAGCTCTACCACCTCTATCTCCAGATCATCGGTCTGTTGTTGATTTTCACTGTTGTCTTCTACTTGAGCCAGTTCAGGGAGCTAAATTTCTTCTTTACACTGATCAGTTTGTTGTGCTACAAGAATTGTTTCCTGTGGGGAAACTTCATGGACCTCTAAACAACATACATCATCTTTTTCTTCCTGAGGAGAAGATAATTCAAGCAAGGCTTCTACTTTTTGGAAAGGTTTTTCTTCTAAAGCCTCTAGTGTTTCATAATCCATGAACTGATCATCATCATAGTAATCTTCCAGATATTGAATAAAACTTTCAAAATTGTCACAACAGTTTTGAATTAGCAACAGAGATGAATAACTTTCCTTGTATTTGTCATGAAATATAGTATGAAAATGCTTTAAAGAACATATGCTAGAGGCTAGTAAATTTTCATACCAAGATCTAGCCTTTTCCTCTAAAGTTTCCATAAATATTTTCATAAGACAATCTTCATGGAATTTAACTTTAAACTTTCAGATGTGCATATGAAACCTTAATAAATGTAAAGCAACATCATTTCCTATTTCATCTTTAAATAATGGAAGATTTTTTGACCAATCAACGTTGGGCATAGGATTTGGAAAACCTGGAACCTTTGACCTGTCCAAAGGAGCATACCTGCATTGTATTCTCAAATTCATCTTGAAAACACTTTAATGCTAGAATGGAGTCACCATAGGTTCTCAACAACTCTGGATTCTTTTACCAGTGGAGTCTTGATTATTTGAGGCTTCTTGATTGGAAAATGATCATCATAAGAGTCAGAAGAATGATGCTCAAATGTGTAAGGAGATTTTATATTTACAATTTCCAAAGGAAAATAATTAAAAACTAATCTAAGATCTTCTCTAAAATACTATATACATTGAAAAACTTTCTTGATGAGAAAGAACATAATGTCTTGGATAACAATCCAAGTTAAAAGCCTGATCTTTTCACATAGTTCTTTCAGGTTCATTCCTCCAGTGGAGTCTTGATTGTGGAATTGATTTGGAGTCACCAAGTGGATGATTTTAACCTTTGTGTGTCTGATCACTGTCCACCATCATAGATCAAATCTAAACCTATAAAAGATTTCTAAAGAAAATGTTAGTTCTCCCCAGTAGGGTCACCACTATGTTATCACTCAAAATTTTCTCAAGGTTAAAGAAAGAAATTTCCAAGGTAACCAAAAACCAATCTTTTAGGCTTAGTCTCTAGCCAACCTAAGTCCAAAGAGGGCTCTCTCTTTATAATTTAACTTTGTTTTGAGTGGGGTTTCAGGCTAGTTCTTAGTGCTCAAGAGGTGTTGATTTCGATTGGGTGGCGGAATTCGGGGAACAGATGGGTAGAGCAAGCCTTCAAGCCATTGGGCTATGGATTCAATCAAAGAGTGGCTTAACTAGATTAGATCAATTACTAAAGGAGGAGTTCACAGGGTAGGCTAGCACAGCAAAAAGCAAATCTGCAGGTTCAAATGGAAGAGGTAGTCCTAACTAGGGAAAAAGGGCAATGAAGAATCGTTAAACCGGGATCAAGATGAAGAACAGAAGGAGATCAGTACCAAAGGGCAACTAAGAATCCTTTAATATGGACCTGAGGGGGGAAAGTACAGAAGTAAGGTAGCAATTAAGAATTCCCAAACTAAGATAGTTTAGCATAAAACAATGAGAAAGTAAATAATCAAGACAGAGAGCATTAAATCGAATTCTGAAATATCATTCCTTGTTTACCTTTCAGATTTCATACAAAAACATGTGAATATTTATAAACATGAAGAGAAAATAGTAATAAACATGAAGAGCTAATACTTATTTGATTTCCACTGTGCACAAGAATCCTGTGAAATGTCTTTAACTTTTTTTCATGATCCAGCAGCCAATCCAGTCTTGATTATAATAGCTCTCTAGCTTGATATGAAATGTCTACAGAAATGTCTTTGAATCCACTGAAAATACTTCAAATGAAGAAGTTTTTATACAAATTCTAAACGGAAATATCTTGAAAAAAATATCAAGATTGGTTTTACAAATATCTCAAACTGTTTTACATTAATAGAACTTGAATAAAGGAAATTCAAAACTAATGAATCTATTTGGCACTACTTTTATGGATATATGGTGACAAAGGAGAGAAAGTCGAATTTGATAGCAACTCTTGATTGATGATGAGGCATCTCAGTCACTAACTGCATCCTTTCTTTGTGCATTCTACCCCAGAAATTCTGCAAACTTAGGATCCCATGATATGCTTGTATATCTTAATTCGAGATAGATATGTAAAAAGTGAAAGAGGTTATTGTAGATAAGTATGTTATGAAAATAAACCTCTCTCAGTTTCCAAAAATTAAGCTCCAGATGTTCACAATAATCTCTGCAAAAATATGTCAAAAACAAGACTTTTCACAATCCAAAAACTAGGCTCTAAAGATACACACTTATCACCCTTTTGGTAATACCTGTGTAAAATGTGAGAAAGGTTATTGTATACTACCCTTTTAGGAACAAAAACCTCCTCCAGTATCTCAAAATACATCTTGCATCAGTCACAATAGTTTCTGGACAACTATGAGTTAAAAAGGAAATTTATGAAGAATGTAGCATTTCTGCTCTGATTTCATCTTTTAACCTTAAATTTCTTTTAACTATTTTTCACTTTTACTTTGGATAAACTTCGTTGTTGCTGGTGAAAGTGTTTTCATCTCTGTTTAACCCTTACTGCCTCCATGTTTACTTTTACTGTTTACTTTTACCGCTCTGTTTTTTCATCTGTCTTCACTTTGACATGAATCTGTATGCTCTGTAACTGTCTTCCCTATTTTTTATCTTCATGTTAGCTTATTTAATTGACTTGGTCTTCAATCTGATACTCTTTAACCCCGACACACTTTGACTGTCCTTTACTATGTCCTTTTACCTTCACTGTATATTTTAGGTTTTTTACTGTCTATTTCAACAGTAAATCATTTAATTTCATGTTTCCTCTGCTTGTCTTTTAACTGTATGTTTTATTTTCCATCTCTGTTTGAATAGATTTGATAACAATCTCAGAGTAAACAAGTCTTATGACTAGTATTAAGACTATTTATCCAAGGCTGCAGTCTTTTGATCGCCTGTAAAATAAAACAAACTATTAGGAAAACATTGGGTTGACAAGGAGGGTCATTAATGGATTTATCGAGCTTTATAGGTCTATGGAGTGAGTCCAAAGTGATTTCGGGAGGTAAACCATGCTTGAATTGGTTAGCAAAGGCTTCAGGCAGAGTAGAAGGGTTTCATGAGTAGAATGTGCGAAGGGTGAGAAAACTAGGGTTCTTGGGGTTTGAACTTTAACAAGCAAACTTTTAAAATATGGTGCAAACTGAACAATAGACAGTTTGTCGCGTAGTGAGTGGGCAGTAAGTGGTTTGTTTTGCACAGCTTTTGGGCGTTTGGAGGTATTGGGGGGAGGCCGCCCGATGCCATTCATCAGGCGCCACGTAGCATTGGGGCCCAATAGGAAACCACCCATATCAGGCAAGTAAAGGTTGGTCTTCAGAGGCCTTGTGAAATCAACGAGGATCGTTAGATTTGATGGGGGAAGATCGGGTGGTGGTCGGTTCATGAAGATGCACGAACAGTAGTGGGGGGGCCCGACGAGGGTTTAAAAGTGGTGGGTTTTAATTAATCATGGATTATGGTGGATTAAGGGCATCGGGGGTGATTTCATTGGCGGATGGTTTGACTTGTAATTAACCACAGATTGATTAATTATGTTGTGTTTTATTCATAAAGTTTATATTTCAAACTTTCGGGGCAGGGTATTAATATAAGGTTTTTATTGATATATATGCGGGAAGGGTTTATATTTCTTTTTGGGATTTAATACATATTTAAGTGTTAGAAATTAATATGAAGATCATAGAGAATGGGTTTTAGTGCTAAGTGTAATGTATCTCATTCATTTGCTTTTCATAAACACATTGTAACTTAGGCTAAAAAGGTAATTTTTGAGGTTTTTTTAAGAAAAAGGGTTTACATGGGAGTAATTGCTTTCCCTTAGGAAAATAGAGTTTAAACCTTAGGAGAAGGGGTTTTATGAGGGGAATGAGGGGGAGTGAAGAGGGGTAAATGTTTATGAGGGGATCTTTTGTACTTAAGGTCTATAAGTCATTAGGCCGAGGGTCTGGTCCCTCTAGAAGTCAGAGAAATGCTCTGAGCCCCTTTGACTTAAGATTTTAGGTACTCAAGACTTTTCTTGGAAATTAGTTAAGTGAACAGTGTAATGAGTGAGGGAGGTTAATCAATTTGACTTTGTGGATTTGATACATGCCCAATTATTATCCATACTTGGAACTTTGATGATGAAAATGATCAACATGCTTTTATCTAACAATCATCACAATTTTTCAACCATTATTCTACTTACCCACCTAATCATCCTACCATTTTTACTTCTCTTTATTAGGGTGCACTTAAGCTGGAAAACCCTTATAAAAACCTTTTCCTTTTCTTTTACAATGGTATTCTAACTAAGTCTAACCTTATTACATCCAACGGCTCAGATTAAACAGTTGAGGTCCTTTTATTCACTCTACCTAATCTAATTATCTGCTAAGGTTAAACAGTTTGGTCAGATTTTCATTCTCTATCTATAAATATGAAATTCAAAACATGGAATAGCCAAGATTAAACTATTTGATTACCATGGATTGTGGCATGAATAACAAGTTGCACACAATCATTATTATGCAGAAAAGTAAATAGTAGTGGCATTTGGACTTGCACACTTTCATGGTCTTTTTGTTTTTGGGGTTCATATTCTTTCACTTTTTTTTTTACCTTCTCTTATTCTTTTTTCCCTTTGATTTATCTTTTAGGACATACCCTCTTTACATTTTTTAATTTTTATAATATGGAAAACATTTGCAGAAAGAAAAGGTATGTACATATTACAGTTTTAATCTAAGTCATTCAAAAATTATGACTCCTATTGGTGTAGGAACCTAACAAGTGGGTTGTGTTTGGTATCTTGACAATGGAGCCTCATTCCACATGACCGGCGACAAAATTTTATTCAGTACCTTGGAGGAGAAAGAGCTCAGGATGCACATAGAGATGGGTGATGATGGAAAGTATTGTGTTTTAGGAGAAGGCACGGTTTCTTTTAAGAGGGAGCATGGAGCTCCTCTCACCTTGACTGATATAAAGTATGTGCCTGGACTAAAGAAGAACTTGGTATCAGTCGCGATGTTGGAGGACAAAGGCTATGATGTTGTCTTCAACAAAGGAAAGGTGTTCCTAAGACACATAGCCACAAGTCAGACCAAGAGGATTGGGATTCGAGTGAAGAATCTCTATAAACTAGAGGTAGATGATTATGCATCATTGAGTTCGAAATTAGAATTGGTGCAAAGCCAAGACATTGGCGAGTTATGGCACAGTAGGTTGGGCCATCTGCATCATGGGGCCTTGAAGATAATGCAGCAAATCTCTACTAGACTTCCCAAAGGTAAACTTGACCAAGTTGACACATATAAAGGTTGTACCTTGGGAATGTACGCCAAGTCTTCCTTACATGATCGAGACAGTCGAACAAAAGCAATCTTAGAGCGAGTTCATACTGATTTGTGTGGACCATTCTCGACAGCATCCACCGCGAAGCAAAGGTATTATGTCATTTTCATTTTTGATTTTTCTCGTAAATTCTAGATTTATTTCATGCAGAAGAAGGGCCAAACCTTCTCAATGTTTTGTGAGTTCAAAGCTTTGGTTGAGAAAGAGTCATGTTAGGATATTCTGACACATAGGAAATAGTTAAGTATAACTTGGTCTAGTATAGAGTTAGGTAAAGTGTGTTTCTTTACTATGTACATTTTGTAACTTACAATCCGACGGTCACGATATGCAGTGATCCGACGGTTCATTCTCTCCTCGGTATTACCAACACTTGATCCGTGGCTTAACACCCGATTGGTCCATGATCTCTATTTTTGGAGGGTCATTTGTAGGTTGACCGTTCATGTGAGAAGCTTATTTAAATTTTCATTCTTTTATTAATAAATTTCCTGAAGTGGCCGCATTGTCTCAGGCCATGGATTGTTTCCCTCTTTGAGGGTTTTAACCACGTCAAAAGTACTGGTGTATTGATCTGTGATCTATTTGTGAGCGGTGTCCTTTCATGTTCTGTCTGAGGAACTTACCCTGTAATTTCCTACATGGTATCAGAGCTATTTGTGAGCGGTGTCCTTTGGTGTTCTGTCTGTGGAACTTACCCTGTAAATTCTTACATGGTATCAGAGCTATTTGAGGGCCGCGTCCATTGGTGATCCAAATCTGAAGCCGGTAGAACTGCATCCGACTAACGTTTCCTAGATCTACTGTTTCTGACTACTTTCGGGCCGAGAGGACTAGTCTATTGTGTCGGTAGCATCTGTTCCAGTGAGGAACCCCTTTCGTTTCATGCGAAAAGATTTCCAGTAGCCCTAGCTACGTCATTTTTAAGATCTGGAGGTATACAGTGTTTATTTGCAGTTTACAGTTATTTTCTCTCTGTTTATTTCGATTTCGGTTTATTTAGCTTTTTTTTATTACCAAATCTATACCTTTCATTTTTGTGTATGCTCTTTGCCCCGCGACTCTGTGTGATCTGGGCAAATCAGAAACAGAAAGGAAAGATTTTTCTCATGCATATGCTCTTTTCCGCTGCGCCTTAGTGTGATCTCGGAAAATCAGAAACATTGAGGAAAATATTTAGTTTCCGGCTAAAGCTAACTTCGAGCTGCAAGGTTCATTTTTTTTGTATGTCCATGTTGGGTTTTATGTTTTCTGTTTTGTAGGGAAAAAGAGCTTTCTCAAAGCAAGCACGCAACCCAAAGCTTCAACCCCCCCCCCCCCCCCCCTCTCTCTCTCTCAAACTTTTTGTATAGCTCACTTGGTCCAAAGCTAATTTATGGGAGTAGAGGTCTTGAGTTCAAGTCTCCTTTTTGTGGGGGCAGATTTTTCATTTCCGCACATTCCCACACTTCGTCGACATCTTCATCAAATTTTCTTCAAAAAGCCATAACTTCTTCATCCGGAAGCCGTTTTCAGAACTGTTTTTTTTGAAACAGCCTAATTTTTCAAGATCTTTCCATTGGAACACTTAGTTTCAGCATCTATAGCTTCAGTTTCTGTTAAAATGGAAAGTCCATGCCAAGTTATTCTTGACAGCACCAACTACTTCCAATGGTGGTCCTACATTGTGGATTTACTTAGAAGTAAAGGTCTCTACAGAATATCCACAGGCCAAGAAACCAAACCGAAAGATGAAGATAAGGCAGCGAAATGGGAAAATAGGCAAGCTCAAGCATGTGGGTTGATAGGGATGTCTATTTCTTCAGATCTTAGATTCCATATTGCAGAACTTGATACTCTTGATGAAGCATTGAAACAGATTACTAAAGTTTTTGGAATAAAAAATGAACTTAGAGCCCATCAACTTGAAAATGAGTTGCTTACATTGGACCCTAATAATTTTTCTTGCATTGAAGATTTTTTGTCCAAGTTCAAGACCCTTAGACTTCTCTTGGAAGGTGTTAAGGTTAAGAAAGAAGATAGTAACCTTATCTATTCCATTCTTACTAAGTTGGGACCAGCACTACTCTGTGTTTGTTTCCACCTTCCATTCTACAAGAGAAGCCTTCATTTCTCAAGGACAAGACTACAAGTCCCCTTCCTTTGATTCTTTTTGTGATTGTTTAATAAGAGAACAAGAAAAACTCTTACACCTTGGTCTTCTTAATCTTGGAAACTCTTCTAAGAAATTGTTAACCGCCCAGCAGCAACCAAATCCAAAGAATCCTAAGAAGTTGTATCCTAAAAGGAATGGTCCTAAACCAAACAAGGGTCCCAAGCAATCTCAGCCTCAAAATGAAAAATCATTTCAACAAAATGATAAGACAAATAAAAACAAAGGGAATAAGACTGATAGACATTGCAACTTTTGTAATCGAGATGGCCACTTAGAATCCAAATGCTTTAAGAAGATGGAAGCCTTGGAAGCAACAATGAAGAAGCATAACATCCATTTGGAGCACTCTTCAACTTCAAATTCATCTTCATGAATGGCACTTTCTGCATGTGGTTGTCAAGCATCTTGGTCTGGCTATGCACTAAATGTATCTTCTTCTTCTCATTCTCATGAGTGGCTCATTGATTCTGGAGCTTCTTATCACATGGTCAAAAACAAAGCCATGTTTTCTTCTTTAAATGATTGTAACACCAAAAATATATATGTTGGTGATGATAGATCTCTTAGTGTTGTAGGGACTGGAACTGTTCATATAGACAATGGTCAGTTTAATGATGTATTATGTGTTCCAACCTTATCCTGCAACCTTCTATCTGTATATCAGATAACCCATTCAGGTGAAGGTAAAATCGTTGAATTTTCACCTCACAATGTTGTAATTAAGGACCTAAGAGATCCTAGACAGATTTTAGCTACTAGCATTGCTGATGATTCTACAAGGTTGTATAAGTTTCACAACTTTGGGTCATCAAATATTCCCTCAGTATTTGTTGCTCATAATGATGAAGTGAGCAAACTTTGGCATGAGCGATTTGGTCACTTAAACTATCGCTCTCTTCAGAATCTATGTAAAGAAAATATGGTGACAGGTCTTCCAATGGTATCTTGCAGAGATAGTGTTTGTTCCAGATGTGTACTCGGAAAACATCATCAAGATAGTTTTGAAAAACGTGCCTCTTGGCATGCCTCAGCCCCTTTACAGCTCGTGCATAGTGATTTATGTGGTCCACTTCCAGCTGTTTCATTCTCTGGCTACAAGTATTTCTTAACTTTCATTGATTATTTCTCCAGACGCACTTGGGTATACTTCTTAAAACTCAAGAGTGAAGTATTTAACATGTTCTTGGCCTTTAAGGCCTTTGTTGAAAAACAATCTGGACATCAAATTCTTAAGCTAAGATCTGATAATGGCGGAGAATATGTTAACAACAAATTCATCAACTTTTGCACTGAGAATGGAATTCAAATGCAACATACTGTTCCATATACTCCACAACAAAATCGTGTAGCTGAAAGGAAGAATCGCACCTTAAAGGAAATGGCTAATTGTATGCTTCAATCTAAAGGACTTAGTCTTAATTATTGGGCAGAAGCAATTAACTGTGCAAATTACATAATAAATCGCACTCCTACTAAGGTTTTAAAGAATATCACTCCAGAAGAAGCATGGAGCTCAATCAAACCAGATGTAAGTCACTTTCGTGTTTTTGGAAGTGAAGCATGGGCCCATATTCCAAATGAGAAACATAAAGCTTTAGAACCTAAGAGTGAAAAATGTATTTTTGTTGGATATTCTAAAGATGTCAAAGGATATAGACTTATTCCACTTAAGTCCAAGAATGTTATCATTAGAAGAGATGTAAAGTTTGCTGAAAATATATCGGCCTACGAGCCTAGTTCGGCGGATGTGCCACCTCTTCCTATCTCTTCTACTTTTGAAAATATTTCTTCTTCAGATGATGAAAGCGAGGATGACAATCCTCCCCCACCTTCTCAGGATCTTCCTTTAGCTCCTCAGCTTCCAAAATGGGTCCATGCTACTCGGGATGTAGCAGGTGATCTTGTCGGTGATCCTACAGATCAGCGACGTACACATTCTCAGTTTGATAGAGCCTCTTCTTTACTGGCTCAAGCTTCAGTGAATTATGATCCTGACACCTTTGCAGAAGCTTCAGGCCATCCAGATTGGGAAGCAGCTATGAATGAAGAATATCATTCATTATTGGCAAATGATACATGGGATCTTGTTCCTCTACCAAAGGGACGAAAACTTGTTAGATGCAAATGGGTTTATAGAACCAAGTATGGACCAGATGGGAAAGTTGATAAACATAAAGCTCGTCTTGTTGCTAAGGGTTTTTCACAAGTTGAAGGCATTGACTACACTGAAACCTTCTCCCCTGTTGCCAAAATGAACTCTATCCGCCTTGTTCTTTCCCTTGCTGCCTCTTTCAAATGGGAAGTCCATCAGATGGATGTTAAATCCGCCTTCTTGCATGGGGACTTGCATGAAGAAATCTATATGGAACAACCTATTGGCTCTATACAAACAGACTCCAGCCTTGTACGTCGGCTTAAGAAATCCCTTTATGGTTTCAAGCAAGCTCCTCGAGCTTGGTATGCCAAAATGGATAACTTTCTTTTAGAAAATGGCTTTTCTAGGTGTCATTCTGACAATACTGTCTACACTAAGAAAGTGGGCAAGTCTCTTATCATTCTTGTTCTTTATGTTGATGATCTTATCCTAACTGGTAGTGATCCCAACCTTATAAACCATGTGAAGTCTAGCCTTAAAAGGAAGTTTGAAATGACAAACTTAGGACACTTACATTATTTTCTTGGTCTTCAAGTCTTGCAATCCAAGGAAGGTATTTCCCTTTCCCAGTCTAAGTATGGTTGTGATATTCTACGCCATTTTCACATCGAAGACTGTAAGCCAGCCCCTTCTCCCTTTCAGTCTGGAGTCAAACTTTCAGTCACTTGTACTTCTCCTGAAGTTGATGCTACCTTATACCGTCAACTTGTAGGAAAACTTTTGTATCTAACCCATACTCGTCCTAACCTTTCCTTTGCTATTGGCCTTGTTGCTCGGTTTATGCAAAACCCACGTGAAAGTCATTGGAAAGTAGCTAAAAGAATAGTTCATTATGTTCGAGGTACAGTTCAGTTTGCGATTCATTACAGTGCCGAAGCATCTCCTCTATTGGTTGGTTTCACTGATTCCAATTGGGCTGGTGACCCTGATGATCGGAATTCTACTGCAGGTTATGTGTTCACTCTTGGTTCAGGACCTATTACATGGGCTTGCAAAAAACAAGGTGCCATTTCTCTTTCTTCAGCAGAAGCAGAGTATCGTGGTGCCGTAGAAGCTAGTAAGGAAGCCTTGTGGCTTCGTCAGATCCTGTAAGAGTTTGGCTTTCAGCAGCAACATCCGACTACACTTTGGTGTGATAATCAAAGTGCCATTCAGCTATGCAAAGATCCAGTCCAACATCAGTGCAGCAAACACATTGAACTGCACATGCACTTCATCAGAAATCTCATCCACGACCATGTTCTTGAAGTGCAATATTGTTCAACAGATGATCAAGTTGCAGACATCTTTACAAAGGCTCTCACAGAGGCGAAGTTCACTAAACTTCGATTTATGGTTGGAATTCAGGAAGTTGTCACTAAGGGGGGATAGGCTCTAGTGCCTCCTTCCTTCTCCTATTGTGTCATATTTTTAAATCCTTCAATCCCATCCCAAGTTGTTCTTAAGGGGGGATGTTAGGATATTCTGACACGTAGGAAATAGTTAAGTATAACTTGGTCTAGTATAGAGTTAGGTAAAGTGTGTTTCTTTACTATGTACATTTTGTAACTTACAATCCGACGGTCACGATATGTAGTGATCTGACGGTTCATTCTCTCCTCGGTATTACCGACACTTGATCCATGGCTTAACACCCAATTGGTCCATGATCTCTATTTAAAGAGCATGGAGGGTCATTTGTAGGTTAACCGTTCATGAGAGAAGCTTATGTAAATTTTCATTCTTTTATTAATAAATTGCTTGAATTGGCCGCGTTGGCTCAGGCCATGGACTGTTTCCCTCTTTGAGAGTTTTAACCACGTCAAAAGTACTGGTGTATTGATCTGCGATCTGTTTGTGAGTAGTGTCCTTTGGTGTTCTGTCTGAGGAACTTACCTTGTAAATTCCTACAAGTCATGGAAGAAGATCAAGGCCTTGAGAAGTGAAAATGGTGGAGAGTATGTCTCTCAAGAGTTTAAGGACTTCTATGTAGCAGAAGGAATTAAATGGGAGTTGATGACACCTCATAACCCACAACAGAATGGGGTGGTCGAAAGGAAGAACAAAACGATTGTATGGGCAACACGAGCAATGTTGCATGACCAAGGCATAGCACTTCATTTGTGGGTTGAGGCATGAAACACAATGGTCTGTTTGTAGAATAGAATCCTTCATCACATACTTGGGATGAAGACACCAGAGGAAGCATTCTCCGGTAAGAGACTAGATGTGGGTCACTTCAGGATCTTTGGCTCATCGGTGTATTTCCATGTGACAAAGGTTGCATGAAAGAAGCTTGAGCCGATAGCTGAGTTGGGGATATTTGTGGGGTACACTAATACACCCCACAACTATTAGGTGTACTTGCCTACCAGTCGAAGGACAGTGGTTCACAGAAATATCAAGTTTTATGAGTAGAAGGCCATGCGAGTTTCCCTTGAGAGGGAGCTCCAACTATAGGCTGTGGAGGAACTTTTGGTTCCTAAGGAGGAGGAGCCTCAGACTGATGTGGAGCAGCCACATTCAGAGGTTCTAGTAGTGGAGACATCCACTCAAGCAGTGTCTTCTAGAGATGGATGTAAGTGTAATAGAGAAGCTAACAGATTGTTGTCGGATGCGAGAGAGAATGTGGGAGAACCATCTTCTCAACGCAAACAGAGGAGGTCACCTGAGACCGAGCCTTTTGCTTGGAGGAAGTAGTGTAGCACCTGATTTGGGTTGATGCTATTGTGGAGGAGTATGACTCCATAGTTCGGAACAGTGTTTGTGATGTGGTTCCAAGACCAGAGAACAAGTCAGTTGTGAGTTCCTGTTGGCCTTACAAGGTAAAGAAAGCTGCTGATGGTAGTGTGGAGAAGCATAAGGCAATATTTGTTGCCCGTGGTTTCTCATAGGTTGAGGGGATCGACTATGATGAGACTTTTGCTCCAGTAGCAAGGTACTCATCTATCATATTGATGTTGGCACTATCAGCACAGATGGGTTGGAATATCCATCAGATGGATGTGAAGACCGCATTCCTCCATGGCAAGATTGAGGAAGAGGTGTACATAGATTAGCTAGAAGGTTTTGAGACCTTCGATCGTGAGTCGCATGTGTGCCAACTCAAGAGAGCTTTTTACGGGCTGAAGAAAGCACCTTGTGCTTAGTACACCAGGATCGGAAGCTACTTCACCGGGTTGGGCTTCACAAAGAGTGAAGAGGGTGCGAAACTGTACCACATCATGGTGAAAGGTAAGCAGTTGATCATTGTACTTTATGTTGATGATCTTATATTGACAGGTGATGATCAGTTGATCATGTCTTGCAAGGAGTATCGTACAAGAGAATTCGAGATGAAAGACATGGGTCTCATGCATTACTTCCTTAGCATGGAAGTATGGTAGAAGGATGGGGAGTTGTTTGTGTGTCAGGGCAAGTATGCCAATGAGATAGTCAGGAGATTCCACATGGAGAAGTGCAAGCCCATCTAGACTCCTCTAGCAGGTAACTGGAGGAAGGAGGATGCTACTTCAGGAGAAGTAGTAGAAGCTACTGTGTACAGGCAGCTTGTGGGTTCACTGATGTACTTAGCGAGCACACAACAAGATTTGCACTATGTGGTGAACCAGCTAACTCAAGATATGGTTCATCCTACCAAGATGTTTTGGAAGGAGGCAAAGCATGTTTTGAGATACCTCAGAGGCACATCTCAGTATGGATTATGGTACAAACAGATAGAGGGAGTGAAGGTACAGGGCTTCACTAATGCAGATTGGGCAGGGAGTCCATCAGATCAGAAGAGCACATCAGTTGGAATTTTCAACCTTGGCAGTTTCTTGGTACAGTAGGAAACAAAGGTCGGTTGCACTCAGCATGGCATAGGCCGAATAAATGGCTACAAGTCAGGCAACATGTGAGGCCATCTGGATGTGGAAAATTTTAGTTAGTTTGTTTGATCAGAGGATGGATCCAACTGTAATCTATTGTGATAATCAGAGTTGTACCAAACTCTCTGAGAATCCAGTATTTCATGATAGGTCCAAGCACATCGACATTCAGTATCTTCATCTCAGAGACTGTGTGGCAAATAGGATCATGTTGTTGCAGTATATTTAGACCGAGGAGCAAGATGCTGACATTTTGACTAAGGCATTGTCAAAGAGTAAATTCGAGTTCCATAGAGACGAGATCGGGGTGGGTCATAATCCCTTTCCTGTTGAGAGGGAGTGCTAAAATGTGACAACAAGAATATTCCAATTTTAATTTGTACTTGAATTAAAATTGAGAATTAAAATTCGAATTTAGTCTCACCACCTACTTGAAAAATAATTAATTAATTCATCTTGGATTGATTAGTTGGAGAAATTCAAGCTAGAAGTCTTTATGAAGTCACGCAACAATTATCCCTTAAATTAAGGAGATTATCCCTTAATTAAGGAGATAAGGATGAGTTGTATTTGAGTTGTAATTAGTTAGCTCAGTTAACTGAGTTATGTCCAGTTAAATTAGTTCCAAATAGTTTGAGGAACTAATTGTGAGTTCAGTCAATTAGTGCATGCATGCATCAAACTAGTGTACTCCAGATAACTGAATATTCTCTCATAAATAACTCATGCATGTCTATTCAGAGAAAGACCCAGTTGAGATAAAAGACAGGGACTATGTACTATCAGTTGCAAGAATTTTCCTAAAGAAAATCTGTTGCATGCAGAAGGAATTCATTCCTTGAGATTTGTGCAGTTTTACAAGGTGTAAGATCAGTGTGAGTGATCAGTACTACACATGGTAACAACTGGATCAACCAGGAAAAACTGCGCTAGGAAATAGGAGCTTGGAGGGTAGAGGAGAAGGCATATGGGCTGTCTATTTTGTCTGTGAGCATCAAAGAGGATTGTACTGAGAGCTGGCTAGCTGTGAGAGCTAAAGCTGTGTGTAATCCTAAGATATTGCCACTTGTATGATAATACAGATAGCAGGGTTTTTAGCTGAGGCTTTCCCCAGAGTATTCTTCTGTGTTTCATGTGCATTGATTTTGCTTCTGGTTGTTCTGCTTGATCTTTCTGAAATCTATTAAGCTTCCACAAGTTTGATTGTAGAAGTAGATTGAAGTATTTTTCTTTAGTTGTATTACATTATCAGGTTAATCTATAGTGAGAATTTCTACATGGTATCATAGCAAAGGTTATCAGAGCTGTGAACAGTATACGGAGAAGATAATTTGAAGTTTGAAGTTCGGGATTGCATGTACAAATCAAATTCATCTCATACTTCAGGTTGGTCAATGGCATTCTATGGCTTGAGACTCGAGTATTCCTTGGAAGGCAGCTCAAATTACATAGCATGGAAGGATAGAATGGAATCGGTATTAGAAGACAATGGTTTGAAAGATTTCATTGATCAAGAAATCCCCAAGCCAGCTACAGCTAATGCTCAAGAATTGGCTGAATGGAAGAAGTGTGTGGTGAAGGCGAGACGGATTCTTCTAGAGGGAGTTTGAGACCATATTGTCTCGAGTCTCCATGGGAAGGAGACACCATTTTAAATGTGGAAGACATTGAAGGACCTCTATCAGAAAGGTAGAGACCATAGGAAACTGGTGCTCAAGGATAAGCTTTGGAAAATCAAGATGGAGAAGGGTGATATTATTTCTACATATCTGAACAAGCTCACCACCTAAAGAGATGAGCTCGGTAGTGTGGGAATAACTACTACCAATGATGATACAGTGAGCCTTGCTCTCCTTAGTCTTCCAAAGAGCTGGAATAGCTACCAGGACTCTGTGAATGGAAGAGAGAAACTGGCGAATTGGGAATAACTGTGGTAAGATCTCATGCAAAAGGAAATCAGGAGGAGCAATCGAGATGTTTCTTCATCAAAGAATGATGATGGAGAAAATTTGGCCTTAGCGAGTCAGGCAAGGAAAGGGAAAGGGAAGGCTTCCCATTCCAAATCGAATTCTTCTCATGGAGGGAAGAAGGGTGACAAATCTAAAGTGAGATGCTTTAATTGTCACGAGATGGGACATTATGCAACTAATTTCCCATCGAAGAAGTCCAAGAAGGGATCCACAAAAGGATCGGAAGGTGAGGCATTAGCCTCTCAGTTTGAAATGGACTTTACCCTCATCGCATGTGTGGTTTCATCGATGGTGGGTTGTGTTTTGTATGTTGACAATGGAGCCCCATTCCACATGATCGGCGATAAAATTTTATTCAGTACCTTGGAGGAGAGAGACCTCAAGATGCACATAGAGATCGGTGATGACGAAAAGTACTGTGTTTCAGGAGAAGGCACAGTTTCTTTTCAGAGGGAGCATGGAGCTCCTCTCACCTTGACTGATGTAAAGTATGCGCCTGGACTGAAGAAGAACTTGGTATCAGTCGCGATGTTGGAGGACAAAGGCTACGATGTTGTATTCATTAAAGGAAAGGCATTCCTAAGACACATAGCCATGGGTCAGACCAAGAGGATTGGGATTCGAGTGAAGAATCTCTATAAACTAGAGGTAGATGATTGTGCAGCATTGAGTTTGAAAGCAGAATTGGTGGAAAGCCAAGACATTGGTGAGTTATGGCTCAGGCGGTTAGGCCATCTGCATCATGGGGCCTTGAAGATAATGCAGCGGACCTCTACTTGACTTCCCAAAGGTAAACCTGAGCAAGTTGACACATGCAAATGTTGTACCTTGGGAAAGTACGCCAAGTCTTTCTTTCATGATTGAGATAGTCGAGCAGAAGCGATCTTAGTGCGAGTTCATACTGATTTTTGTGGACCATTCTCGACAGCATCCACTGCGAAGCAAAGGTATTATGTGATCTTCATTGATGATTTTTCTCCAATTTGCTGGATTTATTTCATGCAGAAGAAGGACCAAACCTTCTCAAAGTTTTGTGAGTTCAAAGCTTCAGTTGAGAAAGATTCAGGGAAGAAGATCAAGGGCTTGAGAAGTGACAATGGTGGAGACTATGACTCTCAAGAGTTTAAGGACTTCTGTGCAACAGAAGGAATTAAATGGGAGTTGATGACACCTCATAACCCACAGCAGAATGGGGTGGACGAAAGGAAGAACAGAACAATTGTAGGAGCAACATGGGTGATGCTGCATGACCAAGGCCTAATACTTAATTTGTGGGCTGAGGCATGAAACACAATGGTCTATTTGGAAAATAGAATCCTGCATTGTATACTTGGGATAAAGACACCAAAGGAAGCGTTCTCCAGTAAGAGACCAGATGTGGGTCACTTCAGGATATTTGGCTCATCAGTGTATTTCCATGTGACAAAGGATGCACGGAAGAAGCTTGAGCCGCCAACTAAGTTGGGGATACTTGTGGGGTACACTGATACACCCCACAACTATCAGGTGTACTTGCCTACTAGTTAGAGTACAATGGTTCACAGAGATCTCAAGTTTGATAAGTAGAAGGCCATGCGAGTTTCCCTTGAGAGGGAGATCCAACTACAAGCTGTGGAAGAAATTTTGGTTCCTAAGGAGGAGGAGCCTCAAACTAATGTGGAGTAGCCACATGCAGAGGTTCGAGGAGTGGAGACATCCACTCAAGCAGAGTCTTCCAGAGATGGACGGAAGCGCACAAGAGAAGATGAGATATTATTGTCGGATGTCAGATAGAATGTGGGAGTACCATCTTCTCAGCGCAGACAGAGGAGGTAACTTGAGATGTACACTAGATGCATCGCCCTTACTAGGGAATGTGTTGAGACCGAGCCACCTTCCTTTGAGTAAGCAGTGCAACAGCCGATTTGGGTTGATGCTATGGTGGAGGAGTATGACTCCATAGTTCGGAAGAGTGATTGGGATGTGGTTCCAATACTAGAGAACAAGTCAGTTGTGAGTTCCTATTGGCTTTACAAGGTAAAGCAAGCTGCTGATGGTAGTGTAGAGAAGCATAAGGCAAGATTTGTTGCCCATGGTTTCTCACAAGTCGATGGGATTGACTATGATGAGACTTTTTCTCCTGTAGCAAGGTACTCATCTATTAGATCGATGTTGGCAGTATCAACACAGATGGGTTGGAAGATCTGTCAAATGGATGTGAAGACTGCATTCCTCAGTGGCAAGATTGAGGAAGAGGTGTCCATAGAGTAGCCAGAAGGTTTTGAGATGTGATCATGAGTCACATGTGTGTTGACTCAAGAGAGCTTTGTACGGGCTGAAGCAAGCACCTCGTGTTTTGCACACCAGGACTGACAACTACTTCACCGGGTTGGGCTTCATAAAGAGTGAAGCGGATGCGAACCTATACCACATCATAGTGAAAGGTAAGCAATTGATCATTATACTTTATGTTTATGATCTCATATTGACAGGTGATGATCAGTTGATCATGTCTTGCAAGGAGGACCTTGCAAGAGAATTCAAGATGAAAGACATGGGTCTCATGCATTACTTCCTTAGCATGGAAGTATAGCAGAACGATGGGGAGTTGTTTGTGTCTCAAGGAAATTATGCCAATGAGATACTCAGGAGATTCCACATGGAGAAGTGAAAGACCATGCAGACTCCTCTAGTAGGTAACTGGATGTTCCAAAATGGATTTTTGGATAGACTTCTAAGTCTAAGTGCTCCTCATAGAGGAAAATAAAAGTCCAAGGATGCTCCTGGAAATAGTCCCATTACGTAGATATTTCCATTCTAGATCTACTACAACTTGAATGGGCTAAAACAGACCTCGGATGCAGAAGTTATCACAGAAAGAAGTTGCCCTTTGTCCTTTGAAAAAGAGGCAAAATCTTCTAAAAATGGAAAAAAAAACCTTATAAAGGGAAATCGCATTGGAGAGGGTCCAAGAGGAGGACTTAAAGTGGAGGCAGAAGAGACCCCCGATCACCGATCTCCGACATATCGGGTCGGAGGTAGGCCTTCACCCGACGTCGGGACCCCAGGTAGGGCGATGATGCGATTGTTGATATCGGTGGATCGGCGTCGGCGATTCCACCAGGTAAGGGAAGGACCCCAGGCTATGCGATGGAGTGATTGCAATCAACCAATTGATGGATTGATGGTTGGAACACCATAAAGGCAAGGACCCCCAAGCCAATGTGACATGCGATCGCCAATATCGGCATTGGCGGATCGAGCAATACAAAGGAGCAGGTGATCTATGACATGTGATACTCCCAGACCCGATAAGGATTATGGGTTGGGTTTAATATTATTTGAAGTCTGGTTTCCTTGGATTTCTGTGTATTTCCCCATATATTGATATATGGCCACATGTAATGCGATAAAGAGATAATGCGATAAAACAACGGACCTAATAGGAATTATAGGTGTGGCTCTAAAATATTTGAGTTTCGATATAAAAGCATTTGTAGAGTTTTTCAGTGTTGTAATGTATTTTGCGTTATAAACTGAAATACAAAGAAAATGCGCCCGGAGCAATAAAGAGGACCCGAAATGTTTATACATGCAGCTTTATATTATTTGAGTTCCGTAATGAGCAGGATTTCGGGTGGGCCTTAGGCGGTAAGTGGTATTGGACGAGCTCCACCCGATCCCATACACTGGCCGACACGTGGCTTGGCCCTAGAGAGAGAAAACCGCCTTTTCGGGCAGGTAACCTTTGTGCGCATAAGCCACCCAAAATGAATATCAACCGTTGGATCAGAGATCACCCAAATCAAAGGTGGGCTGGTGATAGTGACCAAAGGCATATCTGAAAGGATTATAGGGTGGATTCGATGATTTTTGAAGTTCGATAGAAAGAGTTTGTGCATGTTTTCTATGTATTTCTCTGTGTAAAAAGAGAAACGATTGTTTTGGGATTTCAAACACGTCAATGTTCCTTTTCGTTTAAAAAAACAGGTGGCCATCATGCCTGAAGGAATTTTGACAATGATTATTTAACACTCGGAGGGGATTTGAATGGACAAGGAGTAGAGAAGCCATAGTGTCGGGAAAATGCCTAAAAGGAGGCATAAGGCCCAATGGACAGAGAGGTTAGCAAGAGCTAAAGGTTGCTGGGAGGTCTAGTGAACCATTGATGCACACAGAGGCTGAGAGAGAGAGCTTAGAGAAGCCAAAGCCAGAGCCGAGAGCTAGAGCCAGAGCGCAGAGCCAAAAAGCCGAGAGCTTGAGAGCTAGGGATGAGATGGTGTTCTAAGCCCATTGTTTCTATGTAAAACAGTGGAGTTGAGTGTGGAGCTTGTAAAAGAACTAACTCCATAATCCCAGAGAGCCTATTCGAGTTGACTAGAGCTCAAGGAGATGTAGCCCAAGAGTTTTGAGTGAACTCCAAATTAATATTGTTGTCCATGTGTTTGTTAATTGCTGCATTGTTGCACTGTTACATGTATTTACATATCAGCAAAAACAACAGAATTTAAAGCATATAATCGATTAAAATAAACATAAGCATACACCTTATTGTCAAGCACATTATTAGTTCCACATTAGTTAATCATAGTTGTCTTAGGAATAATTAAGCTTTGGAAGTGGGAGAGGTTCTTGTAATCTCACAAGAAGCCTTTAGTGCCCCATTTTCAGATCAGGTGGTATCAGAGCTTGAGATTGATTAACCCCACCTTCAAAGAAGGTTATATCAGAATGCTTGATTGACAAAGCAAGGATTGCTTGTCTAAAAGGTGTTTGGGCAGTCAAGGATTGATTGTCTAATTAATTGTATGTTGGTTTGCAGATTGACTATTGTTTGAGTTTTCAGAGGTGAAGAAAGAAGGGTTGAAGGCATTCTTCTTATCCCAAAGGACCTCAAAGAAATCCTTTTAGCACAAGAGGTTTGTTGCAAAAGGTTGCTTGAATAAGCTCTTTATTAGTATTGTTTGAAGTTCTTTGTTCATTTGCATAATGGCAACTTCTACAAGTGAGTCCTGAAATTCCCCCTTCATCAAAAGATCCTTTGATGAAGACATGAAGCAAGAATTGTTAACCATGATGGATATGGTGAGGGAAATGTATGAGGATGGAAGGAAGAGCAACATACTTAGAGAGCATTTGAATTCTATGGAGGAAGAGAAGCAGATGCTTTCTGACAAATTGCAGGAAATGGAGAGGCAACTTCATATTGCAAATATGAACCTGAAAAGGATGCATGAGTTGGAGTCACAACTCTTTGTTGCCAAAGAAGCCTTGGTCAAGTATCAGCTTGAAGAAGAGGTAAACCATTCCAGTTTGTCTTCAAATTCTTCTAAGAATGCTTATATTGGTTCTTTTGAAAAACATACTAGAGGCATAGGTTCCAAGCTAATGTCCAAGATGGGCTATGAAGGAAAAGGCTTGGGTAAACATGCACAAGGTATTGTTGAGCCAATAATAGTTGAGGAAAGGCCTAAGTATTTGGGTCTTGGTTATGGAAAGTCTTATGGAGAAAGCTCCAAAGCTTCCATGAAGGCCATTGAAACAACTCCAAGGTGTTGCATTGCAGGTTTTCTACCTCAAGGGTGTGAAGATTGTATTCAAGAGGAATGCAATGGCTTGAATAAGAGGTATAGCATTCCAATTTGTCTTCAAATTCTTCTAAGAATGCTTATATTGGTTCTTTTGAAAAACATACTAGAGGCATAGGTTCCAAGCTAATGTCCAAGATGGGGTATGAAGGAAAAGGCTTGGGTAAACATGCACAAGGTATTGTTGAGCCAATAATGGTTGAGGAAAGGCCTAAGTATTTGGGTCTTGGTTATGGAAAGTCTTATGGAGAAAGTTCCAAAGCTGCCATGAAGGCCATTGAAACAACTCCAAGAAGGAGTTGCATTGCAGGTCTTCTACCTCAAGAGTGTGAAGATTGTATTTGCAGGATGTAGGTGTTCAGAAGCACACACTTGAACCAGGGAGTTGTGAAAACTCTGACAGCCTTGAAGAGATTGATGGTGTTCCAAAGGGAGCCACTTCTTCATTTGCTTCACCCCCCTCATGACGGAAATAAAGGTGAAAGAGAAAGGTATAAATCTGCTTCTAATCATCTTCCTTTTGATTTTGCAAAGCATGATATATTTCCACATAGATATGGGAAAATAATTGCATGTTCCTTTTGTGGTTTGGATAACCATCGTGTTTCTAGATGTTGGAAGAGAATGGCCACATATAGGAAACTTTTGAAGGAAAGGAAGCAAGAAGCCAAAGGTCCATTGGACAAGGCAAGTCATGCTGTCAAGAGGATGCACATGTGTTGCACTTACTTCCATAAGCAAGGGCATCTTGCTGAAAGGTGTTGGACTCTGAATCTAGCAATGCTTCCAAAAAAGCTAAAGAAAGTGGAAGGAGAAGATGGCAGAAATGGAAAGGAAAATTCCATGAATGATGTGTCTCAGGATGATTCACATGTTGATGCTGATGTACAACAAAAGGAAGGACCTTTGAAATGGATTGGGTTTTACCAAGAAGGTGAACGGAAAAGTTGAGTAGGAGGCTCACTTTGTTGCTGCAACATTATATTTCATTTTAGCTTCGAAAGTACAGTGTGCTTAAGTTAAAGTTGAAGGATGAAATGCATGCATGAGCATGAGATGCATGACCACAGGAATGTTGATGTTTTCCTTGTATTTGAACATGTATGTGTAATTAACTTGAAGGGCTGATTGCTTTAAACATGCATGTAATATTGACTTGAGAAAAGTTGATTTGGTCTCCAAGGTGGAGATAAAGATGAAGTGTTTCATCTTTTTTTTTTAAATAGTCCTTATGGTCTTTTTCTACATGCTTGACTTGAAGGGTCATTTGTTTTAAAGGCATGTTTTGTGGGCTTGTTATCTAGTCCATCATTTGTATGCAGATGTAAGACATGGAGGTGTTAACAAGATGTGAAACTTGTTTCTTTTGTGAAGCAGGATTTTAGTCCATCCAGTTGTTGTCTATGCTTCTGTTGTTGTTAATAGTTGTTGTTGAAAAAATTTCAAACAGGTACAAATGAAATTTTTTGGTGAAGCAAATGTGTTGGGTTGTGTTACATTCTTTCCACGTAGTTAATAAGGGGTTTGAAGGGCACCCGTAAGGGGGTTTGATTTTCGCACATGTTTTTTTGGACTCGATGGTTTTCGGTCCATGGTATTGGACGCGATGGTTTTCAGTCCATGGTATTGGATGCTTCGGCATGTATAAATATGTATTGTAACATTGAAAGGAACATAATGAAAAATCAAGCTGGTAGTCCCGGTTTTGGGATCCAGGGAAAAATCTCTGTGCATATGTGTTTTATGGGTTATGCTCTTGCATTGTTTATTTTCTTTGTTTAAGAATTCATATGCAGGTAATTTCTGTACAGGGTTAAAACCTACAAGATGTAATTCACATTTGTTTGAACCATCTTGGATCAATGATCAAGGCAGAGAAGTTCAAACTACCTTCTATGACCATCTCAGCAGGAGTTCTGCAGGAAAGCAAGGAGGAAGACAATCTTCCCAGCAAGACCAACGCATCCAGGAAGGAGAGTGGTCAAAGGCTTTGGTTCGGATGAACTATTGTTTCTGGGAAAACTAGTGTCTTGTTGAATGACTAGCCCTCTAGGTTTGGTAGCTACCCTAGAAACAACAGTTTAAAGTAATTCAATAGTTTCTTCTATGTGTAATAGATAAGAGAAAGATAATGGAACCAACCTGGAACTTCCACTTAATCCCTTGCTTGATCTCTCTCCCCCTTGATAGAGCTTGCAACTCCTCTCCGTACTTAACCCGCTTGGAGAGTACCTGCACAAGTACAGCAACAAAGAACTGTCAAAGCATCATGATCTATTACAACATAAACATTACAGAATCAGATATATAATGAACAAATGATAGCATTCACAAATGATAACATTCACAATTGCACAATCATATGGAAGAAAACTTGAAGAACTTTATTAATAGAAGGGAGAATTACAACCCAGTTGTCTGATCCAACATCATCCTCCCAGCTTCAATCCCTCTTCACCTCATGAAATAGCAAGATCACACCAACAATGCAATGCTCTTTCCTCAATTACAAACTATTAGCACTTCCTTGCAATTCATAATATTCCAGCCCCTAGATCTCTTGAATTGGAGATCCATTTATAGATGTGTTCAAGGGTGTGAGTCATCCATTGGGTTTGATTAGTGTCATTCCACTTGTTACAGTGGTTCCACTTGGAGCTTTTTGGATCTCTTACTCATCCTTGGGCGAATTTAGAGAGGCAAGTGGCACAGGAGAAGTTTCTAGAAGATTCCATGAGCAACCACCTAGAAAACTGTCTCAGACATTTATCCATCTTCGCCCATCGCACCCTATAGAAGGCCTAAATAGTATGCATCACACCTTGGCAGTGTACCACTCAGTATGCATCACACTTTGCCAGTGGAGCAGTCAATATGGTTCAGTTTAGGCATTTTGAGGATGGTTTCTTAGATGGAACTTTTGGGGAATGATGTAATCAGATGACTAAGCACTTTTAGGTTATGAAACAACTCTTTTAGGGGTTGATGAGCCCTAGTTTATCGACATATAAGTTTGGGGTTGATGTGCCCAAATATGTCTATAACAGTTTCCCCCTAAAGCATGAAGTCGTAAATATTGATGTCGGGTGAAATGCTTTATCATGAGGATCCGAGATTTTGAACTGGAAGGTGACCTGCACAAGTTACAATACAATGCATCATCATAATATAATTTCATGATCTAGCTGAGGTAGGCATTCCCATGCTCAGCTTTATAAATTCATTTCATGTACATAGATCAGATAGTCGTCTGTAGATGCAGACTGGTGATTCTTCAGATGTAGAGTCATCATTCCTGGTTTGGATGATCATCTACTCAGCGCCTTTGTACATTTGATGTTTTTATATTATATCGCAGCCCGGTCGCCAACTTGTTTCTGGGAAAACTAGTGTCTTATCGAATGACTAGCCCTCTAGGTTTGGCAGCTACCCTAGAAACAACAATTTAAAGCAATTCAACGATTTCTTCTATGTGTAATAGATAAGAGAAAGATAGTGGAACCAACCTGGAACTTCTGCTTAATCCCTTGCTTGATCTCTCTCGCCCTTGAAAAAGCTTGCAACTCCTCTCCGTACTTAACCTGTTTGGAGAGTACCTGCACAAGTACAACAACAAAGAACCGTCAAAGCATCATGATCTATTACAATATAAACATTACAGAATCAGATATGTAATGAACAAATGATAACATTCACAATTGCAAAATCATATGGAAGAAAACTTGAAGAACTTTATTAATAGAAGGGAGAATTACAACCCAGTTGTCTGATCTAGAATCATCCTCCTAGCTTCAATCCCTCTTCACCTCATGAAATAGCAAGATCACACCAACAATACAATGCTCTTTCCTCAATTACAAATTATCATCACTTCCTTACAATTCACAATATTCCAGCCCCTAGATCTCTTGAATTGGAGATCCATTTATAGATATGTGCAAGGGTGTGAGTCATCCATGGGGTTTGATTAGTGTTATTCCACTTGTTACATTGGTTCCACTTGGAGATTTCCTAGATCTCTTACTCATCCTTGGGCGAATTCAGAGAAGCAAGTGGCACAAGAGAAGTTTCTAGAAGATTCCATGAGCAACAACCTAGAAAACTGTCTCAGGCATTTGTTCATCTTCACCCATCGCACCCTATAGAAGGCCTAGATAGTATGCATCACACCCTGACAATGTACCACTAAGTATGCATCACACTTTGCCAGTGGAGTAGTCAGTATGGTTTAGTTTAGGCATTTTCAGGATGGTTTCTCAGATGGAACTTTTGGGGAATTATGTAATCAGATGACTAAGCTCTTTTAGGGTATGAAACAACTATTTTAGGGGTTGATGAGCCCTTGTTTATCGACATATAAGTTTGGGTTTGATGTGCCCAAATATGTCTATAACAGTTTCCCCCTAAAGCATGAAGTCGTAAATATTGATGTCGGGTGAAATGCTTTATCATGAGGATCCGAGGTTTCGAACTGGAAGGTGACCTGCATAAGTTACAATACAATACATCATCATAATATAATTTCATCATATAGCTGAGGTAGGCATTCCCATGCTCAGCTTTATAAATTCATTTCATGTACATAGATCAGATAGTCGTCTGTAGATGCAGACTAGTGATTCTTCAGATGCAGAGTCATCATTCCTGGTTTGGATGACCATCCGCACAACGCCTTTGTACATTTGATGTTTTTATGTCCCTGAATATATCACATCCCGGATGGATGAAACTAGATTCGGGGTCTTCAAACTCGTTCAATCTTCGCTCGATGCACAAGTCAACCCATGTGAAGAAATGTTCTGAAGTCGAACATGGAAAGACATCGTCTGATTACCAGCCAATAATGTAAGCTGTTAGCAGACGTGAGAGGAATCATCGATAATGATAATGACCCTCAAGGTACTATAGTACAATTTACGTAGTATGAATATATGATCTGATGTCAAACACCACGCAAAATCTTTCGGTCAAAGGCCATTGATGTCAACCTATTGTCGGAATTGAGAAACTTGCCATTGATGCATGCAAGCTTCAAAGCACTGAAAGGGTTGTTTCTAAGTCAACTTCTTGGATAATGAGCTTATGTCGACAAGAAGCGAATCGTCGTAGGAGGGCCTTAATGTATCCCACATCTACGACACGAAATAAAGCAAATGATTTCTAGAGATGAAAACGATCTGACGACACAAGGTTCGGGAATGGCGGTCATGAAAAATGAAGGTTGAAGGTATTGCAGTGGATGAGGCATTCACTGGATTGTGGTTTCTAAACTGAATGACTTCTCTTGAACATGTCGGCAACACTGAGATGGATTGGTAGCGTTAACCCCAAAATATGGATGGTGTGTAAGACTAATGGTGAGATGACCAGTGAACGAAATAACCCAACCTGACTCAATAATGGGGATGGAGTGAAAGTCTTATGTTCAAGAGCGACCTGCTACCATAAATTCTTCAAGTTTTTTCCCCTTTTCCCCAGTCATTGCTTACCAGTACCTCTTTATTTTTGTCAAGCTTGAGGAGGATAACATATGCTTGTTCTATAATTCGCCCTTCAGGCAAACCTGTCGCTATGTTTTAACGAGTCTAGTGACAGTGAAACTTGGTCTTGTCTAGAATGGAAAAGCTTGTCACTATTGTTTTAACGAGTTTAATGACAAGGATAACTCGGTCCTTTTCATGTTTATAGAGTTTTAAAAGGGACGAAAAGAAAACTCCATAAGTTTTTTTTTGTAAACTAATCCCTCAGGTCCGAAAAAGGATAAATTAATACAAAAGGGATGACTTTTTTGATCACTTTAACGAGCCGAAAAAGACAAGCACTCGAAATTTTTCGTAAGATAATCCCTCAGGTCCGAAAAAGGATAAAATCACAAAGGAGGGATGACATTTCCAATCACTTTAACGAGCTGGAAAGGCCAATTGCTCAACAATATTTTCATATTTAACGAGTCTGAAAAGGGTTTAAAGGAGACTCGGCTTAAGGAATGAGTCGTGTCTAGGGTAGCAACTGTTTCCTAGTGAATTTGGAACTTCTCAAAACATGGTGAATTTTGTGAAGAGGCTGGCTAATAATACCACTCATCGCAACTATTCCTCCAAAGGGTAAAACAACCGAGTGAGAGCGTATGATCAGCCAAAGGGATGGTGGTGATGAGAGGTCCACAACCAAGGTTCGAAAGGCTGATAGAATGGAAATCACAGAGGTTATTTAGTTGAAGGTGGGTTCATTTTTTGACAAGCTTGAACCATGGGGGAACTATGCTTGGAGTAAATTTTACTTTTACACAAGCTCAAAACTACAAAACTAAAAATTGAAAATGAAAATGAAAATGGTTTGCATGCCCCTAGCATGATGAAAAGGAGAGTCTCCTGTAACCAGATGGAAATCATTGTGGTTAGGCAGGACGGTTTCGTCCAAAATAGACAAAACACCTCCTTGGCTTCATCCAGAATAGACAAAGGTGAATGGTGTGTCATACCAATCACATAACCTATACGGAAACTTAACTTCACAACTAGGTGCGTCCAGAATAGACAAGGGTGCATGCCCCCTAAGCTTCGTTACATTCACTACATTACTCATGGTTATCAGGTGGATGGAATGAAGATTCAAGTGATACTGTTGATGTAAATGGACCATTTAGGGATGATGATTGACTTGGAGCTATGTTTGTACCGGGAAATGAAAGCTGGTCAATGGTGACTATCTTGCCTTCATGCGAGAAACACATCACTTGGAAGAGTGTTGAAATAATAGCTTCCATATTATAAACATAGTCACGTCCAAGACGTAAATTGTAATCTAATAGTCCTGGGACTACCATCATGTTCAAATGAACAGTTCTCCCTCCCAAAGTGATCGGTAACTTAGGAAGGATCCCTAACGGTCGACTGGTTCCTTTGTTAAAGCCTAACAGATTCTCTGTAATAGGCATAAGCGATGGCGATCCAAGCGCTTTCCAAGAAGTTGAGGAAAGGATACTCATTGATGCCCCTTCATCTATAATAGTGCTAGACACGATCATTTTACGAATTTGTACTATGATCCGGAAAGGTACATAAGAAGGAAGGCAGGATTTTGCTAGTCGATTCCAATCAAAGGAAGTGACTAGACTACTTGGAGGGGGTACCAAATAAATGGGTGAATTAACCCCTTCAGTTACTAGAGCTGGAGGGTTTTCCTCCTGCCGTGAAGGAACGGGCGGATTCCCCCCGAGGTCATCAGAATCTGAAGTAACAAAAAGAACTTGAACGGTATCATTCTCACTCCCTTCGGGAAGGGTACGATTATCTGAAGGTGAACTTGGGTCAAAAATCACCTTGACCTGTTGACTTTGGTCGGGTATAGACTCATAAGGTTCGCTCTCAGAGGGAGTGGTTTTGACCGACGGTTGATTTAAGTCAGTTAGTTTTTCAACTAGTAAAGGACTTGGGGAGAGTTTCTTGTAGCCAGATGGAAGTCGTTGCGGTGAAGTAGGATGGTTATCCAACACTCTTTTGGCTTCATCCAAAAAGGGACAAAGGTGAAGGGCATGGTTCCCTTCACATAACCTACATGGAAACCTAACCTTTCTCATCTGTCCATGAACTTTACTATGACTAGTTGAAGGTGTGTTATCAACATGATTTCCAGAAGTTGATGACACAGGATGCTGTGAATGGGGAGACCATTATTTCAAGATCCGAGGAAAGCAAGGACAGTCTTGAGAAAAATGGTCACCCACACAAATTATGCATGGAAATTTGGCTTTGGGAAGTTTATTGTGCGGATTTTCACCAACTGCATCCAAAGAAATGGTTGCTTGGTTGCCCCCTTGTTGAATTGGCTTCTTCTTCTTCTTCTTCTCCTTCCCTTTCTTCTTCTTCTCAGCCACCCGGTTACTAGTATCACTATTTTCACCAAGCGAAGAGGAAGAAGGGGAGGGAGAAACAAACGAGGAAGAAGGTGAAGGGTAAACTTCAGGATCAACTGGAGGTGTACTTGATTGCGGAGGAATAATGGAATTTTGAACCACAGAGGTTGAGAATAGCCATACCAGCAAGCCAATGGTAATTCCCGGAAGGGACAATGTAGCCATATACGGAGCACCAACATTTCCCCAAGAAGAAAAAGGACTAGGATTCCCCTCAAAAGGGATTCCTTGATTGGTGGACTCCAGATTTGTCTCCATATATCTCAACCTAGGATCAACTAAGGAACAAGGATGTTATTCCAAATTCAATTTATTTTAATGACACTTTGACATAACTGTGTTTTTTCAATTTTTAAGGGTTGAGAAAAAGTTAAAGATGACTCTAGTCTCCTTCGATTTTTAATGAGCCTGAAAGGACAAGTGCTCAAATGGACCTTTTCTTTTAAAGAGTTGAAAAGGAACGAAAGTGACTACTCTGGATAATCTAGACAGAGGGATTACCAAACCAATCGAAAAACTGCAATATACACCTTGGTGATAAATTAAAGGGAAATTACCAAGGACTTATGTACGGCAGTCAATCTTCCTGGATGCCATGTTCAGTGCATTGCGATCAATAAGGAGGTAGGCTCAACTTCCTATGGATAAATGATATAAGCCTATTGTGGTCTCCCAATATATACGTGACGGTACGGGGAGCACAAGTCTGTGCTAGCACTTGTCATATCAAGGAGGAGGAATCACCCAACTGTTGGGTCCCTATAATACTAGTGATTACCCCATTACTATTGTAGTTATACCCCTTATTTATATTGTTGTGCCCCCATTGCCCCCATATTGTTATTAATGTGCCCATAGAATCCCTCTATTGTTATTTTTGTGGCTTTATATTATTATTGTTAGGTCGGCTGGATTATATTGTGACTCCTTAGACTCCTATATATAGAAAGGAGATTTTGTCATTTGAATCATCCAAGAATTGTTCATTTATGTAATGTAAAGGAGGTTGCCCCCTCGAAGAGGCTAAATTCTAAGGCGTTGATCTATCTTTTCTTGAGCTGGTTTCATAACATTTGGTATCAGAGCTTTGGATTCTAGGGTTTCGCTGCTCCAAACAGGTCATCGTGGCATTTTAGCTATAACTTTTTTTCTGTGACGTTTCAGAAGTCACAAAAAAACCCATTTGAGAAGAAATCGCGCTGAACCTTGGTCCCGAATTTCAGAGCTTTTTGGGCAATATTGTCGGAGATATGATCTGAGGAAGTTGGTCTTTTTGCAGACTCCCGAATTACACACAAAACAGGTGACCTGGGGAAAATCGTCATAACTTTCTTTCTGAGCATCGGATTGAAATTTCGTAAGAAGGTACAGAAAGAGGACGGACGGTAGTTTTATTTTATATATTTGTTGGAGTCAAAGGTTGAAACAGGGACACGTGGCACTTCATACAAGTTCGCTCTACTGAACTAGTCTATAATTAGGTCACTGTGGGAAGATTGTGCATAACTCTTTCTTGGAGAATCCAATTTGGATCAGACTAGTGGCATTGGAAAGAGGAAATAGAAGGCTACTACAGGTCACAAGTTCAAAACTGGATGATTCTAAATTACAGAGATACATCAGATTCAATATCAGGCTTCTACAAAGTAAAAAAAGGTGTGTAGTTTTTTTTTAAATTTTTGTATAAGCTTGGTTTGAAGGAATTCAAAGGGCATAGTAAAGAATTATTATCGGTAACTGATGCCCCGAGGAAAGAAAATGCAAACACCTAGTAAGGAACCTGAAAGCTCTAGCATGACTCATGAAGAAGAGGAAGAAATGCTACATGATATATCAAAATTACAAGAACAAGTGCAACAAATGTCACGCTCACAAAAGCTAACAGATGCTAAGATAAATGGCGTGGAATCTAAGATAAAGGGCATGGAAGCTAAGATGGATGATCTGAAGGCAGATTTGAGGACAGATTTGAAGACAGACATGGCAGATTTGAAGACAGATTTGACAAATTTTCTACAAGAAATACTTACTAATGGTGAAAAGGTTGTAAAGGAAACTCATGATGTGAACAAAAGAAATGTTAATCATGATTCCATAGACTCTAATGTTGGATCGAAGACCCACCATATTCCAAAAATCGATATGAGGAAGTTTGATGGCAAGGATCCCGCCACATGGATATTACAGATGGAGCAATTCTTCGATCTCAATAATGTGCAAAACACACAAAAGGTACGTATGGCAACTTTATATTTGGAACCAAATCAGTTTGTATGGTATCAATGGCTTTGCTCTCGTAAACAATTTATCACTTGGGCAATTTTTACGGAAGAATTGATAGCACATTATGAGGATACAAAAAGCAACACTTTTTTTAGCCAATTGATAAGTCTCAAACAAAAGGGTTCAATAATGGAGCACATTGAGGAGTTCCAAAAATTGAACATAAGGGTAAAAGATATTCCAGAGGAGCATAGGATTGATGTGTTCATAGGGTCTTTAAAGGATAATATCCAACATGATGTTCGCCTTTTGGAACCTGATTCATTAGAGAAGGCATTCAGGTTAGCAAGAAAAATGGAAAGCAAAATTATGGCAACCAGGAAGCATACCACTCACAACTATAAAGACGGAAGTGTTGTTGCCCCTAGTCTTCCACAACCTATAAGGTTGACACCACAACAATTGGAAGAAAAAAGAGCAAAAGGGCTTTGTTACAGTTGTGATAGCAAATACACTAAAGGTCATAAGTGTGCTGAGAAGAAATTATTCTACATAGATTGTGAAGAGGAAGAAGAAAAGGAGCAAGAAAGGTCAAAAGAAGAGGATATACTCCAGGAACAAAGCCTAGATGAAGAACAAATAAATCCGACCATATCTTGTAATGCATTGGCGGGAATTACCACTCCTCAAACCATCAAGATAGAAGGACAAATCAAGAAGAAAAAGGTAATAGTGTTGATTGATTCAGGAAGCACCCACAATTTTATTCATTGTAGGGTAGCAAAAGAATTGAATTGCTTCCTATATCCAGCACCAGAGTGTCAAGTGATGATTGCAAATGGAGGAACAATAAATTGCTCTGGAAAGTGCCATAATATCAAGCTATCCATGGGAGAATATGTATTGACTAGCCCAATGCTTTCCATTCCAATGGGAGGTGCTGATGTTGTACTAGGAGTCCAATGGCTACAATCCTTGGGTACAATAGCTTTTAATTTTCAAGAACTTTTCATCAAATTTTCTACGGAAGGAAAGGAAGTTGAATTAAGGGGTATTGCAGGGAAACCAGGAAAGATAATCAGCTCTAATGGTATGACAAAGCTTCTAAAAAAGGAGCAAAGAGGTGTAATTGCACAATTATGTTCGCTAGATGTTTCCACATTGGAATCATCTATTTCTCCAGATCTCCAAAAAGTCCTGGACAATCATTCCAAGGTATTTGAGACTCCCAAAGGTCTCCCACCTATGCGTGATCATGATCATGCTATTCATCTGATTCCAGGAAGTGTTCCTCCAAACATCAGGCCGTACAGATATCCCTATGTCCAAAAAAGTGAAATTGAACGTATGGTTGCAGAAATGCTAGAGGCTGGTATAATTCAACCGAGTCAAAGTTCTTTCTCTACTCCAGTAGTATTGGTGCACAAGAAGGATGGATCATGGCGCATGTGTCCGGATTATAGGGAGCTCAACAAGCTCACTATTAAAGATAAGTTCCCCATTCCTGTCATTGATGAATTACTGGATGAATTGCATGGATCAATTTACTTCACCAAGTTGGATCTTCGTTCAGGATATCATCAAATCAGAATGAAGATTGAAGACATTCCGAAAACGGCATTTAGAACTCATGAGGGTCATTATGAATTTTTGGTCATGCCTTTTGGCCTTACCAATGCACCTTCAACATTTCAAGGTTTGATGAATTCAATTTTCAAACCATTCCTTAGAAAATTTGTGTTAGTATTTTTTGATGATATACTAATCTACAGCAAGTCTTGGAAGGATCATGTTGAACATGTTGACAGGGTGCTACAACTATTGGAGGAGAAACAATTATATGCAAAAAGATCCAAATGTTTCTTTGGAGTCCAGGAGGTGGAATATTTGGGTCATATTGTATCTCATGAAGGAGTTAAGGTAGACCCTAGCAAAATTAAAGCCATTAAGGAATGGAAAATCCCCACATCCATAAAGCATCTGCGAGGATTTCTTGGGTTGACAGGGTATTATCGCAAGTTTGTTAAGAATTATGGGAGAATAGCAGCACCTCTAACAACATTATTGAAGAAAGATGCATTTTCATGGACTCCGGAAGCAACAAAGGCCTTTGAACATCTTAAAGAGGCAATGTGCCAAGCACCGGTCTTAGCTACACCGGACTTCACAAAAACCTTTATTGTGGAATGTGATGCTTCAGGAAATGGAATTGGTGCTGTTCTAATGCAAGATGAAAGACCCATTGCTTTTGAAAGTCGTCCAATCAAGGGAAAGTTTTTAAGCAAAGCTATTTATGAGAAGGAAATGTTGGCAATACTCCATGCACTTAAGAAATGGCGACCCTACCTAATGGGAAGACACTTCAAGGTAAAAACGGATCATGATAGCCTTAAATACTTTTTAGAACAAAGATTATCCTCTGAAGAGCAACAAAAGTGGGTCACAAAGATGTTGGGTTATGACTTTGAAATCATCTACAAAAAAGGGAAGCAAAATGTGGTGGCAGATGCACTCTCAAGAAAGGATGAGGATGTGGAAGCATTGTTGTGCGCCATTTCTATTATCCAACCAGATTGGATAAACGAAGCAAGGGAGGAATGGAAGAATGACGAAGAAGTGTGGGCACTTATTCGAAAGCTACAACAAGATTCCAGTACGTTTGATACATTTAGCTGGAAAAATGATTCGTTATGGTACAAAGATCGCTTATACCTCTGTAAGAATTCCCAGCTAAAACAAAAGATTCTTATGGAATTGCACACTTCTCCCTTAGGAGGGCACTCAGGATTTTTAAAAACTTACCACAGGGTTAAGAAGGAATTTTTTTGGGATGGCCTTAAATCAGATATTCAAAAGTTTGTGGCAGAATGTTTGGTTTGCCAACAAAATAAAGTTGAAACAATTAAGACACCGGGTCTATTACAACCTTTATCCATTCCAAGCCAACGTTGGGAGGAGGTTTCAATGGATTTTATCACAGGTTTACCCAAGTCTGAGGGAAAGAGTGTCATCATGGTGGTAGTTGACAGACTTACCAAGTATGCACACTTTTGTGCATTATCACATCCATTTAAAGCCAGTACAGTTTCTACTGCATTTATGGAAACAATTCAAAAGCTACATGGAAACCCAAAGATTATTGTAAGTGACAGAGATCCCATTTTCACTGGAAATTTTTGGACAGAATTATTTTCTTGTCTTGGTACTCAGTTAGCTCATAGCTCATCTTATCATCCTCAATCTGATGGACAAACTGAGATAGTAAACAAATGTTTGGAAGGATATCTTCGTTGCTTTGTATCTGATAAACAGACACAATGGGTCAAATGGTTGCCTCTGGCTGAATGGTGGTATAACACTTCCTTCCATACAGCAACAAAAATGACCCCATTTATGGCACTTTATGGGTATCAACCACCATCCATCACATCATATTTAAGAGAAAATTCTAAGGTTCAGGCAGTGGAACATCACATCGAACATCAACAACAAGTCCTCCAACTCTTAAAGGATAACCTCGTGTTGGCACAAAATAGAATGAAACAACAGGCAGATCAACATCGCAGTGAAAGAAGTTTTGATGTAGGTGATTGGGTATTCCTACGGCTACAACCATATAAGCAAATGTCCCTCAAGCAAGCTAAGAAGGATAATAAATTATCACCAAAGTATTATGGTCCGTACAAGGTGTTGCAAAAGATTGGTACTATGGCATACAAATTGGAGCTTCCTGCAGCTTCTCGATTGCACCCAGTTTTCCATGTTTCATGTTTAAAGAAGGTTATAGGTGACAAGCTCCCAGTTCAAACAATATTGCCAGAACTTGACAAGGAAGGAAAAATTATATTGGAACCGGAAGCAGTCATAGAAACAAGAACTCGACAGCTACGAAATCGATCAATTTCAGAGTACCTTATCAAGTGGAAGAACTTATACGTTGAAGATTCCACATGGGAGGATGATAATTTTATGCAAAAATATCCAAAACTACTCAAGCGTTGAGGACAACACTTTTTTGAAGGAGAGGGGCATGTTGGGTCCCTATAATACTAGTGATTACCCCATTACTATTGTAGTTATACCCCTTATTTATATTGTTGTGCCCCCATTGCCCCCATATTGTTATTAATGTGCCCATAGAATCCCTCTATTGTTATTTTTGTGGCTTTATATTATTATTGTTAGGTCGGCTGGATTATATTGTGACTCCTTAGACTCCTATATATAGAAAGGAGGTTTTGTCATTTGAATCATCCAAGAATTGTTCATTTATGTAATGTAAAGGAGGTTTCCCCCTCGAAGAGGCTGAATTCTAAGGCATTGATCTATCTTTTCTATCTTTTCTTGAGCTGGTTTCATAACACCAACCTTCAATGAAGATGATAGTTACTAGTTTTAACGACGCCGGAACACGTCTCTAGCCTAGACCTCTAGATATGTTGTGTTAAGTTCCAAAGATTTGCTATGTTCATTGAAATTTATTTTAAATTTGATCTTGTTTAAAGTTTGCCTTTCAATGGTTCACCGCGTGATGATGATTTGAAATTCCTAAAATGCATTCTACAATGATAAACAATATTTGTTTATTTTGATCAATAAAAATCCTAGCTACTAGGGAAAGAAGATTACAATTCTTTCAACAAAGAGAAAAGAGCAAACACTAGTGCATTTTCCTAAATCATTTTTTTTTCACACAAACAAAAAATGCTAAATGCAAATGCATGTATTTGTTTTCATTCTCCTTAATGTGAAAAATGCCAAAAAGGAAAACTAAATGCAGCAAAGATCTGAAATATTTCTTTCAAAATGACATTTTCAACAATTTCTTCTTCAAAAGAGAAAGGAAAACTAAACAACACTTTTCAATTTTGAATAAAAAATGATTTTGACACTTTGAATATAAACAAATCAAACCAAATACATGATGAAAAGTTCAATCGACTATCAAGGAAAGGAAGAATCCATGACACTTCTCTTTTCGACACAAAACGACAATTTCGACACTTTTTGTACCAAAGCGACAGATTGACTTATGCAAATTTTCGAAAAAGGATTGTAAATGATGAAAAAATACATAAAAAAATTCACTAATCCTAATCTAATGGAGGTTGATCTATGTGATGCAAGCAGGCTTCAGTAAGGAGGCACTGTTCATAAGCAGCAAAACAACCAAACAAAACTGAAAACAAGGTCAAAACCCTCAATTTCTAGAATGGAAAAAGATTTCACTTAGTCATCGCACCTGGGCTTCACAGAAATTGAGATGCATCACACTTACTACACTCAGGAGGTGCTATGCATATTGAGTCACAGTGGGAGACAGTGCGATGGTCTAGGGAGCACAACTGAAATGGGTTTCGGCTCAGATGTGCAGTTGTTTTCAATGAGTTAAGGTGGGTTTTGATGAAAATTAAAGAGCAAAGTATGAAGAAGTATATTGAGAGGTTACTAAGCTACCAAAAGGGCATCTAGGTGTGCTTGTAAGTCAAAATGTTTAATTCATAAACTAAACCAGAGATTTACTGAAGCAGCATTCATCTACTATGCAATTGCAAAGCAAGAGCAGTTCGGAGGCTATTTGGCTGACTTCAGGCTCTGTCTATAGTTTATAAAACAAACAATAACAACAAACAAGCATCTGTTTCTTCCCCAGCGGAGTCCCAAATTTGTTTATGGGAAAACTAGTGTCTTGTCGAACGACTAGCCCTCTAGGTTTGGCAGCTACCTTAGAAACAACAGTTTAAAGAAATTCAACGATTTCTTCTATATGTAACAGATGAGAGAAAGATAATGGAACCAACCTGGAACTTCCGCTTAATCCCTTGCTTGATCTCTCTCCCCCTTGACAGAGCTTGCAACTTCTCTCCGTACTTAACCCGCTTGGAGAGTACCTGCACAAGTACAGCAACAAAGAACTGTTAAAGCATCATGATCTATTACAACATAAACATTACAGAATCATATATATAATGAACAAATGATAGCATTCACAAATGATAACATTCACAATTGCATAATCATATGGAAGAAAAATTGAAGAACTTTATTAATAGAAGTGAGAATTATAACCCAGTTGTTTGATCCAGCATCATCCTCCCAACTTCAATCCCTCTTCACCTCATGAAATAGCAAGATCACACCAGCAATACAATGCTCTTTACTCAATTACAAACTATCAGCACTTGCAATTCACAATATTCCAACCCCTAGATCTCTTAATTGGAGATCCATTTATAGATGTGTGCAAGGGTGTGAATCATCCATGGGGTTTGATTAGTGTCATTCCACTTGTTACATTGGTTCCACTTGGAGATTTCTTGGATCTCTTACTCATCCTTGGGCGAATTTAGAGAGGTAAGTGGCATAGGAGAAGTTTCTAGAAGATTCCATGAGCAACCACCTAGCAAACTATCTCGGACATTTGTCCATCTTCGCCCATCGCACCCTATAGAAGGCCTAAACAGTATGCATCACACCCTGGTAGTGTACCACTCAGTATGCATCGCACTTTGCCAGTGGAGCAGTCAGTATGGTTCAGTTTAGGCATTTTCAGGATGGTTTCTTAGATGGAAATTTAGGGGAATGATGTAATCAGATGACTAAGCTATTTTAGGGTATGAAACAACTCTTTTAGGGGTTGATGAGCCTTATTTTATTGACATATAAGTTTGGGGTTGATGTGCCCAAATATGTCTATAACAAATATGCAAGGCAAGTGTTTGGAGGCTGAAAGAAGAGGGTGTTGTTACTCCCATTTACTGTTCATATCAGTATATCAGTCTTTTGGAGACCAAAATTTTTTTTAGTGGGAAGGCATGATCCAAAATGGATTTTTGGATAGACTTCTAGGTCTAAGTGCTCCTCACAGAGGAAAATAAAAGTCTAAGGATGCTCCTGGAAATAATCCCATTGCGTAGATCTTTCCATTATGGATCTACTGCAACGTGAATGGGCTAAAACAGACCTCGGATGCAGAAGTTATCACAGAAAGAAGTTGCCCTTTGTCCTTTGAAAAAGAGGCAAAATCTTCTAAAAATGGAAAAAAAACCTTATAAAGGGAAATGTCATCGGAGAGGGTCTAAGAGGAGGACTTAAAGCGGAGGTGGAAGAGACCCCCGATCACCGATCTCCGACACATCGAGTCGGAGGTAGGCCTTCACCCGACGTCGAGACCCCAGGCAGGGCGATGATGCGATTACCAATATCGGTGAATCGGCGTTGGCGATGCCACGAGGTAAGGGAAGGACCCCGAGCTATGCGATGGAGCGATTGCAATCGGCCGATCAATGGATCAACGATCGGCACACCCTAAAGGGAAGGATCCCCGGGCCAACGTGACATGCGATCGCTGATATCAGCGTCGGCGGATCGGGCAATACAAAGGAGTAGGCAATCTGCGACATGCAATACACCCAGACCCGATAAGGATTATTGGTCGGGTTTAATATTATTTGAAGTCCGATTTCCTTGGACTTCTTTATATTTCCCCATATATTCATATATGGCCACATGCAATGCGATAAAGTGATAATACAATAAAAAAATGGACCCGATAGAAATTATAGGTGTGGCTCTAAAATATTTGAGTTCCGATATAAAAGCATTTGTCCGGTATTTCAGTGTTTTAATGTATTTTGCGTTATAAACCAAAATTCAAAGAAAATGCGCCTAGAGCCATAAAATGGACCCAAAAGGTTTATACATGCAGCTTTATATTATTTGAGTTTCGTAATGAGCGGGATTTCGGGTGGGCCTCAAGCAGTAAGTGATATTGGGTGGGCTCCGCCCGATCCCATACACTGGCCGACACGTGGCTTGGCGCTGGAGAGAGAAAACCGCCTTTTCAGGCAGGTAACCTCCGTGTGCATAAGCCGCCCGAAATGAATATCAACCGTTGGATCGGAGATCACCCAGATCAATGGTGGGCTGCCAATAGTGATGAGAGAGATCGAAAATGCATCACCCTAAATTATTACCGCAAAGATCGTAAATACATCACCCTAAATTATTACCGCAGAGAGATCGTAAATACATCACCCTAAATTATTACCGCAGAGAGATCCTAAATACATCACCCTAAATTATTACCACAAAGAAATTATAAAATATCATATAAATCTTAAATCTCAAAATTCAAGTTCCTTATAAATCAAACTAAAATAAAAATAAATTATAATAATAATAAAAAAATTCAATAAACACTTTCGATGTTTATTGAACTAACTCTCATGAGCTCCATAGTGAAACGGGTCGTTGGGCAGTTCCTAAAACTCCATGGATGGAAAGGTTCAGCCATCTCTGTGAGAATATGAACATCGAGGATGAGAATCACTTCCTCTTAGAGTGCCCCGCATTCCTAAAAATCCATGGGTGGAAAGGTTCTTCCATCTCTGTGAGAATACGAACATCGAGGATGAAAATCACTTCCTCTTAGAGTGCCCCGCGTACAACCACATTAGATCTCAGTTTCAAAATCTTTGTTGCAATACTGACCTTCCTAGCTGTCACGATCCCCACAATATAACTATTACATAAAAAAAAATTAATAAATAAAGTAAATATCTTACTTTAAACTTCACGGTCACACTCCTAACCACACAAGGACACACGGATGAGACCCCAACTACACGGTTCAAGTTGCCAGCACAATGACTCAATCTCCAATTATTATGTATGAGTATATTGGGCTCATTTCTTAGCCTATACGCGTCGGCACACACTACAGCTTATTAACATGAATGTTGGTCCTTGGCATACACCATAGTTGTTGCGCATATGTTTATTTCCTGGCTTATGAGTCTTAATAGTTATGTCAATGCTCGTCTTGTATGATTTACCCAACGGAAAATCTATCCGGATTCCTTTCCGGCGCCAGGTGGGAACTGAGGTTCGATGGCCTTACCAACCCCTTGCCAAGTGGCCTGGCACAGTTGTGCGATCACGTGGTCTCCTTGGGCGCCACGCCGTTGGTCTTCGCGCCAGGACTCCCGCTCAAATCAACGATGGGGATTCACTGCCCACATCCAAGGGCTCTCACGCGTTCAAGGGTTTGGAGGGTTTATACATATTCCATCGTTTCATTCTCCTGGTTCATTTGGGTATGCAAGACAGTCCCGCGGCGCATCTTACTTACTTGTTCTGAGAGCTATCCCTCCATTGCTGCTCCGAATGAAATGACTCTGCTACCACACTCGTTCAGGTATGTATAGGCCGCCTGTCGCACAGATTTGTCTTGCTCAGTCTATATATAAATGTATGCCCTGCGTTGGTTTCAACTTGAGGTTAACTGTTTACTTTGAAATGCATATATGCTAATCTTCGGCTACTTGGGATGTGCAGGCGGGTCACGGCCATGGCCTTTCCTCTACTCGCGGTGTGACCGAACCGACCTCATCGACCCCTCAGGTACGATATCCTCTTATCCAGAAGTGAGTCTTGGGTTTACCTCGATGCTAAAATGTTCTGTACATGTGAGCCCGTATGGGAACTTGCCAGAGGTTTTTCTTCATGGCGCTCATTTCATTTGTCTCCAGGGTTTCCGCGTTCGACCCATATCATTGGTTTATGGCTCGTGGCCGACCACTCCATGCTGGAGCTTATGCAACGTTTGGTTTTTGGTCTATTTAAGCTGTTGTCTGTCGTAGTTTTTGGCATATATGCCGGTTATGTTGTATGTACATTTGGACAGTAATTTTCTTCGGCCCCCAAGCCGATTAAATTGACCCGGTTTAATTTTGGCGACCAAACGTTCGCCCTTGTTCTCATATTATATATGATGTCTACTGGTTATTCTACAGAACTTCATACTTGTTTTTCTTTGAGATATGTAATGTATTCCCGGTCCTCCGGGCATTTGCAATGGGATGTTTCGCTTCATATGCTAAGGGTTATAGCGACTGGTTGAGTTAATAATATGGTTCTGTTTACATGCTTTTCCCGTATACTGTGATTATATTACGTTGTTTCCTACAGTCGGCTGGGTATGTTCCATTAACGGTCAATTTCCGCTCTATGGTGCCATTACCCTTGCTTACAGTATTATGGTTTATTGTTCCTGACTGTTACAGAGTTAAACTGACTCTGATGTAGGTCTTTATAAAGTCGTGTATGCATACATTTGTTTCACGATATTTGTTTTACAGTGAGGTATGTGGCCGTGTACCCACGGCTAAGTGCGTTCGCTCTAAGGTGGAGTATGGTACAGTTTCTTTATGTGGTGCTTGTAACCGTTACATTGTATGTTTTAGCCGGGCTAACCCTAGCGCAGCGTTACATAATACATCTTGTGGTTTGCTGTAATACATGGTACATGAAGCGAACCTTGCCTCTGAACCCTCGATGCAGGGATTTGCCATATATTTACATTTCTGTGTTCGTTAGCTAAACCCTTCTTATAATCTTGAAATAAAAATTGGTTTTCTTTTGACGAATACTGATTCTCTGTACCGAAAGATATAATGCACCTCTTGAATTGTTTTCTTTCGTTCTTGCTGGGCGCTAAACCCTTTAGGTACTCATTATGTTGTATTGTTTAAATAATTTCTAACGTTTTAAACATCGATCTATTGGGTTCTCAGGACCTTATAGATACCTTCGTACTTACATATATGTTACTACTTATTTACAACAGATAGACTCTGAGCATTTATCTACTCATCACAGGTAGTATCTAAGTATTTACTTAACCCATGTCATACTACCCTTCTTCATAGATATTCTACTGTTACAGTTTCCTTAAGTTCTTTTTTTTTAATCACTAAAAGAGATTCAGACTCAGGCGATATCTACTATCCATACCATTCTGTATACAGTTTATTTGAGTTAATCTCTGTGATAAACTCGTACCTGGTCTGCCAGTTACAGGATTCGGTGCTCCAGAAGTTCACCTACATTTTCAGCTTGCTCTTGACCACCCAACCTTGAGATCCATCATCACATGGATTCTCCCCCCGAGCTATCTTGCAGGCCTACAACCCTCAACAAGATTCCTGCACACAGTGCTTGGGTTATCTGGTCCTTACCAGACTTAACCCGTTTTCTTGTTTTCTTCCCTTTTCTTTGGAATCCCTCCTGTCTGTCCCAACAGCCCAGGAGTTTCCTTTCCCAGGACTTTTCCTGAGTGAAAGGGTAGTTTCTTCAGTTTCATAACTGATTTCTTTTCTTTTAAAATCCTCCACCCAGAGGCTGCCAACATTTCAAAAAGAAATATATATTTCCAATGTATTTAATTTTATCCATAAGATAATGTCATTATAGTTTCTTTTTTTTTTTTAAAAACAATAACTGAACAGCAACTTCACATCAGTTTCTTACCACAGTAACATTTCCACATTTACATTTTTCCCGGGGTCATCACATCTCCCCCTCCTGGGATTGGACATCGTCCCGATGTCTACTTCCCTTAAATAAGTCCGGGTAGACTTTTCTAATGAGTTCCTCGTCCTCCCAAGTAGCCTCATCAGGCCCGTAGTGCTGCCACAGCACTTTAACTTGGGTAATAACTCGCTTCCGCAGCCGCACTTCTCTCCGGTCGAGAATGCTCTGTGGTTCGACCAGAACCTCGCCTTCCGGCTCGACCTGCAGACAACAATACTTTCAGTCAGTTTCTGTTGAGCACAACTGCTTAACGAAAACAACCAGATTAATTCTTACCCGCACATCTTGCCATCTGATCACATGTTTAGGATCGTACACATATTTTTTTAGAACAGAAACGTGGAAAACATTGTGAATTTTAATATGACTTGGCAGGGCGAGTTGGTAAGCCACCGGCCCCACTCTTGCCAAGATCTGAAAAGGCCCAAAATACCGAGGAGCCAGCTTGGCGCACCCACTCCATTGCAGTGTGCTTCTTCTGGCTTGGATCCTCACAAACACATGGTCACCCACCTGATATTCTTTGAATCTTCTTCTTCGGTCCGCAAAACTTTTCTGTCTATCCTGCGCAGCCTTTAAATTGGCACGCACTCTTTTTACCATGTCTTCCATTTCTTTAAGCATATCCGGACCCAAACTCAGCTTATCCTCAGGTCCACCCCAACTTGAGGGTGTGCGGCATTTCCGTCCATACAAGACCTCAAAGGGACTTAGCTGCGTCGACGTATGATATCCATTATTATACGCGAATTCGACCAGGTGTAAATACTCTTCCCATTGGTTTGGTTTCAGCATCACATATGCTCTCAACATATCTTCCACCACCTGATTCACTCGTTCGGTTTGACCATCGGTCTGCGGGTGATAGGCTGTGCTAAAGTTCAGCTGTGTTCCTAACTCAGCAAACAACGTTCTCCAAAAAGTGGATGTGAACTTTACATCACGATCTGAGATGATTACTTTCGGCAGTCCATGCAGTCTGAACACGTTCTGCATAAAAAGGTGAGCAATTTGCACAGCCTTATAAGTGGACTGCACGGGTATGAAGTGTGCTGCCTTACTCAGCTTATCAACCACCACCATAATGGAGTCATTGTTTTTCTTCGTTCGTGGCAAACCGGTTATAAAATCCATGGAAATGGTTTCCCATTTCCACTCCGGAATAGGTAAAGGTTGTAACAGCCCGGCCGGATGCAAATGTTCTGCTTTAATCTGCTGGCACTCCAAGCACCGCGCCAAATACTCGGCTACATTCTTCTTCATTCCCGGCCAATAATATTCTTTTCTAAGTGCCGTGACCATCTTTTGGTATCCTGGGTGGCCAGTGTAATGGCTGATGTGAAATTCGTCCAAAATCAGATTCTTAAGGTCATTCTGATCAGGTACATACAGTCTTTTATTGAAGTACAGCATTCCGGCACTGTCTAGTGTATACCCTTGCTGTACTTTTCCATTAACTGATTGTTGTACCTGCTGTTTTATTTGTTGATATTCAGCATCTTGATCTGCTGCTGCTTTTATTTGCTCGAACAGAGAAATCCGCCACTTGCTGATCGAAAGTTCACACAAGCACTGCACCTTACGACTTAACGCATCAGCCACCCGATTCTCTTTACCTTTTAAGTGTTTAATCTCGAAATCGAATCCACTTAGGAAATCTGCCCAACGAGCTTGTCTTGTATTCAGGGTAGGTTGGCTGAAATAATTTGTCAAGCTGTGATGATCCGTTAATAACAGAAATCTTCTCCCCAGGAGATAATGTCGCCACATTTTCAGCGCATGAATAACAGCTGTTAACTCTAAGTCATAAGCAAAGTATTTCTGCTCATGATATTTTAGTTTTCTTTATTCATACGCAATTACTTTCCCTTCCTGCATCAATACTCCTCCCACACCTTCCTTACTTGCGTCAGTACATACCACGTAATCCTTATTAGGATCAGCTATACTCAAAATGGGTGCGGTGGTAAGTAAGTGTTTCAACCGTTCGAAGCTCTGCTGACACTCTGGTGTCCACCTAAACACCTTCCCTTTTTTCTGTAAGGAAGTGATAGGGTATGCTATCCTTGAGAACCCCTCCACAAATCTTCTATAATAGCCAGCTAGTCCCATAAAGGATCTGATATCAGTTACATCTTTGGGTATGGGCCATTCCATGATAGTCTTTATCTTCTCAGGGTCCACTGCAATCCCTTCTTTGGTAATTACATGGCCTAAATATTGGATTTCTTCCTTGAAGAAGTCGCACTTACTAAACTTAGCGTATAACTGATGTTCTCGGAGAGTTTGCAGCACTACCCTAAGGTGCTCCTCGTGTTCCTCTCGGGAACGAGAATATATCAAAATATCATCTATAAATATCAGCACGAATTTGTCCAAAAATCTATGAAACACACTATTCATCAAACACATAAAGGTGGCAGGTGCATTGGTCAAACCAAAAGGCAGCACCACAAATTCGTAGTGCCCGTAGCGCGTTCTAAAAGCTGTTTTGGCAATGTCCTCTTCTTTAATCCTAATTTGATGATAACCAGACCGCAAATCGATCTTAGAGAATACTTTTGCCCCTTTTACTTGATCAAAAAGTTCATCAATCCGAGGCAAGGGATATTTATTTTTGATCGTGAGCTTGTTCAGCTGACGATAGTCTATGCACATTCGGAGAGTTCCATCTTTCTTTTTAACAAATAATACTGGAGCTCCCCACGGTGATACGCTGGGGCGAATGTAATTCTTATCCAACAGCTCTTGTAGCTGCATTTTTAACTCTGTTAATTCTGGTACGCTCATCCGGTATGGTGCCCTTGACACTGGTGCTGCCCCTGGTGTTAGCTCTATAGTAAAGTCTATATCCCTTTTAGGGGGCAGCCCCGGTACCTCTTCTGGAAAAACATCCGCAAATTCCTGTATCACCGGAATATTGTCCAGTGCAGATGTTTTGTCTTTCCGGTTTGCATAGCCGACTTGAATAGCGTAAATTTGACATTTCTTTCTGAGGCATCTAACTAGCTGGGATGCGGTAATGGGTCGGATCTGCACGGGGTGCTTGATTCCCTGTAACTCCTGCTGCTTTCCAAGGTCATCTTTGTAGTAAATGGTTTTGGTCTTGCAATTTACCAATGACCAGTGTTTTTCCAGCCAATCCATACCAATCAGAATGTCGTATGAACCCAACGGAAGTACATTCAGGTCTACTGTTATTGGCTGTCCTGCTACTGTTAAAGAGCAGTTATTAATTTTTGCCAAGACTCGTCTCTTGGCTCCCGTAGCTAATTGTACCAGCCATGGATTTCTGAACTTTTCAGATTGTAGCTTACACTATTCTACTATCTTTGGGCTAACATAACTTAAAGTAGCTCCTGGATCAATAAGAACAGCTATAGAAAGATTTGAAATTTTACCTTCAAACTCCACCATGGTCGGCTGGTATTCCACTTGACGATCATCCAAAGCTGCGTTAATCCTTGGTACACTGCGCGCCACCTCCCCAACGGTCGATGCTTCGTGAATCTGAGATATCTGGTCCACTCCTTTCCGCTGCGGGCAGTTCTTAACATAGTGCGGTCCTCCACAACCCCAACATTGGACCGGAGGTCTGGCCATCCCTTCAATTTCCGGTCTGGCAAGCTGTTCGCTTACCTTGCTCTCACTGGCTGGCTTAGCCCGGAAAGTACTTTTTGTTACATTTCTGCTGATTTGTCCTTTGCCAGCACCCTTACTGCCGTTACCGCGACTCCCTTTGTTATTACCAGCAGTTCTGTTACCCCTTCTTTCATTCCATCTTTTATTTGGAACGTCTCCTTTTTGTTTATTCTGTTGGTAACAGATTCTTGCTTTACGGATAGCCTCATCCATTGTTCTAGGATTGTCAAACTCAATTCGTTCTCTTATATAGACAGGTAAGCTACTCACAAATCTCTGCACCTTGGCCTTCTCTTCCTTAATATATGGCACATAGCGAAGCAGGGAAGTGAAGCGGTTAATGAACTCATCCATAGACTGCTGTCCTAGTCGTAAATCATGGAATTCTCGTGCTTTCTCATCATAGAAACGCTCGGTTAGATATCTCTCCTTGAAGTATTTCTGAAACTTTTCCCACGTTATGATCTGTTCACTCACTCCTTTAACAATCTTAATTTCTTCCCACCACAGGGTTGCTTTGCCCTGTAACTGGAAGATGGCCAGCCGAGCCTTCAAATTATGATCATACTCATACAGCTGGAAATACTTGTTCATGTTAATTAACCATGCCTCCGCCGCTTCCTCCTGTTCCCCATCGAAATATGGAGGTTTAATTTTTCGAAATTCCCCCTGCAACTCCATCTTCTGTCGTTTCGAGGTCTGTTGTTCCAGTACATTATCAGAATGGTCCTCCTTCTCCTCTGAATTTTCAGGTGCAGTTTGATAATTTCGTTCTTCTGTTACCCTCTGTTGTTCTGCACTGGGATTAGCTAACGGTGGGTTTTGTCTGTCCGACAAACTCTTCAGAATTCTTTCCTGCTCCACCGTCAAATGCGCATTATCTTCTCGCAGACGTGCCATCTCATTTTTCAGCTCTTGAACAGTTTCTAATATCGCCAGGTTGGTACTGCGTGTTTCTTCACCAAGCTGTACCCACAGCTCTGGGTTTTCCCGAAGAACGCTGCCAGCTCCCTGCATTTCTTCTACTTTCTATTGTTGACTGTTAGCTGATTACTGTTTCTCTATTCCCCTAATTAATAGAACAAGAAAGTCAGTCAGTTGAATTAAATCCCTTTTATATGTATATAAGATAGTCATCCATACAACTGAATACTACTGCTCCAGAGGCCACAGTATTGGAGCCTCGCTCTGATACCACATTGTCACGATCCCCACAATATAACTATTACATAAAAAAAAAAAAAAAAAAAAGTAAATATCTTACTTTAAACTTCACGGTCACACTCCTAACCACACAAGAACACACGGATGAGACCCCAACTACATGGTTCAAGTTGCCCAGCACAATGACTCAATCTCCAATTATTATGTATGAGTATATTGGGCTCATTTCTTAGCCTATACGCGTCGGCACACACTACAGCTTATTAACATGAATGTTGGTCCTTGGCATACACCATAGTTGTTGCGCATATGTTTATTTCCTGGCTTATGAGTCTTAATAGTTATGTCAATGTTCGTTTGAATGATTTATCCAACGGGAAATTCTATCCGGACTCCTTTCCGGCGCCAGGTGGGAACTGAGCTTTGATGGCCTTACCAACCCCTTGCCATGTGGCCTGGCACAGTTGTGCGATCACGTGATCTCCTTGGGCGCCACGCCGTTGGTCTTCGCGCCAGGACTCCCGCTCAAATCAACGATGGGGATTCACTGCCCACATCCAAGGGCTCTCACGCGTTCAAGGGTTTGGAGGGTTTATACATATTCCATCGTTTCATCCTCCTGGTTCATTTGGGTATGCGAGACAGTCCCGCGGCGCATTTTACTTGCCTGTTCTGAGAGCTATCCCTCCTTTGCTACTCCGAATGAAATGACTCTGCTACCACAAACGTTCAGGTATGTATATGCCGCCTGTCGCACATATTTGTCTTGCTCAGTCTATATATAAATGTATACCATGCGTTTGTTTCAGCTTGGGGTTAACTGTTTACTTTGAAATGTATATATGCTAACTTCCGGCTAACTTGTGGATGTGCAGGCGGGTCACGGCCATGGCCTTTCCACTGTTCGCAGTGTGACCGAGCCGTCCTCATCAACCCCTCAGGTATGACATCCTCTTAACCAGAAGTGAGTCTTGGGTTTACCTCGATGATAAAATGTTCTGTACATGTGAGCACCGTATGGGAATTTGCCAGAGGTTTTTCTTCATGGCGCTCATTTCACTTGTCTCCAGGGTTTCCACGTTCGACCCATACCACTGGTTTATGGTTCGTGGCCGACCATCCCTTGCTGGAACTTATGCAGCGTTTGATTTTGGTTTTATTTAAGCTATTGTCTGATGTAGTTCTTGGCATATATGCCGGTCATGTTGTATATACATTTGAACAGTAATTTTCTTCGGCCTCCAAGCCGATTTAATTGAACCGGTTTAATTTTGGCGACCAAACGCTCGCCCTTTGTTCTCATATTATATATGATGTCTAATGGTTATTCTACAGAACTTCATACTTGTTTTTCTTGAGATCTGTAATGTATTCCCCGGTCCACCGGGCATTTGCAATGAAACGTTTCGCTTTATATGCTAATGGTTATAGCGACTGTTTGAGTTAATATTATGGTTCTGATTACATGCTTTTCCCGTATACTGTGATTATATTACTTTGTTTCCTACAGTCGGCTGGGTCTGTTCCATTAACGGTCAATTTCCGTTCTATGGCGCCATTACCCTTGCTTACAGTATTATGGTTTATTGTTTCCGACTGTTACAGAGTTGAACTGACTCTGATGTAGGTCTTTATAAAGTCGTGCATGCATACATTTGTTTCGTGATATTTGTTTGTTCCTACAGCGAGGTATGTGGCCGTATACCCACGGCTAAGTGCGTTCGCTCTGAGGTGGAGTATGGTACAGTTTTTGTGGTGCTTGTAACTGTTACATTGTATGCTTTAGCCGGACTAACCCTGGCGCAGCGTTACACAATACATCTTGTGATTTGCTGTAATACATGGTACATGAAGCGAATCTTGCCTCTGAACCCTCGATGCAGGGATTTGCCATATATTTACATTTCTGTGTTCGATAGCTAAACCCTTCTTATAATCTTGAAATAAAAATTGGTTTTCTTTTGACGAATACTGATTCTCTGTACCGAAAGATATAATGCACCTCTTGAATTGTTTCCTTTCGTTCTTGCTGGGCGCTAAGCCCTTTAGGTACTCATTATGTTGTATTGTTTAAATAATTTCTAACGTTTTAAACGTCATTCTATTGGGTTCTCAGGACCTCATAGATACCTTCGTACTTACATATATATTACTGCTTGTTTACAACAGATAGACTCTGAGCATTTATCTACTCATAACAGGTAGTATCTAAGTATTTACTTAACCTATGTCATACTACCCTTCTTCATAGATATTCTACTGTTACAGTTTCCTTAAGTTCTTTTTTTTTAATCACTAAAAGAGATTCAGACTCAGGCGATATCTACTATCCATACCATTCTGTATACAGTTTATTTGAGTTAATCTCTGTGATAAACTCGTACCTGGTCTGCCAGTTACAGGATTCGGTGCTCCAGAAGTTCACCTACATTTTCAGCTTGCTCTTGACCACCCAACCTTGAGATCCATCATCACATGGATTCTCCCCCCGAGCTATCTTGCAGGCCTACAGCCCTCAACAAGATTCCTGCACACAGTGCTTGGGTTATCTGGTCCTTACCAGACTTAACCCATTTTCTTGTTTTTTTCCCCTTTCTTTGGAATCCCTCCTGTCTGTCCCCACAGCCCAGGAGTTTCCTTTCCCAGGACTTTTCCTCAGTGAAAGGGTAATTTCTTCAGTTTCATAACTTATTTCTTTTCTTTTAAAATCCTCCACCCAGAGGCTGCCAGCATTTCAAAAAGAAATATATATTTCCAATGTATCTAATTTTATCCATAAGATAATGTCATTATAGTTTCAACTTTCATCATCATCATCAAATATTTAAAACTTTTATAATTTCAATTTTTTCATCATCATCAAATATTTAAAACTATCATCATCATGATCATCATCATCATGATCATTATCATCATCATCATGATCATCATCATCATGATCATTATCATCATCATCATGATCATTATCATCATCATCATCAAATATTTAAAGCTTAAGCCATCATCATCATCATCATCATCATCATCATGATCATTATCATCATCATCATCAAATATTTAAAGCTTAAGCTGCCACCATCATCATCATCATCATCATCATCATCATCATCATCATCATCATCATCATCATCATCATCATCATCATCATCATCATCATCATCATCATCATCATCATCATCATCATCATCATCATCATCATCATCATCATCATCATCATCATCATCATCATCATCATCATCATCATCATCATCATCATCATTTTAAAACTTTTATAATTTCATTTATATTATTAACATCTAAATTTATTAATTTTAAAAAATATCATCATCAATTTAAAACTTTTATAATTTCATTTATATTATTAACATCTAAATTTATTAATTTTAAAAAATATCAAAATAAATTTCATACAGTTTAAAATAATACATTTTAAAATTTATTAATAACTTATTCTAACTTTAGAAATTATATATATCTATATATATCCACCTTTCTAACTTTTAAATTTATTAATTATCCTATATCTTAATTAAAAAAATAAAAAATAAATTAATTAATTGGAGAAAGAGATAAATACGAACGACATCATAATGTAATTCAAATAAAATACAAATGATATATCGTATAACTCAATATTAGACATCATTTTAGAGCTCGCGGTGGTAATAATGGCTTAAAATCTAAGGAGAAAATAAAGATAAAATTTTCATTGAACTTAATCCTTGCTTTGGGGAGTGCATCTGGGAGGTAACACTTAGATCATGTTAGTCTAATCTTAATTGTGATTTTATAATAATGGTTACGTCAAAAATAATTTATGTAATTCCAAATCATTTTTTTTAATGAAAAAAAAAAAAAAAAAAATATATATATATATATATTAATTTAATTAAAATGAAACAAAAATGTTATTTAATGTTATCCCAAATCATAATGTATATAAGACAACAATATATATGATTTTATTATCTATTTAATTTTAATTTTCGTAAATGATATATTAATAATTGAAAGAGAATTTACTTGGTGCACCGTGTAAAAAATATTGGAGTGGGTTTGGAAGGAGATATTGAGAGGGTTATGTTGCAAGAAATATTGAGGGGGTGTTGAGGGGAATATGGAGAGGACGAGGTGCAGAAGATATTAGGTAAGATATGATAAGTTATCCAATATTCTCCATCTCATTTATATGAGGGAAGGGGAAGGTTAGAGATAAATATTAAGTGAGTTATTATAATTTACTAAATATTTCTTCGTACTTCTACAAGAGCCCCATGTATATGTGGGGAGTATTGAGTAAACTATAAGATATTGGGTAATTTATTATATGGTAATTTATTATAATTTACCGAATATTTTCCCAACACCAACATGTATAACTCAAAAACTTGTAATAATATTACAATAATTTTTATTAAAAACATGAAAAACATAACAGACAGGTTAAAACTATAATATTGAAATCTTAAAAATAATCATGAATGATATCTTTAGAACAACAAAAAAAAATCATAATCAACTCTACCAAAATAACAAATAAAATTATTCAAATAGTTAAGAAAATTACAAAACAAATAACTATAAAATATAATCTAACCTCATATAAACTCTCAATTAAAAAAAAATATACTACAATTATATATTAAAAATTATAACTATAACCCACACATTCTTGAACTTAATAATACTTATCACAACATATTTTTTAAATAAAATTCTATAATTTTTTTTAACTTTAAAATCTATCATTTTATCGAACACGATACACCAAACCTAAATTAATTATTATATATTTCAAATTATATTTTTTAAAATTTATTATTATATATTTTAAATCTAATTCTTTTAATGTTTTGGTATTATATATATATAAATATTTTATATATTTTAAAATAAAATATTAAAAAAACTCATTAACTAAACCTCGTTCCTCGTTCCCTCTTTTTAAATGTTGTTTCCGCTAATATTAAATTATTTTGAAATAAGTATTCGCAATGTAAACTTTCATTGAACTAGTACTATTAATGGAAATTGTATTTTTATAATGTTAAGTCAACACACTTATCTATAATTCCAAGTTCAATTGTAAGCCTTTTAATGAATGATCATCAAGAAATCTATGATTGATTTGCTTTCTTCTCTGCAATAAAAGTAAAGGATTGACGAAGAAAATTGTGATTATAATTCCAAGTTCAATTGTGAGTCTTTTAATGAATGATCATCAAGAAATCTATGATTGATTTGCTTTTTCTCTGCAATAAAAGTAAAGGATTGATGAAGAAAATTGTGATTAAATTTTTCCATGGTTTGTCAAATAGGATTATAGGTGTAAAGAATTTAGAAGAAAAATATAAATTAAAGTTTAAGTTTAATATTTTATTATTTTAAATTAAATATTTATATAATTTCAAATTTCAAAGTTATAATATTAAAATTTAATTTTTAAAAATATTTTATTAAAATTTAATTAAAAAGTAAATATATAATATAATTTTAATAAAAAAAATAAAATTATTGATTTCTTTTGAGATGGTAGATTTTCATAATTACTGATGATAATATAAAAGTAGTTAAAAATGTGTGATAAAAAATTGAAATGTTAAAAGTTTATAATAAATTAAAGTTTAAGGGACAATCATTACAACCATGCTTGGTTGATAAGAGACCTAAGTTTAATGAATGTTAACCCTTTCACTTTTCTCCTCTGTGCTGCTAGCGATCCTGATACAGTAAACCAGCTGAGTTCTTTACCATGGATTCACCCTTTGGAGGGGCGGGCTCAACCCCCCCTTCATCCACTGGTCCCTCTTCTGACAAGACAGAACGCGCAAACCCTCTGATCAATCCAGGCACCCTCCCTCGGACCGACCGGGACACTGAACCTGCCATCGATGCCACTGGGGACTCTGCTGCAGGTTCTGCGGCCACCAATGATAAAGGTAATGACCAAAAGACCTCAACGTCACAGCCAAAGGCATCTTCTGCAACATGCATCCCGAAGACTGCAAAAAGAATCAAAGTAGATCTCCCCAGTCATAGAATCAACAGCCAAATCCAATATATGAGGGATCATGCACTCATAGGCAAGTTCCTCGGATTCTGGCCAACTGAAAAGGCCTTGCATGGATGGATAGCTTCCAAATGGAAGCCTAAAGGACAAGTTACTATGTAGTTTGGCCCCAAGGGCTTCTTTACCACTACTTTCAACTGCTTGGAAGACAAAACTCGCATCTTCGAGGGAGGCCCGTATTTCTTCAACTCTTCAAGCCTGTACCTTCGTGACTAAAAAGAGAGGTTCAACCCAGACAAAGAAGATTTCAGCTGGGCTCCAATATGGATATGCATGTATTCTCTTCCACTAGAATACTGGAACGAGGAGACCTTAAAGGACATAGGCAAAAGCCTGGGGGTATTCATCAAAGCTGCCGAGGAAACCAAAACTCAAAGATATACCTCCTATGCCAGGATCTGTGTTCACATGCATCTGACCAAAGCACTCACGGACTCGGTAAGTCTATTTCATGACGACTATGAATGGATCCAAACAATAGACTACGAGCATATTCCTTTTCGTTGCAGAAAATGCCATGAACATGGCCATATTTTCAGGGATTTCCCTCTGAATCTTCAGTCCAAAGCCCCAGTTAATGAGACAAGCAAAGATACTGAGGGTTTTACAAAGGTCCCTAGTTGCAGAAGGCATGCCAAGAAAACTCCGGCAGCTCCAGAGACCTCCAAAAATCCTGACACCCAGAACAAATTTGAAATTCTGACCTCTCAAAAAACTACGGAGGATTACCCTGAAATCCCTCTTGCAGATCCCTCTCCTTCCTCAACCCCCCAGCCCCTACAATCTTCAGTTCCGATCTCAGCCTCCACTCTCACCAGCTTTCCCGCCTCTACCTCCTCTGAGAAAATAGATCCAGAGACCGCCCAGAAGTCTTCCACTATGGAAATCGATGCAGCTCTAGCTCTCAGCATTCACCAAAAGATAAGTGAGGAAGAACAGAATACCCCGATCCACATGGATGAGGAACCAGAAAGCATAGATCTGGAAGGGCTGGACATTCTCAAACTGGAAACAATGTGCAGACAGAAAGAATTTAATACAATACCCCTCCGGGAAATCGAAAGGCTTGAAGTAGTTCTAGCTAGAGCACAACATAACAAATGTTTAGGTATTCAGGCCGGTAGTCCATGGGATGGAAAGAAAATCTTGAAAGACACGAAGAAACGAGGGCGCAAAATAGATCTGCAAAGGACAATTATCATCGGAGAAATGCTGGTGGATTCTGGTAGATTCCCCAAGCTGACCAAGTTCTTCAAATCTCTCCCCCACGGTTCCTCATGAAGCTCATCTCCTGGAATGTGAGAGGGCTTAATAGCCCCACAAAACACAGAATGTTAAAAAATATGATCCAGCAAGAAAAGCCTTCAATAGTCTTTCTTCAAGAGACAAAAGGCAATAGCACTGTATTGGAAAGGATTCTAAATAAGGTTTGGTCAGGATGTCGCTCAGTCTCAGTGGACGCTTCTGGTGCTTCAGGAGGGCTGGCAATCTTGTGGAACCCGCAGGTACTCTCCCTTCAAGACTTTCATGCCTCACACTTCTTCATTCAATCAACCTTTCACCTAATTGGGACCAATATCCATGGCCATCTCTCTAATGTATATTTTCCACAAGACTTACAAAAAAAGCTGGATCTACTGGACACACTCACAGCTCTCAATTCAGATAGGCGGTTTCCCCTTTGGATTGGTGGCGGTGACTTCAACATAATCACGGCTTTGGAGGAAAAATCCAGAGGTAGATCGAAGCTAGAAGGTGACAGCATCGGCTTCAAAGACTTCATCCACAGTAATCAGTTAATGGACCTTCAGACTTCCAATGGTATGTATACCTGGACCAATAAAAGAAGGGGACCACAGCATATAGCTTCCAGGCTGGACCGCTTCCTTATATCGGATAATGCCATACACCTGGGTGGGGACTTTCATGCTTCCATCATGCCTCAAGTGGGCTCTGATCATTGGCCCATAATGCTACAGTGGTCACGTCCGGGCACAAAGTGCAATAGACCTTTTCGCTTTGAAGCCTTTTGGTTCTCTCATCCCAACTTCAAAGAAGTAGTTAATGAGGCTTGGAAATCCTTCAATCCCCCTGCAGGAGCCAAGATGTTCCAGTTCCAACAAAAACTAAAGCACCTCAAACAAGCTCTCAAATCATGGAATCAGACTCAGTTTGGTAACATCTTTGAACATCGGAAAGTGCTGGAGCAGCAGATGAACTCACTACAACAGAGTATTATCTTGGAGGGAAGAACAGATGATTATGCGTAATAGGAACAAACCCTCTTAACCAATATCGAAGCACGAAGGCAGCAAGAAGAAGTCATGTGGTGACAAAAATCCAGAATCAGATGGCTCAAGGAAGGACAGAAAAATACAATTTTTTTTCACAGATCTACTATTCAAAGGAGAATGCACAATAACATCGCCTTCATTAATAATCGACAAGGGGAGAGATTAGAGGTGCATGAAGAAGTGGAACAGGGATTCAAAGAGTACTTTCATGATATTCTATGGGAGCCAACAGGACACAGGGATCAAGCCATTCGAGCACTCACGCAGCACATTCCTAAACTAGTTACGGAGGACCATAACAAAATGCTGCTCCAGCACATCTCCAAATAGGAAGTGGAGGATGCCATGGCACAACTTAAGGATGGCAAAGCGCCTGGACCCGATGGCTTTACAGCCAACTTCTTTCATGCGTTTTGGGAGCTTATTAACATAGAGGTCTGGGAGATAGTGGAGGAATGAAGATCGATGCACTGGATCCTTCCCTCCCTAAATTCTACCTTCATAGCGCTAATACCTAAAGTGGATGAACCCAATACGCTTGACAAATACAGGCCCATAGCACTTTGCAATGTCATTTACAAGCTCATATCCAAAGTCTTGGCGAACATGCTTAAACCTCTTCTCCCTTTCCTCATCTCGCTAGAGCAAACCGGATATGTAGAAGGGCGCCAGATAATGGATGGCATCATTCTCTCAAATGAAGTGATCCACTCTCTCAAGCTACTAAAAAAGCCAGGTATGATTCTCAAGCTATATCTTTCCAAAGCTTTTGATAAACTCAGCTGGAACTATATCCATAAAATGTTACTGGCATTTGGCTTCAGCGCTACTTGGACTCAGTGGATCATGAATCTCATCTCTTCACCTAGTTTCTCCATCCTGCTTAATGGCTCACCTTCTGCTCCCTTTCGTCCTTCCCGTGGCATTCGACAAGGGGACCCCCTTTCCCCTTTCCTCTTTGTTCTCATGGCTGAAGGTCTCAGTCGCCTCCTTCATTCTGCCATCTCCTCCCATACCCTAAAGGGCATTTCTCTTCATGGTCTTCCCCCTATTTCCCACCAATAGTTTGTCGACGACACTATGCTTTTCGGCCACCCGTCAGCACAAGAGGCCTCAGCCTTTAAAGCCCTGCTCAATCTCTTCTCAGAAGCCTCAGGAACATCCATCAATGCCTCCAAGTCCTAGCTCTTCTTCTTCCACACTCCCACCCTGACTTAGAGGAACATCGCCAGGATTCTAGGCTTCCCGATAGCCATGCTACCTTCGAAATATCTAGGAGCTCCTTTGCTGGATTCTGCTATTAAACATGCCTCCTAGAGATCCCTCATTGAAAATCTAGAAACCAGGCTCTATTCCTAGACTTTCCTCTCGCTCAATATAGCTGGCAGGCTCATCCTAATCAAATCCGTTCTCCAAGCCATGCCCCTTTATCTTTTTTCTATATTGGCAGCTCCTAAATGGGTTCTCAAGAACATCTGCAATCTTCAAAGAAACTTTCTTTGGGGGTCCTCTGGACTCAACAAGAAATGGGCTCTTGTCAAATGGACTGAGGTCTGTATACCGAGATCAGCTGGTGGGCTAGGTTTGAGGGATCCCCTTCACAACAACAACACAATGGGAGCCCGTATCCGGTGGAACTGGATTTCCAAACCGCACATTTCTTGGGAACGACTCTGGCAAGCCAAATACGCGCCAGGCAGTCAATGGGATGATCTCATCAGAATCAGCAATACAACTCCTGGCTCGTTGATTTGGAATGCTGCCAAGCAACATAGTGCCTTTATCCAAGTGCACAGTTTTTGGGAAATCCATTTGGGCACCATAGCTAGATTTTGGGAGGACTCCTGACAACAACTCCCCAAACTAGCCTCTCTCTTCCACAAACCCAACTGGCAAGCTATTATGCAGCAAACTGACCAAATCCATGTTCATCAGTTTTGGCAGCAACAATCCCCACAATATTTTCAACTCTGGAGGTCAGCTAGTACCTGGCAGGCTAATTGGCAGGGGGAAGCATATGAAGAGATTGATTAGGAGCTAAAACTCGGGATAATTAAATACTCAGATCAAAAGGACAAACTGCGATGGGGACACACACCAAAACGTATGTTCACTACCAAGGAAGCATACCAACTTCTCTATCAACCCATGCAAACAGCAAAGGATCAGATTTGGGATCAGGTTTGACAACCTAGTATCTGGCCTAAGGTTTCCACTTTTCTATGGCTTCTGAGCAAGCAGCGAATCCTCACTTGGGATAATCTACAAAAGCGTGGATTTAATGGACCTTCTAGATGTCCCAACTGTAATCTCAATTCAGAAACAATCCAGTATCTCCTGGATACCTGCCCACTAGCTACACAGTTTTGGGAGAGAATCGCTCAGTGCAATAGAAGAACGGGCAGACATGTGGGAAATATCACAGACACTATCAGAAACTGGCCTCAGCATCCTTTCCAAAGCCTTCTTCTCAACTCCCTTTGGAGCCTCATTCCGGGCTTTGTCTATTAGATCGTTTGGAAGGAGAGGAATAATAGAATCATCAACAATCTTAGCAAGCCTCTTAATACCCTATGGATTCTTCTCAAGCAAAATCTACAAGAAACTCTTGCTTTAAGAGATTGGACAGACTCAGACCTGCCAGACTCTCCCTAGGAACGACTCATACTGAAAGATTGGAATTTGGATCTCACTTTTTTAGCTCAAGTCAAGCCTTGTCCCCCAATCAACACTGCTTCTCCCCACAATTGGTCTCCTCTGGCTTCCCATTCTTACAAATTGAACTTCGATGGGGCTGCTAAGGGCAATCCTGGGCTGGCTGGCTATGGTGGTGTCTTCAGAAACGAAGTTGGTTCAGCATTGCACATATATCATGGGTCAATTGGCAAAGATACCAACAATGCTGCAGAACTTGAAGGTTTATGGAAAGGCATATGCATTGCAGAACAGGAAAATTTTTTCCCTCTTGAGGTTGAAGGGGATTCTCAAATCTTAATAACAGCCGCCACAAGGATTCACTCAGGTACCTCAGCAGCAAAGATTGCCTCAAGCTGGCGGCTTCTAAGCAGATTGGAACAAATTGAGGAATGGCTCAAGACTTCCAGGAGCATCACCTTCAAGCATATTCGTCATTCGGCCAAAAAGGCAGCGGACAAATTGGCTAATCAGGGAGTCAATCAGCAGCTCCTATTTTTCTCAGGTCCATTACGCAATTCAAATGATGCACAACTCATACAAGACTGCACTTCTCTGGTGCAATAGGATTTATCTCCCCCAAATGCGAGTGTATAGTCAAGAGAGGAGTACGAAGGCAACATGGAGGGTGGGCGCGTGGCTCATCACACTCGCCAGCCAGCATCGTATGAGGAACGAGTTAATGTCTCAGACCATCAACTTAAATGTTGCATTAACGCAACTCTTTCCCTCTCGCCGGTATGTTAGTATATCGGCTATGAAGCTCTGCTTGTTATTCACTCTTGTTCTTCCCTTGCGCTTATGCTGGTTTAGCAAGGTTGAAGCTCCTCACATCTTCCTCTGTCGCCCCCTTTCAGTCCCCTCCACGGCTGTTTGTTTTGCTCTTCCAGCATACTTCACAATGCCCAGGGTGTGCTCAAGGATGAGCTGCAAAAGAGGCAACTCCCGGGGTCGTGTCTCCCGCCAGCCTTCCTCCACAACCTCGGACCCTTCGTCTGAGGCTTCGGATTTCTACTTTGATAGATACCCTGAGAACAGAAGTGGTCGTGGCAAGGGAAGAGGGCAGTTCATCACCGAAGTGCGCTCTCTCCATTCCAATTCTCACGCAGCTCGCTTCCGCTTCCCCTGCACTCTAGGAAACTCCTCCTTCATTACGTCAGTCACTGTAGAGTTGTGTGAGGATACTGTGGGTTCGGGGGCTGTCAGTCCAGGGGCTCCTTTGGAACCGAGGATGGATAACCAGAATGAATCCTCGCAGAACGTGATTACTTAGAGAAAGGACCCAGGTGGCTCTACAACACTGGATTCGACCATCCATGCCGGTCCGAGCACTCCTGCAGGTGGGGGTCCTTCAAGTAAAGAGGGCCAACCCTCTGAGTTTGAAGACCCAGACCAATTCGGTTGCCGCATTGTTGAAGAATCGCCTCCAACCTCGCATGAAGACTGAACAAGTGTGCACCTTCTGGTTTTGTTCATCTGCTGAAAGAAGCCGCTCAAGCCCTTCCAGACATATAGTCACTTCATGATTTCAGTTCTCAGTTTCTGGTCTTTTTCAATTTTTGAATTGCTGGTTTCCCCTACGTGGGTGGCTTTCTCCTGTTGTTTTGGTCACTGTCTTGGTTCAATCGGTTTAGGGGTCAGATTCCGATCTTGTAGCGGTTGCACTGCATCAAGTTTTGATTAGTTCCTTTCAAATTGTCCCCGTCTTCAGTTACAGTTTCCAGTTATATCAAGTCTCAAAGCTAGTCATAATGCAAGTCTTTTAGTTAGTTACTTAAGCGATTTTTGTAAACATGCCGTCTCATGAGCTAGAACTCCCGAGACCTTTACCTCTCTGTAACCATATTTTTGTATCAATATAGGAGTAGACCAATTCAGAAAATAAATTAAAGTTTAAGTTTAATATTTTACTATTTTAAATTAAATATTTATATAATTTTAAATTTTAAAATATTTTATTAAAATTTAATTAAAAATTATATATATAATATAGTTTTAATAAATAAAAAAATTATTGATCTTTTTTAAAATGCAGATTTTCATAGTTACTATTCATAATACAAAAGTAGTTTTTAGAAAGAAATGTGTGATAAAAAGTTGAAATGTTAAAAGTTTATGATAAACACTTCAACCATGAGACAAACAAGACATTTTAAAGGTAAAATAAATAGGAAAGAGAAAAAAAACCTAATCCATTTTTATTTTATTTTATTTTATTTGAAAATTAATATTTCAAATAAATTTTAGTGCCCTAGTAGTGTTAGTGGGCATGACCATGGAAGATTAGTATTTACCCATCTACCAAACGTTTGAAGTTACAACTGTTTCATTAAACCATATTCTGCACCGCTTCCATAAGGTTGTTAGAGTGGATATACTTATTTACCTATTGCTTTAGTTCGCTCGCTTTGACCCCTCGCGACGCGAGGAGCCAAGGTTTTAAACCATGTGCCCTTTGGCAACTGCCTGCCCACACACCTGACAGTATTCTATTGTCATGTTCAGACTTTTGACCAGCGGAGATTCAGCGAACGGTCTAGCCTTCACAACTGCGGCATCGACTTCTAGGGCAAGCGAGCACCCGCACATGAAAACTCAGGATTCTGCTGCAAACATCAAGCAAGCCTGACAGATGCCACAATCCCAACGTGCGTATTGCCTCACTCCACTCACATTTAGAACCCATCAAAGCCAAGCGTGTCACCGACCCTCCTTATGAAGCTATCAGCGCAAGCTTACACAGAAACTTGGCTACAGCAAAATGGCCACTCACTGCAGCAGTAGCACCAGCGGTAGCGACCACGCCGTTGACATTATTTACGGACATGGGATTGTCAACCGCCATGGATCACAGGGAGAAGATTCGACTTCCAATTTCACAGAGGACAGCGAAGACGATGCCAAGGCCTCAAATCCTCGAGATTTCATGGCGATTTGCAGAGAACAGCTCTGCGAGATACTCGAGGTATTTCAGCCATACTCATTTGTGTTTTCACATTTTCTGGCCTCCTCGTTTTCTCATAATCCCTCTTTACTGTGGAATTCGTTGACCATAACGCTGCCCATATAGAGAGTTCGTAGCTCTCTTGAGAATTGAGGTATTTGTACTCGAGCCATTTTAGTTTTACATAAAAGCCTATATACGTTGTCAGCTCCAGGGTAAATCAGTAGTTTTAGACTTTCGACAGGCCATCCCGCAACAGACCTTATCATGGAGAAGATCCATCAAACAGTATAGTTGTTAACAACTTATAGAGGGAAAAACTCTTATTACCAATTATTTCTCACCCTGTACTGTTGAACCCTTATTACAAATTATTTCTCACCCTGTACTGTTGAACCCTTATTACAAATTATTTCTAACCCTCTAAGGATCTTTCCCCAGCGTGCTATTTCCTTTTCTATCTTTCAAATTGAATGTTTCATAGCTGGTTCTAGATACGGCACTAGCCACAACGATTGCATTTCTGTTAATACGACAATTTTAGGGTTTACTGGCCACCGGCGGAGAAAAGTTATAAATTTTATTAAAACCCCTAACTAGATTGCGGTGAGTGTACAGTGTGTTTCCTGTAGCAGCAGCGCTGCTTTTGGGATGCGACTGCTGCGAGATGCAGAGAAAGCTGCAGCGATAGCTAAGGGAAAAGCGGGCTTTAATGTTCCAGAGAATGCGGAGCAGAAGAGTCGTTCTCGCCGATTCGTAATGAACAGTCTGCGATTATCGGGATACAATGCGGCCGTCTGCAAGTCACGGTGGGATCAAACGATTGGACATCCTCCAGGTCAGTTTGTCTTTTCCAATCACCAATACCTAACACTTCCCTGGTCTAACTAAACTAAAAATTGCGATTGAACAATCCGTTTTTCATTCAATTTGAACCCACGGTCTCCTCGTGAAACCCTCATTGTGTCCAGAGAGGGTTAGTCCTCTTTTTGGGTCATGTCCGTACTATCACTATAAATGCAATAATTTCTGTTAGTTATTCTTATGTTTTGATTTCATATGGGATAGACCTGGTGTGGGTTTGGGTGTACAGGCGATTACGAATTCATTGATGTGATTATCGAGGAATTGAAATTGAAAAACGAGCGTTTTTTCGTGGACATCGATTTCAGGGAGCAATTCGAAGTCGCCCGACCTACTGACGGATACAGTGACCTACTGCAGAAGATTCCCAATCTGTTCGTGGGGAAGTCAGACCAGTTATGCGGGATCGTGAAGATCATGTGCAACGCAGCCAGGAAATCGCTAAGGGAGAGATGTATGTTCATTCCGCCGTGGAGGAAGTATCGTTACATGCAGGCCAAATGGTTGGGTTCTTACAAGAGGACCATCAATCCAAGTTCGAGTGCCAGGCAGGGCTCTTTACTTCAATTTCCTTTCTCAGGCATTGCGATTAGGGATATAGGGTGGGATGCTACTACTGTGCGGCAGGTGAATAAAGATAGCAATGCCAGTGATAGCAAGAAGGTTGATGAGCGGCTTGAATCTCGTGATCATCTATCAACGGGAGGGGTGCAAGACAGACATGTAAATAAGCTTTCAGGGTTGGCAACGGCGTTGGCAGAGGCTGGTGTGTCGGCTTCATCCCCGTCAACGAAACCTGACACCATCTTTTAGAAGTTTTGAACTGACACATGCATTCTTCTACATTGTTTCTCGTTGTATCTTAAAAAGCAATACACTACTTTTCATGGGCATGGCCAAAACCAGAATTTATAGAACGTGATTTCTTTACTATGAAATAATCTCCAGATAAAGAAAAACATAATTGAGCTCCTAATTTCCATAATATTAGGGAACTTAGAGCCCAATTTTATTTTATATTCCGGATAAAATAAGTCAATAATTAGGTATTAGGTATTATAGATTTGGTAGAAACAAATGTAATAATTAGGCTAGGTATGAAAGTTTGTATTAAAAAACTCCGAATTTTTTTGAAAAGACAATATTATATCCTCGCATGATTAATCTAATAGTTATTTTCATAGAACAACATTACTCTAAAGATAAGCTTTCTTTAATATATATATAGTAACGCTCTGAAATTTAATTAAAAAAACGTACTATATATTATTATTTTAAATATGAACGGTTGGCAAATATGTAATAAATATAGAGTATTATTTTAAATTAAGGTATGAAGCTGGGGCCAAATATTGTAATAAATATTGTAGACATTGTAGATAATCTGATTTTACCAATAACAATAATAATAAGGCAGATACACATTGATGAGGAAGGGATGTTAATGAGTATAAATTGTGATTTTATGGAAGAGGACTCCACTTTATTGATGACAAGTTTTGAATGACAAATGGCAAGTCCAAGAATTCTAATTCTATGAAGGGGAATTCAAATACAGGACAAAAAACAAATTTTAAGGGGCCACCTAGCACAAATAGGATACAACCTAATGTAGAACAATTCCTAAGTAATAATTAATTGCATGCTATGAGGCTAATAGGGGTCAACGATGAGTGTGGAAGTAATTGCAGAAAAGAAAGGTATATGAAGTCATGGGAGTATAGAAATGTGTTAGGTTGAAGTTGTATCTATGATTTCTACATCTATTACATGAAAGTGAAATCTGTAGAGCTAATAACATGCATGAGGAAATTGTCTCTATAAAATCATAATCTAGGCTTTGGGGTTTCTCGATAAAGAAATTTAGCTTATAGATTGACTATAGGTAAGTGGAACATCCCTCATCAATTTGTATCGTTTGATCTTGTTATAGGTTGATTCGATCCTTAATGTGTATGTTATAGTAGTCATGCCAAATGGCATGATTAGTACAATTAATACTACATGCAAGATCTCGTAATTCACTTATCAATTCCTTAATTTATGTTGAGAGAATGTTGTAGTTATTTATGTATTTAGTCAAAGAATATTGCATTTCCTTATATATTTAGATAGAATAGAAAATGTGTAGGTTGATCTTCATTTTATTAGAATTAATCAGGGCTATTTGCAAATGAGGACCATGCTTCAAACATAAATCGAGTAATAGTTTTATTGCCCACAAAGCCACAAAGTTAGATTAACAGGGAGAAATGCTAAAGCCCCTTAATAAATATATTATTTATTTTATTAAATAATCAATGACTAGAATAATGACCATCTTAATGACCGGAAGGGAAGAACTGTAATAGAATATATGTGGTTAGGAAATGATCCACCTGACCAAGGCAACCCTATGAGACTTAAAGCATTGCAAAGAAATATCATGTAACTAATCTCTCGGAGCTAATGCAATTAGAAGTATTAAACTGTCTTGGTGTCAAATAGACTGCCATCATATACTTTGTTTCCTTGAATTTCTTGGAATAGGAAAAAATTGGCGATCGCTGTAGCTAATATAAATTAGTGGTGTTGGCTATAGGAATGAATTCTAGCAACACAAACTAAAAAAGTTAGAATTGGACTTTTGAAACCACCCCTTACAGGGACATTACGACTTCAATCCTGATATTCTCAGGAAGGGTGAAGCACCCTATGAGTTATTTCATGCCCAAAGACAAAAAGAGGGAAAATGTTGAATACAAACCAGTTATATAACCATTCATCTAAGAAACACATGTCATGCATAAAGTCTTAGCAACAATGAAAGTAAAAGGGAAATAACATATGTAATGTAGGAAAGGTGTGTATAGAGTTCACTAAATTGTCTTGAGGGCTAAACCCAAATCAAAATTCAAAGATGTAGGTAAGAACATCAACAATATATACACTGCATATTATAAGCTCTACACATTTAAGGTATTATAAATAGAGGTAGCAATATATATTTAGTGGAGGAATCACGGGGATTTGGGGTGACACCCTTAACATATTTGCAACCGAAAGTATATGTAGAAAAGGGCATTAATAAGTAACACAACAAACTTTAAACAAAAACAATGTTATTCTATTAGCCCCAGGATAAATGTTTAATGAATTCACAAATACAAAGAATGAGGTCTTAGGGTGTTAACTTTCTCCTGACATTACACACAAGTTACAACAAGTTATGACTTTGGAAACTAGAGTTATTTATAAGAGAGGGGGTATACTCAAAGTGTGTTATTAGAGGAAGTCAACATAAGCCACATGTAAGTTTCCATCCTCTCATCATTGTGTAAAGTAGCACAAAATGTTGGAAAAGCATTCAAGAAGGGGTACATGGACTGGCTACGTGAATAGGCATACATGGACATGTAAGCACCATTCTCTCATCATTGTGTTGAGTGGCACTAAACGACCCATTATTAAGCACATGAATAGGGAGAGGGAGGAAGCCCTATGTGTAATATGAGGGAAAGCATGTACACCCAAGTCAACCATTGTGTATCCCACTATGCATATGGTGGAGGCACTAAGCAAGAGAAATGAGAATTATGCCTTAGAAAATGTTGTGCCAAATGAGAGACCAATGCAACCATGTTATAAGCATAGGCACTTGTGAGAATTGACCTAGGGTTAAATCAACATCCTTCTTTTGCTTACTTTCTTCTTCTTGAAGTTGTTTTTGCCTTTCTTCTTCTACCTGCTTAAGTCTAGCTTCTTCTTCCTCCTTTTTTCTTAGCTCTTCTTGTGCTTACATTTCCTCCTGTTCCTTCCTTTCCTGCTCTTCCTTCTATATCCGATCTTCTTCATGTTTCCTCTCTAATTCCCGCTACTTCCTGTTCCTTTCTGTTGCTAAAATTACCTTTAAAATAATTCATTCTTCTTTGGATGTGCAGCTTTGCTCCTCTGTTGGGTTGTGGGAAACCTTCCTCTTATACTTAATACTCACTGGAGAGCACTCTTCTACCTACTTGGATTCTTGAGTAACACTTTGTTCTGGAATTTTATTGGAAGTTTCTTCCCAATCTCCTGGTGCACATGACCAAGAGGCATTATAGTGATTCTTGATATTTTCTCCCTCCGGCCTGGCATAGGTCCCATATGGCCAAAAAAAGTGTAACTTGGCACAATGGTTCTTTCAAACTCCTCTCGAACCATACTAACAATAACATATTGTGTCGAACCCAAAGTATTCCAATTATTTTGCTTTAATTTTTGCAGCCTTTAAGTTCTTAATCACGTAGGATCCCACCTACAAGGGAAGAGCAAGCCATTGTTCTTTCTTCTTCCTTTGTAGCAGACAAACCTGTGACAAGATGATATGCGACCTCTTTCATTACTATTTTGTCAATGGCATATCGCGGTAAGAGATGAGATGGTTTTTGGTAGCCGAACACTCTAAGCTATGTGCCATTTGGTGAGGTGAACCAATTTGTAACTTTTGATACTACACTCATTGCCTCATGAGAAATGTGAGTGTTTTCTTCTTCAAATATCATCTAGTATAAGACTCTAAAGATGTGATCAACCAATCTTTCAAAAACTCCTCTACAACTTCATTCTGCCAACAACTTACAATAGATATGGGTAGGGGACTTTGTGGAAGTCCATTTCCAATCCATGCTAAGGAAGGGATCACGAGAACATATACCATCTAGTAGGTAGGCAAACATGTAGAATTGTTGTTGCTTTCCTTTTGGTGGATTTTTCACCTTATTCACATTAATCTTCAGTTGTCGAGACATAAGATCGAACTAGTTGAATATCTTCCCACGATAGACAATCTAATACAACATGTAAACCCATCCTTCTGGGAGGGATTCAATATTATTTTGTCTATAAATTTGAAAGCATAATACTATCAAGTACTGCAACACTTTCCTGAGTCTACTGGTCTTATAAGTGTTTTTCGATGTTTGGCGAAAATTTGATGGTTCCTTCACCCACATCTTAACCACATCCTTAGTATTGAGATAGCTTGTAGCTGCATAGAAATAAGATTCCATATGTTGTTCAAGATTAGGCAGGTGATAGATCAAGTGGATTTCGTGTGGATGGCAGGAGGCAAGTTGTTGGCCACAAGCAATGTTCAAAGACATGCTCTTAGTGTTGAATCTTTGTAGAATCTATTTTATGAAATATGCACAAGGTAAGACAAGGAATCTGCAAGAAAAATTGTGAATCCCCAACTATCAGATGTTGATATAAACCTCTCTAAAATTGAGTTATGACATTGGTCTGGAGGCTAGCTTGAAATGGTGGCTTAAAATCCAGGACCGAACCCTTTGAACTGGATGTTTTGGGCTATAATCGTACCCTTATAGGCTTATGCATGCAGTTGAAGGCCTATCACTGCATGGAGACCTTGTCATGCATGCAATTGTGGGCTCAGGTCACTAAAACGTGATCCAGCTCAGGGTTTAGGCACCTAAAGTGGTTTTTTAGCTTTTGGGTGTGTTGTAGCTCCTCAGGAAGGTTAGTGAAGTTCCAGTTCGTCTACTCCACTTCCTTAACTGTACTTAGGAGGTTGGGTCATGTCATAGTAGTCCTTAGCACATGTTTATGTTGGCAAGCCAGTTAAAGTGGGTAAATGTGGGAGGGGTGGTTACATAGATACCCAACATTATGAACATATTCATAAACTCAATGGTGTACTCCTATACACTCCTCCCATACCTTTACCTAAATTAGTGTTGTCAGATCCATTTGTCCTTTACATACTCAATAAGGTATAATTCAGAGTTTATGAGGGTTTTGAAGTCCTCCCACATGGTTACGGGAAGAACACTCTCCAGACTAAGTGTGTTTGTATGGATTTCCCACCAAATCATAGCATGACCCGCTAGCCTTAGTCTAGTAAATGATATTTTTTTCTCCTCATCTATGTGGTAAATAATAAAACAAACCTTTGATTCCTAAAACACGTTATTTGATTTTAAGGCATTGATATCACCTTGGTACAATATTATGTTGACATTTACTTCTATTTTCAATAGGAAATATGAGTGGCTATTGGGACTCAAACTTGGCTACTTGTTATTGGGTTCTTCCCTTGACTCATTTTATGGGTCTTCATGATCCCCCAAGTTCCCATATGATTTGAATTCTAAGTTAGATCCATTGTATTCTCTAATTGAAAGCTTGTTTGATAGAATCACCATGAGGAGGTTACATGTAGGCTATCATAATTGACACGCACTTCAAGCATCACAAATCTCTCTTCTTCTAAATCAATTTTTTTATGCAGACTTGTTGTTTATGGCTGGTGTTCTATGAATTTGTAATTAAATTGGTTCTTGGATACATTATAGTTTCCCATGAGATCCACCAAAGAAACCTACTCTGACACCAATATGATCTATAAAATTTTTGTGGATATTCTACTAGATAGCTTATCGTAACATACCTAATAAAATAAAGTGAAATCTATTCTATGGGGGTTAACTTCCTCAATGATTCTAGATTGGTTAGTTACTGATTTTTTTCATATGAATGAAGTAGATCAAATGTAGAAAATAGTGAAAACAAATAAAATCACTCAGCATTAACAATGAACACAAATATTTTCTCTAGGAAATCCTTACAGGAGAAATCCAAGTTAGATGGTGAGGGTTATTTTCCCTCCCTTCTCTGGTATGGAAATAATGAAATTATAAAGGAGAAGGAACACTCTATTGAGTTACCTAAGACTTGTGTCTTGTTACGATGCCATAAAAGAATTATCCTCATCTATTAACATCTCTATCTGCCAACCCTACTTTCTTTGCTTGATTATGGAACAAAATACCATAACAATTTATGATGCAACCCCTACTCCTCCTAATGGCCCAATGGTAAGAAAGGTTGATAGCCAAATAAGGATTATGTTTGACTCCTTCAACCCTCAAATAGAGTTACAAATTTGACCCTTCTAGAATATTATTCATTACATAAGTTACTAGTGCTACCATGGCATCCTCTCGAACCATGGTGGTCACACCAAAAAGGTCAAATTTCAAGGGGCATAATCTTTACATAGAAATTCCAATTGACATATTTCTTACACATTGGAAAGTGGTGGCGATCTCGAGGAGGGACACGTAGTAGTGACCATTTAACTCTTTCGTTTTCAAATTAAAGTTAGTGGTAGGGTTTTTGGTATATGGTTTTAATGTGTTTTATGGTGTTCTGCCCGCCCTTTGTACTGGCCTCAGGCTTGCAACCATGGGTTATCACACTTGCCAAGGGTATTTGGATTCATTCCTTCTTTGCTATGGTCTGGTTTGGCTCTATGGGTACTTGGTGCTTTCACCTGGTTCTTGCGATGGTTGGTAAGTGTTGTGCCTTGCTTGTCCCATATGGTGGTTTGTTAATGTTGTGCTTCGCTTGTTCCCTGTGGTGGTTTGTTGGTGCCATGCCTTTGATTGCTCTCTGTGGTGATTCACTTCTCTGGTTTTTGGAGGGTTTCAGGTTGCTTTCCCACCTACAAGTCTATTTGTCTCTGTCATTTGGCTCATACTTCGTTTCTGCTCTATTTTGTGGTGATTTGTGTGTTTGATGTTGGGTCTGGTGATGATTCGGCTCTGCAAACACAGGTTCTCACCTTGCTGCTACACAGGGCATCTCAGCGAACTCACTCTCAGGTAATCCTCATGTTTCGGTTGCAATTTCACCTTTCATTTTCGAGGCTCTAATATTCTAGCTCCTTAGTGAGTAGGCAGAACACTCTCATGGAATTTATATTGGGAGAAACCCTTTGTTGTGGGTCTCGGCTCTCTTCCTCCATCACGAAATTGGACCTCCTCCTGGTAAATCCTCACTCCTCCCTTGGTTTGTTGTTCACTGTTCTTTGGTGTCGTGGCCCTACCTAACTGCTGCCCTATTCTGTGGTGGTGTGCAAGTCCTTCCAGGGGAACGTTGCTCCACGGCTTCATCCTTGGGACTGTTCACGGGCTTAGGGAAAACCTGGGTAGGGTCTTTCCGTGGTTGTAACTTTCTCTTGCTTGCTTTGTTGCTTGTTCTGTCTGTAATCGGGTATAACCCTTGGGGTTTCGATTCCTCCGTGTATGTGTGTGGTTTTAGAGGTGTTCATGCCCTCGCTGTTTGATTAGTGTTTAGCCTGTGAACTGTAATGTTTTTGGTTTGCATGGGTTTCGAAACCCTCCACAATTTCAGGGTTATAGATTTTGTACAGTGAACTATTAAATGGGAAATGAAAATGAAATATACAAGAATGCTTGAATGCTAAATATAATAGTACCTGGTTTTTTTTGTTGAGGAAAAGGAAAAATGTATTGTATATGTTGGTTTACCTTTGTCTGGTTCCTGGTTTGAGATGCCTTCTATTACAAGATTCTTGTCGATGCTATTTAGATTCTGAATGAGTTGTTTCACTGTCTTGCTTTCATTACGATGCCTGAAACATTTATGCACAAGGGAAAAAAACTATCCTGCTTCCTTAATGACAGGTTCTAGAATTGTTTGCTTTTATAGAGGTTCAAAACAATTGTAAATTACAAATTCTGAGCTCTCTCTCCTCTCTGGATGGCAACCCCTCAATGAGCTCTGGTTTTTCTTTTTCAATGCATTATTAGCAGTTTCTTTACAGTTGAGGAACTGTTCCTCAGTTACTTTTCAGTTGTCTAACAATTTCTTTAAACAAGTCCCTAACTAATCCTATCTTGATCTGCTTGCCTAATTTTAAAGAACAATGGCTGAGTCAGCCTTAATTTTAAATGAAACAAAATAAAACAGAAACTCAAAATGTTTTTCTCTCTATCCAGCAAAATAAAATAAAATAAAAAACATTTCCCTGATGTTGCCTTTTCACTCGGATGCTCCTGCATCAGGCTCCTGAGGTAAATTAAACTCATGGCTCTTGTCCATGAGCTCTTCAATAGAGTACCCGATGCTTTGAATCTAGCCAGCATCTAACCAAGAACTATCTTCAATAGGATGACCCTTCCACTTGACTAGGTACCACAAATATTCTTTCCTTCGAGTCCGTCTGGCCACCTGGGTGTCTAGGATCTGTTCGATCTCTAAAGGCTTTGCTGGGGGCATTTGTTTAATCCACGAATCATTCTCATTCTGGGTGTCCTGTGTTCATCTTTCCGAACTGTCTTCTTCATTTTCCGCAATGTAGGGGTACAGATCTACCACATTGAAAATGGGTGAAATTCCTATACTTGGGGGTAACTGTAATTCATAAGCATTCGCAGAAAACTTCCGAAGAATCCTGCAAGGCCCAATTTTTTTCCATTTCCACTTGTTGTATTTGGCTTTAGGAAACCTCTCCTTGTGTAGGTATGCTAATACCAAGTCTCCTACGTTGAATTGTACCTCCTGCCTTTTCAAATCTTCTTTCTGCTTGTATCTTTGGCTGTTGTCTTGTAATTTTAATTTCACTTGTTCATGAAGGTCACTGATTGCCTTTGGAAATTTTCACCATCAGCACTCCTATGCTCCAATTGACCCAAATCCCATAACTCATGTACTCCACAAGGGTGCATTCCACATAAGATTTGGAAAGGACTACTGCCCATGCTTCTGTTGGGCGAATTGTTATAGTAAATTCCTCTTGTGCAAGCACACAATCCCACTGTCGAGAATTTTCTCCAACCAAACTCCTCAATAGATTTCCCAGACTTCGTTTCACCACTTCGGTTTGGCCATCGATTTGCGGATGATAAGCTAAGCTGAAGTTTAGTTTGGTGTCTATTTTTTTCCATAAGGTCCACCAAAAATGTCCTGTAAACTTAACGTCTCGGTCTGAAACAACAGACTTCGAAAAGCCATGTAATCTAACTATCTCTATGAAGAATAAATGTGCTACATGTGTGGCATCACTAGTTTTCCTACATGGAATGAAATGTGCCATTTTGGTGAAACGATCCACCACCACCATGATGGAATTGAATCCTTGTTGTGTCTTTGGCAGACCTAAGACAAAGTCTAAACTGACTGAGTCCCATGGTTTGTTCAGAATAGGTAAGGGCATATACAACCCTGTGTTCTGGCTGTGTCCCTTTGCAAGTTGACACACTTTGCATCTCGTCACAAACCTCTGTACATCTCTACCCATCTTCGGCCAATAGTGAAAGTGGCTCAACTGATCCAAGGTCTTATCTATGCCAAAATGCCCAGCTAAACCTCCATTATGATTTTCCTGGATTAAGTTCTCTCTCATAGAACATTTTAGAATACACAACTGCCCTCCTTTGAACAACAACCCTTCCTGCATATTATAGTCTAGCCATGAACTATTATCTCTCAACAATGGATTTTGGCAAGCTTCATAGGCTTCCTTAAAATCTGCATCTGCCTCATACAAGTCTTTAAGATGTTTGAATCCTAATACTTGTATCGTACTTTCTTGTAGGATCAAATTCCTCCTGCTTAATGCATCTGCCACTTTGTTGGCTTGACCGCTGATGTGTTTCAACACAAACGTAAAACTCTACAGGTACTCCACCCACTTCGCATGTTTATGGTTTAGCTTATGTTGCTGCATAATATACTGTAACGCAGAATTGTCTAAAAATAAGACAAATTCATTGGCCAATAGATAATGTCTCCAATGCTTTAGCGCTTGAACCACTGCATAAAATTCCTTGTCATAAGACATGTACTTCTGCCTGCTTTCATTTAGTTTCTTACTAAAATAGGCTACTGGCTTGTCCTCTTGGCTGAGTACTACACTAATGGCTATTCCACTGGCATCACAACGAACTTGAAAAAGTTTTTTAAAGTCTGGTAATCTCAAACTCGGTTTTTCAGTAATTTTTCTTTTGAGCAACTAAAAACTATTCTCTACCATTTCTATCCAATGGAAAGGCTGATTTTCCTTCTTAAAGGTGTCCACCATGGGTGCACAAATCCCATTGAAACTTTTAATAAATTTCCGATAAAAAATTGCCAATCCATGAAAGCTCTGTACCTCAAACAAACTTTTGGGAGACGGCCAGCTAACTATGGATGCAACCTTTTCTGGATCCATTTTTAGGTCATTCTCAGAAATCACAAATCCAAAATAAATTAACTCTTTCTTGGCAAAATAACATTTCTTCAAATTTATCAGTAATTTATTTTGCTGCAATTTTTCCAATACATACCTCACGTGTCGAAAATGCTCTTCCTTCGTCTTGTTGAATATAAGTATATCATCTAGATATACAATCACAAATTTACCAATGAATTCCTTCATCATCTTGTTCATCAATCACATGAATGTGCTAGGGGCATTGCTCAATCCAAATGGCATAACCAACCATTCGTATAAGCCTTCATTAGTCTTGAAAGTTGTCTTCCACTCATCACCTTCTCGAATTCTTATTTGGTGGTAGCTGCCTTTCAGGTCTATCTTTGAAAAGTACGCTTCCCCACTCAAAAAATCCATCATATCATCCATCTGAGGTAAAGGAAACCTGTACCTGATAGTGATCTTGTTAATGGCCTGGGAATTAGTGCACATTCGCCACTCACCTCCTTTCTTGGGAGATAAAATAGTCGGAACTGCACAAGGTCTTAAACTCTCCTGAATTAGTCCTTTATCCAACAACTCCTGCACCTGCCTCCTGATTTCTTCATTATCCTTCGGACTCATCTAGTAAGCAGCCTTGTTTGGAAAACTGGCTCCTGGAATAAAATCAATATGGTGACTAATGCTCCGCTTTGGTGGTAATTTGTCTGATAAATCGTCTACCACAATATTGCTAAATTCCTACAGCATGTGCTATATCGCTTTAGGTAAGTCAGTGACTTCAGTATGGATCAATACTAGTTTAGGCCTTTACACAACTGCATATTTTACCTCATCATCCTCCATTTGTCGCAGAAACTCTTTTCCACCTAACAGTAATGCTTTTGTCCCACTGGTTTCTGCAGCATCCTCTTCCTTCATGGGCACTAGCGTATGCTTTATCCCATCTTTAATGAACTTGTAACAATTTGTTTCCCTGTCATGGACAACCTTCCTATCATACTACCATGTTCTACCCAGCAGAATATGGCACACATCCATAGGCATGATATCGCAAGTCACCTTGTCCTTGTACTTGCCAATATGAAACTCTACTTCACACTGCTCATCGACCAATAGTTGGTGACCTTTCTGCAACCAAGACACCCTATATGGAGTTGGGTGCTTCAACTTCTTCAAACCCAATTTCCACACCATTTCAGTAGCTATCGGATTATCAGTACTTCCACTATCTATGATTAATTTGCAGCATTTCCCATGCGATTTGTACACAGTCTGGAACAATGCATTACTCTGTGTCTAATCAGCTACTTCCTTAGCTGGTTTCAATAATACCTTGTTCAACACCAAGGCTTCCCTAATTTCTGGCATATTTTCCACCTCCTGTAGTGGTGCCTCCGCTTTATCGAGCTGAGCGACATATGCTCCCCTCTTCCCAGTTTTTTCATTTTCAGGACATTCAAAGGACCCGTGTCCCCACTTGTGACACTTGTAACACTGATAGGCATGTCCTCTACCTTTGCAATTACCTCTTCTTTGCTGGTATGACCTTCCTCCTCTGGTGTTACCTTCCCTTTCAATCTGTCCCGAAGTCTTTGAACTACTACCAACTTTATTGTTGTTGGCAGTCCTACATCTGCGAAAGGTCACTCCCCGACCTCTGCCAGAACGATGTCCTCTTCTGGCATTATGTTTCCTAGCAATATTTTCCTTCGCCTTCAAAGCACTCTGATAAGCTTCCTCTATGGTCTTAGGGGAAAGAATACTAATTTCGTCTAGGATCTACATCCGTAGACCATTTACAAACCTCATTGTTTTCTTAGGGGTATCTTCAACATAACTAGCTCTCAGGTTTACTTTATAAAATTCTTTAGTATATACCTTTACGGTCATCATTCTCTGCCTCAAGTTCTGTACTTGTCTATAAAGGTAAATTTGACAATCTTTAGGCAGAAATTTGCTCTTCATTCTAGCAATCATCTTGTCCCATTTTTTAATCAATGGTTTGTTCAATCTCCTCCTTTCTGCCTGTACACTGTCCCACCATAACTAGTGTTGCATGTCCCTTCAACTTGGTGATAGCAAACCTAATACTCTTGTCTTCACTGATTTCTTCATATTCAAAATATTTATCTAGTTCACTTATCCAGTCTAACAATGCCTCTGTGGACAAACTGCCATCATAATTAGAGAGCTCCAGTCTTGGCTTGCTACTAGCCAACAAAACTGACCTCAATAGTTTAATCTCTAGTCCTCCATCATCTGACCCATTCGTCGTGGTTGTGTTTTCCTCCTCACTGTCATCCCCACCTTCTGGATCTCTATGCCTTCCTGCTTCCATTGCTGCCATATGTGCAATGAAAATCCTAATTTCTTCTCTTAAACCTTCATTTTCTACTCTTCTGATGGCTCTTCCTTGACCCCTTCTACCTCCATCTTTACTGAGAGAAAGGAATAATCTGCTCTGATACCAAAAATTGGTGGCGATCCCAAGAAGGGACACATAGCAGCGATCGTTTATCTCTTTGGTTTTCAAATTAGAGTCAGTGGCAGGGTTTTTGTTATATGGTTTTAATGTGTTTTATGGTGTTCTACCCACCCTTTGTACTAGCCTTTGGCTTGCAACCACGAGTTATCACACTTGTCAAGGGTATTTGGAATTCATTCCTTCTTTGCTATGGTCTGGTTTGGCTCTATGGGTACTCGGTGCTTTTGCCTAGTTCTTGCGATGGTTGGTAACTGTTGTGCCTTACTTGTCCTGTATGGTGGTTTGTTAATGTTGTGCTTCGCTTGTTCCCTGTGGTGGTTTGTTGGTGCCGTGCCTCTGCTCGCTCTCTGTGGTGATTCACTTCTCTGGTTTTTAGAGGGTTTTAGGTCGCTTTTCCCCCTGCAAGTCTATTTGTCTCTGTCATTTGGCTCATACTTCGTTTCTGCTCTGTTTTGTGGTGATTTGTGTGTTTGATGTTGGGTCTGGTGATGATTCGGCTCTGCAAACATAGGTTCTCACCTTGCTACTACATAGGACAGCTCAACGAACTCGCTCTCAGGTAATCCTCTTGTTCCAGTTGCAATTTCACCTTTCGTTTTTGAGGCTCTAACGTTCTGGCTCCTTGGTGAGCAGGCAGAACGCTCTCATGGAATTTCTGTTGGGAGAAACCCTCTGTTGTGGGTCTCGGCTCTCTTCCTCCATCGCGGAATCGGACCTCCTCTAGGTAAATCCTCACTCCTCTCTTGGTTTTCTGTTCACTGTGTTTTGGTGTCATGGCCCTACCTAATTGTTGCCCTGTTTTGTGGTGGTGTGCAGGTCCTTCCAGGGGAATGCTGCTCCACGGCTTCGTCCTTGGGATTGTTCGCGGGCTTAGGGAAAACCTGGGTAGGGTCTTTCCATGGCTGTAACTTTCTCTTGCTTGTTCTGTCTATAATCGGGTATAACCCTTGGGGTTTCGATTCCTCCGTGTATGTGTGGTTTCAGAGGTGTTCATGCCCTCGCTATTTGATTAGTATTTAGCCTATGAACTGTAATTTTTTTGGTTTGCATGGGTTTCAGAACCCTCCACGATTTCAGGGTTATAGATTTTGTATAGTGAACTGTTAAATGGGAAATGAAAATGAAATGTATAGGAATGCTTGAATGTTGAATATAATAGTACCTGCATTTTTTTGTTGAGGAAAAAGAAAAATGTGTTGTATATGCTGGTTTACCTTTGTCTGGTTCCTGGTCTGAGATGCCTTCTATTACAAGATTCTTGTCGATGCTATTCGGATTCTGAATGAGTTGTTTCACTGTCTTGCTTTCATTATCATGCCTGAAACATTTATGCACAAGGGAAAAAAAAAAGTTGTCTTGCTTCCTTAATGACAGGTTGTATAATTGTCTGCTTTCATAGAGGTTCAAAACAATTGTAAATTACAAATTCTGAGCTCTCTCTCCTCTCTAGATGGCGGCGCCTTAGTGAGCTCTAGTTTTTCTTTTTCGATGCATTATTAGCAGTTTCTTTACACTTGAGGAATTGTTCCTCAGTTACTTTTTAGTTGTCTAACAGTTTCTTTAAACAAGTCCCTAACTAATCCTATCTTGATCTACTTGCCTAATTTTAAAGAACAATGGCTGAGTCAACCTTAATTTTAAATGAAACAAAATAAAATAGAAACTCAAAATGTTTTTCTCTCTGTCCAGCAAAATAAAATAAAATAAAAAACATTTCCCAGCTGTCGCCTTTTCACTTGGATGCTCCTGCATCAGAAAGGCCTTTGAGTGTATAAAAATTTCAAAGGGTTTGATATAAGTAAGAGCATGTAGATACCAAAAACATTATTTAGTTTCTCAAGATGGCCTCAGAAGGTTTCAAACACAAATTCTCCAAACTAGAAGTTTTCTATATTTTTCAAATTTCTCTAATTTTTTCACTGTAAAATCATGGAGATAAATGACAAATAATATAATGATCCAATCAAAATCATATAATGATGTTGTTAGCTTGATGGTGATGGACATGGCATCCTTAATGCTATACTTACATTTATGATTATTTATGATTCATAATAATTATAATGCTTGTAAATCCCTTAGTGCATGAAAGTTAGTGAATGGAGCTTACTATATTATAATTAGATGCAGTAGCTTGTTAATTGTTGTGGTGAATTTTATGATGTTTATTAAGGATGATTTTGTTGACTCACTCTTCCCTTAATGATTACTCTATGAATTATGAATTATGACTTATATTAAGAATTATAGATATTTAATTCATGTTTATCATGATATTTCCTTTGCCAAGCGTTTCTTAATGTAATAATAACCATCGATTATTATCTTGATGGTGAAAGACGTGCATCTTCAATGTTATACTTCTTTTCTATATTGTATGGCTCATAATAGTTATGATTCGCGTATTTGGTGTGTATATAAATGAATCAATGTTATCGAAAAAATGCTATATATTATGTATGTTGAGGAAATTGATAAAGTGGTGGAGATTTCATTTAGGGGAAAGGAAACCTATATTCTGTGTAGTAAAGGGAAAAATGACTTTAAAATTATTACTAAAGTAACCTATGGTAAAAAATGTTAAAAATGTGAGGGGAATGAGTTGTAGCTCACTTTTTACCTTAATTAAGGCAATTTCTTTTCTACATGTGAGACTAAGTTTCCCCATGTATGGTTGGATAAGAAGAATAAGAAGGTGAAGATATGTTGTTCAAAAGGGAGCTATTATTCTTAAGATATTAAAAAATATGTTGTTTCCTTATCTGATGACGTCAAATGTCGCTAAATTTTTATTAAATGATTTCCTTGTGAAAGAAATATATTTAGATTATGAATTTGTGGAAAAATATAATAGCTACTCTAGCTTAATCTTTGTTGGTAAATGAAATTATAGTGGATCTTTCGAACTAAGCATTTTTTTGACTCATGATCATCATGATTGGGCAATCGGGATGCTATTATTTTGTATGATTCCTAACTATCTATGGGTTTTCATTAGGGTATAAAAGTGGTAGTCAGATCCTTCTATCGGTTCATCATTGTCCAGTATAATGCTTGATCATCTATGGGTTTTAATGAGGGTTAGAAGTAGTGATACTATACATATAAAAGTATATCTATGAGTTATAAATGGTGATCATTCAAGTATAAAAGTATTTCTACCAAGTTATGAACAATCAATCATAAATTCCATCCTTGTTGAATGCTCTATGTTCTTATCCTAAATTTCATTTAACTTAATCCTTGCTTTAAGGGGTGAATCGAGGAAGTAGTTTGTTGGGTGGAAAACTAATTTGCGGTGTGATTTCAAAATAATTTCTACATAAACAATCACTTATGATATTCCAAATTTAATATAATTTCTTAAGGAGTAAATTTCCATTTTATTGAATCATTTATAATAATTTTGTTTGAGCATCATTTTTTTATGTTAGTGTAACCAAAATGAGACAAAAAGTTCTTTAACGTTAACCCCCAAATCATAATGTATACAAGACAAGAATAATAATGACATTATTATTTACTCAATTTTAAACTGAGTAAATGATAATATCAATAACTAAATTATTGTTAATTATATGAAAGAGAATCCACTTAGGTGGTGGTGGTGTAAGAAATATTGGGGTGGGATTGGAGGGAGATATTGAGAGGGTAATGGTGTAAGAAATAGTGGTGTTGGGGGAAAATATTGAGAGGATACGGGCATGAGAAATATTGGATAAATTTAAATAATTTTTCAAATATTCCTCATCCCACTTATAAGAGGGAGGGGTGGAGTGAAATATTAGGTAAGTTGTTATAACTTACCAAATATTTCATCCCACCTATACAAGAGCCCCGACCTATATGGAGGTGGGGGAAATATTAAATAAATCATAAGATATTAGGTAGCTTTTTATAATTTACCCATATAATTGGGGTGGGGAGAAATATTAGATAAATTATTATTATTTGTCCAATATTTTCCAACAATAGCTTATCATCATGGTTTATTTCTTTGCAAATATTCAACAACAAGAAACCACAATCATCTCTAACAAAATGACATGCAAACCTATTAAAAATAGATATATGATAGTTTAAAAAATTAAAAAACAAATAACCATAAAATATAATCTAACCTCATATGAAATCTCAATTAAAAAAATTAATTATTATATATTAAAATTATAATGATAATTCACAGATTCTTAAACATAATAATATTTATCACAAGATATTTTTAAATAAAAAACTATAAAATTCATTATTTTAAAAATATTTAATTTTTAACCTCAAAACATAAATTACTTTTATATATATATATATATATGCGCATACTTATTTTGATTGACATAACAAAATGTATTTTTAAACTTATTTTTAATATTAACTAATTTACTTTTCACATCATGTTCTTTTTTTAAAACTATTCTAGTTTCCTCCCTTTTTTATTAGTTACCATATAAAAAATATAAATTCTAAAGTTTATTTTATGATAAATTTTATTTCTTTTCATAAAATTTGAGTTTAATAAAATAAGGTGGAAAAAAAATAAACTCGTTAATTATTTATTTCATTTAATTTGAAAAGTAATATTTTAAGAAAATTATATATATATTCTTGTCGTAATAGTGTTAAGGGAGAGATTTATATTGTTGTGCAGGGACCATTAGTTGTTATAGTACCGGTCCCACACAATCATCAAAAGATGACAAAAATATATTCATAATTAAAACATAAATATATAATATTAAGTTATATAATTTATTCAAATATGTCCAAAATAGGGCCATATATTGATTGGGCTTACAACTGTCCAACACTAGCCTTTACTATCACAATTTGACAAGACACCTTGTGTCAAGTACCTGCAGATCTGATTTAGAAATCAAGACAAAATTAACAAGCAAAACTTCCATCCCATACTATCCAACAGGACACATATCACATCATACCAACCCAAATAAATATAAACTGGAGCAGCTATGACCAAAGTTCATTGCTACCTGCACAAGAATAGAGAATGTATGTGTCAGCCATAACTTCATATATGTTCATCAATGCAACCTACTCAAAGCAATAAATGACACCAACACACAAGATTCAGGAATTAAACACAAGATTCAGGAATTAAACACAAGAAAACACAAAGGAAAGCACAAGGATAAACCATAAGAGTTTATCAGTCATTGGATGACATCCAAATCAATTCACAACATGAATTTGAATTTGGAAAAGTAATCCATGCCAATCCCCCCTTCAAATCTAATTCAGCAACATAAATTTATAAAACCACCTCACAAATGCTTCATAAGCTTTAATTCTACTCATCTGTAGCTGGATTCACTCCATCAGATACTGTGCAGATTGTAATCAAGTTTAAATAATTCAATTATTTTCTTTCCATTTTTTAAAATCTTCCATTAATTTACAGTATAAACTTTAGTTTTTTCCTTTATTTTTTTTGTTGTTATTTTTAATCTTCAATTAATTTACCATATGAAAACATTGTGTGCAATTTAGCTTCTATGCGTGAAATCGCAGAAAAAAACCATATCATCTAAGTCAACAAAGAATAAATTAATCATGCCCAACATGCAATTTAGCTTATGTGTGTGACATTCGGTTTCTGTGTGTGAAATTACAGAGAAACAACCATAGCATCTGAGTCAACTGAGACAAAAAATTAATCATGCCAAACAAAGACAACAAAGACAAAAATACTAGAACAACTGAGTCAAAACACATAGGCCTAATCGTTCCTTAATCACAACAACTGAGTCAAAACACATAGGCCTGATCATTCGTTAATCACGACAATTTAGCAGCTTGTATTCAATAAGTGTCATGCCTCTAAGAAAAATTGAATAATTTTTCTTCAAAATTTCTTGGAAGTTTCTCGTCTATTTTAAATGGAAACTGTAGTATGTTAGTTTTTAGTTAGTTGAGATACAAATGTGAAATGAACACAAGGTAGTTACAATGAAGGACATCAAGACTAGGACATCCTTGACATGCCTATAGGCGATAAGTCTATAAACTTTTGCACGTTAGCATAATGAAATGATGTTAAGGAAGGGGACAAGAGATTTCAATGCAAAGCTAGCTCATCCAAGTGATAGTTTAAGAAATGATGAGATCATTTGCCATTATGGGAAATTTAGGGTTCATTCTCTTTAAAACCAACACCATCAATAAAGATGTAGGTTCATTCTCTTTATTCAACAAATGTGGGATCAACATAGGCACTTCATCCTCTATCAAATTATACCCTTCCCTACAAGCGCCACAACACATCACTAGACAAATTCCATGAGAATGTTTGTCAACTTCCACTATAGATTCTATATGGCAAGAAAAGATGAGGTGGCTAGCATCGAGTAGGTTGTCAAGTGAAAAACATAGTAACTCTCCAAGGAATATATCAAGGTAAATTTTAATGAATGGGTGTTGGACAGTAGTTATTTAAGAACCAAAGTCACCAAGATTTTTAAACTTATTGAGTTATATTGGTTGAGAAAGACCGTTGTTGCTAAAGTGGTGGAGGACAAAGGTAGTCAACGTCAATCGATAATGTAAAAGTAGAATGTGATGGACTAGAAATTTAATTCTTTTTTTTGCTAAGCAAGAGTCGTACCTTCATTATCATTAAATCGGAAAATAATTTACATAGAATGCAACCATCCACATGGATCCCTGGACCAATCTAAAACTACTCTCTAAAAAACCAAGGGCATCGAGTTAAGGGTAAAAACTCCGATCCCTACCCACAAAACAGTGAAACACTCAAAATCCAGATTGTAGGACCCACCAAAATCAGAAACAAGGACTAACACTCGTACCAATAAAATACCTAACATCCTCAAAACTTAAATCGACCATGATGCCTTTAATCCCCACTGTCAAAACTCCTTGCCCAAACCAACGACAGATGAAGACACCGCGATGCCAAGACGCCCACCAAATAACAATATGGACCCACTGATAAGCACGCTAGTTCCTGACCATAGATCTTCCAAGCTTGATCTGATGGCTGAGGTAGATATCGCAATGCCTAAAAGCCTACCGCTTAACTTTATGGCCCCGCTAACATGCTCGATGGTTCTTAACTATAGATCTGCCATGCTTGATCCAACAGTCGAGGATCATATAGCACGGGCTTAAAGCACTGCTAGATAGCATGCGATGAGGGTGGTAATCGTACCCACACCTCAGCCACGTGTAGCGCGTTGAGTGGGATCACTCCCAAATCTTAAAAACTGCTTCCAGCTTTAGAGGCCCCCGATATGCCGAAAACCACTCTGCGGGCGGAATTACGACCCTGTAAAGAGAATCAAGTGTATTCCGGCCGCCACGAAAGCCCAGAATCTGGCTTCCCACACCATCCCATCTACACCCATTTTTGAACCCATGTAAAGTAAAACCCCATCCCTCTGACCAACTACCCAGTTAGCAGAATTTGCCGAGCAACCCAAGAAGGAACAAAAAGAGGAAAAAATAGCAACTCATATCGAAACTAAATTATCTGGACATAGCCTCCATGGCTTTATTGTGATACACCATCATATCTTCATCCGCTTGGCAGTAGCACTGTTCCTTAAGACCGTTCTGAGGAAACCCTTGCCAACCCATCGTGATCCTGCCAATGGTATAGTTCACTCCTTGATTAGCTAGTAAATCCACTAGTTTGTTGGCCTTCCTTGGCACATGATTGAAACTTACCATGCGCTGGCCCCTGAGGTGGAGCTGGATCCATTGAAAGACCTGGATCAACCGCCAATGTTTTGAAACCTTCTTCGGCTCTGTGCCCCAACTAATTCTTTTGACCGAGTTAATAATTAACTCAGAGTCAGCTTCGATAATCACATTTTTCCGATTACCCTGCACCAGGAGTTCTAGGCACTGCTCCATAGCCATTAATTCTGCCATGTTGTTAGTGGCTCTGCCTAAATGGAAATGGAAGATGGAAAGGATGTTTCCGATTTCATCCCTTAACACCCCTCCAAAGCCAGCAGTGCCCGGGTTGCCTTTTGAGGACCCATCAATATTATATTTCAGAAAACCTTGCGGGGGAGGATGCCAATAGTCCTGCTCAGTATCCATAATCCTAACCTTTCTGTCCAGGCCCTGCGGAATAAGCCCCTGCATACCCAACTTTCTTAGAATCCTCATATCAGCATCTGAAGGTGGATTCTTAGGGAGGTTTGGCACAGTGGTACTAACCGTCTCCTTAAGTTGTCTCAAGGTCTGCTCAAAAAGACATTGGAAGGGTCTCTTTTCATTTTTGAAGATTCTATTGTTCCTTTCTTTCCAAATATTCCAAATAATGAAGCTGGGCGTAAGAGCCCAAGCTAAGCCAAGACTTTCATGCTCAGAAAAATTTCGCCTCCAGTTGGTTAGGGTGTTGATGATACTTCCTCTATCCTTGTCGGTCTTTTGGAAGATGGTGGTGAAAGAATCCCACAATCTAGAGGTGAAGATGCAATTGTTGAGGAGGTGTTCCATAGTTTCCTCTTGGGCCTCACAGAGCTAGCATCTAGAAGGCCCCAGAACACCCCTTTTCTGAATGTTATCCCAAGTCATAATTTTCCTATGATAAACCAGCCACATGAAGAGTTTAATCTTCATCCAGCCTTGATGCCTCCATAGATTCTGCCAAATTCTATCCGGAGCAAGAGAATCCAGCTCAAGGAGTATGCATTTTGCTTCCTTAAGGTTAAAGGTACCCTCATTGTTGTTGCCCCATCTTAACTGGTCATGCCCCCCTGTTACTAGAATCTTCCTTTGTTCCAACAGTTTCATAAAAGCCTCAACTTTAGCTTTCAAGGGGCTGTCTTCCCTGTCAACAATGTTCCTCCATTTTCTCCATTTGCCTGCATTATTGGTTTGGTCCCAAAAATCTTTGACCTTGGATAACCCTATGATGTCTGTCTCTATCTTGAGATCCACAAAATCCTCTTTTAACAGTGTCGGTTCTTGCTGCCATTTATCCTCCAAAAATAGTTCCAGGTCTCCCTCTCTGATTTCCCAGAAGCTGTTCTTCTGTACTAAGCCTCTGTTCTCCCAGGGCTTATTCCAGATGTATGATCCCTTTATGCTTCCAGACATCCTTGTATGATCATGAATTTGCCAAGTGCTAGCATATTTTTCTTTCCAGATACTGGCCCACTGAGCCTTTGGTTCTTTAACCCAATGCCACCATAATTTAGCCCCTAAAGCCCTGCTTAGAACCTCTGGATTGTCCAAACCAAGACCTCCATGGTTTTTAGGTTTGCAAATCTTTTCCCAAGCAACCAAGGCCCATTTCCTTTTTTCCTCCCCCTTACCCCAAAGGAAGTCTCTTTGAATGGTTCTGAATTGATGTAAGACTCCTTTAGGTGTTGGGAGTGCTGAAAGCATGAAAACTGGGATAGATTGAAGAATAGCCTTTGTAAGCACCAAACTACTAGCCAAGTTTAAAGATCTGATGGTCGAATTCCTGATTTTATCCTGCATCTTATTAATCACCAGCTCCCAAATGTTCTTATGCAGAGTTTTAGCAGTTAGAGAAACTCCCAAATATTTTGAAGGTAGGGAATCCCTTTGAAAGCCCAGAATTATGGAAATATTCCTTTGAATAGCAATATTGGTATTAAAGAAAAAAATGTTAGATTTGGTAAGATTAACCTCCATACCTGTAGTCATGGCAAAGTCACTTAGAAGTTTTTTGTAGGCAAGAGCTTCTCTAATCGTAGGGATTCCCTGTAGCATGGTATCATCCACAAATTGTTGATGAGTCAAGGATAGTCCATTCTCAGAAAGTTGGAGACCCTTGATTTTACCTTCTTCTTTTGCCTGCTTAATAGGCCGACCAAGTCCCTCCATCATGAGTATAAAAATAAAGGGAGAGAGTGGATAACCCTACCTGAGGCCTCTTGAAGGAATAAAAATCTCGGAGGGAGAACCATTTACCAAAATTGAAAAGCTGGAAGAAGTTACCAGAGCCATGACCCATCTAACCTAGTTATGATCAAACCCAAAAGCAATAAGAACCCTCCTAATGTAGGTCCAGTTCAACTTATCATAAGCTTTGGCTAGGTCTAGTTGCATGATCATTCTAGCCTTCCTATTGCTAGTCAGTGAGTGCACCACCCCTGTGCTTGAATGATGTTATTGAGAATTTGTCTGCCTTCCACATAACCAGATTGTTCCCTAGACACAAGAGTAGGAAGAAGAGGTTTGAGTCTATTGGCCACAACCTTGGATATTATCTTGTAAACCACATTACACAATGCAATGGGTCTGAACTTATCTGGAGTTAGGGCATTGTCCTGTTTAGGGATCAGAGAGATGAAGGAGGTGTTGAGAGCCTTCAGAAGAGTTATATTCCTCTTGGAATCTTCTACTACATTCAGAATATCCAGTTTAACAATATTCCAGCAAGATTTAAAGAAATCGACATTGAAACCATCAGGGCTTGGTGCTTTACCATTCTACATTTCCTTGAGGACCTCACTGATTTCCTCTTCAGTTACTGGCTTATTGAGGTTGAAATTGTCCTCTCTGGACACTAGTCTTGGTATATGTCTTGTTAAGTCCTTGATGAAAGGCTCTCTGTTTGAAATGGTTTCCTTTGCAATCTCACTAAAGTGTTGAACTAACACAACTTCTATTTCTTCATGGGAGTTCAGAATTTTCCCTCCCTCATCCTTGATCGAAGAGATTCTATTATGAGCTCTGTTTGCCAAGGTGGATCTATGGAAAAATCTGGTATTTCGTTCTCCTTCTTTTAGCCATTTCACTCTAGATTTTTGTCTCCAAAATGTTTCTTCTTGTTTACATAAGTTCTCCCAATCTTGCTGGAATTTGGTGGCTTTATCATTTCTGACTTTGTCAAAGCCATCCTTGATAAGGGTTTGGTTGAGTTCCTGCAATTTGTTTTCGACATCTTTTTTTCCTTCAAAAATATTGCCAAATTCATTCTTGTTCCAATCTTTTAGCCTGAGCTTGATATGTTTTAGTCTTTTGTGAAGAAGAAACATACTTGTACCCTGAATATGCAAATCTTCAGACCACCAACTTGAAATGTTGCTGGTGAAATCTGGATGGGTGAGCCATATATTCTCAAATCTAAAAGGTCTATTCCTGGGGGTGCCAATGCCCTTGACCTCCAGTTGAATCGGCCAGTGATTAGATCCTCCAAAGGGGAGAATTCTCGCTCCCATTTCCTTATCATTGAGCATAAGGTCCTCTGAGATGATGAATCTGTCTAACTTTGAGGCAACTAGAGACTCTCCTCCTCTTCTATTGTTCCAAGTAAAGAGACCATTACTCGAATCAATGTCAACTAGCTTCATAGTATCCATAAAAGTTTGAAAAGCTAAGGAGTCTTTGTTTAGAGTTCTGGTGCCCCCTTTTTTCTCTGATAGTGATTTGATCATGTTGAAGTCCCCACCCATAATCCATGGTATCTCTACATATCTCTCTCTAAGATCCATAAGAGATTCTAGCAACCTGAGTTTGTCATCCATTCTCTGAGGGCCATAAACATTCGTGACCAGATAGGTCTCCCTATCCCCCACAGGTTGAATAACCACTGATAAATAATTTCTAGAAGCCTCAGCATCTATTATACCAATCTTTAGGGGGTTCCAAAGAGTAAGAATGCCTCCTGTTGTATTTTCTACCTTGACTTCTAGAAACTCAAATCGATTGAGCCATTTGCTATATATTTCTTTGATTTTCTGAATGGAACATTTAGTTTCCTGGATAAAAATCATATCCGGAGCTTCTTGTTTCATTCTGTTACTAAGTAATCTTTGTTTCCTTTTACTGCCTAGACCCCTGATATTCCAAGAAGTAAACTTCATCATTAAAGATTTGTGAAAGAGTAACTAGTTAGGTCTTTCATCTTACCTGAATCTATCATTAGCTTTCCACATTCCATCAACAACTCATTCTGCTTTTTTCTGCCTCTTTTCTTTCCTGGGCATCTAGGTGCTAATCCTGGTGTATTTTTTATAGTTTTCACACCTTCGTTACCCTGTCTTGCAGTGTTACTTTGCCTGTCCATCCCTTTAGCCTGGGTTTTCCATAAGTACAACTGTTGTACTCTAGTGAACTCTTCTTGAGGTAACGAGTCTAACCCTCCCATGGTTCCCTGTTTCAAGAACCCTTCCAAATCTAGGTGTTCTCTATCAAGAATCTCCTGTAGTTCATGGTCCTCCATTTCCATCTCGCTTTGGGTCATTGGCCTTAAAAGGCTTCTGTTATTAATAAAATGTTCAAAGACACATGTTTACAATGTACATCACTAGCCCCAATACTGGGACATTGGAGCCACTCCTTGCACCTCAAAGAACTAGTTGATCTCTCTAATGCCTTGAGGGAGGAGCCAAGGTGAGAAATTATTTTGCTCATACAATGAGGGGGTATATATAACCAAGGGGTGATGCTCCCCCCTTGTGTCTCTTTGACTACCCTCATGATTGTTCAACTTCCTATGACTTTTCAACTTACATGAATCTCCATATTCATGTGTGTCCTTTGGACTTCCACATTACAATATATTTGAATATAATATACACGGTCCACAATGATGATGTGGCATATTAAAACTCATGACAAGATATGACATGGCACTGCTGATATAAACTACTTGAATGTTGTGTCAATGTCAGGCCATTGCTGCTGCTATGAGTGATGCCTTCTTGAGAATGCTTTTGTCTTCCACCTCCTCATGACTTGGCGACATGAATCCTCAATGATCTCAAGTCTTGGGTTGTGGTCGCGAGTGCGTGTCCTTTTTCCTTGATAGATCATCTTGCATACTCAACTACAAGAATTTCCTTTGCATGCATTCCTATTTCATCTCCTTCTTCATCATCCCGCTAGGTTCTTGTATCTACAATTGACTCATGACGTGACAACATTAGCCCGAAAACCTCCTAGCCTAAGGTGGTGCATTCTCGTCCAAGGATTGAGCCGAAACTGAGTTATAAGTTGGGAAGGGAGGCTCAATGACTGTGCATTTCGTAGTCCCAACAACCAAGGTTGAGGCTTATGGCCTAGAACTGTGCAATGCATAGTTCACATTGGGTTAAGAGACAGTCTCTACGTAGTTGTGAGAGACGGTGAGTCTGGCGGAAGGAGGGGGCACGTGGAATATTTCTGTGTAGTTCTAGGGAGGAAGGCTGACTGCCTTCTACTCTTTTCTAGGAGACAATGGGTCAGGATGAGGGGAGAACCACTGAAGACAGCTTCTATGTGGTTCTGGAAGGGAAAGCTGAATGAAAGGATTGAAAAATTCTAGAAGGGAAGTCTGGGTCTTGGGCTCAGGAATTGTGCAATGCAGCAGTATTCAAGGACAAGAACTGCACATTGCACAAATTGAGGGGTTAAGGTCACAACTTGCTGACTGGAAATGCACAATACACAGTCCAGGCAGGTTGGGTGAAGCCAAGTTGAAGGGTTGGGAAACTTCTTCGAAAAAGGCTAAGTGCTAGACTAGTGAGATTGAGAAGTGAAGTGATGAAGCTTTGACTATGTCCTAACACTTAGAATACTTGACAACTGAACAACATTGATCACCCATGACACATGAACAATAATTTCGCTTGTGCGTGCCTACTTCATGACCAGTAATGAAAAGTGCGACACCTAAGATAGACTTTATGATGACCGTGATGACACTTGTGTGACAATGCTCAAAAATTCGTGAATGAGTGCAACAAGTGTTTACATGGTTAATAAAACTCATAAACACATAGACGAGCCCTTGAAACTGCTAGAATGAGCTTATGCATAAAGTGCGACAACCAACATGAAAAAAGACGAAATCTTGCCTATCTTGCGAAAGGGAGGGAAACACTTAGTGAAAAAAAATGAAATGAATTTCAGTGTTTGTGACCATACATTAATTTGAATATATAATGATATGACAATGTCCTTCATATTACACTAAGAGGTGCAATTCAACTTCATGGAAGATGTGCTTTGATTTTTGTACCTACCCTCTAAAGGGTTGTGAATCAGATGGAGTCTTCATGTGGTCCTGATCTTCAATCTTCTATCATACACCATGGTTCCTTGGTCTTCTTATCTAATGCTTATATTTTCTTCTTAGCTCCTTAAGTGTCATCTAGCATGTCCACCTTCTTCATCTCCCTCTTCATCATCTTACCATAGTGTAAGACAATACCTACATCTGTAACTTACTCATGATGAGACAACATCCATCTAAAAACCCCTAGCCTAAGATAAAACACTTCGATTCATGAACTAGGTAGGGATTGAGTGATAGGTCAAGGGAGAAGGCCCAGTGACTATGTAATTGTGTAGTTCAGGTAGCCAAAGTCAAGCTTGATCATTGAGATTGCGCAGTGCGTAGCTCAAACCAGACCGAGGGAAATTTCTACACAGTTCTCACTGAGGGAAAAAACTGTGCAGTGCTCACTAAGGGAAAAAATTGTGCAGTTAAATTAGGCAGTGGATGCTATAGGATGGGGCACTGGGAGGAAAAACTGCGTAGTTTCAGGAGGCAAGCGACACTGGGCAGTTGAGAGGCTTGAGGGACAGAACTACATAGGGGAAGGACACTAGAGGTAGCATCTACGCAATTTTGGAGGACAAGGGAGGTTTTGATTCTACATATTGCGTTGTTCCATCACACAAATGAAAATATTGAAGGTTGAAGATGCGAAGTGTCTAGTTTGGGAAGGCTCGATGAGGCTAGATTGCTAAGAATCCTCCAGAATTTGGTTAAGTGTGGGATCAGTGGAACCGATGTGAGCAGTGATATAACTTGATTGTGACCACGCCCTTGGACACTTAGTGATACAACATAGATCATCCAAAACATATGAGAACATACTTCCCTTAATGAAAAAGCCTTTGTGGCAACTTACTACAAGTATGGCTCAGATGATAGACTTTGTGAGGATAATGATGACACTTGTGTAATAGTGCGTGAAATGTTGGAAATGAGTGCGAAACATGTCTATATGATGAGAACAACTCATTTTCACAAAGATTTCCCCTTGAAGAAAACCAGAAATCCCCTTTGCATGATAAGAGATAATTCCCTTGCCCAAAGATGACACTAGCTATATAAAGATAAAAGTGTGGACAACACTTAAGATCCCAGAAGGGAGTTTGAAATCATCATCTGATCAATAAGTGACTAAGGAACAACAAATCACAGGATCTACAATAGGCTCCAAAATTTGAGTGTAGCCCAAAATTTTAGAGGGTGTTTCAACCGCTACAACAGTAGGTTGAAGAGAGTGCTATATAGATTTAAGCAAGCTCCTAGAGCATAGTATGGTTGGATCGACACTTACCTACAACATATGGGATTTTTGAAGACTGAGGTAGACACAAATATTTACTATTTTATGGTAGGAGGTGAGCCTCTCATTCACGTGTTATATGTGGATGATCTATTTCTAACAGGGTCACTAGGGCTCATAGAGTATTGCAAGAGGGACTTGGAAACATAGTTTGATATGAAATATTTAGGGTTGATGCATTATTTTCTAGGTCTGGATGTATGGTAGACAGATGGGGAGATACTCTTTGTTCAAGGGATACATGCTATGGAGATCATGAAGAAATTTAGGATGCCAGATTGTAGATCCATGTATAAACCTATGATTTCCAATTGAAGGAAGATAGATGCATTAGAGCAGGTAGAAGTGGACCCAACCTTGTATAGATAACTTAGTGGCTCTATTATATATCTAGTCAACACAAGGTGAAACATTTTCTTTGTGGTCAACACTCTCAGTCATGTCATGGTTGAACCAAAGAGGGTACATTGGACAATAGACAAACATGTGTTGTGATGTATATGAGTTTCATTCGAGTATGGGTTGCAATTTACTCGAGGTGATGGTGTCTGGCTGATGGGGTATATAGATGTGGATTAGGTAGGTAGTGCAGGGGATTAGAAAAGAACCATAGGACATTACTTCAACATTAGATTAGGGGGCGTCTACTGGTACAACAAGAAGCAGAAGTTTGTGGCACTAAGTTCTGCAGAAGCAACATACATTGTAGTGAGCAGGGCTACATGTGAGGCCATATGGCTTCATAAGCTACTAGTGGTATTATTTGGTCAAAGGTTGGAGTCGACCAGTATCTATTGTGATAATTAGAGTTGCACCAAGCTATCTAAGAATAGAGTGTTTAAGAATAGTTCAAAACACGTCGACATCTTATACCAATTCATCATGAACTATGTACTTGTGGATCAGTTTGACTATAGTATGTTTTAACATATCAGCGGGTTGTAGATATTTTTATGAAGGCCATGGATAAAGAAAAGTTTATTTTCTTCAAGGATAAGTTGGGAGTAATGGAGAACGCAATCCTCACTAAGAGGTAGTGTTGGTTTTTGTAGATTATATAGGTGTCCAAGTCTCAAGTGGTGTCAATGAGGCTAGTAACACAAGTGGATTAAATATCTCGAAGCCCGAGAAAAAATTTCTAAGATAAATTTCTTAATTAGAGTTAAATAGCTAGTTTCAATTATTTCCTAACTTAGGGAAATGGGTTTGTTAATGAGGATTAATTGAGGCAAATCAATTTGCCCAAAGACTTCTACAAAAGTGATGTTTAAAAGTAAAGATGATCTTAGCCATTGATTGGAGTTAGATCATGGTTTTAGATTCATCGACGAGAGATTATAAGAGGATATTGATGGGGCCTTTCGAAACCATTCAAACAAGTATTTTTTTAGTGATAGAAAATGCGTAATGATAGCATGGGAGACACTAGTAATAGGGATCAATAGATATTGAGATGAATTTATTGGAGAGGGATTTTGCGCAATGATTTCCATATTCTCAGTCACAATGGGAGATCGATTTATTTGCAGAGGCCAAGTTTCTCCAACCATTGTGAATTGATTCAATGAGGCAAACTTGCCAAAGCAAGTGCGAATTTACCATCATGATTGATTTGCACACGAGAAGTCGAGTTTGCTAGTGAAGCTTGAAATTTCAATAGAGGTCAAGTTATTTTCCCAAAAATTTTGAGTTTCGAGTGGCGCTGAGTTATTTTCACAAAAACCCACCAGTTTTATCGATTCAGGGTCACTTAGAGAGGTCGAATTGATCTAGAGGGGTCGATTTGTTTCCCGAAGATCAAGTCACCCTGAAAAATAAAGAAATTAAATTGTCAAAGATTTTCCAATAAAAGGAAAGTGATTTATGTAATTCTTGATTTGCCGAAGAAATAAAATAAACCCTCATCTACAGATCTAGTTTTCCCTTTAGAGTTTTTCCATAAACAATTTGTCTGAAAACATTGATGTCTATTTTTTTATTTTCTCAATTCCTATGATTTATTTTTCCAAAAATTACCACTATGCTTTGATTCACTAGTTACGATAAAATAATTTGCATACAAACAATAATCAGTATAAATAGAAAAGCAACCATAACTACAATAGAATTTTAAAAAAATTATATATATATATAGTTTTATGTTTTATTAATGAATTTGTATGAAACGTAAAGGCGTAGAGCCTTGAGCCGAGAAGGGGAATTGTTTGTATTATATGAGGGGGCCCAAACATGGCACAATACACACATTACAAATAAGTGAGTGGGCGCAACCCTTAGAGGTGGAACAAAACACAGAGTAAATAATAAATAAATTGTGGGTGTGGGTTGGCACATATCAAAATGGGAATGACACTTAAACACGTAATGCATGACTTTATCAATAAATAGTATAAAATAAAGTTTGTGAAAAGCGCTTCACTCGAAGCCAGTCCACGTGATCGAGGCAGCCCTTCCCTCCCAAAATAAAGTTTGTGATGAGCGACGTGGGTCAGAGCATATTGATATGGAAACAATGAGTGTCCCTAATGTGTGGCTTTGTCAAATAACATTTGAGATATATGAGGGGGCATGTGAGTAGGACCATAACTTGACCCCATTTGTGTGCCTCGACCTAAACAACGTTCAGAATGTGAAAAAGTTGGGGATTGTAAGTTACACTTGCACACATATTGATACATGAAATTCATTATCGGTTACTTTGTTTTTCCATACACGAATCAAGGTTTCCATGTGACAATCAGAATTGATTGTTTAGGTTTTCATAGCCACCTATAAAAAAAATGAAGAGGCAATACCTTAATTGTCAACAAATAATAGGGTAAATGAGAGATAAAATATTCAAATCAATCCAAGCAGGCAAGTACTTCAAGAGAAAATATGGCTTCTCACTCTCGACACATTCTGTAGGTCATGCAACGAAAACAAATAATGGAGCACTTTCCAATTGATGAGTTACTTGGTTATGCAGTGTTTTGGCAAGTATGCCCATGACCCTGGTCTATACATTTTTCGAGCAATACACATGTGAATTGACAGAGTTCAGGGGGCGAATGTCTCAAGGAATAAGAGGGATGATCATATAAGAGAAACAAGGAGGACGTAAGGAATGTCTAGTGCATGCAAGCCATTAAACCATAAGGAAATGATAGGGAATAGAGCATGTGAGGGATTAACACAAATACATCATGTTAAACAAACCAAAACTATTCAAAATTTTGCAACCAAAACTATCAATTGGAGAAGAGAGACCATTTCACTTCATACCTATAGCGGTGGAATTTATCTACTTGTATCAGTTGGTAAGAACCTCCTTGATAGCTTCTGGGTGTGAGCCAAGTGTTTCAGGGAGACCCTGTGCTCATTCTGGTGAGTTTATTTTCTTGTCCAACACACATAGCAACAACTTTTCTCGGTTACCATCTCGATGTGTTCCTCGAGCTTGAAGTGTACGTCATGTCTCCATTACTTCGGCAATGAATGGTTTGTTTACCATGTGATTCACCTCGGTCATGTGTTTACAACTTTATCAACAAAAAATAACTATTTACGCCGACATGACAGGGTGGCACCCTTTATGACTTGTCACATTGCAAGGTTTGGAACATTCAATATTGGTACCTACGTTCATAGTTGGTTACCACTTCGTAATTCATTGTCATTTTGATCCAAAAAGTATTCTAAATGGTCGTGTACCATTATTTGTACATGGGGCATAGGGTATAAGTTATATATTTAAACTTTGAATTCCATATATGCACAATCATTTTCTTTGTATACATATAACAACACTTTTGAACGTGCAATGTGTTAGCTCAAAGCTAACATAAGAGTATATATTTATTTAAAAATGTTATTTTTTCAAGTTATGCCTAGACTAATATGAATATAGAATATAGCATGTTGACAGAAATATTATAGCTCTCAGATTCATCGGTGTGCTAATACTATCAAGTAATTAAACCCATCATGTATATGTTATATACAAAACTATCTGTAGGATAACACCAAATGTCTAAGAAGGAGAATAAACTATGCATGCAATGATGTCAATATTGCTTATTTCTCCTAGGGTCTTCACCCACTTTAATTAGAGTTTTAATTTCTTTATAATCATTATTTATAAGTCTTTTTAGGGAGAGGGACGATGATGAAGGTAGAATGGTTTGTGCAATTCTTTTTTTTGTATAAATGGCTCAACAAAACCTCAACTAAAAGATGAAGTAGAGGAACAAATTCTACATTGAAGACAACAAGGTTACAAACCAAATGATCATTCAAAGGTATTGTAATAAGAAATCCAAGAAATTCTCTTCAAACTAAGTTATCTACTCCAACAACTCAATCTAATCCTACTAAATCAAATGGTGATTATATTCCTACAATTGATACTTTAAGCTCTAGAAAGACTAGAAGTTTGAGAGAAATGTATGAAGACTTAGTTGTGAATTCAAATTTTGCATTACTTATTTTTCAACCAATATGTTTTGAAGAAGTAATGAAACAACAAAAATAGGCCAAGGAGATGAACGAAGAGATGGATTCCACATAGAAGGGTGGCACTTGGGATCTACTAGAATTACTAAAGGGTAAATATTGCACAGCTATAAAATGAGTTTACGAAACAAAGCTCCATGAGAAAGGAGTCTGAAAAATTATAAGGCTATATTAATAGAAAAATATTTTTCACAACTTATGATGATACCTTTGCACCAGTTATGAGGATAGGCACAATTAATGTTGTCTTAGCCATAACATCTTAGAACATGAGGAAATTTTCTTATATGGATGTAAATTTAACATTCTCAAATGAAATTTTTGAAGGAGAAGCATATGTAGAGCAACCGCAACAATATGTGATAAAAAAAATGAAGTGAAGGTATACAGGTTCAAAAGATCTCCCTATGGAATTAAGAAAACTTCTAGAGCTTCGTACAACAAGATTGATTCATATTTGATTAGTAGCAGATTCAAAAAAAGAAGCAGTGAATTGACAATATATACAAAGGTGAATGAGAAAGGTCAAATCCAAATTTTATGTTTATGTATTTATGATATGATCTCCATAGCAATTTTTTTAGCAAACATGTTTAAATCAATGATGAAGTAAGAATTTGAAATGATTGATTTTGGGTTAATGATATTCTTTCATGCTATTGAACTCATTCAATTAGATTCAATTACTTTTGTGTTTCAATCATGATATGCCATGGATAAGTTTAGGATGATGAACCATAATCCAACACCAACTCTAGTTGTAACAAAGAAAAAGATTCACAAAGTAGATATAGAAACCGACATATATCCAACTCACTGCTACTAGACCAGACATTATGCATTTTTTTAGTTTGATTTCTAGATTCATGGAGTTTCAAATTGAATCATGTTAGCAAGCTAGAAAATAATTGTGAGATATATTGTTGGAATAATAGGAAATGGTATATTATACTCTAACACTAGTAGTGATAACTTTTTTGGATATACTAATAATGATTTTGTAGGCAATATGGATGATAATAATACTTTGGGAAATGTTTTCCATCTTGGTTTAGGTATGATTACATGGGAACCCAAGAAGCATATCACTGTGATATTGTTATGAGTTGTATGTAGTAGCAACAACAACAACTTTGTCAAACAATTTTATTACGTAGAGTATGGAGTCTTAAACAATAACGAGCAAAGGGGACCAATTATAGTGTATTGTGTCATCAACATAGCAGTAATTATATTAAAGGATCGTGTTTTTTATTAGAAAAGAAATCATATTAATAAATGATATCACATCATTAGATAGATCCTAAAAAATTGGGAAATCCAATTGGAATTTATAAATTGAAAAATTAATTAGTTAAGATATTTACAAAGTCATCGATAAGAGATGTATTTGAGATTCATAGACAAATTGTATGTCTTGTAAACCTATTTGAGATGAATCCCAATATCTAGTAGTAGTCATAATTAAGGGGGAGTTTTAGACATAATTATTCCCAATTTGTTTGTAGTTTCTAGTAGTTTATGTAGAGTCGAAATTTAGGAAGAATTATTCATTATTGAAACCATTATTGTCATTCTATGATTCTTCTAGAGGATCTCTCCATGAGGTTTTTTGTCTAGATATTCCACTATTCTCAATCAATTCAAGAATTTGATTTCAAGAACTAGGAATGATTTGTTAATTTATTTTTTTGTTAGTTGTTATAACAATATATGGTTTCCATCTTTTTTTTAAAAGTATTTAGTTATACTTAGATAAAGTATTCTTCTAAAATTTATTATATGAATGAAGAAAATGTAAAAAAAAAATATATCAAAGACATGCGTTCACCTCTGACTTAGATTTTCCCACTGCGTCTTCCATTTGTTTGAGCATCTATTTGTTATCCATAAGTAATATTTTCATACCATGTCCACAAACAATTTCGTAATAGACTAAAGTGTGAACATGGATTTTTTTCCTTCAACGAGGAATGTTGCTCCCTCATATATAGCTAAAGATCCAATCCAATCATAAAATAATGTTTCCATTGCTACGGGCTTCACACCTATGGGTGCCTTAGGGTCTAAAGATGTAAGAAGACAAAAACTAGAGGTGTTGTAGAGATATTTGCAGTGATAGAGGTGGGATGCATCTATTTCTTTTGGTTTTATTTATTGCTTAGTGTATTTATTATTTCATGTTAGGAAGGATGTCATTTCAACATTAGGATGCTTAATAAAAATTTTTGAGCTAGCTGATAATCAACCATTATTATATATGCAATTTTTTTTCTAGCAATCAATGACTACAAGGAATATCAAGTATCACAATGATTCTCATATAATTTAGGCACTCATGGGACTAAACCTTACTTACCAACTTACCAACTAAACTTACAATGTATGCAATATGGAACATAAGAGGTTATAAAACTCTTCAAATTGCTAGTTTAAAATTGAAATTTTGACAATGAGGCTTGCATGTTAATAGAAGTAAATATTTATTAGTTATTCAAGGTGTTTAATATAAAATTTAACAATAATTAATTTCACTTCCTTCACTTGTAATAAGTTTTGTTATTGCATAACCAAAAAAAATATTTATAATCATTTTCAATAGTAATGCATAAAAGGTTGATAAATATGAATTTATTCCACTTACAAAATAAGTACATTTATTTTCTTTGACTATGATCTAATGAAAAGGTTAAAAAATCCTACATGGTGTAAAATAGTTAACTATATAGTGTATTGTTAAAAACTCCTTATATGAAAATAGTGAATTCATAACCTTTAAATCTAACCAAAGAAAAAGCAAACCAAAACAGACAAACATTAATGATGTTAGCAATTTGATCAAAAGAGCCCCAATATCTAATATATAGGGAAAAAGAAGGTTTGTGATGGGATAAAGGAAGGGGGTTTTAAAAAACATATTTCTCATGGGATAGAGGGAGTTTTACATTAACAATTTCTAACATAACAGATAAATGTGTAATATATAGGAAAATTTGTTTCTTCTTAGATAGACAAAGGGAGGCTCTTTTAGGGAGTTTGGGTTTTCGTAGCTTTGATTGGAAAACGTGAAATACTTATTTTTCTATAGCCCATATTCTCCACGAAGTGTTAAAAAATACCTCAAAAAAGGTTGTCTTTCAAGGCATTAATAATTAGTTGCAATATGGATTGTTTCTTTTTCTCTATTTAGGTGTGATTCTAGGATGGGTCCTATTTTTCATTTCTTTTTTTAGGGGAGGGGGACATGCTATGAAGTAATATAAATTTTCATTGGATTGTGATGGTTAATATGGTTTGAACCACTTATGATATCAATATCTATGTTTTAGTAGAGAATCCTAGATCTCACAATAACTATTATAAAATTTCAATTCATATCAGACTATAAGTTTGTATTTTGTTATGATGTTAACTTGTAATGAATCAACTGGGATTTGAAATTCTAAGTTTTAAAAATGTACCTAAGAATCCATAGTAGCTATCATAGATTTTATATTCAATATAGAGCTATCGGGCATGGTTGTCATTAATAAATAAAGATTTTAATATGTACCCTTCATGTTATATCGATTTTTATTTAAAATGTTTTAAAAAATAGTAAATTAATTTGTTATATTATTAAAATAGTACATTGGCTGAACACATGTTTGAATGGAGAGGGTGTAGAGAATGGTAATTGAATCCAACAAAGCAAGACCAAATGCCACATGTTTCCTAGTTCTCAACATGGGATATCTATAGTAATGTTAACATAGGGTACTTCAATTTCTTAGTTGTGGTTGTGCCTCTATTGTCTAGTGATTTTCATGGCTCCTAGATAAATAATGCAAAGAAGTGAATGAACCATATGGCTTTTCTAGTTATCATGTTTTTGGAAAGTGCAATTGGTTTTTCATTTGGACCTTTGATCTTTGCAATGTTGATCCCTCCACTCTATGATACTGACACATTTCCCTTTCTTAGTGTTTTTCTCATCAAGCACTAGATAATTTTGGTTTTCATGGCATCTTTCTTGTCCATAGAGGCCTTCCTCCCATTCATTGCAGTAGCATATTGAATCTACCGCAAGAGAGGCAATGTAGGATTTTGACTATGTATCCTCCCCTATGGCTCAAAAATGACAAAATATTTTGGAAGATAAGGTCCACTGTGAAACACTTTTGGATGATGACAAGGAGATTATGTCACAAGCAAATGAATTTCTTCTTGATATGAGAACTAGTCACACATGTGAGACAAAAGTACTATTGCACCCTTGAAACATATCAACAAACCAAAATGTTGATCACTCATGCTTTCATAGGTCCTGAGGCAAGCATATTGATATGAGGGCTCATTTGAATCGAATGAAGAATCAAGGTGGCTTCTTTTGGATGTATGCAAGTTATTGGTGAGAAAATTAGGGCTTCTAGTCAAGAAGTTGGTGCAAGATCAAAGGATAACCCGAGAGACACACCAAAGTGTGCTCCTTAAAGCTCAAATCCTTATCAAGTATAATTGTCCAATTGTTGGTGTCTAATGGTTTTTTTTGCTATTATGAGTTTACCAAAGTATATTGCTATAAAGGATCTTGATTTCCATAAATGACAAGATATTTCTTTAAATATGGTAAATATGTATATGTCTAATAATTACATTTCTAAATTTTAAAATTTCTATTTTTCTATATGACAAGCTTTAAAATTTTGTTTTTCATGTTTACTTAAATTTGTATAAAACAATGAAAGTCTGAACATATTTTCACAAACAATTAAATATATAAAAATGTATCTCCTCAAAATATTTTAAACTAATTCTATTAATAAAAATGTTTCTTACTAACCCACCACCAAAAAAAATAATCTAAATCCTTATGACCATTTCAGAGAAAATCAAAATAACCAAACTTCACACAGAATTAAATTTCCGGTAAAAACGCTTTCCATAAACGAATTTATCATTTGTATTCGGTGGTTGAATCACATTGTTAGATTGAATTATCTCAGCTATATGTGTCATAATGATGAATTGCTTGGAAAGGAGTGCAACTTGTCGAAATTATGCTTTCATATGGAGCAAGGTGGGTGGGTTCATCAACCTCCTCTTAATTTACCTGTTGGCTAGAAGTCCTTTCATTTTCATTGTATATTTCTTTAACATCTTCCCTGAGGGACTCCCTTTCTTCAATCATTTCCTTCCATGTTTATCAACAATGGCTCATGGGAGGGAGGCCAGATATAACCCTCTTCCTCGGTAGGTTTCTTACCAAAAAGCCTAGTTGCTCTATCCATTTGAGGTTCACCTGAATTTAGATTTGCTTCACCAAACAACCTACCAATACCCTCGGAAGAGGACAAAGTATAGGTATCAGGGAAGTATGTACATAAAAGGTTATTAGCTATGGCGTGGTTGTTATTAGCGGAAATGGGAAGAGAACCATTTGCCAAATCTAGAAGAGTTCGTGATTAAAGTGTTTGTAGCTAACTCTTAGGAACATTCCAATTTTAGGAGACTTTTCAGATTATTTTACTTTTCGGTTTAAGTAACCAGTGATTTTGGTGAATCTGTGTGTAAACATTGGGCCTGTTGCAACCGTATGCATCATTTCTTCAAACCCCAGCTTTCTTTACTACGTCACTGCTAGCAATGCGGCCATTACTGTTACCATTTTTGGATTATATAGCAAATCTCAATTTTTGAATATAAATTTACGATAGAAATTGTAGTCTTTATGAATTAAGAATAATAAAATTATCTATTGAGTTTTGATTTCCAAAAGAAGTGTGTAATAAACTTGTTTTAACCTGGGTTTAAAATATTTGTTTGTGTTTTTCTGTTGGTTTTTTTTACCCAAAAGAATCTAGGAGCCTAGCTTGACAGGTAATTATGAGTAAAATTTTGTGGGCTACGAAATGTCTTCTTCCCTTAATCTTTGGAATTTCAAAGATTTTATATTTATAGGATTAACTAATTGAGTTACCCAAGATTATTTCTTATTAAATTTTATTATTATTTTAAATAAGTTTAAAATTATATATATATATATATATATATAAATTATGCCAGATATGCACATTTTGATAATCAGATCATTACTTCCCTTTTCCCTCACCAAAATTATGTCATGATTTTAAATTTAATATTTTTTTAAACTATAATTTTATAATTATGATAATGGATCATCATATGCAACATTTTAACACTGTTATTATATAACATTTTCTTCCATTGTTTAAATTAATGAATGAGCATGAACATTTATATTTTTGTTTAATGGTTTTCATTTTTAAATAATAAAAATTATAAATTGAATGTTTATAAACATAAAACTTCTCTTTAAAAGTCATATTGCTGTTGTTATTCTGTACATATTCATCGTAGACCTGCTTCCTATCATGGGAATCACCAGGATTGTTGAAAATATAATTTCAACTGTTGAACCGTGCGAGTTAATTCACCAAAACCGCCGCAGCGAAACCACAAACCGCCTGACGCATTTTGGACCGCTTTTGCGGTGAAAGCAGTTTCCGGACAGTCGAGTCCGATCCAACAAATTTCAGCCACACGTCCTGCACGTTTTTGCAAAATCTCTGCCATATCGAAACGTAAAGTTCGGTAACAAAGGGCCTTCCGATATTCATACCAGTCATTCGATTCCGCGAGGGCAAATCAACGATTGTCGGACTTCTCGAACCTGCAGCAAATTAAATTTAACGTGCCGTGAAAATTTTGGTTGACCGCCGGAAAAGAAATTTAATGTATTAATTGTGTCCGTAGAAGTTTTGGTAAGAATTTTAAATTTTAATTTTTTTTATATGCACGAAGGTATGGTGAATTTAAAGAAAGGCATGGTCATTTTGTTATAATATATACGCAATGTAATATCCAAAAATATAGGAGCTCGTGCGTTATGTAATGTTTGTGTTGACTTTTTTTTGTGTGAAGAAAATCGTGTGTTTTGCACAGCAGTGCAATATGTAATGAAGTGAGTATGAATTTCATGTGTCATGTGAGCAATAAAAATTACCAGAGTCTAAACATTTGTGAGTATGTTGTAAAAACGCACAGCAGTGCGAAGCAAAAGAACAGAGGTTGAAATGTATTGTGGTTTGTTGCTCTAACGAAGGGGAAAGAAATTCTTACAGCATATGTAAGATTTTTTTTTACAGTAGTATGTGTAAAATATTTTCACAGCAATAAATGTAAAAGGGATTTTTACACACCAGTAGTGTAAAATCTCAGGAGGAGACAGAGTAACTTTTGTTGGTTGAAATGTATTTATTTTTGGTGAATCCCTCTCAGTAATTCTTACAGCATATGTAAGATTTTTTTTTACAGCAGTATGTGTAAAAGATTTTCACAGCAATAAATGTAAAAGGGATTTTTACACACCAGGAGTGTAAAATCTCAGGAGGAGACAGAGTAACTTTTGTTGGTTGAAATGTATTTATTTTTGGTGAATCCCTCTCAGTAAAAGAGGATGAATATGTATTAGGCATTATATTTTAATGAATAGAAATCATTTTCTGGGTGTGTAATACTCTGTTCTCAGACAATTTTTTTTAAGCTTCCCTGTGTCAAAGATCCTGTGGCAGAAAAACAGAGCATTGACTCTGTGTTCAGTTTGATTTGTTTGTTTTTGGGATTTACCAGAAAAATCCCCAACAGTGGTATCAGAGCAAGTTCAGGCTCTTTGAAGTTGTTCAAGAAGCTGAAGAAAGGAGTTCTTTTGCTGCAACAACTTCTCCAGCAGAGTGAAGACTCAGTCAACAAAATATTCAGGTATTCCTCAAAGTTTTCTTTTTGTTACTGCTGAAACAGTCATTGTTTTAAAATATACAGTCAAGAAATAGAAGCATAGTTTAGAATGCAAGGAATGACAAGCACCAGCAATAGCATGGGTATGCAGCTCCCACTATTTGATGGCAAAAACTATGATTATTGGGCAATAACCATGAAAGCCTTGTTTGCCTCACAAGATTTATGGGAAATAGTTGAAGATGGTTTTAGAGAACCAGCAGATGAAAATGAGTTCAATGCATTAACTTAGGGAGAGAAAGATCTATTAAAGAGCTACAAGAAGAAGGATTCAAAAGCCCTCTTCTTCTTGTATCAAGCAGTGCATGGAAGCGTGTTTCCAAGGATAGCAGCAGCTAAGAAATCCAAGGAAGCATGGCAAACTCTCAAGACAGCCTATCAAGGCATGGAGAAAGTGAAGACAATAAAACTACAATTGCTGAGGAGAGATTTTGAGAACCTGTGCATGAAGGAGTCAGACAATATTGACTCATTCTTCACACATGTAATTGGTTTGGTCACACAGATGAGGACTCATGGAGAAACCCTTGAAGAAAGGAGGATTGTGGAGAAACTATTAAGGGTCCTACCCTCAAAGTTTGATGTGATTGTCACCACCATAGAAGAGACAAAGGATCTCTCAAACTTTTCAGTTGATGAGCTACATGTATCACTGATAACACATGAGCAGAGGTTGAGTAGAAATGAAAACTCATCTCCAGAGCAAGCCATTAAGACCTAGATGTCCTTTGGAAGAGGAAGAGGTCAAGGCAGAAGAAACAAGAGAGGAAGAGGCAGAAGTCAAAACAGAGGTGGAAGGAACAGCCCAGCAAATGCTCAAGGAAGAGGCAGCAATCCAAATCAGAACCAAGGCCAAGGCAGCAGCCAACAAAGAGGACAACATCATGCTCAAGGACAAAGGTATGAAAAATCCAATGTCCAATGTTATTACTGTAAAAAATATGGGCATTGTGCCAGTGAATGTAAAAAGAAACATCATGATATGAACAAAAGATCTAGTGCAAATATCACTAGAGAAAACATCAGCCAAGATAATGTGTTGTTAGCTTGTAACATGGCTGAAACAAACAGTGAGGACATATGGTTTTTAGACTCAGGTTGCAGCAACCATATGACAGGAAACATAGCCCTCTTTTCTGCTTTAGATCAAAATATAAAATCAGAAGTCACACTTGGAACTGATAGCAAAATTTCTGTTATGGGAAAAGGAGAGGTAAAAATATTTACAAAGAAAGGTGAAAGGAAAACCATAGCAGATGTCTATTATGTCCCTGGAATGAGGTGTAACCTTTTGAGTATTGGACAGCTTGTTCAAAAAGGTTACAATGTTTTCTTTGAGAATGATGTATGCACCATCATGGATATAGCACCCAGCAAAAGTTGCATTGCTGAAGTAAAGATGACAAGGAACAGGATGTTCCCTCTCAGGATCAGGGCAGATTTGAAAAACAAAGGAGAAATTGCAGCAGTCACCCAAGAGGCTTTCCAAAGCGTGCCAAAGGATGAAAATTGGTTGTGGCACTTGAGATTTGGACATCTCAACTTTGGAGGTCTTAATTTGTTGAGCAGAAAAGGATGGTAAGAGGATTACCACTGATAGAAAAACCGGACAGCCTTTGTGAAGGTTGTATCTTGGGAAAACAACATAGAGAAAGTTTTCCATCAGGGAAAAGCATAAGGGCAAAGACACCCTTAGAAATTGTCCACTCAGATTTATGTGGACCGATGCAAGCTCCATCATTAGCAGGCAGTCAATATTTCCTAACATTCATTGATGACTTTACAAGAAAAACTTGGGTATATTTTCTTAAAAACAAAAGTGAAGTGTTTGAGAAATTCTGAAATTTCAAAGCACTTGTGGAAATCCAAAGTGGGCTGCATATCAAAGTTCTAAGAACTGACAGAGGAGGTGAGTATATCTCCAAGGAATTCCTAAGGTTTTGTAGAGAGAATGGGATTCATAAGCAATTCATAGCTAGGTACACCCCACAGCAAAATGGAGTTGCTGAAAGGAAGAACAGGACCATCATGGATATGGCGAGAAGCATGCTAAAGGCAAAGCATTTGCCAAATGATTATTGGGCTGAAGCTGTAAATTGTGTAGTATATATTTTGAACAGGTGTCCTACAAAAGCAGTCATGAACAAAGTGTCGGAAGAAGCATGGAGTGGGAGAAAGCAAGGAGTTACCCACATGAAAGTTTTTGGATGTGTGGCCTATGCACACATTCCAGATCAGCTAAGGAGGAAGTTGGACAGCAAAGGGGAGAAATGTATTTTCATTGGATACAGTGAGGAATCCAAAGCTTACAGGTTGTATATCCCATCCACCAAGAAGTTTTTTGTCAGCAGAGATGTTCAATTCATTGAGGAGGAAGCTTGGGATGGAAGCATAGAGAAAACAGTGAATGTTAAAAACTGTTTGACTCATAATGAAGATGATGAGGAGATGGCTGAAGTACATCCCCAAACAGCAGTGCCAACGCAAGGGCAGCAAGGGACACCATTGAGGATAAATGAAAGTGCTTCTCCAAGCACACCACAAGGAGGAAATTCAAGTGCATCTTCAAGCACTTGCACACCAAATGAACGAGGTAAGAAGTTTAGAAATCTAAGTGACATTTATGATGAAGGAATGAATTCCTTGTTTGCTTTATATTGTCATGTTGATGATCCTATTCATTTCGAAGATGCAATTAAAGATAGGAAATGGATAGAAGCTATGGATGAGGAGATCAATGCCATAGAGAGAAACAAAACATGGGATTTGGTTGAGCTACCAAAAGGTAAAGAAGTCATTGGAGTCAAATGGGTTTACAAGACCAAGAGCAATGCTGAAGGCAAGATAGAAAGGCACAAGGCAAGGCTGGTTGTCAAAGGATACAAGCAGCAGTATGGGAGAGATTATGAGGAGACTTTCGCACCAGTTGCAAGAATGGAAACCGTGAGAGCAGTGTTGTCCATAGCAGCTCAAAACAAGTGGAAAGTTTATCAAATGGATGTGAAGTCAGCATTCCTAAATGGAGTGTTAATGGAAGAGGTTTACATTGAACAACCTCTAGGCTATGAGAAGAAAGGTGAAGAGCACAAAGTGTGCAGATTGAAGAAGGCTCTTTATGGGCTGAAGCAAGCGCCAAGAGCATGGTACAGCAGGATAGATTCATATCTATTGGAGAAAGAATTTGAGAAGTGTGAGGGAGAACCCACTCTCTACATCAAAGAAAAGGATGGTAAAATTTTGATTGTTGTCTTATATGTTGATGATGTTATTTTCACAGGTAATGATGATCAGCTCATTGAGAATTTTAAATCAGTCATGAAAGAGGAATTTGAAATGACTGACATGGGTTTCTTGAGATACTTCTTAGGCATAGAAGTAGATCAAAATGAAAATGGAATTTTTATCTCACAAGCAAGATATGTAAATGAAGTGTTGGGAAGATTTAACATGCAAGAGTGCAAGGCAGCAATCACTCCCACAGTAATGGGATTAAAACTCAGCAGAGAGGACAGCAGCAAGCATTTTGATCCTAGTTTGTACAAGAGCATAGTTGGCAGCCTAATGTATTTAACAGCAACTAGGCCTGACATAATGTTTGCTGTTAGTTTAATTTCCAGATTCATGGAGAGGCCAAAAGAGGCACATTGGCAGGCAGCAAAAAGAATTCTGAGGTATGTCAAAGGTACATAAATGTTTGGCATTTTATATACTGTCTCAGAACATTCAGATTTAATTGGATACACTGATAGTGATTGGGCTGGAAGTGTAGATGATCAGAAAAGCACTTCCGATTATGCTTTTCATATGGGTTCTGGAGCCATTTCATGGGCTTCTAAGAAGCAGTCCATTGTAGCATTGTCTACAGCAGAGGCTGAATATGTGGCAGCTACAGCAGCAACATGTCAAGCAGTTTGGATGAGAAGAATGTTGAGGAGCTTAGGCCAAGAGCAGGCAAAAGAAACAATGATTTTTTGTGACAATAGCTCAGCTATTGCATTGTCAAAGAATTCAATGTTTCATAAGAGAACGAAACACATTGATACAAGGTTTCACTACATCAGAGAATTGGTGAACAATGGAGAAATTGTCTTAGAACATTGCAGGACTCAGGAACAGGTTGCAGACATTTTGACAAAGCAATTGGATCAAAAAAGCTTTGAATTTTTGAGAAAGTGTTTGGGTATGACCGAATGCCCAACAGTTGAAATTAAAGGGGAGTGTTGAAAATATAATTTCAACTGTTGAACCGTGCGAGTTAATTCACCAAAACCGCCGCAGCGAAACCACAAACCGCCTGACGCATTTCAGACCGCTTTTGCGGTGAAAGCAGTTTCCGGACAGTCAAGTCCGATCCAACAAATTTCAGCCACGCGTCCTACACGTTTTTGCAAAATCTCTGCCATATCGGAACGTAAAGTTAGGTAACAAAGGGCCTTCCGATATTCATACCAGCCGTTCGATTCCGCGAGGGCAAATCAATGGTTGTCGGACTTCTCGAACCTGCAGCAAATTAAATTTAACGTGCCGTCAAAATTTTGGTTGACCGCCGGAAAAGAAATTTAATGTATTAATTGTGTCCGTAGAAGTTTTGGTAAGAGTTTTAAATTTTAATTTTTTTTATATGCACGAAGATATGGTGAATTTAAAGAAAGGCATGGTCATTTTGTTATAATATATATGCAATGTAATATCCAAAAATATAGGAGCTCGTGCGTTATGTAATGTTTGTGTTGACTTTTTTTTGTGTGAAGAAAATCGTGTGTTTTGCACAACAGTGCAATATGTAATGAAGTGAGTATGAATCTCATGTGTCGTGTGAGCAACAAAAATTACCAGAGTCTAAACATTTGTGAGTATGTTGTAAAAACGCACAGCAGTGCGAAGCAAAAGAACAGAGGTTGAAATGTATTGTGGTTTGTTGCTCTAATGAAGGGGAAAGAAATTCTTACAGCATATGTAAGATTTTTTTTTACAGCAGTATGTGTAAAATATTTTCACAGCAGTAAATGTAAAAGGGATTTTTACACACCAGCAATGTAAAATCTCAGGAGGAGACAGAGTAACTTTTATTGGTTGAAATGTATTTATTTTTGGTGAATCCCTCTCAGTAAAAGAGGATGAATATGTATCAGGCATTATATTTTAATGAATAGAAATCATTTTCTGGGTGTGTAATACTCTGTTCTCAGACAATTTTTTTAAGCTTTCCTGTGTCAAAGATCCTGTGGCAGAAAAACAGAGCATTGCCTCTGTGTTCAGTTTGATTTGTTTGTTTTTGGGATTTACCAGAAAAATCCCCAACAAGGATCACCTCGGTAAGACTTTTATGTACAACTTCCCTAATTTTACCCTCTGCGTATATTTTTTTATTAATCATCTAGATGGATACAATATTGTTTGTGAATATCATATCCAGTTTTATATTCCTCTAGGAGAGATTCCAAAAGAAAATAACAGTGCCGCAATTTCAAATTATGATCCTAAGATTTCAGAGGGATCATGGTCATAAGACCAGCCTCTGCCAAGGCCGTGGATAACTTTGAAATCCTATTTACATGTCTTTCTGGGTCCCCTATTTTCAAAAAAAGATCACGAGTCTCGAACCGTTCATGGGATTGCTCTGTATATTTTGATTTGGCAGTGAGGTTTTTCTCAGAGGCTACGTTGCCTTTCTCCCTTTGGTCGACAAGTACGCGAGCATTCGACGTCATAGCCTGAAGCTCCATTCTTGGATATGGAAATTGAAATAAAGCGTTCTCCGTGGCCCTGGCAGCAGATGGGTTGGTAGTTCTCTTGTAAGAAGCCAACCATTTATTTTGCATGTAACGATATTTCCTCCAAGGCGGGATGTACAGTTCTTTCTCCCTTAGAGATCTCCTGGCTGCGCCGCACATTATCTTGACGACCGAACATAAGTTGTCTGCCTTCCCGACGAACAAAGTGGGAAGCTTCTACAGCAGGTGGTTGTAAGAGGTAGTAGGTCGCGCTATTTCGAATTGGGCCATGAAATCGATGTCCATGAAGAAACGCTCGTTTTTCAGTTTCGTTCCTTCGATAACTACATCTACGAACTCGTAACTGCCTGTACACCCAGACCATCTCGCGCATTTCAGAAACAAAAGACAAGATGGCAACAAATAAATCTATATGCATTGAATTTAGAGTAGTAGTACCAACATATAAACGAAAGTCAAAAAGAGGATCAACTGGCTTTCGACAAAAGTCGGGTTTCAGGAGGGGCAGTCAAAACGGAGCTTGGATGTGTTTGTACTACTATTTCTAGAAGACCGACTGACCTGCAGGATGTCCAATGGTTCGCTCCCACTGTGACTTGCAGATGCCTGCGTTGTATCCTGCGAATCGTAGACTGTTCATTATAAAGCGACGAGAACGACTCTGCTGCTCAGCATTCTCGCTGACATTAAAACTGGTTTTTTCCTTATCTATCGCAATAGCTTTTTCGACATTTCCCAGCAGACACAACTCAAATGCAGTGCTCGTCCGGGAACAAACATCCTGATAAACTCCAGTCAATCTATGTCAAAATATTTCCTGCTAAATGAATTCACACAACCAACAACCACATTAATATTAATATTAATATGAATGTGTCTCTATCTCAACTGTAGATATATATTTAATAAACTTTAAATGTACTAAATATTTTATAATTTTATATTAATTAAATCGTAACATTTTCTGATATACTATAATATATCTTAAATATTTTTGTCATTTACATATTTTTATTATTTAAATTTTAATATAATATATTTTTATTATATAAGTTAAATATTTTAGGTTTATTGTGGAATAAGATTTTTAGAATTTTAATTTAATAATGTATATAGTAGAGATTTAACTTCCACTAAATATTTTAGAATATTCGTAATTATATACATAAATTAAAGATTGAGATTTATTTGCAAAGTAGTTATGTTGGAGTTAGCCCTTTGCAAAGTTTAATTCCGTAAAATTGTTTCCATCACTTGTGATCCTAAGAGACTAAACCCAACACAAACCAACTAATTTATATTTCATGGGTTAATTAAATTGGTTAATTAATAAAATTGTCATATAAAATGAATTATCATTTTTTAGGCATGTGGTATTGATAAGCCATGGTATTGTAACCAAATTCTCTTACATATTAAAATCTCCATGATAAAGTTGAAATAAATCTCCATAATTAACCATCTTATTTCAAAGTTTTCAAAAATATATATATGTTTAATTTATATATTAATAATAACTATAATAGTTTAAAATAAAGTTGTAATTTGATTGAGTTTTTATTCTTTTAGACCCAGGATCTTTCAGAAAAAAAATTGAATAAAAAAATTATTTATTATTAATAATTATAATTTGAGATAAAATTATAATATAATTAGCTATTATGATTTTTTTATTGTTATAACCAATTAAAAAATCTAATAAATGTTTCCATATTTACTCTTGTTTTATCTCAATCTGACCTAGTTCTATAATATGTTAATCACGTGGTAGTGGGGATTTTTAAATCTAATAAATGTTTCGATATTTACTCTGCATTGATCTCAATCTGAGCTAGTTTTTGATATGTTAATCACGTGGGAGTGGGGAGTGGTGGACAAAAATGGCGAATATACCTGATAAAAGTGAAAATGTGCAATTCCAGGAAGACAAATCCCGGAAGACGCAAACTCATGGTTAATCTTAATTTGTTACTCTCTCATAATGCATATAAGGCTGGGAAAATTTGGCGATTAGGTTACTGAATCGGATGATGTCTTATGAATCACCTGTCTACAATAAATTGCAGAATGGCTTGTCCAAAGTCTGAAACTGATTAGGCTGCAACTTAGGACGATGTTGGATGATCTAGGTTTTAGTTGGGAACTAAGTACATATCTCGTAATTCTAAAGAACCATGTAGGTATGTATACACTGTTATCGTCTAAGATTTCACAACAAAAGAGGATTCCGAAACCCTAAACAGACTTGATAACGTGAAGACACAAATGAGGAAAATGAGAATGACTGATATACCTGGAGTATGTCACAGAGGAGCTGAGACGGCATGAAATTGTGCCATCGAATTGACAGTCTTTTGTAAAATTGGGAGACGAACAACCAAAAATCATGTCGGTCGATGTCGCAGTCGCTACCACTTGTGCTGCAATGGGTGGACTTATCTGTGACGACCAATTTTCTGCATAATCTTGCCCGGACTCCTTCATTGAGAGGATCCGTTGAATGTGCTGTGAGCGGAGGTAAAGAAAAGCAGTAAGGGCAACACAGAGGTTGGGTTGCTGGCATCTGTCAGGCCGAATGTTTACCCTCGGATTCTGCGTTCTTCGATGAGGCTGCTCAGCTGCGATGGAGGACGAGGTTCTGAAGGCGTGAAAAGGAGGCATTCTGCTAAATCCTGTCCCTGCTAAATTCTGCTAAATCCTGTACCCAATGTGTGGGTTGAGACTAGTCAAATGGCTCATTCTCCTCGAGAAACATTCTAGTTTCTTCGGGTGAAGGCAAGCTCGAATATAAATGTTATGGGAAGGAATTATACCCTTGCTAAAAACACATCATTCAAGCATATTCCAAATTTTGCTGGGGCATACACTTTCAACAGCAATATGGTCGGCGACATGGTGAGCAAAACCCGACAGAAAAGGTCTATTACAGCATATTCCAAATTATCTGGAAAGAAAAATAAAATGACAAATTTAGACATTACAAAGGAATATCGTCGAGAACATGGACACGAAGGCGCTATAGAAAACGCATCATTCACTCATATTTCAAATTATATAAGTAAGATCGACAATAAACTTTCAAAACCACACATATTACAATTATTATTATTTTCTAATTAATTATTATAATGTTGCTGGAAAAGTTTGATTCTAAAACTATTGAAACCTAAACTCCACCCAATTCATATTATCAGCAACATAATTAACAAAACAAACCTAATAGTAAAGTTTGTAAAAACTGGCGATGAGGTACAATAAATTGAATACTGCCCAGTCATGAATCACCGAGCATTGAGTTGATTTCAATGTCGCCCATACCGGTGAAGACTTTCTCTTGGCACAAGAGATAACATTTTGATAAATTAATGAAAAGGCGTACTTGACTGTATTCTTGTGCATAACACGAGGTGTACTCGAGTCCCCACCTTATCCTTTCACATGTATAAATATATGACCGATGCAGTTAATTTAAATTGTATTAATGAGCGGTGATGTTTTCGAAGTGCTTTGACAGATAGGAAATGAACATGATGAAAATATAGAGACGCAACCTATTTTGACCAGCGACTTTGAAGCCTTACTACTTGGTTTTTATTTTCGTATTTGATCCATAAGCCACAGATTAGTCAATTAAAGCCCTTATTTTATGGGAACTGTATGCATAAAAACCCTTATTAGATTTTAAATGCTTTAAAAGACTAACATGTTATATATTTTGATAATAACCATGTTAATATTTGAATTCCTACTCCCTGTAATGTCAAAAAAACATAATCTACTTTTCAAACTTCACCTAATCTACTTTTCAAATTTCACCTTTTAAAAAATGTTTGGGTTAATTCTCTTATCTAGTTCTCAAACTTTTCTGCAGAGACGGATTGACCCATAGGTCGAAAGGTTTGAACTTACCTCTTGAGCCTACTCTACAAATTTTCTAATAGGCTTCCATTCTTGTGAATTTGTTTTTTTTGTCATTTATTGTTTAGATTGTATCCTGGTTAAGGCTATCTTTAGCCCACCCGCATATCCGTGGGCAACGAAGCGGACTTTTAAATTTATCTATAAAGCTTATATATCATGTCAATATTAAGCATGATCTGTTAGATGTAGGAAAGGTTCAGATACCGTGACTCTCGGACGATATATTGACAACTATCGAAAGCATAAACCTTCACTGAGTTATGACCCAACACTAGAGTTATCATATCTTTATAGGCATACTAGTTATCTTAGTCAACTTGGTGATATTCAAGATAAATTCACTCGATATCTATTTTCCAGTTAGATTCGTTGGATATCTTAGAGACCCATACATGCATAATTAAAATGATATACCATTAATTCCTTGCATGCATGAACATCTGCAAAACACTAAGACATGTTATCCTTCCTTATCAATGTAAAGATAATCTAATAACTTTGATATACATATGAGATCACACGATGGTCACATGCATCATTTAATCCATTATTTCTATAAGAGAGGTAATTAAGCAATCCATATAACTGAGTTGTATGATTTAACATACTATTAAGTAAGGATTAAACACGAAACACATACCATGAAAGTAAATCTCATCAGAATAGCGGAAAACACCATTAAATTTATTAGTACCCAAGCACATGTAATTCATTCAAAGGGTTTTAAGACAATATTTAAGACAATTTTTCGGGTAAATTGTCTTAACTTGAGACAAAAGAAAACTTGTGTATTGTCTTAAATATTGTCTTTAAGCGGCGTCTCAAATTAAATTGTCTTAAAATATTGGTGTCTCAAATTAAATTGTCTTAAAATATTGTCTTTATAAAGACAATATATAACACAAGCATTTTTGTCTCTCAAAAGACAATTTCACTTTTGTCTCTCTAGAGACAATAGTTGGGATTAAAGACATATTGTCTTTAAAGAGACAATATCTTTGATCCTAACTATTGTCTCTCTAGAGACAATAAAAAATTACATTCAAAGATAATAGAACATCACTTTTGTCTCATTAGACTATTAGATAGAGGACTTTTAGTTTCTAGCTCCTCCAAAAGCTGGGTTAAAAGGTCTGAAATCAGGCCTAGACTTCATCATTGAGGGTACCTTTGGCCTTATGATAGTGTTGAAAGGCTAGTCAGGGCCAGCTCAGGACAGTGAGTGTCGTGGGTCGTAAAGGACAAGGGATATGGCTTGAATAAATGCATTCACTACTAAACTCAACCAATGCAGAGATCCATTATCCTAGTTGTTAGAAGTATTCATTACCAAGTGTCTTACAAATAGTTGCAACAAAGCATTAACATCTGAGGTTACATATGGCATGCCAAAAAATGGCTTCAACATTATGAAGTGACTTACTTATTTATCATTATTCTTCATGCAATGAAATATATTATATAACACAAAATTCATTCACAATCTGAACCTTTAAACTTCTGATTGCAATGGATATCATAAAAATTGTGAACAGGATAAGATGTTTGTATACTAAATTACTTACCGCTACAGCTTGAAATTCATCAAAATTGGTTGCTATGGTTTCCCACTAGCAAGGACAAACGACATTTACCCTAGTCTTATTTTTTACCTCAATCTTCCAAATCTCCCTGTATAAATGGTGACCAATAATGGAATCATCCTTGTACCTTAAAATCAATCCAACATATAAGTATTAGAATCAATTTATCACAACTTCCTAAACAAATCAAATAAAGAATACAACATGATGAACACATCAATTATAACAATAGTAAATACTCGAATAAAAAGACCTAGAATGAACCAAAAAGAAGCAAAAAGACAGGTTTGGCACAACAAGCCCTAGAGCTATGGCTCTTTAATACCACTTGTCATGATCCTACCTATGGTCCCACTCAACAAAGCAGGCACCCACATACTTAAAATTTTGTTTCTTTTGTGCAATCTATTTCTAGAATCTCCACCTTATAACAATTAAGGCTTAGGGTATAAGTTCTAAAATTGTAACAAATGAACTCATAATAAGGCTAAGATGGCCTTCAAATCATGAGAATCGCAACAGTCTATAAACAAGAATGCAACATCAAAGACTCCATAATATCTACAGCTTTACCAGTAGGAAGTTCCATGTGAATCCCCCTCGATCTGCTCATTACGAAATGCTGAGATCTGAACTCCATGCTTAAGAGAACTATAGATATGGGGTTGAATGTCCTCTTGTTGTCATGTATGAAAGGCCAAAAGATAATGGTCACATTAATTAGTTGTTCTCAGAAAGATTAAATGTAAGAAAAATATGCAACTAAAGAGAATCTAAAAAAACACGGATATAGATGTAATGGTTTGCAAGTATTGGCACCACCAAACAAGCACCTAATGATTTTTTTTACTGCAAAAACATAGATCTTGTTATCTATGAACTATTTTGGAAGCACTACAACAGAACTGCGATGTTGATCATGAGGCAACCAAGAACAATTTTACCTAGGAAAAATGCAATTTTATTTAAAAATATATATTATCACCAAAATTACACTAAAGGTAAAATACCAGCAAATTCATGCATTTCTTTTAACTTGGTCATGACGTATGACGAATGAAATCATTTCATTTTGATGATACCACCAAAATAGAAATGCAAATATGTTTTATACCTCAACCCGAATCTCACATAGTGCTTTCAAAATCAACACTCGGGAACCAGGATCAAGTTACTTGTATGCTATGTTCTCCTCTCTACACAAGAAGGGAAGCCTCAGATCACAGAAAAATAAAATCCATACAGGCACAAAAATATTTTAGGCTTAAACACTCACCCATGGGCTGCAATAATTGGAAATTCGCCTTCAAATACCTATATATGAAAGTAAATAAGCTACTTCAATCACAACACATTTAAAAATTTGATTGCATTCAACATGGAATAACAAATTCTAGAACTATGTTGTTGAACTACAATGATCATGTCCTATTGTTATAACCTACCTAGTACCAGCGATCCTTAAGCTTCTTACATAATGCAGACACCCACATGTCATGCCCAATGACACTTCTGATTACAGGAGGAATCGCCTGCAAAACAAATAACTAGAGGTTGAGATGTATTTCAATTGATATGTTCAAACGATCTTATTAAAATCTACATTAATAACAAAGAAATTCCCAAAACATATTGATTCTCTACCCTTCCAACCATGTTCCTGAAGCATTCAAAACATAGCCAAACAAAAGAATAGGTAATAAACAACCACATCCTCTTGTTCTCCTGTAGCTTTTCTCCTTCACACTACATGTCTATAATAATCTTTCCAGAATCTAGACTCATTTTCTCCAAAGATTCCATCTTGTGGATTGTCTCATTGCAAGTAGTCTTGAGTTCTAGCCTGGCAACCCATATTTAAACATTCACAAATAGTTCCCTTCCCCATGTTGATCACGCATACACCCAGCTTATATGGACTGAATTGCCTGCTTTAAATTCCATGCTTGGCATACCAATAAGAGATTATGTCAACCCAAAGAACTATCAAGAGCTACCACTAGTGACAATGACTAGCAGTAAAGAACAAATAAGACATACATAGATTGAAAAATATCTATTCCCATTGATACCATCAACTTAGGGAGAAGTCTAATGAAATGGCCTTTCAAAGCAACGAAATTCTTCCAATCCAAGTGTGTCATCAAGTTAGATTTGCCTATGGAGGAATCTAGAAACCTGTTAACATAAAGCTTCCTAGAACTCTGAAAATTCCAGAAATAGATTTGTATATGGCATGGGGATCTTTTGATGGTGTCAAGGATCCCCACGTATGTGTGAAGCAGGGGACATCCCATTCTTGAATGAAAAGAATTTTATTTCTTTCAAACCTTTTGTTGGGCAAGGGGCTAACAATCAAGTGAAATGTATGCTTCATTGTTGCATCTATAACATACCCAACACCCTCTGTCAACCATTGAGGATAGGGGGTACTTCTGAATTTTACATTTTTTTCATTTTTCTATACTACTCTGATACCAATTTCTCCACTGCCCTGCCATGAATATAAGAATGCATGTGACAAGAAGGCATATGCAAATATAAGCAGAATAGAATACACTTTGATCATCAATACCTATAGGATATCTTGTATATGATCAAGCTGGTGGCTTATGCATATTAGACTATGTGTTAACAGTTGTAATGATACCAATCTATGCACTTAATCTTATGGAATAATCATGACCTTGTTGAATAGTACTAATACTTATTACATTGTGTACAAGCCATCCTATGCTTTCCCTTATTCTATATGGGTATCTATCATCGGTCAATCACAGTAAGGTTGTGACACAATTATGGTAGCATATTAGAGTAGTCATAGTCATGGGATTAGTACCCTTATGAATGATAGTATAGTTCAAGCTCAATACACTTAGTTCAATCATGCCCTATTGCTTTACCACTATAAGCATTGAGTACACTAGTTTCCATAATCAATGATCTTCACAACCCACAACCCATATTCACAAGTTTGTACATAGTTAACATAGCTGTAACCTTGACAATATGGATAAGCTATATTAGGAAATCACACTATCTATTAGTATAAGCCTTTCTATTAAGCCCATATAAGGTGACACTATTGATTGTGGTTGGTATTACTGTTATTAACACTTTTACTGGAATGGAGCTTGTATCTTATAGATAAGCAATCACTTCATACTATTCATGTAACCTGTAATACGGTAGTTATGAGTGAATACAATTATGACTCTAAAGAAGAACTTCAAGAAAGATCTATTTTCTTCAACATTATTTCTTGCAACTATTCTAATTGACTTACAAGATGGGATTCTAGTCTTTATATTAGGTGGTACAAAATAACACAAAAATTGTCTATACAGAGATGCCAGTATGTAGCAGCCGAGCTTCAAAAGACGAAGGAAGAGCTTACAGAACTGAAAAGACTTCTGATTGCAATAGAGTATGAAAAATCACAGGTTATATTGGAGAAGTACAAAACGATGTGTCTCATAAAGGAATTAACATTAAATTTGGAGAGTGCTAACATTTTAAAAAGGCAAGTAACAGTTGACTCTGAATTTGCAAGGCTAGGAGTTGTGGAGAAGGAAAAAGTTGATTTGGATGAAGAAAATATCATTACGAAGACACAACTAGAGGTTGAAAAGGAAAGCAATGCATCAGTTATCTTAGAACTACAAGTTGTCAAATAGGAGCTTGAGAAAAATATTTCAGAATACATTTTTTCAGTTAAATTGAGGGACATTGCACTTGAAAATGCAATCGATGCATTGATAGCTTCTGAAGAGGTGCAAAAGCAGGCAGATGCACTAACCATAGAATTTATGACCACAAAGAATTTCTTAGATATAGCTCAGGGCTTATATACAGAAACAAAAGAAAAGCAACATGTTGTAGCTATGGACAAAGACTAAGAGTATGAGGAGAAGGGAAAGAAATAGAGCATGTCAACCAGGAACTGATTATGATGAGTAATGAAGTAGTTCTTGTTAAGGATCTCATGTTAAAGCTCGATGCCTCATCCTATTTATTGTAGAGCTTGAAACTAGAATTAGCAGCTATTAAAGAGTCAGAACTTAAACTAGGAGCAGATATGCATGCAGTTGAAAATTCCATCTCTAAAGCACTGTACGAACTGGATCTTGCAAAGAGTCAAGAGGTTAAAAAAACTAAAGTCGAATATATAACTCTAGTAGAACTATGGAAGATGAAAGAAAATATAAACAAAGCCACACAGAAGGTAACTTATTTAGCAGGTGCCATTGAGCCACTCAAAGGAGAGTTGGAGAGGAAAAGTGCAATGCTAAAAGAAGCACGAGAAAGGGTAGAAACGTCTTATACAGTAGTTGCTTCTCTGGAGGTTGAATCGAATTAAACAAGACAAGCAATTAAATTAGAAAGATGGAGAGAGGCAATCCAAGGAAGCTATGACAGACCTTTCAAGAGCTTTACAACAAGCAGCTGTCGAGGCAGATAAAAACAAGATTGAAGTTGATGCAGCTAGAGAGGATATGTGAAAAGCAAAGGAAGAAGCTGCATAATCAGAAGCTGGTACTAGAACTGTAGAGAGTAGGCTACAAGCAGCTATAAAAATGGCAGAAGCAACTCAGGCATTAGAAGTATTGTCTCTTGCTAGGATTGATGCTATGAATCAGAGTGAGTCAATTGTTGGATATTCTGAGGCCAGGACTCTATCAGTTACACTTTCATTTAATGAGTACTTTGCACTAGCCAATCAAGCATGTGAAGCTGAGGAACTTGCTGACAAGCAGGTGGCATCTGTTGTAGCCCAAATAGATGCAACTAAGGATAGTGAATGGGAAATATTGAAGAGATTGGAAGAAGCAAATAAAGAGATAATAGCAAGGAGGGAGGCTCTTCAAGTTGCCTCACAGAATGAAAAGATGGCAAACGCAGCGAAATTGATAGTTGAGGATCAGCTTAGAAAATGGAGAGCACAAAATGGACAACATATAAAAGCTAGTGATTTAGCTACTGTGGCGAAGAGATATGGTGTGCCACAAAATCAAGTCAGTAATTGGAAAAACCATGCATATTCTAATCCAAATGATCTCGACAATAGAAATGAGCAAGAAAATATTCCTGTCATGGCAATAACATCATTGGGTCAGGTGTTGAGCATGAAAGCTTCCATGGAAAATAAGTTTGATGAAAGGCGTTTAGATAGGCCAATTATGTCTAAGAGGAGGAAGTTTTGGTTTCCACGATTTGCATTATCTGTGGGAAATCAGAAAAAACATCCATTGAAATAAAATGACAGTTTTCCTATTTTAGAAGCACAATTGGGCTGCTTATATTTAATTTGTTGCATGGGCCATCAAGGTCACTGGGTCTTTCATCTGGTCATAGATGCAGTTTTTAGTAAAAATGGGACGGTGACAACCTTTTCCTACAGAGACAACCTTTTCCTATTTCTAAAAGATGCAAAGATTTTCCTTAAATACTTTGATATCAGTCATGAAAATGTCTATATGTTATACATTTTTCATCTCATTGATTCATGACAGATCATGCAAAAGTTTGATGTATTACTCTGTAAACATGACACAATGAATTTGTGTGTGATATTCAGTTGGAAGATATTTATGCAAGTTTGTATTTGGTCAAGTGTGATATAACTCTTTCCAGAGCAGAGCATCAGCTAGGTAAAAAGCAAAGTAAGGCAAGGAAATTTTGCAGTGGCATATGTCTATTCCTAGTTCTGATATGTGTCATTTGGGCTCCTATGTTGGTATATATATACTTCCCTATTTTTTCTTGTTAACACATTGAAGTTTTATGTGGGGAAGAATTTTACCTCATTCATAAGGCACCAAAGGATGGCCCTATTGAATCAACTAATGTAACACTATCCATAGGGATAAGGCTTTATGACAAAACGAAGGCCAAGGAATTGGTGAAAAGATCACTCATTATACCCACACACTGTGAATCATAACCTAAGCACATCAATGTATCTTAAAGATGAAATAACAACCAACTTGATCATAGGATTTTCAAAGTCAATCTTCAACTTAAGGCATTGTTTCCCTATCTCTCTGGCCCACTCCATTGCCTCCCAGGCTGACCAGACCCCTGGACAAACCTAGTCCACTTCGGTCGCACTACATACTTGGAAACTCACCAGATCCTCAAAGCAAAATCCTTTGCCACAAATTTGTAAGAAATGGTAAGCAAAGTAATAAGCTACCAAACACCTATAGAGTCTCTCATTTCATTCTTAGGAATAGGCTTCATCAAGCCATAATTGAGACTTGAGGGACTCAAAGAGGAACCTAGAAAAAAAAATCTACATCTAAACAACAAATATGATCCCCAATAAAGTCCCACGTGAACTTAGAGACTTCATAAGGAAAACCATCCAATCTTGAGGACTTTCCATTTTGCATAGAATTAAAGGAAGCACACAAATCATATCTCATAATAAAATGAACCAACATATCATTGTCCCCAATAGTGACCTTGCAAAGGATTATCATGCAATAAGCATCTTGGGCAACACCCACACTATTTGTCAAAGAAAAAAGAGAAAATATAGACAAAGGGATACCACTACTACATATGTACAATATATAAAGTCCATATATAAAACCCCACCTCCACACTTGTCTCCTTTACACTCAAACATGGTCAGGTGCCCCCTAAAGATGGATAAAGTTAGAACAAAGAAGAGGCCATCCAATTCCACAACTATTTTTTCTCAAAGCTAAGGATAGGGGCATACAAAACAAAAAAATGTATCACATGGTCCTAAATCAAGAACATGACCCAAACACACATGCCTACTGAATCCAAACCACAAGCAATCACATGATTCTGCAAAGACAAAGAAAGAGAAAGCACTATGCCTCTACTCCCTTGAAAATGCTCAAAATTCCTAAAATGGGTCATTCCAATAGTTGCTCATTTTCTTCTGAAGCTCCAAACCAAATCCCCCTAGGTTAAACAAACAAGTCTATGTCAACAGGTTTACAAGGGATATCATCCACAAATGTGGGGAAGCATCCCTTGGATTTCCCATGAGATTTTCCTTCGAAAAAATAATAATAATGACTATATATATGGGGTTTGTAATATTTTCAAGTCTCATTACCAGAGTGGCACATTCCCATCTTGGGATTCCATTCCTTTGGAGTGCAGGTCCCCAATGTTATAGCATCCTCCTTCACTCTGCCATTAACATCACTAATGGTTTTGGTGTCATGCCTTGTGGGCCCTCTTTGGTTTGTGGTTGTTATCTATGTGATGCTCATAAGAATTGCAGGTCTTACTACTACAATGTAGTATCCCTATGTTGGGAGTCCATTCCACGTTAATAACTTTCTCCTTCCTCCTATGATTACTTTCCACTACTACAAATGTACAATATATGAAGTCACAATGTAGGTCTCCAATGAAGTTGGGATATGAAGTCACAACACACGCCTCCAAGTAAGGATGGATAGGATGGAAAGTGAAAAGAAGAGGGTAAAGTATCATCCCTAGATCTATGAAACAAAATCCCAAAAAGAATGAAATATATCATGGAAACATATACACCATAAATAATAACAGTAATGAAAGAAAAATGCATGACTACCAACCTATGCTTTCACAAACAAATAAGTTTGGTCGAATAATATATTTAGAGTTAACAAGGAAAATGTCACCAATATATAGATGATTCATGGGAACATAGACACTGCAGAGTTCTTCATCTCCACTCTCAACCTGCATATGACAATGGGAGAAAAGTAAGAACTACCTTCCATACAAATTGAAATAATATTTATTTAAACTATAGCATGTCAAAAGACATTGCATGTTTACCAATAAACATGGAGTTTTATTTATGACAATAATGATAATCTGCAAATAGATATTAATTTGCAGATATGCAAGAAACATTTCCATCTACCACTCAATTTCAACATTCATGTGGAATGCTTCAGTATTAACTCAACTTCAAGGATATCTAAAGCATAAGAAACAACCTGAAGGACAAGTGATGATGTAATAAAACCAGAGGCATATTCCCCTACATGTGGATGACGAATAATTGCAACCTCTTTAAAGGCCCTTGTGTTCTGGTATGCAAAGAATAAGCCATGTATAAGCTTTAAAAACACTTTCTAACAAAACAATAAAAAATTACCACCTTATCCACAATCATAACTTCAACTCTTCAATTAATAATACATGTATCCACAAATTTATTGTATTTGACCAATTCATATCTCATTGAATGGAAAGCTAGGAATCCATCATATTTCAATCTATGGAAAAGCTTCAGAAATTAAATCAGATATATTTTCTGCAATATCTTCAACAGTCACATTCTCAAGTGTTTGGTTGTCCATGTCTAATGCCTCAGATTCTTGCTTTACTTCTGAGTTGCTCTGTGAAACCAAAGGAACGAAAGGTTCACTGACTTCTGAATCTTCACTGACAACTGATACAAACTTCTGGTCATGGTTAGGAAGGACGGTAGTTTCAGGAATCTCATCAATGTCTGCTGCTTCAGAAGCATGTTCATTGATATTATCTGCTTCTTAAGAATGAACCATAGGCAAAGATTCCTCAGAAGCAACAAATATGTCTATTCTATATGAAGAACATGAGAACATAGATTCCTCAAAACCCTTTTCTCTACCATATCTATCGTTTTCATCATCTATGTCAGAGTAGGAGGATAAAGGTATGTCTAAACGAGGAAGGGTTTCTAGAGAAGATAATGGCATGAAGTCTCCATGTTCATGTGCTCCAACTTTATTCTCTTTTTCTTGCATTCTAGAGGATGATGGGTTCTTAGATGCACTGTGAAGATCAACTTCAAGCTTAGTATTCCCCTCTGGAACATGCTCTCCCTCCCTTGCACTAGCTATTTGGGTGGACAGTTCATTATGAACTGAAGAGGCAACAAATTGATCAAATCCCTTCAGAGTGGCCTCTATGCTACTCCCCTTCTCTAGTAAGCTCTCATTGGAGGAAAGGTTATGGTCCTTGATGTCCCTTTCTACAATAGTTTCCAAGCCAAGATGATTACCCATTCCTTCAATACCACTGCTATGGGTTTTCTCAAAGGAGTTCTCCATGATTCTTTCCATCACAGAATTTGTTAGCGCCTTTAGCTTGGTCAAGGATGAATCAAACCAGAACTTAACATTCTCTACAATAACATCAAATTTTGTCCTTGAATACTGTAAAAGAGAATGATTCATATCTTTGACAGAATCTTGTCTCCAAAACACTTCTACATCTTTAACAACATTCACTATCGAGGCATAAAACTCACCAGTAGCCAATGCATTGTTCTGCAGAGATGGTGGTAGAAGACCGGGGCTTCTGGATCCCAACAAAGAAACTGAAGCAGACAACAAAACAAACACAAACAACAATGAAATTTTCAACCATCCAGAGGGCTTCTCCTCCTCCTCTTCATCTTCATCATCATACATTGCCTGCTCTTTTTCAAAAATGTTCAACCTGGGTTTAAAGGTGACACCACTAGTGTTGTAGGGCTTTTCTTCAGATTTATCAACTGATGCTATTTCTTTTTCTTCAACCTCATGGATTTCTCTACAATCAGTGGATAAACCTACAGAATCCATTTGGTCTCCCAGGGACTATATTTCTTTAATCTCTGTGACTTCGGTAAGTCCACTTTCTGGTTCAGATTCCAAAACCCCATGCTCCCCACAAGCTAGTCCCCTAACTTCCAACTCTAGGTCTCTTTCTGGACGATAACGAAGAAATTTAGTTGGGGGAGACAAATAATCAGTCTTAGGATTATAGGGTGGAAGGATTTTGGGCTTGTCGCAGGATCAGGAAAATGAGCCAGAAAGGCTAATGAATCACCTTCCTTGCTTAATTCAAGGTTAGGTTCCTTTTCCTTGTTGGGATTGAAAACAACCCCAGCTTCAAAAAGAACCTTGCAGGCTTTGCTTTTAGGTTGCAGTGTGGATTGAACCTCGTCCACCTCCATACAATCCACTGAAACTTCTTCACACTCTTCTCTAACATGGGGGCTATATTCCACCATAGGCTCATACAGGGCCAAATTTTAAAACTCTCTGAGGTAATTGCAATAATTGGAATGACAAGTCTCGAAAATGAAATTGATGAAGCTACCAAGGACCACAAATCAGCCTCTATGAAGTGTTTAACAAGGGTGATTCCCTGAGAGTATACAAATCTACTTCTAGAATAATTGAAGGCCCTGATTAGTGAAACTTTTATGAGCAAATCAAAGTCCTATCTCGAGGAACAGTCTAAAGAAAATAGCATAATTGTTCTCTTTTGACAGTTTTTGATCTGCCAGTAAAAGAAAATACAACTCCTTTTTAATTTGGCGTCTTGGATAAGGGTTATAACACTCTTGAAGTGATCATTCATGAAGAACAGTTAGAAGCAGAAGCCACTGGTAGAAAAGTCGAGCAGCTATGACCTAGTCTCATATATATATCCCATCCTTGTCTTCTAAAGAAGCCAACCTATCAAGGGTGGTTGAATAGGCTGATATTCTTGTTTCTCCTTGAAGAAAAGGTCTTGAATGTGTTGATTAGGTAATAAGGCCGAGAGCATGCATTGAAAAATCCTCAGACGATCCATCCTTGTATGAAATCATACAATGAGAACAATCCTATTACAACCTATTGCACATGGAGCTTAGTTGGTCTAAACTTATAATTTTTGTTGATACAATGCAGATCTGAGATATAGAGACTGAGATCCTCTTTACAATTCCATATCTTATGTTGTAAGAAGGATCATGACCTGAGATATAGAGACCAAGATCCTCTTTACATTTCCATATCTTATGCAGTAAGAAGGATCATCTGACCAAGAGGGAGCTGGTGCCTTGGTTTGATCAAGCCTCAACAAAGAAAGGGATTTTGTGTCTCAGTAAAGATGTCCTTGAAGAGAGTATTAGAAATTTTCCAGACCCTCCTCTATTATCAGGTACATTTCTTTGTTGAAGAATATTTCTTATGACATTCATATCTAGATCTCTATTAAGGAGTGGTGTGTCACCTATACAAGTAGAACTGAGACTCATATCCAAATAATATCTCTATGGGATCTAAGGAGACATGTTATGGCACCATTCTAAGGCTTTCTAATCCAGATTGCAATAAATAGGTTAGGTAAGGTGGGTCTACACTGGTTGTCAGATGATGAGGTTTAAAAGATCCAAAGACTACATCAATTGGTTGATGATCTTGATCTAAGAAGTCCAAGAGTTACTCTACATATTACTCAATTTATAGGTGATTGAATTAGAGTAATATGTGTCATACTAAGTTACAACATGACATCTGAGGTTATGTTATCGAAATGCTACAAGAGATCAGAATCTATTCTGCTGAGATTGTTCATAATTTGACTGAATCGAAAGGAATACAACATGCTGAAGTTATGGTTATAAGTTAAATGATGTGATGGCTAAATTTTGAACAAAGAGTGATAACTAAAATAAGGGTATGTATGAATCAGCTCACTGAGACCCTTCACTAGATGAAGTATATAATATATACTACAGTTATAATGAGTATGACATTCCTCATTAAAAATATGTCTTGCTAAGAGTCTTCATATTAAAACTTGTCTAACGGTGACAAGTTCGAGGATGTTTTGCTATATATAATTTATAGCATGCAAATATTATACCAAATCCTTATATTCATTACAATACTCAGATGTTGGTACAACTATAACATAGCCCAGATAATTTATTGAATCGTTGTGTTAAAGATAGCATAGAGAATACAAAACAGCAGGAGTAAGATTTGAATATTCCCTGGTCCATGATAGGATCCTCTCATGCATGTTTGATATAATTGGCAAATATATTGTTTATTTACTGCACGCACTTGAATGAATGGTTTATGTTGTTAAGTATAACTTAAAGCATGCAAGTAGGCTAAAATAATCAACTAAAATTGGAATATCAGTAAGGTCTTGGGTAATAACACAAGAGCACGATGTCCAGCCCCTGGGTAGGGCTGCGCGAAGGCAGTATATCAGGCTGCGAGGCACGAGAAAGTGCGCGAAGCAACCTACGCATAGGGTCAAACCATGGACTAGTCGAACTCATCAAACATCTCCACGATGCGGAAACCAGGTTCTAGTGCCCTCCCATACTACTTCGGGTGAGACCTCAGTTTTTGCTCCACGAACTGTTGCCGAAAGGGCCTGTAGTATCGGGATTTCTTTGGCTAAATAACTCTGAACCTGGGTTAGGCCCCAATAAGCCAACATATTTTGTTCACTGGGTGATTAATACATAACTCACTAAGCTGAACAAGTTGACAAACCATTGGTTTTGTCATTGAACTGACATGCCTTTAATAGACACAACTAAATGTATATGATGTTAAACCACTAAACCATCATGACATGCCTTTAACAATAGTAACAAAGTTTGAAAGTTTTGGATTGGGAAAATCAAACTAATATACCTATGATAATCATAATGGACCATACATGTTTGTTGTGATCAACCCTTCAAGTTTTCGCTTGCTTCTACACAAAATTAAGCATGCCATGCAACTCTCAAAGTAACTTTGATACATATATAAATTAAGTTTGTATTTACTTGTTCAATTCGTGTTAAAGTGTTTCCTCTTTAAATGTCACGGGATTGGATCCAAAGGAAATAAAGATATGGACACCTCCATAGATTAAATAGTTAAAACATTGAATGGAGGGCATCCCTTGTCTCACAAACAAGGGGGTCTCATATGTCAACTTGGCAGCTACCTACATTATAACTTAATATTAAATACTATTCTTATTTTTATATTAATATGAATGCTTCTAATATTTAATATATTGTTAAGGAGATTACCCCTCGACTAATTAGTGAAGTATTTAATATTCGATGAGGGAGTTGTAAGGCTGAAATTTTGGCTACTATGGGTTAAATTTGGTGTTTTTATTATGTCAATGCAAAATTAGATTTCACACCTCTCCAATAATCAATCAAAACCATTTACACATACCAATCAAAGGCATTCAATAGATGGTTAAAGTAATGGTTGGTAGGAGTTCATTATCAGATCCATCCAAGGGTTTCCAAACTAGAGAAACAAGGGCATGTGTTTGATTTATGGGCTAACATTTGAGATATTGCTACGAGGAGAGGAGTTGGTGGGAGTCCTTCTTATGGCAAGTCCCTGCACCTCTTCCTTTATTTCTTAAAGTAGGATTGAAATAAGTGATTATAGATATATGATACATATAATATGCAAACCACTCACAACACAACAATATTGAACATTTGCATGAGACATAACTTAATTTATTTTCAATATATTTTTTCTTTAAAAAAGGCAAGATATGCTACCATGATGCAATACAATGATTCACCAACATTAGGCATCAAAAAAATGACTTCGACCACGGAGGTTATGTATGATGACAATCATCCACTATAAACTATGATTATTAGCCACTTTGACACCCCTCATTTATGGTCACTCATTGAACATGCTCATGAAATTTGAGATCACTGGACATGGTTAACATGCTTTGGTTAACACAATCTAGTATGGTGTGAGGGTCTTGCCTACAATGCAAGCTTTCTAACACCCTTTACAACAACATTGCTTCACGAAAAGCATTTGACATTGCTTCGTAATTTTGCCTTTGTATATGAGAAAGAAACTAAATGTTACTTCTCCCTTATCTAAGATAATGTTCTTGATTACAAATTGAACAATGTATCATGATGTTGCCTTTCTCTCTTTGTGTGAACTTGGTCAATTAACATCTAGATACCTTGTGAGATAAAACTCAATGTATGTATTATATTTGGTATTGTGTCAATTATTCATTTTTTATGTCTTAATATTGTGTTAATGGCCTTCCAATGCATGGTCAGTCTTGAATTAAAATTTTGACATGGAAAATCCCAATTTTGCAATTTTGGCAATTAGAGGCACAATGCAGGGACAACGTGTATCCATCTTGGTGGACAGTGGGGCAACCCAAAATTTTATTGATGCATAGTTGGTGGAGTGTAGAGGCATTCATAGATTGATATATATCTTGAACAACGTGGGCGAGAGAGGATGCCCATGCTTCACCTCAGTTGTCTTCTTGATTGTTGGTTCGATATGTTGAGGATATGGTTGATGGTCCGATATTGAAGTCAAAATCCTTCCTTAACCCTTTAGCAAAAGAGGTGTCTCCTCAAGTATCTCCAATAATATCCTATGAAGAGTCCTAACATTTAACTTGGAATTATGACCCACCATGATCATCTAATAATTAATTGAAATAGCACTAGACCCTAATTTAGGGATTGGGTGGATCATATTGTGGGACTATGCTAGTGGGAACCCTAAATAAATGACTTGAAAACCCCTTGATTTTCTACCTTGATGGCATTCATCTCCCAAATTTCTTTTGGATACGCAAGTCCTAGAAAACATGACAAGGAAGATGAGAGGGAGTTGACAAGGACATTAGGTTGTCCTAGAACATCATAAAGTGTGTCCACATGGATGAACATGGAATGGGAATTAAGGTCATAAAGTAGACTAGAGTGTTAGAGAAATAGGGTGCATCAAAATATTTTTGGAGTTTCCCAAAGGGAATATACAATTCTTGTCTCCTATAAAATACAATATACATTTATTGTGGTGATAGTAACCAATGCATCATTTGGGTAAGAAGAAATCATATGAGATTTAAGACTATTCATAAGGAGTCCAAAGACCGATCAAAAGAGGTCAATCTACCAAATAGTAACACATCATTGACAAAAATCAAAGGAGTAACTGTGACTTGTCTACCTACACACCTGCAACCAAAATTACATTTTATCCATCTACCTCACACCTGCAATCAAAATTACTGCCCTTGTGAATTTTGTGACTAATTCTTCCACAATCCAATATTTTATCCTCGACGTCTTCTTCTCGTAAAAGTTGTCATAGATATTTTGAAGTAGGCATATTGTCGACTAACGAATATTCTGTAATTTTCCTCTACCATCCTTGTAGAAATTATGGTGTAGAGTTGCAACTATTCATGAATTTTTAATCAAAATCACAAGACACAAACATACTCCACTACTCTCTGGAAGTTAATTCACAATTTAGAACAAAAATTTCATACATGCAATAAGAAATAACACACATACACACAGAATGTTTCCTGGGGAAAGCAATATGCTAAAAACCCCAATGTCTGCTTGCATTAATATGATGAATAGAAATGTATTGCAATTTATTTGCTCAATTGAGCACAACCTGCAAGTGAATAACCTGTCTCTCTACTCACTGAGAAGCTCTAACCCAGACTTAGTAAATTTCTACCTCTGCTTGAGCCCATATTTCCTTGTGCAATTCCTTAAGAAATTAGGCCCCTATTATTTAGGAATTTTTACAAAATGGATTGTGAAATTCCCAAGGTTGATCATCTCACTGCATGCAACACCTATACACTCAAGGCTAGTCTACAATTGATGTTACACTACCTTGGAATCTCCACCATAGCTGGGGAACTCGAATTCTCCATGCACTAGATATTTTGGGTTGATTGATTAGTTAACTAGATGATCACTAAGTTTGACTGAAGTCCCATTGCAATATTGGACTTCCACTAGTTCCTTAAGTAGTTGGAACTACTTTAATTGAAAACAACTTGAGATAACTGACTTTGATTGCTACAAATTAGAAATCATACATGCTTAACTGAACTTTAACTCCTCCAACTCAAATTTACTGAGTAAACCAGGTGTCACAAGCCATGTCACACAAGTTAACTGCATCCAAGTTGTTTGTTGATGTGGAAATTCAAATTTTCTTAATTTAATCAAGGAAAAATCAAATTCATAATTTCTTGCTACATTTTTCAAGACTCCCTCTTTGCAAGAATGGGATTACCAACCACCCTTATCCTACACCTACAAAATTCGAACTTCCCTCTTGACAAATCTTTTGTCAAAATGTCAACATCTTACTCTTTTATCAGAATGGAGTGTAGCAACATCATCTGCCTCACCACCTCACTCGAAGATAATAGATCCTACCCTTTGATCTCGATTTCTTTGATTTCTTATAGCTAGTGGTAGCAATACATGTTTCTTTCGGTACTTAAATTTGGGTTTGTAGCTATTCGATTAAGGAGTGGTTTAGCAAATAAAAAGTGAAATACAAGGCCTCTTTTAGGAGCACTTAGTGGGTCTAGGAAATGGGGCATGCTTGTAAGAGGGAAAGATTAATTATAAAGTGGATCACTTTTAACTAGCTAATAATATATGCTAGGGCATATTACTTGTAACACTCTAAGGATATGGAGACATTGAGTTTCTAAGATAAGGATCCTTAGAGACATTGAGTTTCTAAGATAAGGATAATAGATAGTATTAATGTCATAAGGATCTAATTCTAACGTCTTTATACTTATCATTCTTCCTCTAAGACTATTTTCTATCTACAGGTCCTTTATTTATCATAAGGAGACAATAATGATATATCTAATGCTTCTACTTGACATAAAATAAGAATGGACATGTTCCTTAATTTTCCTCAACCTCACGAAGTTTAGTTGAGCCCTTGTGTTCCTCTGCTTTTTGTTTATAAGACACATGGGAGGAGCAAGCTATCTATGAATGTCAACTAAGGCTCATGACTTCAATACATTTGAATGTCTCCATCACACCCTAGCAAGCTATTTATGAACTTTAACTAAGGCTCATGACTTTAATGCACTTGAATGTCTCCATGGCACCCTTGCATTATGCCTTCACCATTCATTATGCCATGACTGCTTCCAACAAGATTGGTTGTGAATCCTTCAATCAAGGTGAATTTATTTTTGAATTGAAAGGATTAAAACTATGAGATTTGAATGATTACGATTGAGTTGAGAGGTGAAATGAAGATAGTAAGGAAAGATAAGGATGAAGCCAAATCTTCAACATGTGAATGTTTTTGTGTGTCCTTGGGTGCTCTAATTCATATAGACATCACACTTGCAAACCCTTCATACCCAACCATATACCTAATGAGAAGCAAATATAATTGGAAGGTTAGGGCATTAAATAATTAAAAGAACGGTAAGACAAAAATGCTCAGTGAATGAAAGGAAACCTCAATACCAATTGCAAAGACTATTTTCTATTAAATTTTATTATTATTTTAAATGAGTTTAAAATTATATATATATATATATATATATATATATATATATATATATATATATATATATATATATATATATTAAAAATTATGGCAGATATGCACATTCTGATAATCAGATCATTACTTCCCTTTTCCCTCACCAAAACTATGTCATGATTTTTAATTTAATATTTTATTTAACTATACTCTTATTATTATTATGATAATGTATCATCATATGCAACATTTTAACATTGTTATTATATAACATTTTCTTCCATTGTTTAAATTAAAAAATCAGCATGAACATTTATATTTTTGTTTAATGGTTTTCATTTTTAAATAATAAAAATTATAAAATGAATGTTCTCTTTAAAAGTCACATTGTTGTTGTTATTCTGTACATATTCATCATAGAACTGCTTCCTATCATGGGAATCACCAGGATCACCTCGGTAAGACTTTTATGTACAGCTTCCCTAAGTTTACCCTCTGCATATATTTTTCTATTAATCATCTAAATGGATACAATATTGTTTGTGAATATCATATCCAGTTTTATATTCCTCTAGCAGAGATTCCAAAAGAAAATAATAGTGCAACAATTTCAAATTATGATCCTAAGATTTCAGAGGGATCATGGTCGTAATACCAGCCTCTGCCAAGGCCATGGATAACTTTGAAATCCTATTTACATGTCTTTCTGGGTCCCCTATTTTCAAAAAAAGATCACGAGTCTTGAACCGTTCATTGGATTGCTCTATATATTTTGATTTGGAAGTGAGGTTTTTCTCAGAGGCTATGTTTCCTTTCTCCCTTTGGTCGACAAGTACGTGAGCATTTGACCTCATAGCCTGAAGCTCCATGCTTGGATATGGAAATTGAAATAAAGTGTTCTCCGCGGCCCTGGCAGCAGCTGGGTTGGTAGTTCTCTGGTAAGAAGCCAGCCATTTATTTTGCATGTAACGATATTTCCTCCAAGGCGGGATGTACATTTCTTTCTCCTTTAGAGATCTCCTACCTGCGTCACACATAATCTTGACCGAACATAACTTGTCTGCCTTCCCAACGAACAAAGTGGGAAGCTTCTGCAGCAGGTCGTTGTAAGAGATAGTAGGTCGCGCTATTTCGAATTGGGCCATGAAATCGATGTACACGAAGAAACGCTTGTTTTTCAGTTTCGTTCCTTCGATAAGTACATCTACGAACTCGTAACTGCGTGTACACCCAAACCATCTCGCACATTTCAGAAACAAAAGACAAGATGGCAACAAATAAATCTATATCCATTGAATTTAGAGTGGTAGTACCAACTTAAAGGAAACTCAAAAAGAGGATCAACTGGCTTTCGACACAAGTTGGGTTTCAGGATAGGCCGTCAAAACGGAGCTTCGACGTGTTGGTACTACTACTATTTCTAGTACACCCACTGACCTGCAGGATGTCCGATGGTTCGCTCCCACCGTGACTTCCAGATGCCTGCATTGTATCCTGCTAATCGCAGACTGTTCATTCCAAATCCACGGCAACGACTCTTCTGCTCAGCATTCTCGTGGACACTAAAACTGGCTTTTCCTTTATCGATCGCAATAGCTTTCTTTACATTTCACAGCAAACACAACTCACATGCGGTGCTCGTGCGGGAGCAAACATCCTGATAAACTCCAGTCAATCTATGTTAACATATTTTCTGCTAAATGAGTTCACATAACCAACAACCACATTAATATTAATGTTTCTGTATCTCACATAACCAACTACCACATTAATATTAATGTTTCTGTATCTCAATGATACATATATATTTAATAAATTTTATATGTATTAAAATTTTTATAATTTTATATTAATTGTTGGGAATTTCTGGTAATTCCAAACAAAATAAACAGAGGACAGAACAGAGACTGATGCTCTGCTTTTAACACAGCAGAAACTAAATTTTTTTCTGGGAAGAATAGAGTGTTTCACATGCACAATAAAAACTTTGTATTCATTAATAAAAACAACAGTTTTTACAAATTCCTTCCTCTCAGAGAGGGATTTCACCAAGAACTCTTCAGATGCAGTTCCAAAAAAAGGGTTTACTCTGTCTCTGCAACAAAGAGCAATACTCCGTTTCTTCAAAAATTAACCCTGCTGAAAACACTCCTGTGACTGCACTGTTGTGCATTTCATTCTCTGTGATTCTGCTTGCAAATTTTCTTACACTGCTGTGTAAAAAAATTCTTTTCATTTGTTCGCGCGCTGCTGCGCATTACATTTCATTGCAAGTTCAACAAAAAAAATAGGACATATATGTTTTTACTTGCCATACTCCTGTGCAAATAAAAGACAATAAAATTAAAATTTTACCAACATTCTACGACCACAATTAATTTCATTAAGTCACTTTATTGACAAGCTGGCAGTCAATGAAGCTTTTCACTTCAAGTCAATTCCATATGCTGCAGGCCTATACACAACCGTTGATCTAATTCGACGACTGACAGACAATATCGCACGGTCCATTCTTACGAACTTTAAGCTCCGGGGAAAAAGTTGTTTTGGAAATCTGTTATGGACACGCATGACATGGTGAATATGATCGCTGCCATTTGAGAAAAACCAGTGTTCGGTGAAAGGCGGTGTGGGGAATCCCATTGCAGTTTTTTGGAACAAAAACGCTGTTTGCAGTCGTTGTTTTGATGGCGGATTCTGGTAGTTGAAAGTAACATTTCAACACTCCCCTTTAATTTCAACTGCTCGGTTATCAGTCATACCCAGACATTTCCTCAAAAACTCAAAACTTTTCTGCCCCAATGGTTTGGTCAGAATGTCTGCAACCTGCTCCTGAGTTTTGCAGTGTTGTAAAACAATTTCACCGTTGTTTACCAATTCCCTGATGTAATGAAACTTTGTGTCAATGTGTTTCGTTCTCTTATGAAACACAACATTCTTGGATAATGCAATAGCTGAGCTATTGTCACAAAAAATCACAGTTCCTTTTACTTGCTCTTGGCATAAGCTCCTTAACATCCTTCTCATCCAAATTGCTTGACACGCTGCTGTTGTAGCTGCCACATATTCTGCCTCTTCCTTGAGCATTTGCTGGACTGTTTCTTCCACCTCTGTTTTGGCTTCTACCTCTTCGAAATGAACAGGGTCATCAACATGACAATATAAAGCGAACAAAGAGTTCATACCTTCATTTGTTGCCTCTTGTTCATAAATGTCACTTAAATTTCTGAACTTCTTACCTCTTTCATTTGGTGTACAGGTACTTGAAGAAGCACTTCAATTTCCTCCTTGTGATGTGCTTGGAGAAGCACTTTCATTTCTCCTCAAGGGTGTCCATTGTTGTCCTTGTGTTGGTGCTGATGTTTGGGGATGTATTTCAGCCATCTCCTCATCATTTTCATCATGTGACAAAGAGTTTTTAACATTCACTGTTTTCTCTATGCTTCCATCCCAAGTTTCCTCCTCAATGAACTGAACATCTCTACTGACAATAAGCTTCTTGGTGGATGGGTTATACAACCTATAAGCTTTGGATTCCTCATTGTATCCAATGAAAATACATTTCTCCCCTTTGCTGTCCAACTTCTTCCTTAGCTGATCTGGAATGTGTGCATAAGCCACACATCCAAGAACTTTCATGTGGGTGACTCCTTGCTTTGTCCCACTCCATGCTTCTTCCGGCATTCTGTTCATGACTGCTTTTGTAGGGCATCTATTCAAAATGTACGCTGCACAGTGTACAACTTCAGCCCAATAATCATTTGGAAAATGCTTTGCCTTTAACATACTCCTCGCCATATCCATGATTGTCCTATTCTTCCTTTTGGAAACTCCATTTTGCTGCGGAGTATACCTAGTGGTAAACTGCTTATGAATTCCATTTTCTCTACAAAAATGTAGAAATTCTTTGGAGATATACTCACCTCCTCTATCAATTCTTAGAACTTTGATATGTAGCTCGCTTTGGTTTTCTACAAGTGCTTTGAAATTGCAAAATCTTTCAAACACTTCACTTTTGTTCTTCAAGAAATAAACCCAAGTTTTTCTAGTAAAATCATCAATAAATGTTAGTATATAGTGGCTGCCTGCAAGTGATGGAGTTTGCATCAGTCCACATAAATCTGAGTGGACAATCTCTAAGGGTGCTTTTTCCCTTATGCTTTTCCCAGATGGAAAACTTTCTCTGTGTTGTTTCCCCAAGATACAACCTTCACAAAGGCTGTCTGGTTTCTCTATCAATGGTAATCCTCTTACCATTCCTTTTGTATTCAAAAAATTAATACCTCCAAAGTTGAGATGTCCAAATCTCAAGTGCCACAACGAATTTTCATCTTTTGGTTCGCTTTATAAAGCCTCTTGTGTCACTGGTGCTATTTCTTCTCTATTTTTCAAATCTGCTTTCATCTTGAGAGGGAACATTCTGTTCCTTGTCATCTTTACTTCAGCAATACATTGTTTTCTGGGTGTTTTATCCATGATGGTGCATACACCATTCACAAAGAAAACATTGTAACCCTTTTGAACAAGCTGTCCAATACTTAAGAGATTACATTTCATTCCAGGAACATAATAAACATCTGCTATGGTTTTCTCTTCACCTTTCTTTGTTAAGACATTTACTTCTCCTTTTCCCATAACAGAAAATTTATTATCAGACCCTAGTGTGACTTGTGACTTCACACTTTGATCTAATATAGAAAACAAGGCTATATTTCCTGTCATATGGTTACTGCAACTGGAGTCTAGGAACCATACATCTTCACTCTTTTCTTCAGCCATATTACAGGCTAAAAACAAATTATCTTGGCTGATATTTTCTTTAGTAAAATTTGCACTAGTTCTATTATTCATATCATGCTGTTTCTTCCTACATTCATTTGCATAATGCCCATATTTTTTACAATAGTGACATTAGACATTAGATTTATCATACCTTTTTCCTTAAGCATGATGTTGTCCACTTTGTTGGTTGCTGCCTTGGCCTTGGTTCTGATTTGGATTGCTGCCTCTTCCTTTCTTGTTTCCTCTGCGTTGACCTCTTCCTCTTCCAAAGAACATCTGGGTCTTAAAGGCATGTTCTAGAGATGATTTTTCATTTCTACTCAATCTTTGCTCATGTGTTATAAGTGATGCATGTAGTTCATCAACTGAGAAATTTGTGAGATCCTTTGTCTCTTCTATGGTTGTGACAATCACATCAAACCTTGAGGGTAGGATCCTCAATAGTTTCTCCACAATCCTCCTTTCTTCAAGAATCTCTCCATGAGACCTTATCTGTGTGACCAGACCAATCAAATGTCTGAAGAATGAGTCAATATTATCTGACTCCTTCATGCAAATATTCTCAAAATCTCTCCTCAGTAACTGTAGTTTTGTTGTCTTCACTTTCTCCATGCCTTGATAGGCTATCTTGAGAGTTACTCGCACATGGATGTTGACACCTGCATTCCACTTAGAAAAGTGGCCAAAGAATAGAATGAGAGAATGAGAAATCTAAATGCACCATAAGATTTGTGACGTTGAATAATGCAAAATCGACTATCCAATCTTTGAATTTCGAGAAGTTGAGAATCTGGGGCTCAAGGAATCTTTTAGATTCCTCAAATGTTTTTCTCCATGCGTGCACTGGAAATCTACAACTCCAAACGCAAATCTGACATCGTCGTTGCTATCCCTGAGAAAAACCATGAAAAATAACTGTAAACTTGACTATATTCCGACATGGAGAAAAATTACCTCCTCAGGAAAATTGC